>OZ022581.1:16265026-16515026 GCA_963669155.1 Arbacia lixula
AAAGTAAAAAATTAACATAAAACATTAAACAAAATTGCGAATATCATTCGCAGCAGCAGTCAGTGTTGTTAGCTCAATGCGCGCCAATTTATTTACCACTTATCGTACTAAGTCACTCATTATTTATATCATGGACACATAAGTTGCCACCTCTTAATGTTTTTTGCACCGATTTGCACCATTTGTTACGATATTCCCTTTTAAGGGACACAATACAAAACTTAGAAAGAAAGTTCCACAGCTGAATCAACAAATCAAATAAGCGCTTCATCTCTGGAACATTGTCGGTCAGTCAGATGCGATGCTCAATGTTCAAAGAGTTTTAATGATCATTTGTGTTGTTTGACGTATAAAACATTTAGACTTTGCATAAAAGGATTTTCCTAACTGAATTAAATCATTATTTCTCATTTCTTTCTCATGGCTAACGATTAGATAATTCTATAGTAGTGTTAAAAATATAGTAGTGCTGTAGTATACAAATAGTATGCCATACTTAAAACCAAGTTGTAGA
The DNA here is from genome assembly GCA_963669155.1 of Arbacia lixula. Taxonomy (NCBI): domain Eukaryota; kingdom Metazoa; phylum Echinodermata; class Echinoidea; order Arbacioida; family Arbaciidae; genus Arbacia; species Arbacia lixula. Next base: position 16,265,541 of record OZ022581.1, read on the forward strand.
TAAGTCTGCACATGCTGTAGTATTCTTGTATAGACGATGGTAGAACAGCCTTCTGCTTGGTCCGGTGAAATTTCACCCTCTCAGAACTACTAGTAAGTCATGAACATTTAATTGAATGTGTATGTTTTTATGGTTCTAAACGATTGGAACACAGCTGCGCGGGCCGTCCTTCACAGTGAGACTGAAATATGTTTTGCTTTGAGGAAACCGCCCACCCCTCTCCCCCTTGCCCCTCCCCCCACCCCCACCCCCACCCCCAACATGACCAAGTTCATTGGCTTCTGAAAGCCTCTCAAAACGTGGATATCCACCAACAAAAGGAAGTAGGTTGAATAAAATTCGCCAAAATGAAAAATATGCATCGATTTGTTTGGTAGACGTGGTTTTGCCAGGCTTACCAAGAAGGGAAGCGGAATGAAAGCAAATGTAAAAGTCTTGTTATTCTGCTGTCGATTCGATTGTCCGCTGTGAGATGGCACGGTGATTTACCTGCCGCGCGCTCTAGATAGGTACCGCAGGCGAAATATGGCTGCATTATTTCTATTCATTATGTCGTTGAACCCTGGTGGGCGCTTTTCACACGTTTTCGTCATAAACTGATGAGGTATGACAACTATGTAGAGCACTGCTTGGGCAAAATAAAAAAAAACCTTTAAAAATACATCGTTTATTGGGAGATTGTATTCGGGAGGAGTGATCTAGTTGAAAATGTCATAAATCAATCACAAACCCCGAACTCAATACGCGTGATCCTTAACCCTTGTGTGTGCCAGATAAACTGCTGCTCTAAGGGATTTGTGTGTATTAATTGTGAAAAAGGCACACGCGGCATGCAGAGAGTTAAAACCTCTTCAACATCCCCTCAAAAGCACACACGACGCACGCACGCGCATATACAAAATCATATTGTTAGATTCAGGAATTTGTCACTAAATTCGCATTTGACTTTGCTGTGAGATACAATTCTTTCAACAAAACATTTATTATAGCTTACGATTTCCATAAATCACACGCAATGTTTGACCTCCTTTATGAGATCCACAATTCACAGTCAATGATTGGTATCTCAAGAAAAAATGACAAAAAGTACATTGCACTGTCAATAAGTGATCCGGGTTTTAGGGATAGTGTTGCGACTAGGTATGGTGTAGGGTTAGGTATGGTGTTGGGTCCCACATTCAAATGAGTGATTCGGTAAGAAAGTATCAGACATTGCCTGCAGAGTAATATTTTCTCCTAAGCAATCATGTGGTTCAATTATAAGTAAGGAAATACGTCTGCAAACTGAAAGTTAATGATGAACCTACGCATATCCGATAAGCCTTTACATCATAGCGCCCACTCCCTATCGGTCTTTTCTTCTGTAGAGTACTCCCACCCCTTTCTTTGAAATTTAATTTCACTCTCTTTTATTCTCTTAGTTTGTTTCGCATCAAATTTTACAAGTTAATAATGATTTTACATTCCACAATGCTGATTAATCATTTATGGTACAAAATTACACTCCTTGTGTTATGATATATCCTTCGGAACCTAATGATTTATATGCCTAATTGCTCTCTTTCTAGACACTCTCAATAATCGAAATTGAGTTTCAGTTCTCCCGCAATATTTGTGTTTATAAGTTTTATTGCGTATTGCATTTTTTTTTAAAGTATATACTTATATAGCTAAGTTCGTGTTTACGCAATACTACATAAGACAGTGGTTATAATGATATTCCTGTATTTTTGTTGACAACGGTACTGTGGGTAGATTTAAAATGCAATTTAATCTATTTCGATTCAAACTGTATGTATGTCTATCTATCGATCTAAACACACACAAAAAAGTAAGCCCCCCCCACCCCCAAGCAAAATAGCATAACTTTTTATGAAAGAGGTTTTGAACAACATAAGTTGACAGGATTGTACCTTCACTTATTGACTAACTGTCGTGTGAAAATCACATTAATCCAGTCAGTCATGCATGAGTGAGCACACATTAAAGGCAAAATTGTCACTTTTCAAAAGTCACAAGGGTAATTTTTTGGATTCTATTATGAATTTTTAATGAATTCCATTTCTGGTGCATAATTTATGTCTTTTCATTGCTTATCATCCATCTCATGACGCACTGACACCTATCCCGACACTTAACCCATTGTGCTGGTTGAGTGAGCACAGTTTAAAAAATATTCATCCCTCTTGAGTTTTAAACTTTTTAAAACCCTTTATTTTTGTGAAAAAATAAAACTGTGGATATTTTGACAAAGATGTAAGATGACCTGTTATGTGAACATATATAAGAAGTCATTTTCATGTCACAGTTGAGTGAATACACTTTGAAAATCGCACAAGAAATGAAAAAATGTACTATTAAAACGGCATAAACAATTATCCTTGTGACTTTTAAAAAGTGACAATTTTTCCTTTAATGTGTGCTCACTCATGCATGACTAAGTGGATTAATGTGATTTTCACACGGAAGTTAGTCAATAAGTGAAGGTACAATCCTGCCGAGTAAAGTTGCTCAAACCTTCTGCGGTAAAAAGTTATGGTGTTTTGCTCAAGGGGGACTTTCTTTTTTGTTGTGTTTATATGAATCAATGGATCGATTTATCTACGTACAACGTACATGAATCTCTTTCATTTCGCCGTACGTGACCTTACCCCACACCCTTCTCTCTCCATCCCTCTTGGGGAAACGTTTCGAATTTTCAAACCTCTAAATATCCCGCGACCAGGTGGGAAGAAAAAGAAAACAGAGTCACCATATCTAGTATAGAAATCAAAGGAGACAGACATTGAGAATAAAAGGGAAACGGAGATATAGTAAAGGAGCGACACAGGGAGCGGGGGGAGAGAGAGGGGGGAGAGAGGGGTAGGGAAGAGAGAGAGGGAGGGAGAGAGAGAGGGAGGGAGAGAGAGAGAGGGAGGGAAAGAGAGAGAGAGAGAGAGAGAGAGAGAGAGAGAGAGAGAGAGAGAGAGAGAGAGAGAGAGAGAGAGAGAGAGATCGGCTCGGCCGGTCAGTAAACTCAGCCCGATGCAGCCCTCGCCTCGGTAAATCGAATCGACCCGAGATAGCGTGAATTAGGCTTGACGAATAAGAACCAGCTCTCTTGATCGAGTTACGCACCCTCTGCCTGAAATTAAGTCGCTTCAGTCTTTGAGAGAAACCAAGACAGAGAGGCAAAAAGAAACCAAATAAAGACGAGAATTGAACAACAATAGGGTGACGAGGCACAATTGAAGGAAATAGGTACCTCGGATGGGTGAGTCACCTTAAAGGGCAGATGGGTTTAAGGGATGGCTCGTCTAGATAAGAAGGTGCGCTCGACAAAAAAAAATGCCTACAAACACAGGAATATGAATAAAAGACACATCTAAGCAAAAGTTTAAAAGTGATATGATTTGAAAAGAATGGTTGTTACCCCTTAAGCCAGCAATAGTCGTATGATGTAGGCCCACGCTGCCCCCACCCTCTCCCGTAAAGGCCAAAGCACCCCTCACTCGAGAGTGTACCGGTATTCATAAATACTTCTTAGAAAATAATAACACTTTCGGTAAAATCATGTGGTTGTATTCCTTCAGGGTATTTGACCCACTTATGGTGTTAATAAGTGAAAGGAAAGAGCAAAAAGAGGAAAGATGGATTTTTATTTTTTATAACAATTACACAAGACTGTTTTTAGCTTTAGTTTTCGGTGTTTAAACCGAAATGAAATCGAAATTTGACGGCGAGAGTTGTGATGGGAGTTCTCAACTAGTCACAAAGGAGTTGTACAGAACTAAACAATAAAAAGAAAAAGAGGACAAGTGTGTTTATAACATAGTATACTTTGCAACAAACCTCAGGGTTCTTTCAATATCAGAAAGAGAAAGTATCGGTTTTGACGTTTTGGGCAGTGTGCTCTGTCCGTCGCGTTGGGGATTCATGGGATCGTTCAATTATGTGTATTGTGTTTTTCACCATTCCAATTGTGCAGAGTTGGACTATTTTGTACCCATACGATGCTACTCTCTTCTTTGGGCCATGTTTTTATTGGCATTTTGCATTGAAAATGAGTACGATTGTTCAGCGTATTTTAAAATGCTTGTGTTCTACCTGCAAATGATACAGGCGACGGGTACCATGCTAGAAAAAAAGAAAATAACCAAATAAAGCAAATAAATGAAGAAAACCATATGTCACACCTTTATCTGTTTATATGCAAGTCAGAACTATCTTTTTCTCTCTCTTTGTATGTGTGTTTTTTTTGTGTGTATGAGGTTAAAGATCAAGTAAAATGCAAAAATGTTCACCTAAAGATCGGCAATTGCAATACAACAAACAAAAACAAGTTTAAAATTTAAAACGAAAACAAGTTTAGTTAGTTTTTTCCCTCGTAGAAATGTTCAATCAAAGCGTAAATAGTGAGGAAAATAAAATTGTTTCAGTTACTTTTGTTGCATTTTGTGATGCTCCGGTGATCATCCTTGTAAACAAACAATCACATAATGCTGTTCATGCACACACATGTGTATGCGAAGAAGGAGGTCAACGCTATCAATACTTAACAACTAACTGATTTAAAGGGCATATACTGTCCTGGGAAGACAAATAAGCCTTCAAAAGGTGGTCGTGAGCAATCTTCTTGCCAATGGTCTTAAGTTCACGTATTGTCCATTTTAGAGACTTGCTGAAAGTCATTTGCCCTCAAATGATTGACATTTGGAGTAATCGGCTATTAAATCCAAAACCCTCAAAATGTTCGACCCGAACATCCTGAGGATTTGTGATTTAATCACTAATTGTGGAAAATGTGGATCATTTGAGGGCAAATGACTTTCAGCAAGTTTCTATAATGGACAATACATGAAATTAAGACCATTGGCAAGAAGATTGCTCACGACGACCCTTTGAAGGCTTTTTTGTCTTCCCAGGACAGTATATGCCCTTTAAACAAATCTTTCATTCTCTCGTGATATGAATTTTATAACAATTTCGTAAAATTGTTTACTCGTTTGGAATACACATGTATGTATTATCATATATATTATGCTTGTGTGTCGTGTATTGCGGAAGCAAATAAATAAATTTAAACATTCATCAACAAACGATATTATGATCTCGAGCTTTCAACACGGGCGCAGCCATGTGATGTGTAGAACAGATATATGCAGCTATTTGCAGATTGGCGGAATCGAGTACAGTACCTCATCAGCGCTTTAATTTGTTTGAAACATTTTCGAGATGGGAAATGAAACTGAATGTATCGAGAGTCGAAAGTCTGTGTTTAGACAAAACCCGCTTCCCCCCCCCCCCCCACCCCCTGTCTGAGACGATCACGTGACTGGCATACGTGCGTGCATGGTCGCTCCCGAGATGATATCTCTCGAATAAAGATGCGCTTATTTTGATATCAAATTGAGGATGTCCCATTTAAAGGGACACAGCGGACACTCCCAATCAATTGGCGACAATATAAAAGAGGGGATTTTTTGTTTTTCGGACGAGCCTTACCCTCTAGTGACAAGTCGCTCTCGTTTAAGTCTTTCAGTCCCAGCCCATCTCGTCTTGCCATGCGGTGTCTGTCTGATCACAGCTTCGCCGGGATGACGGGGAATGGTTGGGGTCTGTCGGGAGACCTCGGCCTCGCCTCGTCTCCCGATCATGTCAACATCCTCCACAGTCTCCGCACACGACGATGCAGCTGTTTTTTGTTCTCTTAAAGATATCCACCGCGGTTTTTTTTATCTTTCGTTTTGTGAACACAAATATATCTTTCGTTTCATCATTGGTATATGTAATTCATCAATACTGATGTATAAAACAGACTGAGCTAGATATAGACAAAGTAATGTTCCAAATGAATGTATACGTTTTTGCACTTCACATAATTCATGTTGCACCTTAACATCAGAACGTCTAGTTCAGTCACCGCCCTCTTAAACATTGAAGTGTAATCTTTCTGTAATGAATTATGGATACAATTATGAATGACATGTTTTCGTTCGTCAAGAATCAATAGAACCAGGACCAATATCTAAACTAGTAAAGCAAATTTTCCTGCATGTGACTTCGTTTTCAAAGGCAGTTTATTCGCTTTTACCGTTGTATGTTTTGTTCTGCTTTCAAATATAGTGATAAAAGGGCATATAGCACTTTACACCATTGTGTTTTTATTTACTCACCAAGGAGGTGATTTTTTAAGCCTGAAAAAAGTCTTAAGAGAACATTGAACTGTGATTTAACAACAATTACAATGATCTAATTTACTTTCACCTACCATACATTCACCTGATCACATTTTAACGATGCAAACTTTCGGAATTTCGGGACTCTTTCTAATGAAATCATTCATTGAGTAAATGTACACTATTTATATATACTCAAAGTAATTGCAGAGTTAATTTCAGTTGAACCCAGGCTTTTATCAGCCGAGTTCATGACTGCGAGAGCAGGGGTGAAACTCATGAAAATGGCAAAACAGGGAATTCAAGCTTTGGGTGCACTATTACCCGTACGGCTCGACTCACATGTCGCTGGTTTTCAAGCCTGTTTACCGCCGTTTTCAAATATATGTTATAATCTCCATGTCTCGGAATTTAGGCCAAGGGATAAAGCTAACGAAAGCTGATCTCCGCATTCCTGAAAACCTCCTTTTTCGCCCGAGAAATTGATCGGGTTAAGTAAACTAATGTTTTGTTCGCCCGGTTGATGCAAGTGACATTTTCTCCTCGACGAGCTGGAAATTGAAGCGTGACTGCCTGCAAACATCATTCACACTCGAGCTCTAGCTGTTCCCCTTCTCCCTTTACCCTCGGCTGCCCCTGATCATGCTTGCAACCACCTCTCTTTCTTTCCTTTTCTCTGTCAATCTCTCTATCTCTGTCTTTGTCTCTGTCTCTCTCTCTCTGTCGCTCTATCTGTCTCTCTCTCTTGTCCTTCTTCCTTCTCAGTCATCGTTTTAGTTTTTCTTTTTTTACCTTGCTCCTTCTCCATTTATCTTCTTTCCTCCTGTACGTCTCCTTGCTCTTCCTTCTTCTTGCACTCTTGTCTTCGTCTTCTACTTCTGCTGTTTCTTCCGTCATTCTCACTCGTCATATGTGTGTGTGTGTGTGTGTGGGGGGGGGGGGGGTGCTATGTCGGCGCCCCGCCTCTGTCAATGGCGCCTCCTTCACCATTTAATTTTGTTTTTATTTATTCTTAGAAGTCCTCAGTTGCATCCGGATGACAATCAATGGTTTAAGTTATTACCTTCTCCTTATTTGTATGTGTTTCATTACATTGACTGCCCCAAGTTTACGTCACCCCACCCTCATTCCTACCTCCACTCTCATGACTCCTGTTTTCACTTCGACACCGTCATCATGGTGATCGCCCTTTTCCATTGTTTCGTATCTTTATCTCCCCCACTCTCTTTCTATGTTTTTCCCCTTCTTTCCATTCAGTCTTCCCCCAATCTCTCTACAGTTTTTCTCTCTCTCCCTATTTCACAACCTTTTTTTTCTGACTTTCCCTTTCTCTCTGTCTCCATCTCTCTCACTCTTCAAATTCAAATTCAAATTCAACTTTATTCGTCCATAATAAATCAAATCATGGGAAATTATCTCGAATATTTGATGCAAAATGCTCTCCCTCTCTCTCTCCTCTTCTCTATATATCTTTGTCTCTCACGCGCGCACGCACACACGCTGTGACACATACACACACTCACATACATACACGCACACACACATACACACACACACACACGCACATACACACACACACACACACACACACACACACTTACATACACACACATACATATATTCCCAGACACGCACCTCTTCCTTACCACCCCTCTGTCCCTTAGTACCTCTCCTTCTCCCCTTTCTCCCCTCTCGGTCCCTCCACTCTTCCTCTCCTCCCTCTCAGCAACGTGACAATACCCCTTTCTGTAGGTCAGCGCTGAGTGACGGGCACCTGACGGGGGGTTTCTCGGGGTCGTCTGTTGTCCATCTCCCCCGCTCTAGAGCCTTCCGTGTCCCCTCTGTCCACCGTCCGTCACAATGCCGTCTCTCCGCACCTCCATGCATGATGGGCAGCTGCCAACGGCGTCGCGACACGTCACTCTCACTCCCAGTCCCCCACCCAGCCTAGTCTACAGGCACAGACTCTATCTAGCCACGGTCTCAATACATGCGTCTGTAAGAGAAGACTACTGTCTAGATTTGGAAGGTAGAAGGCTGTACACACTTAAAAATCAATTTCAGCCCGACTCGTCGGCTTAGTAATGTATTTTTAACAATCTCAAACCAGCGTACCAGTGATATAAGACTATAGCAATCAATAGAGAAGTATCAAGGATACCGCATCTCTCATAAAACATGACTTGAATAATAAGTATAAAGAAATCTGAGGGGCCAAAAAGAAAGAAAATCGACATAAACAATGGGAAAGAAGGCCATAATATTGTATTGTCCATGAACTGATTTTTTTTTATTTGTCATGTTTGTGACGGACTATACGGACTAACTTTGTTAATGTGAAATTGGCAATGCATGATTTTCTGAGGTAGAAATTAGGTCTTGATTAGATTCGATATAATGGGTTAAATACAACCACAGAAGAACTGCGAGTTCTTGGCGTTTATTTTCACCTTCTTGCAAGAGTATAGAGTACCTTTGGTCTGTGATCTGTCAACGCCATTTTCTGTGAGTTATTGTTGGCAGTGCGATCGGGTCTACTCGTCTGGTTTCCTGTAATACAAAACCCGAAGGTGTCGCGCTATGGGCAATACATGTCTGCTCAAAACAGTGGAAACCCCCGGAGTGCTAACGAAAAACAGTGTTAGATGAGGTAAAGTTCACGGTGAGTGTTGCATTCAGTTGAACAACTCATGTATTTACATGAGACTGAGAAGAAAGCATCCAACATACTTCTATAGACAACAACAAAACACGTTTGCACCTGATTGGGCGACCCTTTGTTTATTTATGAGATGGAGCCCAGTGAAATCCCACATTAAAATGGTCCACAACTTATGTTTAATTGCCTCATCGCGTTATGTTCTTAATTGTTGTGATATATATTTCGTTTTCCATTCCTTTGTAAGCGTTCAGAATCATTGGTTATGGATTTATGTTTGTCGTATTTACTGTGTTTAGATTGCTTTCATAGTTTCGAGATGAATGAATGGTTTATGTTTTTTTGTTTACATTTTACAACTAAAACATCAACATCGTTTTGCATTTGTGTTATTCCTCTGGCAGGGCGACAGACAAAATATTACTACTTGGGGTTTGTGTGCATTTGCAGTGCGACATTCTAGATAAAAAAACGATCGTCTTAATGCCATCTCTCTCTTTCTCTCTCTCTCTCTCTCTCTCTCTCTCTCTCTCTCTCTTTCTTTCTCTCTCTCCCCTCCCCCCCCTCTCTCTCTCTCTCTCTCTTTCTCTCTCTCCCCTCCCCCCTCTCTCTCTCTCTCTCTCTCTCTCTCTCTCTCTCCCTCCTCTTCCCCTCTCGATCCGTCTCTCTATTCTGGTTTATTTTTCTTCCCTACCCTCTAACTCTCTCTCCCAATCTCTCTTCCCCTCCCTTTCTCTTTCACATCTCTATCTGCCTCTCGTTCTCTCTCTCTTTCTCGCTGCCCCTCTCTATCTGTGCAGATCGCTCTCTCCAACCTTTTCCTTTCTCCTCTTCGCTTTTCGCGCCATTCCCCTCCCCTCATAGGCTATATAATCATCGTTGTCATGGTTGTACTCTCCCCCAATTTCTATTCTTTCCTCGTATTCTTCTCTGCCTTCCATCTCTACGCTCCTTTGATCTTCTTTATCGTATACGTCTCCTCTCCTTTCCCCTTTTAACCCGATGTACTCCCCGGTCATATTCTCGCTCGACACGTAGCTTACAACATCAGTCGTTATCACATCTTAATACATGGAATCAAATCATTACAGTTGATTATCTGAGCGTTTTCGTAAGTAAACTCTACTGTAAACTCCGTTTCCCACACGGACTGACAATTAGATGCATCACATTACTGCTCAGAATACATCAACGTCTTCCGAGGATCAATTCCCTTTGACACATGGATTCCCCTGTCATTTATTTCCCGCCCACGTCCTCATACGCACGCATCCCCAGTCGCCATGCTAAAAGGACACGTAGTTATAACCATGATAACGGACCTTATGATAATGGATTGTGGGGAGAACACTTTCCTTCATGTCACTGACTGTGACGACCGTCACCTGACGAAAATTGAACAGTTTCTGTGACAGGTGTTCTAAACAATACGATGTCTTGTCAGGAGGCGATGCCCTCCTGTGGGTGACAAAAGAAAAGTTCGCCCATGAAATCTGCCAACATCTTAACTTGTGCTGAAGAGTTAGCCGCTCATTTCGATATAATGGTTTTCATTGCAGGTTACAGTAGAGGATTGTGTATAAAAAGGCAAGAGAGAGAGAGAGAGAGAGAGAGAGAGAGAGAGAGAGAGAGAGAGAGAGAGTGCGGTTGTTGCCTTCATGATTGTGGACACTTACGGACAATGAGAGGAGGTTGCTTGGAAAGGAAAAAAAAAGGTCGCGAAAGTGATTTCTTCACAAAGCCCCCATTCAGTAGAAGTCGAGAATACTCTACCACCATCACCAACTCGATAAGATTCTCAGAATTCTGACTGTAACACCTCTCCCATTCTCTCTCACTCTCTCACTCTCCCTTTCTTTCTGCCCAAATAAGTCTTTTTAATGCTATCACAAAATCATTGAATTTCATTGCATAATCACAACAGCGGTTGATTTCAATATATGTTGTAATTATTATGTAGACAAACTCAAGTTACTTGAGTAGTTCCAGGGACAAAATCAATTATATTGAATCAACGTTTCATGTTTTTTTAGTTTGCGTCCAGGTTTAGAACATTGTTTGCGTTAAACCTCTGTGCAGAATACAGTCCACTGTCTTTCTTTCATATGCTATGCATATGTTTCGATGTCTTCATATATACTATATATACACTATATACATCTCGCATGCACCAAAGATGTACTGCGCGCAACATCTATACATCATTGTACAGACATATAGATCCATACATATACACAAACAAACATACTTTTTTCCTTTTTATTGTGATTTCATTCATATAAAATAACATGTCATTTTCTTTTTTACAAAGGTGAACTTTTTAAAAATACACCACACACACAGACACACACAATTTTTTTAAATTTTATTTCATTCACATAACAATTTAACTTTATAACATACACACATACACACACACACACACACACACACACACACACACAAACACACACACACACACACACACACACACACACACACACACACACACGCGCGCGCGCACGCATACACGCAGGATCGTTAGATCTATCCAGGTAGCCTTTCCTCACGAGAGGGTTGATCACCCAAACCTACTTGTTACACTTCATCAGCATTGCCACTCTGCACCCGGGGGAGACCAGAGTCCTGGTAGGATGTCTCGACCTAGTTTGTGTGAATAACGTGGCTCAGCCTTTAACCCTTCATCTACCTGACGAAACAATGGTCTATGTGAGTCGTGTGAATCACTTATGTATAACAATACATTACCCATGTGTTCATCGATCTAAGTTTACCTGAGTTTACCCTGCTAGCAACAACTGGTTAAAACAGATTGTATTCTACCGATTGAACTTTACTAGGTAAGGGAAAGACGAAACAGTCACGTATAAGTGTACACGGAAGCAACTTATATCCAAAAGCTTTGATAAAGTATGAAAAGTGTCTGTTAAAATACATTCGGTAATGCAGCATAGGAAAAATATCCCCTCATCATCATAGTCATCTGTTTAACCCATCGGTTGCCAGACAAAATGCCCCTCAATAAGCGAGTTCGTAGTTACAATGTGCGCATGTGCAGATTGTTGCTGGTACGAATAACCTCGGGTCAATTGAACAACTCACAGAGTAAATTTAAAATTCATTAGATACTCAACCAGGTTTCTCTTCATTATCATGCATATATGACAACAATTATTCAGCTTTGAAAGGCAGTAAAAGAACATTCCACCATGTGCACCTGTTTGTATTGTTGTTTTGGGCACATTGTATGATGTATTCACATCCACCATCCTATACGGCTTAATGAACAGATCCCAGTCTGCATTCTAGTAGTATTTATTCAGTGTATTGTCCGATCACAGTGTAACTACGAACTGGTCTATTGGATTTGCGTGTATAACCTGTGACTAAAAACATACGTGGTACACAAAGGTTTAATGAATTGGCTGTAAAACTCATTCAACGTATCAATAATGTATTGGAAACGACGTGATCCCCAGACTTTTAGCACCATCCCGAGCGCCCTCTTCGACCACTCTACTCCTAGTGTTCCCGGACCATCTCAAATCGTTATCTGAAAGATCAGCTTATACATGTATCCCGACTGCGTCCTAGTCATGCTAGTAGTGGCAGAGCCGTTTTGACGTCATGAACGGGTTGGATTTCGAAGAATTTTCAAAATTGTGTATTGAGATGACTCTTTTCTGGTTGACGAGTATGTGAACCCAGGGCCAGGGCAGAACGGCACTCCATTGATTGCCGGACTCGGAATCGTTGCCCTCTCCCTCCTCCCAATATTGCTTGATCAGCGCCCAGCTGACAGGACATCGAGACGGGGGCTCTTCGCCGAACGACTGCAGCCGGAGAGATCGATAGCGGCATGATCGCTGTCAGTCCAAACCAGACGCTTCCTGAACGTTAAGGGGCTTTCCGATGAAAATGATGATAACAAAGATGACGATGATGTCAACAGGGTGGTGGTGGTGATAATGATAATGGTGGTGATGACGATGGTGGTAACACTCTGATGATGACGATGATGGTAACACTCTGATGATGATGACGATTAGGGCAAATTAAGAATATCATTATCAACTTCAACTTTAATTTCATGAGCGTTTAGAAGCACTGTTTTATACGCCATAAAAATGTTATACATATTCTTATTATGATTATTATTATTTTGAACCTAAAAGAGCTTATCATCGAAGGCATACTATATCGTACTACGTTTTCTGCGCATTATATGACTGTCATTGTGAATGTTCTAATTTCACAATCTTAATCTATATGATGTTCTTGGTGTTGATACAGTGTTTTGTATATCTTTAAACATTGAGGACAATGATCCCAAGCTGTTTCCTACTCACATAATTTGATGTCGGCTTCGCTGACACATTGCCAGCCGTTATGCTGCCTCGTCTAGCCCAGGGACGCGTGTGGATTAAGCTATAGACACACGAACTACGAGCTCTTGATAGATGTACCCTACTTGCGATTCCCACCCCTCTTCTTTAAAGGGCATGGGAAGACAAAAAGCCTCCAAAAGGTGATCGTGAGCAATCTTCTTGCAAATTGTCTTAAATTCATGAATTTTTCATTTTAGAAACTTGCTGAAAGCTAATTGCCCTCAAATGATCCACATTTGGAGTAGTTAGTGATTAAATCACAAAGCCTCAAATGTTCGGGCCGAACATTTTGAGGATTTGTGATTTGTGATTTAATTACTCCAAATGTGGATCATTTAGTTTCTAAAGTTTCTAAAAAGGACAATTCATGAATTTAAGACCATTTGCAAGAAGATTGCTCACGATCACCTTTTGGAGGCTTTTTGTCTTCCCAGTACAGTATATTCCCTTTAAACGGAGCCGATAGTCGGATGAGATTCAGAAAACGCTCGTTGGCCGAAAGCGGCGCTGCGATACGACATCCGCATACACACCTTGCTGCCGAATGTTTCCGGGCACGCCGTCTCATTGGCTCAAGCTCCTTCGTTCACTGCACGTATCAGAATACACAAGCGCGCGGTTCACGATCACCAGAAATGCCGACGATACGGTCACTTGAAGTATTTTTTTTAAACTAAAACGGTTTGCCACTGCCGGCAGAACGGTTTTGTCCTGAGTACGGGTTCCGCAATCTTGACCATTAGCATCCCTTGACGTGAAAGAATTTTTGCCGGTTTTGCCGGTACACTTCGTACAAAGAAGATTAATCAATCTGTAAGATAAATAAACAGAGAAAAATCAAGAACATTTCATTTATTCAATAAAAACACTTTTCCCTACTGAGTACCCGTGAATATTATATAATAAGCAAGAGGATGAAAGTTATGAAAATGTAATGCGATTGCCAGAAGCCAGTGACAGCCGGGCGGTAATGTAACCACTATCTGGTCTATTTTTGTAACAGATTGATTCATCAATCTAATTGCTATGGAGAGTACCAGTTAGACAATGATGATAACATCTTTTGTCTCTTCACAAAACATTCAATCCATTGGATACAAAGCGACATGATTGTTACATACTTTGATGAACTCCATGCCCTCTGCGTGAAGCCGGCCGAGATCGCCTCACCCTCAGCCTCACAACATGTCGACTTGTCTTCTCTTTCTTCCTAACCAGCTCCTCAATGACTCCCACGCTGAAATAACAACTTCACATGCAATCAAAGACGACCCGCAATTAAATGCTCTTGACAAGCGCGAGGGGGTAGTCCAGTTGTTATCAAATGGAACGCCCAAGGTAAAGGAAACGACAAAAAGCTAGAAGACGGGTGATTGTCCGCCTTAGTGAGCTATTACTATTTTCATCGAGTTAATGTCAATTATTATTTTGAGAAGATATTTCCTATCGTTTAGACAACCGTCTATCTCGAGATCTAGTTTTGCATTTTTAGCAACAGAACTCAAATTAAGTGGGACACGGTTCTTAACAAAGTGAGTGATTACAGAAGAAACGTGCCGGGGTAAGACAAACGGTGAGAGAAAAGAGTCATTCACCCCAAGCATTGCCCACGGTCTAACGAGATGTGAAGCTCCCCCGTTATAGTTTCATGGAGAACGAATCCCAAATGTTAATGTTAGCATGTTACGGCGGAGATATCCGGCAAAAATGTTAACAATCAACACATTAATGTGAAGAAGGAGGCCATGGAAGAAGACACAATACTTGGGCCAGGAGCCAGGGAGCTGGGTATTACGTCGACCTACTTCTCGCACATGTCGGTATTTCCCTGTTATTAAAACTGCTTCCCCCTGTTGAAGCAAGAGATTCAATTCTTAGCACTTCGTTAGGCAATTTTGAAAGATTCGTTCCAGTTACCCAAGCATTCATCTGATTCATGGTGTTCAGAGGGATCTGAAAGAAAGAAATGTCATCTGAAAGAATTTCCCATAGTATGTTCGTATATCGCGGTTATTGATGTTTTTGCAGTAAGCGATATCAAGATGTGTCAACAACCCCCTCCCCCTCTTTCCCTCCTATGCCGAATTAGATGCACGTCACAACTAACTTTAATTTAGAATGTATGAATAACGGAGTAAGCTATCTGATTTACGGGTTGAAAAACACCATTGAGAATCAACGCAGAAAATTTCCAGCCATCCAAGTTTTCTGATTTGCTGTTTTTCTGTTGCAAGTCAGAAAAAGTGCAGAATACCCAGCAGGTTGAAGGGTAGACATAATAATTATTGAAATAATTTCATTCCCAGCCACGATGCCGTGTTTAGATAGCGTGCGTGTGGTATCGGAAGGAAGTGTGTAACATGTATATAAGGGTAAAGTATTCTACGTGCACACTCATGCAAATGAGTGCATTGCTCTGATCAGCATAAATAACGCAGTATAAATAGTGATATGATCAATTCCAGAAAGAAAAAAGATTATCTCAAAATGTGTTGAAGGGCGTAAATAAAGAGAGAGAGAGAGAGAGAGAGAGAGATAAAGAGAGAAAAAAGAAAGAGGGAAAGAGAGACAGATAGAGACAGAGAGACAGAGACAGAGGGAGCAAGAGACAAAGAGAGACAAAGAGAGAGAAAGAGAGACAGAGAGAGATAGAGAGAGAGAAAGAGAGACAGATAGAGTGAGAGAGAGAGAGAAATAAAGAGAGAGAGAGAGAGAGACAGACAGACACCATGACAGAGGGAGAGAGAGATAGAGAGAGGGACAAAGAGAGAGAGACAGAGAGAGAGAGAAATAGAGACAGAGTGAGAGAGGGAGAGAAACAGAAAGAGAGACAGACAGAAAGAGAGAGAGACAGAGAGAGAGGGAGAGAGACAGAGAGACAGACAAAGAGAGAGAGAGAGAGAGAGAGAGAGAGAGAGAGAGAGAGAGAGGGGGGGGGGGCGAGAGACATCGACAGAGCAGACGAGCAATTAACTTGATGAGATGTGACTTGGCGTCAGTGCGTAGGGCATTGACTCTGTGAAGGCTAAGCGTGACACAGGTTTTCAATTTAACGACACATGCTCCGAAGCCTTTTGTTTCCGATTCTGAATCTGCCATGTGAAGTGTTTCGCGTGTTTTTTTTTGTAATATCATTAAACATGATCAGGCAATATGTAGATTAAATTACTTTTTGGTATACAAGCCATTCCACATGGTTTGTTTGCCCTGTATATCTAAATACAAGCTACTCCACGCTTATGACACACTGGGATGTGATAGTTTGTACATTATCAATATTTTCATGTAGTATTTGCATCGTTTATACATTCGCAGCGAGCTTGACTCATATTGTATATAGACTAGTAGTCTTTTTGATGACTAGAATGAATTTACGAACATGTTATTTAACCGTCCAAACAAGTGGACAAAATGTCTCTTACGACGCAGGATTGACCAAGTGAGTCAAAAACAAATTTTAACAATGTGAATTTGTTGGAAGTTTTATTTGTTTTCGGGAGAAAAGGGGGCAATCCTCTCCTCACCGTATGCAGTCTTGTTTGACACAATGTGACAGGGGGTAGAGCGCCCACCTCCTTCCCCACCCCCTCCACGCCGAAGTTAATCCATCATGTCCATCCTGCAGAGAAAGTCAAGGTCAGTTCCCTTTTAACACAGACAACACATGTCCTCTTAGGGTGTACTCGCGGGGCACTATGGGATATATGAAGCGTTCGATACGATTACAGAAATTGGCGGGAAACGCAGAGACAGACATTTGGGCAGTGTGACAAGCGGCTAATTGAGCGAGTGTATGCCGTCTGCTAAGCGGCGCCTCGATTCGGATCTGACAAATTGCACGGGTCTGCGGCTGGTACATGGAAGGTTCGAGTATCGGTTCATGTGTCACGATGTTATCCAGTCCCTCAACAAGGTATCATCTCGGAGCAGTCGTTCAGTCAACTCTGAGCCGAGTGCCTCGGTCGGCTGTTACGAGCGAGGGCATGAACCTGAACTCTTTCCTGCTTCTCCGCTCGCTCGCCCGCCCGCCCGCCTTCCCCTTGCAGCATCAGCCTCCCCGTCGTGTATGGAAGGGATTAAGCCGAAGACACTTCGGGGATTAGCAGCTGATCCCTCCGGTAGTCAGACTTGGCACCCAGCCCTCTCCCCCGACCGGCGAGGGGGCGACGAACCGCTAACAAGCCCCTCGATTTTGACATCTGCAGAGGCCCCCGTCTCCCTCCAGGCATGAACTTCCCCCTCTCATTGCACCACTGCAAATGAAGTTAGCTCGTTACGCACTGCCCGTAGATTGGTTGTGAACTTGGCGTGCTGCTGCAAGGGGTAGGGCTCTAGAGGGTCGGGTAAGGACAGGCGATGCAGACAGACAGAAAGTTGATACGATGCTCTATTTCCGTCGAGTTAGGGTATGGGCCCACTGCATGAAACTGCGGGTCAGAGAACTCGCTGGTTTCCATACTGCGTAGGTTTGAATGAAGATGTACCATCAGACAATGTCAAAATGGTGTTAGCAACAGACACCTACACCCACATGCAGCATTGAACAGAGAGAAATACTGTACACATGCACGATACACTCATACAAACACAAACATCATATGCAGAATATGATATGAGGAATGGGTATTATCACTCTAAGATTCGATTGAAGTTGATGTGATTCGGTAGCTACTGCATTCAAACGTCTGATATAACAACATTAAAACATTATGAACATGATATCAAAGAGTATCTGGAATTATGTGACCGAAGGTGACAGATATCGCAAAGAGGCAAGGGAAATTTTGCTTTTCCCCCTCCACAAATACTGGTTTACGCATTTCACAACCGTAGTGTCTTGACGGTGACAAAGGGAAAACGTATAATAAAATGGATCATAGCAAAATTGTGTTGAGCCCTGAATGAAATTGAGAAAGGCCAGGGGTAATTTGTTCCCCTCCTTCAGACACGCACAGATAAGTAAGCAAATTAATAGAAAGGTCCGCAGTCTCACGCATTTGGTGTTGTTTATATTGTATTCTGCGAGATAAACTAGAGGTAAAATGGTACAATTCATTTAAGGTCATGTCACTCGTTTAATTAGGGAATATGCTTGCAGTATTTCTCATGCCATTACTCAAAGAGTGATTAATTCGACCAACTGTTATTTCCTAAGGGAAGGGTTAGAAAACGGCATTTACAAATTCGATAGTACACATTTAATTGAAACCATTTGGAACGAGCATCCATTGCACGTTTTGTTGGTCAAAGACCTCTAGCATGTCTAGTGAATTAACATCGCTATTCCAACTACAGATACATCATTATAATCTTGACACAACTGTTTTTAGTGGCGACAGTTTACAAGTAGACGACCCAATCTCAAGAAATGGAAACCATCTGCATATTCCATCATAGAAATATATTCGCCAGATACAGTTCAGAAGCCGTCAACTGTCTTCAAGCCAAAGACGATTTATTCGCAATCTCACAAACAACGTCATCATGGTCACGACGGCATGATGGAAAGCATGTGAGATCTTTGACGCCATACGAGATGACCGTCTTAAATTATAGCGAAAAGTAAATTATATGATGCTGGTGCAGGCCTAATTCATCATGAACAACAAGCTTGTTTTAAATTCGACAATCATTTATCGCTTGCCTAACAAGGAATGATAACTTCATCGCTCTAACATTAATAAACGATTTAAATCTGGTGTAACCACGCCAATTTATGAGAAGACTTAAAAAAAGGGCAGATACAGTACCTCTGCAGCGTTGCATTGAGCTCACATATTGTTCTCGGGAGGGGAGAGCTTATTTTATCTTGAAACATATTCAATGAAAATTAAAAATGATTTCAGCACGAAAGATTGATGGGCAAAACTAAAGATTGCTGACCCCCCCCCCCCCCTGAGAACTATTACTGCTGTTGATTCAAATTTTGATATATGTGGACTCAATAAATATCGAACTAGTGAGGCAGATTTTATTGTTCAGCGCGCTGTTAGCTGCATGAATTTATCCGCGTAACACATGATATAATCAAGGACAGCTGAGATAGGTATAAAGTATGTAAATGTGATCTTTCCATAAAAACGTGATACTTTTTAGGCGACATCAATCATTAACAATGTACACCGTACGCGGAAAAGTATAATGTCGTGTGATTCAAAATTCGAGAACGTAAAAGGTATTTATATCACCATGATTATTGAAAAACATAAACATATATCGTGAGAGACCGCAGAACATGCCGATTTCTTTTGCATAAACATAAGAACAGTAGATCACATATTGCAAAACTCAAGTATCAATTTCCACATTGATGAACGTTATTAAAAATATGTTTTATGGTTAGGCCATGTTTGCGGAGTTGAAATAACGCTTAATTTTCATCTGTCACGCGACGAAATTAAACCTGGAATATACACGAGAAAGAATTGTCACGTTAATAGCGTCGCTGTATCTAATTTTCGTTAAACACACACACAAAAAACATAATTTTAAAGCACTAATCAATCTGGTGATGACGAGTCGTACTTTTACAGTGAACAACTGCAAGCACATCTCTCATCCTAATGATTCCCTAAGCTAGTCTTTTGCTAGACCATAACCAGTCACGTGACCAGAGTATAATGCATTTTACGACCAACTTTTATTTTCAAGGTTATATAGTCGCCGTCATGTACCACGAACTGGCCTTTTTCACCTATACAGATGCCAGTTCATGGCGATGATTTTATTCCTAGACTATACATTTAGTAAGATCCTTCCCCAATCATAACAGTCAAATTCTCTATAGTGTGAGTTGGGATTGTTTACATCGCGCTTATTGAACAGGGTACATTGTCGCACTCGTCAAATTATGACGAAATAACATTATTCCATGTTCTATATCAAACAATGTAATATAAACTCACGGGCTGACGGAGAGAAGGAAAGGAGAGGGGAGAAAGAATAATAAAAAAATAAATATAAAATTTGGGGGCAGGCAACACAGACACATAAAAAAATGGTGGAAAGCGGGAACGATAAGAGATAGTTAAAACATGTAAAACAAAAACACAGGCGCCAAAATCAAATCATTATAGAGTCATAGACCCGAGTTAATCATACGATATATGAGCTTTCAACAATGGTTCCATACAGTCTGGTTGGCATTCAAGTAAAACGCATTAATAATGAATAAACAGGTTAGTAACCTCAAACTCCGACAGAGCGAGCTTTCTCCGGTGGATGGGTTTCGAGCATTATCAACTCGCCCAATTAGAAAATCATGTCCAGATTTGCATAGCATTTATACGGCTTAAACCTGCCTTGAATCGATTGTTTTTTAAAACGGAGAATTCAGCAATAAACAGTTCTATGATGCACGATTGCCACAAATAACGACGTGATATATTTCTCATAATTGTGTACATTCACCGATGACCGCTTTATCATGACAATAATAATGACGATACGAAATTGAAGATTACGTATTATTTACCAATGGTTGCATCATTACTGTTGATTCTGCTTTCCACGAAGGCCCTACTTTACCACGACTCCAGTAAATGAATCAATATATTCTCCCAGATCATATACCTCCCGCAGGTACGGAGCAGCTATGTGGATTTAATATTTCGCCGTTTTACCCTGATTGTTTTACCCTTCTGATTGAGGGTCAGAGGAACGACCCACCAGAACATGACAAATTCATAACGGTGTTCTCGCTGCCTTCGTTCCCAATGGTAGTTCACCACCAGAGAGCTACTTTCAAGAGAAGAAAAACAAGACGCAGATCGGGAAAAGTGTAAGCAAAATCGGAGAAGCAATGCGGGCTGGAAATATAGAATGTCTTTATATATGTAATAAATTGTGGTACTCACCACATTACATGTTACATGGAAGCAAATACTAACTTGCGCTCTAGATGTTGTGTACAATACATCGTCTCAAACTATCGTCTATACTCCAAATTCCTGAATGGCTCAAGCTTTTACATAATGCCACTATCATATTAACACAATTCAAGGGTCCCTAACTGAACTTAGAATATACGCCCTCTCTCCAATTGTATACACAATGATATTGCGTTTGTTCGATATGAAGTTGCTGTTATGATAATTTATCTCTTTATCTACATGTCTGTTTTTTATTGCCATTATCATGATCGACAGCAACATTATATTAATAATTTTATTTCGTGTAATTACATTGACTTTTACAATAATGAAACTGATGACGAACAATGAGTGAAAAATAACATGTCTAAAACCATCATTCTATGCCTATGCTGTTTATCAGTTGCTGTCATGCTATATTATGATTTATTAATTTATTCACGTTCTTCTAGTCAGGGTACGTGTCGCTGCTTACCAATGGCGCCTGAGTCAGTGACCTGGCTATGTCAGGAGTAGTAAATAATTATATTTACATGTGAAATCACATGTGAGACAGACACAGGGAACTAAATACACTACACTAATTTCTTCTGAATGTTAACTACGTGTAGTTCAATCAAGTAAGACACACATTGAGGAACATGTTTGTAGCACAATTAAGGAGCACTAAATAAAAAAAAAATATGTTGCACTCTGCATCTATCAGTCGTTGCAACTCGGACAAATCTCGGACAAGCCTTGGAGTTTCCATGAGTAACGTATTGTTTGAAAGACGTGCATACACTTTGCAAACCTAACGAAAATGGTATATTGCGATACATGAATGGTATGGAAACTGAAGACATATTTACAGCATGGTCTTTGTCTTACATTACACAATGATGAGGTATCATCGTGGAGGTTATGATAAGGATGAAACACGTTGAACATTTAGCATGATTAGGAACTATACTTTAGGCATACACTCAACATGCTCAGTGCAGATAGCGTGCTTCATCCTGTAAATTAAAAACAGGACTAGAAAATGCTCATTATCTTACAGGATGGATCACGCTATTTGGCGTATGCCTAGAGTTTATTTTTAAATTTTACTCCCCCAGAATGCCCTCTCACTAACATGTTTAACATATTTAACATGTGCTCTAAATGTTTACATTTTTGAAATTGATGCACTCGCCAATGCCAATGGAGTATACAAGTAAGAGAAATATCGGCATCTTACATGTCACAGCGGCATAGCGGCCATCAAAATGCAACATATTGACTGCATTTGAGTGAAATATGCATTTGTGGAAACAGTAGTAATTAAGATTCATCCTGAGGAAGGGAGTGGACACATGTAGAGGAAGAGACAGACCAAGGTGAAGATGTACAGATAACACCAAGAGAGACAGGGATGAACTTTGCCTGACCGAGACGGGATGGACGGGGACATGGGGACGGAGAGGAGAATGGAGAGGAGGTTGTAGACGAAGTGTTCAGGCAATAGAACCTGAGCGATCGACATCGATATCGTTGCATTCCACGTGTGTACGTGTTCACAAGCAACACACTCAAATCCTATATAGATGCCATTTTGTCTGGCTCATATTTAGCAGCACGGCTGTCGAACAAAAGCTCGAAACTATTAGGATGTTGAAATCAAGCTTCCCTTCTTTCCAAATAGGCCCATGATCTTATATCAAACCGCAAAAGAAAGGGCCCAAACATTGGAAATCGAACATGTCGAACGCCCTGTTCCTCTTTCTATGCCACACAATATAATATTGGCTTGCGTAATTTGGAGTATTGCTTCCGCAAACAGTACACGCAATATCTTAAAATACAACAAATAATTATGACAGCAGGCTCGTGCGTGTTGAGTGTCATACATTGTTTTAATCAAGAGTTCTTCATTTGGCGTAATCAGTGGGCCCAGTCCGAAACATCGACACATCTCAACCTTGTCTTTTATTTGAAGTCTTACTCTCCTACTCACTCGATCACCACTTCACCGAGGCCCTTCCTATGCCTTCCCGCAAACACCGGGGGAACACAACCACAAATACTATACTTACATTTACCTCAGCGTCTCCCAAAAGGAAAGGCGCACAGAATGGGGGTCAATGCGCTTTTGAGAGTCGGGATCGGAGGAGAGGGGGGGAGAGAGACGAGAGAGAAGGGGGGAGAAAGGGTGAGAGAGGGGGTTAGAGAATTGGGGTAAAGGCCGCGGAAAACCGCAAGGGTTATTGGAGGAACCCTCGAGTTGAACCCGAGGAGACCCCACCTTGCTATTATTCCGTCATTATTTCGCCTTGATAGTTCTCAGTCCGACTATAGAAAAAAACCCCATCATTTTGTTGTCGTCATATCCGCGAAAATACAATTGCTGCTTGGGTATGCATACATTTTTGTGGCGGGTCGTTTTGAATAGCTGGGGGCTATTCTAGCTGATTAGATGCGGTTAATCGCTGACAAGACCGGACCGAATTCTGCATGATTATGTTTAGTTAAAGTGGATGATAACACTTGTTTTTACACGGAATTATACGGAAAACGTGTCCGTTTCAATTAAGAAATTAAGATACAAGCCTTTTACAAGTTTATCTCCCCAAGCACTTCTAGTCCACAAATATTTTGATTACTTCAGATAATAGGGCTATACGGTTTCTCGGTATTTCCTTCAGGCATATACACTTACTAGAGCAAAACAAGTACACCCAGTGGTATACTCTGTACTAAATATGGTTGTACATGAACACCAGTTACATCATTTGATTTAATTTCATTTCATTTCATTTCATTTCATTTCATTTATTTAACCATTATAAAAGTGAAACAACAAAAATACAACATATTTACAAACATTAAATAATGGTAAGGACCCCTAAGAAGCAAATCTGCTTATGGGCGGGGCCCTTTACAAAACAAAATACATGGTATATATATATACATATATATATATATATATATATATATATATATATATATATATACATGTAAAGTGATAAACAACAATAATTAGATACATTTGAAATTTAAATGTCTTGTTAAGAAATCACGAAAGTGTTGGATTTAACACCGTGGTGTTAATGTACCCCCTCCCCAATTCTACCCCTTACTAGCAGGTCAAATGAAATACCGATTGTGTGAAGTTCAACACTCTGTTGACCATGTTGGTGTCTGTACACGAGATGACGATGCGACTTCAATTGATGTAAATTCTAACACTGTAATGTGTGCAATGTACGAGGTGAGATAATTGAAATAACGAACGATGTTGCACTATGTAGTCCCATCCAGGGTCACTGAATGGACCACATCAGTTCAAGGGCATATACTGTACTGGGAAGGCAAAAAAACCTTCAAAAGATAATTGTTAGCAATCTTCTTGCCAATGGTCTTAAATTCATGTATTGTCTATTTCAGGAGCTTGCTGAAAGTCATTTGCCCTCAAATGATCTACATTTGGAGTAAGGAGTGATTAAGTCACAAATCCTCCAAATGTTCGGGCCGAACATTTTGAGGATTTAATTAATATTCATTAATTACTCCAAATGTGGATCATTTAAGGGCAAATGACTTTCAGCAAGCTTCTAAAATAGACAATACACGAATTTAAGACCATTGGCAAGAAGATTGCTAACAATTACCTTTTGAAGGCTTTTTTGCCTTCCAAGTACAGTTTATGCCCCTTAACTCTTCCTATGCTAGACAATACACTCTTTTATGGAATGTGTATAAGTGGTGATAAAATACAAGCATGGCGCTTGAAGAGTTAATAACTAGCTTGTAATATAGATGTTGAAAGAAAAGTGGAAGAAAGCCGTCCACGTAACATATATTACACGGGCAATATGAAGAGACTGTCTAGCGGTGGAAGAATAGATGCGAGTCACTTGGCAGAGAACAAAGTTGAATACATATACCACAACACACATCAACGTTCCTTGTCTATAGCGCCACCTGAGGAAGGTGGTGAATGTGGCACATGTGCTTTAAAATAATACGTGTTGTAGGCCTTTTCAGTTGGTTGGACAGTGTTAATCCAGACTCTTAAAAAAATTCCGGCCTAATGCTTCGCGTGTGCCACTCATTTGCTTTAAAGCACAAGTAAAAATATAAGATTCAGTGTTATGTGTAAAGACATAATACGGTCATGATGGTAAAGGATAGCGGCAAGGGTGTGAATCGTAATTTCTTGTCATTGAATGTTCGGGAATCCTTTCAAATTAGTTTAATATTCATTTTTTAAACCTATGAATACACGTTTAACATGGAAATTCTTGAGATTGCATGTTCCTCCACCATTTTCCCCCACACATATATTCATTTCTTTTTGAGAGAGAGAGAGAGAATAATGCATGTAGTGCTCATTAGATTGTTTTAATGTATAATGATTCCTGTTTGACCACACTTCTCACGAAATGTTGTCCGTTTTACCCTTGCCATTCACTAAAACGATGTTTTTCGCATGCAGTCATACTTTGTTCCACACATGTGTTTATTAGTAAATCGATGAAGAATATTCATTAAATGAAACAAACGTCGTTGTCGCGAATCAAGTAGACACAGTTGACGTTTATCCGAAATGTCATCATTTCCAATCACTGGCTGGAAGCGGAGAATGGACAATCTTCCTCCAGCAGGGGGGAGGGGGGGGGGGGGGGGGGTGATGTCAGAAGGAATACATAAACTGTGAAGAGTTGTCACGTGGGTGTATCTACTTCAAAGTTGACTGTCCGCCCCGCCCAATAATCTCTCTCACTATCAGACTATGTTGCTTTTCCTATCTCTTTCTTCACATTATGATATATATCCTCTCCTCTCCTCTCTCTCCATCTCTCTCTCTCTCTCTCGCTCTCTCTCTCTCGTTTAGATCCCGTTTTTGGCACTAGTCAGTCATTTTAAGTCTGGCTTCAATCCAAATCGAGTTTTGATGACTTTATAATAAAGATTTATCGAACAATAAATTGATCCTCTTCCCGAATATACCAGCACCATCCTGCCTGATCATGTCTCGCAGTGCATTGACCCAAGCTAAAACAATCCATTAAATGTATGGCGACAGAGCTTAAAATAGTGAGCATGATAAACTCCTGGAATACAACTGAACCTGTCTATGAAGACCACCTGTGTGTAAAGACCACTCAACTAGAATCTCTTCTGAACAGTATGCCTAGAATTGCACCTGTCTGTTAGATACCACCTGTCCACAAAGAACACTGTTTCTATGGCCCTTTGGATGGCCCCTAACATTGCCTAATGGAAGGAATACCAGTGTTGGGACACAAGTGTAGGAGGGGTGTGTTTCTTTGTGTGTATGTTTCAGGATGGAGGTGTGTCTGTTTGTTCGTGTGTGTGTGTGTGTGTGTGTGTGTGTGTTTGAAAGAGAGAGTGAGAGAGACAGAGAGAGAGAGAGAGAGAGACAGAGAGAGAGAGAGAGAGAGAGAGGGTGGAGTGGGTGTGGGGGAGGAATGTTACGTCTGATATTTAGCAGACTGGGCACATCTGGGCGCTATACAGTGTGTCAGGAAACGTGGATTCTGTGTTACTTTTCTAGTTGACTGAAAAATGAATATTTTTCACATCATTACAAAGTACAGTTTTTCTTCTTTCATTTCACACCTAACATGATAGTCATGTGTTGAGGAGCAACAGGTGTTTAAAAAATAATTGTCAAAATCAAGTTGCGCGGGACACATGGCCAAGTAGTGTAAGGAAGCATCAACGTAGTGCGTTTAGGGATGGTTCATTAGCATTTCTTTTGTGTTCTTTGTTATGCTTCCTTTACAAAATCTCTCATTGAGAGTGAATCCGTCAGAAGCATGGATTTTTGACCACTTGTCTTGCGCAACCTGATTTTGACAATTATTTTGTAAACACCTGTTGCTCCTCAACGCATGAATCTTATCTATCATGTTAGGTGTCAAATGAAAGAAGAAAACCCGTACTTTCTAATGATGTGTATTATATTACTTTTTTTCAGTCAACTAGAGAAATAACAGAGAATATCGGTTCCCTTTCTTCTGGGACACACTGTATAACCAAGGCGACATACTTGCTAGTTAGATTGTGCGATCACGGGGCAATGAACCAACACAGGTTGTAATAACACATCAAGATACATTTTATTCATGTAAATATATTGGTGGGAGTGGGTGAGTGGGTGTTAAGCGTCCTTTTATCGTAGCTATCAGCCGCGGTGGAAGAAATCGCGTTAAAAGCAATGGGTAATAAAGATACATGCGATATGTCACTAACATTGAATAATGAATAAAACTGGTATCCTTGTATATTCTACACGCTAATAGTCAATTATTGTAGGCTGCACAACGAAGGTCAGTCACCTATGTGAGTTCAGTTGATCGCTGAACATGAACTGTAGTGACTCGCGGAGACTGCCGAGTGTGCGTGTCGTCCGTGGTGCTCACGGCACATCACAGCAGGGCAGAAGAGACGGGGAGACAGAGACAGAGAGACAGAGAGAGAGAGAGACAGAG
This sequence comes from Arbacia lixula, assembly GCA_963669155.1. Classification (NCBI taxonomy): domain Eukaryota; kingdom Metazoa; phylum Echinodermata; class Echinoidea; order Arbacioida; family Arbaciidae; genus Arbacia; species Arbacia lixula. Next base: position 16,293,099 of record OZ022581.1, read on the forward strand.
AGGGAGAGAGACGGACACAGCTCTTGCTCCGCCAAGGTCACCGTCATGAATGTGCTCAATGTTGCGCACATCCCATGAGGCAGACATTCTCCCAGACACGCCATGTTTCTGCATTCATGAATATAAATCAACAAACATAGTGCACCCTGTAAATCAACGCTTGGTTTCTCTATGATCGATCCCATCAATCGCGTGGTACTCAGTGAATGGATGGTTAACCCGGGGAGATGTGGGTTTTACCTTCCTCGTTTTACATGTTGCATAATACATAATGCGGGCCGGCAATAAACAAACTTTTTTCCCTCTGAGAACTGTGTGTTAAAATGGTGACAAAATACACACATGACGCATAAAGACGTAACATGAAAAAGGAACAACCAAACTATGTGCACCATCTCCATTCAGAGTTGTGCACGATATATAGCTTTCGTTAAATAGTCAAATCGGTCGCATATTATACACTTTCCACGAAAGTTGCCGATGACGGCTATGACGCTTGTTGGAGGATTGCCCACAATAGTACAACGATGTGTCAATGCCATGCTCCTCTATGAACTAAGGGCTGAATTGTTTTGCTCTTCGCTAGGCTGAGGGTGATATTCATTAGGTGTAAACAACTTGTTTGATCTATAGTCCATGATATTTCATCCACATGTTATGCCAAATCGTATGGATCGCTTCTCGATCGGAAGCTGCACTCTGTTAATCAGCCTATTATTGATTTAACAGCACTGACTGGCTGAAAGAAAAGGCGCCATCTTCTATATTTCCTGGCTGCCACGGTCATGGTGGGGCACGGCGGTTTATTAATCATGGCTCATTACTGTGGCTGTACTCTCACCTCTCCTCGCGTATAAATGGAATCATGCCAACCTGTACATTGGGGGTCACTGAACAGGTACAACAGCATACCGAGTGTGAACAAGAATGCGTGTGTAAGTTATACGAAGTAACTATTAACCGTTTAAATGATACACGTTCATTGTACTTCGCCGCAGTCACAAAAGAACGCTTTACATGGAATTTTCTTTGATTCAATGTTCACTTGCCGCCGAAGTGCTCGATGGTTTTTGCAAGGATTTCAGGCATTATAGACTACCAGACGTAACCAAGGAACATGCATACGTTTTATGTATCGAGGTTGTCATAATAAAGTGCTTCCAAACCCCTCCTTCCAAGCATTTAAATAATTTCATCTCGACAAGGCAAATTCCCTTCGAGACTCACTACCAGCTCTAGATAGTCTAGGTTCCAGACGGATTTTCAGCCCAAATTCGTGTACACAGCGCGCAACGGAACGCTGCGCAACGATTCGAGTGATAGCGCGATCACCGAGAATTGCCAGCCCGGAGAAAATATGTTTGGTCAGATCTCCATCGAAATTGGAAGGACATCCATTAGCCAGACCGCGCCCACGTGCGAAATAGCCGTTCGGATTGAAAGTCTTTGTAAAGTACTATTTTGTGACTAGAAGAATATTACAATTCATCTGCATTACCGGTAATTTAACAGCTGATGGTACTCCACGTCACTTATGAATAAATAAACCTGGTACACACAATTGTAATGGTACTGATTTGGCATAAAGATTAGATGTAATCAATATTCAAAGGATTATTACAATTTATTGATGAAATTCCGCACAACATGCCCGCCACAAAATGCATCAGTTACGTCGTTAAGCGCGCTTCGAGTTGTAGCTTTCGATTTATTCAAGGATGTTTAAGTACATGGAGTATCATCAGCCATTTAATTAATGCAGATTCATTGTACTCTCCTTCTAGTCACACAAGAATGCTTTACAGAGATTTTCTCTTTGATCTAAAATGTTCAATGCCGCTGATTCTCTGGATGATTACTGCTTGGATTTGACGTACATAGACAAAATTGGATGCGCAAAAGAATTTTGGGAAATAACCTCACCCCATTATGCTTGCGCAGTTGTGACGTGTAATACCTACGATGCATCTATAAAGATTCAATCGAGGAATATTGTTACAATATGGCAAAAAGGCTCTAAACGTGATATCAAGTTGCAGGAGAAAAGTCTCAATTTCATAATGTCCCACATCATATTCCATTTAAAAAAAAATCTTGAAACGTTACTTTCAGATATTTTCCGGCTTTCAGACAAGTAACATGAAAAACGTGTCCAGCCGCGCCCAAGCTCGTAGTTCCATCTAATCAAATATCGTATTCGTATTAAAAGTTCAGCAGCGAAAGCTGAAATGTATGCATGTATAGGAATATGTATGACCTATTATTAAATCCAGGTGAACGTGACGCAATCGTGTATGCATCATGTTGAGAGCAGCTGCTAGTCATGAATATTAAGTGGCGGAAACAAACCTTGTTCAAAGGGATGGATGTAATCAGAGAGGTTCAACTAAGGAGGTACTGGCGAGCTGCATGGAGAAACAGCTCGCGGAAATTCTTTCTACCAGCTTCGAACTTAGCACCTGCTATCAACAATATGATGCATACGCGATTGCGTCACGTTCACCTGGATTATATAATATGTCGTACGCATTCCTATGCATGCAAACATTTCAGCTTTCGCTGCTGAACTTTTAGTTTTGTCAGTAAGTGCTGTAGTTAATAAGGACAAGTGAATACGAAATTTGCTACTTTTTTAGATGGAAATACTAGCTTGGGCGCGGCTGGGAACGTTTTTCATGTACTTGTCTGAAAGGAAAGGAAAGTAAAGTTTCATGATTTTTTTTATATGGAATACGATGCGGGACATTGTGACATTGAGACTTGTATACTGCAACTTGATATCACGTTTTGAGCCTTTTTGCCATATTGTAACAATATTCCTCGATTGAATCTTTACTGATGCATCGTAGGTATTACATGTCACAACTGCGCAAGCATATGGGGTGAGGATATTTCCACAAAACCTTCTGCGCATCCGGTTTTTTTATACGTCAAATGCAGGCAAAAATCATCCAGAGCATCGGCGGATTCGAATACGGGAGGTCAAAGAGAAAATCTTTCTAAAGCGTTATTTTGTGACTAGAAGGAAAGTACAATGAATCTGTAATAACTAAACGGCAGCTGGATATCCATGTACTTAAACATCATTGGTTCAACCAGGGATGTGTTATGGAAGGATATGAAGCAATTTTCTTCCTTTGAACCCATGTGCCAAACCGCTGAAAAGTTATGTGTTCTCAACAGGTGCTGTTCAGGTGTTTGAACAATTATGAACATGATTGTGTCCCAACGGCGAGAACAAAAGAAATGTACAGTCTCATTTCGCTTGTCCCGTTCTGTTAATGGCATTAATACTTCCATGAGCATAACAGGTATCAGCAAACGCAAATAAACAAGTTTTTCAAGTGAAATATCTCTGTTTCACGCAAACACACACAAACGCCGTTAATGATAATACACAGCTTAATATATCATTTTGAGAGTGGTTGAAGTCCCCAAATGCACAAGTTGTCGGAAAGTGAAGAAATTGGTCAATTTTGTAAGTAATACAAATAGCTTTTATGTCCGATTTTTAATGATTCCTCAATACTTTTCGAAACAAAAGCAGAGTAAAGGATCTGTCATTATCTGCCGTTAACTTCCTTAAAGTTTGCAAACAAATTTGTCAAAAACAAAACGTCTCCAGATAAATGGGAAATTAAAGAAATTTCAGAAATTTTAAAATCAGCTAAATGTCGGCTCGGCACATGAAACATCAAAGCATTGTCATGATTATGGAATTCTTTTGACATTCATGAGCACGATTTAGAACCCATACAGATGTTTGCATATATTATGCTCGAGTTTCTACTCCTTCGTAACACCTCCCTGGTTCAACCAACTGATGTCCTCCGTCACACAACCACTCTGTCACCCTTTGTTGGCCGGACAAACTACTGCTTGAAGGGACTGCAAGGATTTTACTTTTAGTGATACATATTTTGGTCCCTTGTCAAGCGAATTATATAATCTTTCACAATCATGATCTAATAATATACAACAAACCATGTACAAATCATTCCAACGAAATAATAATCAACGTAATACACAAAGGCCTATTATACATGCATATTCTGCAGATACATGTATTTACACGCACGCTCGCATATTACGAGGACAACAAAAAGCCATTTTTGTAATGTATTCACAACTTTCACTCTAACTGCCTGGTGACGCGTTATAACATCGATCTGTATTTCGTGATTCAGTTTGAATAGATGGAACGCACACTGACTCTAGTAGTTGTTGCTACTCGGTCAAACCTCGGACAGGCTTTGGGGTTACTATTAGTAATGTATTGTTTGAAAGACGTGAATAAAATTAGCATACATAACGAAATTTTTCTTTTAAAAGGAATCTTTGACATTTTTCCCGCAAAGTCTATGCTCATAGTGATACATGCATACACACTTCCCGTCATCACCACAATCATAAGAACAAAAATAATACATAATAAACATAACAAAACCACCAACAACAGAACTAGATGAACGAGCTGAGGTCACTTGTTTCCACCCGTAGTACAACGCCCCCTCCACTGGCAGGCTGCTAAGCAAGATTCAGTTACCCTCCGCCCACCTACACTTTTCTCAGAAGTATAGGGGTGATCGAAGCACATCTGCACGCCGGTAAACTCGGCATGAACAACAACTGCATACGTAACAATCACCCATTGTTCACGTCACACGCATTCCAACGCTCGTAAGTTTGATCAATCCAATCTTCCTCCCAGCACGCCTTTTGAAATAGGAAACCTATTGTGTTTACGGCAAATAATTACATTAACCTATTGTATTTTCCGTGTATGCTAGCTAACGTGCAATACGCAGGGGTCACCAGGTCCCCGCACTCAAGGGGCTAACCGTTCGATATAGCCCGGCAAGATTCTTATTGGGTTAATGGTCGGATCTCACGGTTCTTTCATAAAACAGTTTATTGACATGTCCTGTCTTTATTCATCTTGTTCCTCCGGAGGATTCTGGTGTGATGTGCTTGCAGAACTTAAAAATGCAGTCAGATGTTACCATGGATACGATAACGTATGCGAAATCAGTCGTGGTGGGTGTCCCAGTGTCAAAAACAGTTTATTTGTGAAGTTTGAAGTACATGTCCGTACTTTCTTTAAAATCGTGCATTAAAAAGTACACAGCTTGTTTGTGATATCCTGATATATAGGAAGATTATTTACTGTAAACGTTATCGTTGATTATGTATACTTTTCAAACAAATTAAACGAAATAGAACAAAAAAGGTAGTCACGAAACCGAAACTTTATATCAAACCATACAATGATGTTCGAAATAAACATGGAGTGGACACATTCTTCTTCGTCATGCATGTAAACTACGTCTATATCGTTACTTCGGAATTTGTTTCTCGGACGATTTTGAACCGTTCGTAAGGAGAAACTTATCAGTAGTCCACATTCATTTCTTCAAATCATAACTGCTGTAAAACACTTACTGTAACTTCACGTTTACCCTATCTATTTTGTACTCAATCAGTTAAAAGTGACAAATGCAAATGAAATTCGGGCTACCACAAACAAACAAGAAATATTCTACTACTATCATAGACCTAACAGGCCTACTAGTACTTCTACTACTACTACTACTACTACTACTACTACTATACTACTACTACTACTACTACTACTACTACTACTACTACTACTACTACTACTACTACTACTATAACTACTACTACTACTACTACTTCTACTACTACTACTACTACTACTACTACAGCAACTACTCCTCCTTTTTCTACTACTACTTCTACTACTACATATTAGCATTACTATATGTATTAAAGATTTTAAATGAAATACGTACAGAGAATTCACATTATGACTTGATGGCCAGCATATTCTAAGAATCTCAACAACACCGCAAGGTATGTGTGATCATAAATTCGTGATACTGAACTTTAATTATTTACCTTTGCCGAAACTATGTCAGGTGCGTAGTTGATGCATTCCACAGCTGGCCGCGGCATCTTCAAAGCTTCTTGGAGAAACACCTTTCTGTGATGACACGGGTGATGGGGCGGATGGCGGGCCATACTGACTGGCTTGACCTGCTTGTGGGCCCGCTGCAACATTACCACCTGGGCCCCAACTCTCTTGTAGGATTCTCATGTATGTGGGCTAGTCAAAAACACAGGACACAAATAAACCAGAGTTGGAAGCAAACCTAAAGCAATGCATTTCCCTTTTGTTTGGCAGTTTGCCTCCCGGATGAGATTTTGAATTTTAGTTTTAGGCTTCGTCTTCTTTTCTTCTTCTCCTCCTTTTATTCATCTTTGGTGTTGCAGTTACTCTTCTTGTAAGTTGTAATGTATTTATAATTTATTATTGTTCCTCAAGACATAATCCATACAATAATACCAATATAACATGATAAACATGCATCAAATGAATATATATGAAATATATTCTTGCTATATTTCTCATTCTTCTTCTCCTCACCTTTCTCTTTCTACTACTACTACTACTACTACTACTACTACTACTACTACTACTACTACTACTACTACTACTACTACCACTCCTCCTTTTTTCTGAATGTTGTTTCTTTGTTGTTTCTTGCACTCCTATTCTATGTTTTTTTTTTTTTTTAATTATGTTTTTATTGAAGAATCATCGAGGATCACAATATATACAAACAATTTTTACATGATTAGAAAACAAAATCAATAAGGCAGAATAACAGCAAAATGGTGCATTGATCAAAAGCGAAGTTCCGAGACAGAAAAGGTTGGCCAGTGATACAGACCTTAGTTTACAAACCTCCAGAAAGTCACTATTTCACTGACATCGAAGACCTACAAAAAACAGGTAAACAACGCGCAGCTATGGCCGGAATAAACAAAGTCGAACGGCAGGGTGATTCATGTAAAAACACAACTTGCCTTCCACCGCCAACACCCAGGAACCCCCCCCCCCCCAACTGTCTCTCTCTCTCTCTCTCTCTCTCTCTCTCGCACTTTCCCTTTACGACCCCCCCCCCCCCCCCCCCTCCGAGGCATTACACTTTTTTATCACTTCTAAGTACACCGCACCAACAACATACAGTAAACCAAAAATTCGCTCCACCACTCGACAAACTCCTATTCTATGTTATTTTGGCTCGCTCCCTCTCCCCCTCTATTCCTTCCCCCCCCCCCTCATCAGCAACCTCCTCCCCTCTCTACCTCTCCCCGTTGTTGCTCTCATCGAGAGGTCGCTTCAAATTGGCAGTAAAACCGCCAATTATCTTCGCGCCCAATATGCCGGGCATGATTCAGATATAGGTTACAGCTGTCCGTCATCGGCATTCGTAAATGGTGGAAGATGAAAGCGGAGAAGGGTGAAAATTACCGAACATGTCTCCCTAAAACTGTTGATCTTCTGATTCAAATCACTAAATTCAGAGTCGACCCTTCCAACAAAAACAGAATTTCAAAACAATTTTGTCATCAGCTTGTACTGTTTTGAATAATTAGCACCCGCCAGAGAGTTTTCGTGAATCACTTTCAACGGCATGAGAATAACGTTAAAGGGAAACGACAAGGAGAGGGGAAGACTTGGGTACGTGCTTCGATGCTTCAGCCGACCTCGAACGAGCTGGGTGATTCACACTGATGCATGGGAATGACGGTGTGTACTTGCTTAGAATTGTTAGGTTAGGTAAAGTTTGATCAAGAAATAGTCAAACAGAACGTTATTGTATACGGCCAACTGGGTACTTTATTCCAAGTTTAATGAAGTTTTGTTGCAATTTATTTGGATCTTTTATCTCACATATTTTATTACAATTTACAATGTTATATCAATTTCAACTGTACATACATACAAAGACATAACAGTGTGTATCATTATATTTGACTGTATACTTTTGTTTGATAAGGACTTTTACTGCAATGGCGTGAACTACGGAAGAGCTACAGCTTAATCTGATAATGTATAGCGACTTAAGTCATGGTGAACAAAGGGGTAAACGCCGAATGACAACAAATTGAAAATTACATATAATTGACTTGCTCATATTGCGTACAGAATGACCAGTTATTTGGTATGTTATAAACCAATTTCGGAAACAATATGCCAATAAGCATGTATGTCGGTTACACAGGTGCAACATGTGGGCCAATACGATGCAGTGAGTAAGGCTCCTATACAGTCATTATATATATTTCCTTTTAGAGTGAGGATTACTATTTAAGGTGTCGGAGAAGGTGGGGGAGGAGGGAGGAGGGGCGCGCGTAACAATTCATGTTTACAACACAGCTCTCGTCTGCACTTTACCCATGGGCTAGGTTTTGTTGTTTTTCTTCCAAATTTGGGATTGTTACCCCCCTCCCCATCCACATACACACATACCCAAATATTCTTCATTTCAAGGTATGGTGATGATTCCAAGAAACAAATGCATGACTGAGTTGGAATGCGGGGGGGGGGGGGGCTGTTAGGGCGCCCTTATAATCACATTTCGGTGGTTTCCATTTAGAATTAGGGGCTCTTCATCCGAGAACCCCCTCCCACGCCTCGCCGCATTCCCACATCGCCCTTACGGCTCCCCTGGCCTGGGCGTCAAGTAGAGGAGGCCGTGTGCTTACAAGATCATTGACCTCTAGCGAGTCTCCAGGGGATTCTAAAAGACTAATCAAAAGCTTCGCTTCGTGCAGTCGTTAATAATGAGAAGCTCTTTCCTCGTCTGACCGCGGATACGTCTTCCTCATCACGACTTTACGAAAGTAATCAAATCTTCATTAATCATATCTGGCGATCAGGCTTGTGCTGACCATCGCATGCTACCGGTCAGTATGGTCACTTCACGGTCACTCTCAGACCAATCTAACCAGCTCTCTGCATCTTAACTCGAGACAAGTAAGAGAGAAAGAGAGAGAGAGGGGGGGGGGGGGGATCTTCGCAATTACTAAGAAAATGAAGACTGACGTGCAGGTGAATTGCCAGTCTGGCTGCTATTTTCTTTAATCAATTTAATCGGTCAGTAAATACCCAGGGCACGATTCTTAGTCTACCTCTCCAATCCTAGATGAATGGGCTGCACGAGTTCACTGATCAATTTGCTGAAAGTTAAGACAGGTATGACTGTATGATGTCTCTTTGGATGAGCACAAAATTATCATTTTCGGGCTCTTGTCCAATTTAGAACTAAAACGATGAAGGCATTCAAAATTCATGATATCGTTGATTCTCTACCGATCCTGAATACAAAATTATAATCTTTCGTTATTAATACATTTGAAATTCATGCTGCTTTTACAATGCCATACCTGTTGCTATCAGTTTTCTTTCAGAGAGCCATCTAAAGAAAGGAATGTCAGTACTGGTCATGAAAAAAAAAACAGACTGGTAAAACAGGGACAGTCAATAACCTTGCCGAACAAAGTTATTGTTACCGACGTCAATCAGATTTATTATCAGGAGCAATTACTGGCCATTAAAGCCATTACCGCCGTCTACATTTCCCATAAAGTTCACGAGAATGCATCTTTGTTGATTCATGGCGCCCTTCTCCTCCTGGTCGTCTGCCAGACCTCGGCGAGGAGAGATATCTTTTATTTACCTCTCCATGAATGAGGGTAACCCAGTGACCACCAGAACGAAGTTTACATTTGGGGGCAGCGACGTCTTTATCTCCAAACAATGCTAGAGTTTACCATCCCATTGTATTGCTATGAATAGCAGCTATTCGTGGCTGCCTATCCATCGATTGACAAGAGGCGCGTTAATCCCTTGAAGGTCTCTTTGCAAAGACTAGAGCGATAACTGATTAATCGCCAGTCGTTAATGCGATACGAGCCTCGACTCATCTTCCCGAACCGGCCGGCCTGTAGAGGGTGAATGACCCCTCGGTCGGTCCGTTGCCTCAGCCAGGTTCACTGTTCCCTGTCTCTGTCCGTCCACCTTGCCTATCCCTCCCCACCCCTCGTGCCCCGATCCACTACCCGATGGGGTCAGTAGCCCCGGTACCAGGCCCTGAGAGGGTACACCATGCTCTCCTTAGAGCCACTGATCCGAGGACGGGTACATAAACAGCGGTCGCACGCCGACAAACTCGCGGCATTCACGGTATTTGAAGGATTTTTTTTCTCGTTTCGATTCATTTTTGTGCTCCCCCGATCCTCCGAAATGATGAATAAGAACTCATGTATAAGATATGAGCAACGTTGCCCAAACCTCACCAACACCACAGGGCTGCTTGCCCGACCTTGCAAGAGGTGACGGAGGGGGCGGGGTGCACTGGTATGTCTGGTCCTGATTTAAAAGAATGAAGCAGGGCGCTTCAACCACACTCAATAAATCAAACATTCACAGTTTTGAGAACAAAGAGGAGACAATTTCAGTCCACCACACTCATTCTACACATAAGCTCGTGTTGGCTTTTGCTCCTTCCCATGTGTTAGATTGAACTATTTTGAAATAAAGCTGAAAGAATCACTCTGATTAACAAGGAAACGGTAACCAATTGTGATACATGATATCAATCAATGTTCTATTGAATTTGGAAACAACGATGCTTCCGCAAAGCAGTTCAGTTTACCCGATTATCCCTCTTGAAAAAGAAAAAAAGGGATAATACATTTCGACACAGATAACAGTTGCTTTGAAAGCAGAGGACACGATCCATGCAATTCTTCCCTTCTAGTTTAGGTTGTGGCCCCTGCATTGTAATCAATCTTACAGTGATCTAAATTCGGAATTAAGTGTCCTATCGGTTTACCATCGTCTCTCGTTATAACTCAGTAAGCAACCATGCCACGCTCGAATCAGTCGAAGAGGAAGGAATAACTCAGAGAGGGGGCGATGGCCGCACTTGCTTTTAAAGCTTCAAGGTTTAAAGTGACAGTGAACTAGCTAACGCTCTCTGGACGATTTAAAACTTTAAAATGGAAGAGAACTAGCTAGTCCTCTCTAGATGTCTGGAAGCTTTAAATGGACAGTGAACTACCTCGCCCTCTCAAGACTTTTTTTTTACAGCTATATCATGGGTATCTGTACTGCTCATAGAAGACGCATCTCCGCATGCCAACCAAATTATCTCTGCCTCATTCTGCACGCGTCCCTTCTTATTAATTCATCGTCTGTCCTATTTGTTTTTCGTTTTCCTGCTCGTACACCCGGCCGTCATCTCGCTATGCTTACCTTTCATTCTCTGCACCTGCTACCCTTTATTTTCATCAATATTGTATGCTGTTCCACTTTTGGAGACTAAAATCATCCAGAGTTTAATGCCGGGAATCGAGCCCACTGTTGAACCCTCAGAGTACCAACGTGTAAATGCACAAGTGACTGGGAACGTTAACCCTTCACGACCTGGGTAAAATACATCACGTTGGGTTTATATGTCTCGGGGTAGTGTCCAAAATGGCACACAAAATGGTTAAGAAGGCGCCACTAGTCCTCCTTTTCATTATATGCTTACCAGTATCATTCTGTAACAAAATCCATGTAACAAAATTGATCTCTTCACTTAGAGAAATATTCAAGTATGTACCATGATAAAATAAATCGGCACTTCATAAATCAGAGGGTAAAATTAGGTATGTTTGAACTAAATTTGAACCTCTTTTGTGAACTCCGGCCAATCATGATTTTTCACTACCCATCTCCTGTTCTCCACCCATACCCCAGATCAGTTTGTTCTAAACGTCCTCCCCGCCCCACCCCCATCGCGCTATCTACACCTGATACGAACCTACTAGGGCCACAAGAGCGGGAGGGGAGGGGCGAGGATGCAGCGTTTTATGCGCCATCGCCTGCGCGCTTCATTTGACCCAGTATCCCCAAACGAGGAAAAGTAGCCTCCTATGTTCAGCCCGTTCCATGAAACGTGCCAACAAATCTAGAATTGCAGCTGTATGAATCGGTGGGGCTTAGCTCGCACAAAACATGCTTGGAATAAACGTTGGCGAAAGAGAGTGAAGAATGGTTGGATTATATGTTATTCTAAGGAACTCGGTTGATGGGTTTTTAGTTTGTATTGCTTGAAGAAATTGGCTGCGTTGCTAGACTAGCTGATGAAAGATGTAGGGATGTCAACGCGCTGCCTCGTGATCGGTGGAGCGTGTCGTATCTCACTATTCTTCCTCCATGTGGGGGTGAGAGGGTGAGGAGCGCAGCACGCTGAGTGAGTTATGGCGTTTCATTGACCTGAAGGAAAGAATAAATAAGAGAAAGACGACAAGAAAGAACGAAAGAAAGACCAGTGAAACGAAAGGCTTCCTGCATCGTTGTTAGAGAGATCACTCATCTCCTGAAATGCGCAGGATGATAGAATCTCACATCCTCCCATGACAATAGAAGAGACCTTTCTCGGAGCTTGTGACTGGGCCTTCATACACGATTAGCAAATACATGAGGCACGTGTACTGACCAGTAAATTATCTTGGTCAAAATGGTCGCAGTGGTCGCTAACGGTAAGGAAAAGTCGTATTAAGCTAACGGGATCGTACTCATGGTACAATGATTCTGCCGTTAGCACGGGTCCGTGTCTAGTTTGATTTGAACGATTTTGTCATTTTGAGTCCATTCCATCCAATGATCCTGAGGCCAATTAATGGTCCAATTGAGAATGCTGCCTGTAATCACGGAAAAGCTGCTTTTTCATCACTACGTGTCGCGTCGTCTTTACCACTTCTATCCTTTACCGTTAAACACCTCCAAAACGATATCACGGAGGGGTAAAACCGATTAAAAAATAAACCGTTTTCATATTGTATTCAAATAGCTCCATGAATCTTTTCAGAAAAATGGGAAAATTGCATTTGCTACGTTTGAAATACCTCGATTCTTATCGACCTCAGTCTACATTGATATAGCGTATTGCACCGATCAGCAATGCACTGTTTGCCTTAACACAATTGTGGTGAGGAGAGCCGTATATCTCTATGCTTTACATGACCCGCTGAAGTTTGGAACCATAACTCAACTCGACATTCAATTATCAATTTAATTCCACTTTAAGTTTCGATTACTAATACCATGAGGGAATTTCTTCTACAATATTTTCTTACATTTTCCGTGGTATTTACACAATTCTATTTTGGACCTGCAAGTGGGATCCACTACTTTTAATCCTTTTACTATTTTAAAGGGGTTTTCATCGCGTCGGAGCGGATGGGTGTGGGTCGGTGGGGCAAGGGTGCCTCTACCACGTGTCTGTACCAAGGTAAGGTCCAGTCATCGCGGAGTCACCGCGCATAACTCAACACAGGTGAAGAGATGCGTGCGATGGTCCGATTGGGGATTACTTTACTTGCACGGTGATGAAGGGCAGACCATGTGAACGGTGGTATGATTCAGTATTAGAGGGGGGGGGGGGGGGGGTGGTGACAACAGGGAAAGAAGCGGGAGAGTCGGTGATATTCAGTTATAATCATGAAAATATGATGATTCAAGGAAAGCGGGAATGAATGATAGACAGGCCGGCGGAGTGAGGAAAAATGCGGTGCGGCATGCGACGATTAAAAAAAAAGATTGGGGGAAAAAGGGGGAGGGGAATAGGTGGTTATTCTATCTTTTGTTTTGCATATTGAATAATCAGAAATTGCTCTGATTGTTTTGTCATGTGGCGTACAATCTGCGAAAAAGTCAGAATGGCATATTGAAAAAAGTACGGATGCAGAAATGCAGTCATTAAAAATGTACAGAAGTAATTGCATGATTTGTGTGTTGTATGATTGGAATTGTACTATACTCACAATGCACCAAAAAAATCAGCTCTCTCTTCTTTTTAGATGAGGGTTTAAATAGCGGGCGTTTTACCAGTTCAGTCAACGATTATTCACCCGAGCTCAAGTAAAACAGGAAACCCATCTTGATGCTTATGATGAGATTAGAAGATAGCACAACGTGACTTTGATTGTGCTGGTCATAGTCGTCTAGAGTGCTGACTTGACATACCCTATCCCCCCAAAATGTTTAGATATTTCCGTGGGAAAAGATCAATGTCACTCTCCAAATGTTACATTCGGATTTTGACACACTTCGTACGACCCATGAGATGTGTGGAGGGAAGAGCTTTGGCCTCATGAATGTGACTGAACTCATCACTGACTGCTGAGCCTTATCACGTCATGTACATCTAGGGGCTACGGGCTAGTAACCCCAATCAGAGCAAGGCAGGGATGATCATTGACCTCGGCACAAGACACAAGTACATATCCACACAACCATCTTATGTGTGATAATGACAAACAGAGAGCTTGCATGTCGGCGATACAACCTTGAATGTAACGGCAACATACCCACATCATTTATCAGACATCCTCCAATGCTCGGTCGTTGACATGCTTTATACTTTCTAGGTCGTATCCTGCGAAGTTTATTTTTATTCTTTTCTTGGATACCATTTCGATTCTCATCTTTTAAGATTCAGGTTCGATGACATCTTCTTGTCATGTGCTGAGTGTATCAGTGGTCGTTTACTGTATTAACCATACGCTAATTCATTCACTCGATACCGTTTACTCGAACTCTGGAACACTGGAATATCATCAATATGTATTACGTCCTTTCGTGGAATCCAGGGCTCTTTTGTAAAGCAGGCCCCGCGCTCTGAAAAGGCTTCCCTATTTTGAAATAAAACTGAACAAATACATGACATAAAAATAATCATGATTATGATGAAGTTCGCGTAATGCCCATGTTTGGAACAAAGCTCACCTTCGCGTAAATTATTTGGCAAGGTCAGTGACATCAAATAGAGATTGAACTCCAACGACCGAGTACAATAACATCCACACATCACAATGGAGTTTACAGATCTAGGTCTTTTATTCAAGCACGGTTTGCGCATTATTACATGTAGTAGGTGACCGTGACTGGTATATTCAAGGTCATATAGCGCAGGCTTTCTGCTTCTTCTTTTTTTTTTATCATAATGGCGTCGTTGGATTGTTCCTGCCTTGTGCTGAGGTAAATGATCGTTGGTGCTCTGATCTCATCGAGTTTATCGTCCGCTTATTATGTCAATGGATGATTAGCTTTGCGTATGCATAATCGTCAGGCTACATCGAGCCTGAAGGTTTAATGTTCGTTATTACGTCAACATACTCAAAACAACAAACTCGTTATAACAGAATCAAAAGCAATGTGCCATGAAAACATCTGCCTTTAACTGGGTCACGTACTTATAAACAATGCATGTTAAAGGTCGCCCGTACCTTTTGCAGACCTAATTCTGAAAGGTCCCTGACGTTGTCATCATTTGAGAGAGAGTAGCTACATAACCTTTCCCTGGAATCGACAAAGCGTAATATTCGTTTTTGAGGAAATAATCCCCGATAATTGATCGAGCTTTCTTCTTTTGTAGCACGAAAATAGTCAAATCTCAGTGAAAACTAGTTAGATTTTATTTATTCTACGGGAGTTATAGTACCTCTGACCTTAAAATTTCATGGTTGGTATCCCAAAGATACGTGCTAAATATGTGCAAACTTTCATGAAGTTTGCAGATGTTTGTAAAAGGGAAGGGCCATCTTTAATGACCTCGATAAGATCTTGAGCGGGTTTGGGACAGTGGGCTGGTACAGTGGCTTCCGATCTGAAGGGCACGGGTTCGAACCCCACAAACAGCTACTTGTGGTCTTCAAAGAGACATTTCATCCATTCACTAGCTCGTACCTAGCAGATTTTGAAATACATGATATATATACATCATTAGAACCAGTGATGTAATACACGCTCCTCATGGAATCTAATGCTCACACTGTTGGGGCATCTTTGGTAATTAAAACTTCATTAGCAGTATTATTATCATTATTATTATCATCATTATTATAATTATCATTATTATTATTATTACATTGTGACTTGCGCGATCAGGCCTACAGCGTGCGTTCGCTAATAACAATGGCCTTAGAATTAAAGCTGGTGGTTTCAGCTATTATCAGCAATATCAGGTCCCGCGAAGAGATCTGTGAGAAGCGAGTCTGGATTTGAGCAAACTCACTTCTCCGCTATGTCTTGGCTGGACCCGAAAGTCACATTATATTAGGGAGACTAGAAAGCGCTGAACGGCAATCCAATGCTTCGATGTCAGTTACATGTATATAACTACCTTGGAACAGGACTATGACTTTCTGATATTTGTCATGCATAAAACCAAGCGGGGGAGTACTGGGGTAGTGAGGTCATTATCATTTACTAGTCCTAATGAGGTGAACTCGTGTGTATGCCGTGTCTTTGAACGATATAGTGCAGCACTTTTTAACAACATTCGTGTCAGCGACCGCACATAACAATAAACAACCATGACGGTATTATCTGTTGATATTGATGTGCGTGTGTGAAAGCTAGTACGTGGGATGTAACCGCGGCGTTCAAAGGACATGATCAAGGCCATATGGTACAAATTTGGCTGCGTGCCAAGCTTAATGATCCGTTGTGATTTGGCAGTGCATCCACGTTAGCTAGCTAGTCAGTGACCCAACATTACAAGCCGAAAAGTTGAATATGCTGATGAATCCGAAGGTCTAACGGATAATTACAATGATAATAGGCCTACTACCAATAATGAAAATCAAAAAGACAATATTACTACTACTGCTAATGATATTCATAATAATGGTAAAAACCATTGTTCACTTTGCCGAGGGATATACTTGGGTAATTAAAACCTCAGTATGGATTTAGACATTATCCGTTTACGCCCATTGATACCAATCTTATGAAAGCTTATGAAACCAATGTTATGAAATGTGAAAACTCTCCTGCTCATAACTAGATTGATTAAGTAATGAGTTCAATGACATGAGGTCATGAAGAGGATGCTAAATTGCGTATATCTCGCTACTATATCAGAGAGCAATAAAGAAGGCATTGATTTGTTAATGAAATATTTCCTCGATTTCAATGTCTTAAGGAATCCCTAGAGGTCATGTTCTTGTCTTGACGCTGAGGTAGATTGTCGTTGGTGCTTAGATTTTTTTTACGTTGAAGATGTCCAAGATGTGGTTGGGTAAACTTGAGATCAAATGTTTTGCCTCATTCTTATTTACAAATGGAGGTGAACGAACGTTCTCGTCTGATGGAAATAACTTGCCTGCAAACGTAGCTTCCCAGGGGAGACTGTGTGTACACAGTGCATCTGTTTGAACAAGCGTGAATACAGCCAAACATTATAAAGCTATTCTATCATGTCTGTTGGAGTGTCACTGTCATGTCTGTAGTGTTTGTTCTTGATGATCCGAAGGTGAATAGTGGGCGTTCTACATTGTGACTGTCAACGATATTTCCAAGATTTTTCGAAGTCTTTTATTTTCGTTTTCCCACTGGAAAGTGAAGAGGTGTAATCTACGTGCTCTTTCGGATGCGTCCATACAACTTATTATCGCATATGACCACGCCACTTATATATATAATTTGATTAAAATTTCCAGATTCAAGTTTAAGATCACGTGACAACTCATCCTCTTCTATCATCTTAAGCAGACGATAATTCTGAGTCAGATCAATACATTAAAGACCATTTACCTCCACAAAACACAAGACGGACACACATTTTCCCGCTTTTATAATGAAATAATGAAATAGAAAAAGCAGTCAAAATTTCCTAAATTGTTATCATGATTCATACCAAGGTTCAGCTTATTATGAAAAGCCCTTTCATTTGTATTTCATCCATTTATCCACCGTAATGTTCAACATTATATCCCTTCTATGAATATTCATGACTATTTGAGGAACGTGATTGGTCAATTGATGCTGGCAGAATAATTTCACCAAAAACTAAAATCTCTGCCTCGGTTCCGAATATCTTTTGGTATTTTTTCCTGGGGAGCATTGCGCATGTTCTATTTACTGTTTCTTCCTTGGCACTACTGCGCATGCTCTCTACTTGGTAACAATTTTGTTTTGACTGCGACGACGAGCTGCGCACTGTGCACTATAATTTACACCCGCTCAGTTCCGACCGAGATTGTAAGCAAACATAGCGACATTTCTTGTTCCTTTTTTGCTATTGTTTTACAAAAGGGATATACCAAGCATTGAGTTTGAAAGTATAGTGGAAATTATCCATTTTCGGAAGGAGTGGCATCAGTTATCATTTATTCCTCGGGGGCTTCGCCCCTCGAAAAAAATAGTTCTATGCCAACCAATCCCTTCTTAGATAGATAATTTCCACTATACAATCTCACAGCTTTGTATATTTGTATGATATCCGCACTTTGCTCCGAATGACATATCTATTCGTTATTATACATTCATTTGATGTATCGTAAATCAAACCAAATCCTCGGAACTCTTCTTGCTTCATTTGCGTATGATTATGGCATTAGTAACGCATACGGAAAAGAGCAGCACCTCATCTGGCAAGAAAGGGGTTAACCCCGAGTGCTGAGTGCACTGACACCAGTGATAACGGTGATATGAACACGCCTCTCGGTCGTATCTCTCGGAGCGTGCACACAGCGAGCATGTCAGCGACCGAACATAGCAAACACAGCGCTGCAGTAGATCTGGGTTTCTATTTGTTGATGCTAATGCGGGCGTGAGGCATTGACATTGAACGAGGCTGTGAACGAGACAGCCAAGGTCATGTTAATTTTTCTTTTCGAAATGAAGCTTTGTTTTGCGCTCATGTATAAAGGAAAGGGGAACATATTGGTAGAACTCACCCTCTCACCCCCTCATAGTTCATATTTTTGATTAAGATAAATAGCGCACTGCTCTGCATGGTGATGGTCGGTCACTGACACCACTTGGTACGTTCCCATTATCTAGCAGGTGGAGAAGTAGGATCACATAAGCACTGTCATTGACCTCATCACAAACTCAGTCTTGATGTAAAGCACCGACCTTCTTATGTGGGATATGTTTCAAGATTTAATAGGTTTTCCCCGCAGTTATTATATTTTGGGAAGGAGGCAATTGTTCCTCTCTCATGTCATGTCTATGTCACCGTCATAAAACAAGATCTTATAATACGAAACCATTTAGATGTCTTACTGGACCCATCAGCATGACTAGTAAGCCAACTTATGTCTAAATCATTCACAGTCTAAAATAAGTGTAGTCATAGCGTGCATCACATTTAATTGGTAATATGAGCGATGATGAAGAAGCTAGTAAAGCGAGTTGGAAGATTACGAGAAAAAAGTAGAAGGGTCGGCAGTGCATGACATAACCAACACAGACAAAGGAGCAGAAAAATGAACTGTAGTTCAATAACCGACTGAGATACAACATAGATGAGGCTGTGGAGATTATGATGAAACAACAAGACTGTGTTTTATCATGCAGAGTACATTTGTCAGATTCACGGATTGACTTTCTAGTACAGCATATTTTCTCATATTCTCCACTTTTCTCGAGATTGTTAAATAGTAATAATATTATACAGAACATGTTAATAGAATATTATGAGAATAGTAATGTTGAGAATCATTTCATCTGGAAAGGACGAGGTTAACCCAGGAGTGAGTAACGTGTTTAGTGCACTGACACCAGTGAAATGAACCCGCCCTTTAGTCAGTCAGTAGGTTACGTCAGACTATCTCACGGATCGTTGGAGGGTGTGCTGAGCAAGTTAAACCCTTTCTCCCTCCCTCTTGATAGCTGAATTGCAATAATTGAATATATAGAATCAAACTATGAATTTATGAAAATAACTCAGGACTGGAGTAAAGATAAGTGCACTAACACCAGTGATACGAACCCGCTCCTCGGTCATTCTGTTACGTCAGACATGTCAGACGACCTCTCGGAGCGTGCACACAGCGAGCATGTCAGCGACCGAACATAGCAAACACAGCGCTGCAGTAGATCTGGGTTTCTATTTGTTGATGCTTATACGGGAGTGAGACATTGACATTGAACGAGGCTGTGACCGCTACAGTCAAGGTCACGTGGTAGTTTTTGTTCTAAGTGAAGCTTTGTCTTCATGTATAAAGGAAAGGGGAACATACTGGTAGAACATGCACCCACTCACACCCTCATAGTTCATATTTTTGATTAAGATAAATAGCGCACTGCTCTGCATGGTGATGGTCGGTCGCTGACACCACTTGGTACGTTCCCATTATGTAGCAGGTGGAGAGAGTAAGGTCACATCAGTACTGTCATTGAACTCATCACAAACTCAGTCTTGATGTAAAGCACCGACCTTCTTATGTGGGATATGTTTCAAGATTTGATAGGTTTTCCCCGTAGTTATTATATTTTGGGAAGGAGGCAATTGCTCCTCTCTCACGTCATGTCTATGTCACTGTCATCAAACAAGATCTTATAATACGAAGCCATTTAGATGTCTTACTGGACCCACCAGCATGGCTAGTAAGCCAACTTATGTCTAAATCATCCACAGTCTAAAATAAGTGTAGTCATAGCGTGCATCACATTTAATTGGTAACATGAGCGATGATGAAAAAGCTAAGAAAGCGAGTTGGAAGATTACAAGAAAAACTAGAATGGTCGGCAGTGCATGAGATAGCCAACACAGACAAAGGAGCAGAAAAATGAACTGTAGGTCAATAACCGACTGAGCTACAACATAGATGAGGCTGTGGAGATTATAATGAAGCAACAAGACTGTGTTTTATCATGCAGAGTACATTTGTCAGATTCGCGGAGTGACTTTCTAGCACAGCATGTTCTCTCATATTCTCCACTTCTCTTGAGATTGTTAAATGGGAATAATGTAATACAGACCATATTGATAGAAAATTATGAAAAAAGTAATGTTGAGAATCATTTCACCGGGAAAGGAAGAGGTCAACACAGGAGTGAGTAACGTCACCAGTGAAATGAACCCGCTACTTGGCCAGTCAGTGGGTTACGTCCACTGAACTAAAAAGTTCAGTGGTTACGTCAGACCATCTTCCGGGTCGTTGGAGGGTGTGCTCGGCAAGTGTAACCCTTTCCCCCTCCCTCTTGATAGTTGAATTGCAATAATTGAATATTTTTTTATTGAATATATAGAATCAAACTATAAATTTATGAAAATAACTCAGGACTGGAGTAAAGATAAGTGCACCAACACCAGTGATACGAACCCGCTCGTCGGTCATTCAGTTACTTCAGACTACCTCTCGGAGCGTACACACAGCGAGCATGTCAGCGACCGAACATGGCAAACACAGCGCTGCAGTAGATCTGGGTTTCTGTTTGTTGATGCTTATGCAGGCGTGAGGCATTGACATTGAACGAGGCTGTGACCGCCACAGCCAAGGTCACGTGGTAGTTTTTTTTGTTCTAAATGAAGCTTTGTCTTCATGTATAAAGGAAAGGGGAACATATTGATAGAACACACCCTCTCACACCCTCATAGTTCATATTTTTATTAAGATAAATAACACACTGCTCTGCATGGTGATGGTCGGTCGCTGACACCACTTGGTACGTTCCCATTATCTAGCAGGTGGAGAGAGTAAGGTCAGTCACATCAGTACTGTCATTGAACTCATCACAAACTCAGTCTTGATGTAAAGCACCGATCTTCTCATGTGGGATATATTTCAAGATTTGATAGGTTTTCCCCGCAGTTATTATATTTTGGGAAGGAGGCAATTGCTCCTCTCTCACGTCATGTCTATGTCACTGTCATCAAACAAGATCTTATAATACGAAGCCATATAAAGGGCCCCCGTCATCAAAATATATGTTGACTTCTGTTGATGCAACTTAATATGTGTTTAACAAAATCACTAAATGTTCAATGGAAATATGTGTACTATATTTTAAAATAATTTGTCTACATTTTTTCTCTGCACTGATAAGCCCCGCCTCCAAAATATCCTCCAACTCAAGATCCCCCCTCTGACATCATCAAAGGTAGAAATAAGCAGGATAATAGACATAATTTATGCACAAACTAAACATTGCAATGACTACCTGCAAGTGCTTATAATAGCATCACATAGCTAGCACATTTCTGACATTAGGAAACGATTATTCCCACATGAAAGATTGTTAGATGTTATTGTGTGAAGACATGTGATGCTCTTGTGGGCAGGTGGAGGTAGTCATTGCAATGTTTAATTTGTGCATAAATTCTGCTTATTATCGTGCTAATTTCTACCTTTGATGATGTCACAGGGGGAATCTTGAGTTGGAAGATATTTTGGAGGCGGGGCTTATAAGTGTTGAGAAAAAATAAAGAAAATTATTTTAAAATATAGGACACATAATTATTTCCATTGAACAGTTAGTGTTTTTGTTATGTTCATATCATGTTGCATAAACATAAGTCGACATACATTTTTATGACAGAGGACCTTTAAATGTCTTACTGGACCCACCAGCATGACTAGTAAGCCAACTTATGTCTAAATCATTCACAGTCTAAAATAAGTGTAGTCATTGTAGCGTGCATCACATTTAATTGGTAATATGAGCGATGATGAAAAAGCTAGTAAAGCGAAAAGGAAGATTACAAGGAAAACTAGAATGGTCGGCAGTGCATGAGATAGCCAACACACACAAAGGAGCAGAAAAATGAACTGTAGGTCAATAACCGACTGAGCTACAACATAGATGAGGCTGTGGAGAAAATCATGAAGCAACAAGACTGTGTTTTATCATGCAGAGTACAATTGTCAGATTCGCGGAGTGACTTCCTAGCACAACATGTTCTCTCATATTCTCCACTTTTCCCGAGATTGTTAAATAGTAATAATGTAACACATAGCATGTATAATAGAATATTATGAAAAAAGTGATGTTGAGAATCATTTCATCTGGAACGGACGAGGTTAACCCAGGAGTAAGTAACATGTTAGTGCACTGACACCAGTGAAATGAACCCGCCCTTTAGTCAGTCAGTGGGTTACGTCATGCTATCTCACGAATCGTTGGAGGGTGTGCTCAGCAAGCTAAACCCTTTCCCCCTCCCTCTTGATAGCTGAATTGCAATAATTAAATAAATTGCAATAAAAGATAAGTGCACTAACACCAGTGACACGAACCCGTTCGTCGGTCATTCAGTTACTTCAGACTACCTCTCGGAGCGTACACACAACGAGCATGTCAGCGACCGAACATAGCAAACACAGTGCTGCAGTAGATCTGGGTTTATTGTTTGTTGATGCTAATGCGGGCGTGAGGCATTGAACGAGGCTGTGACCGCCACAGCCAAGGTCACGTGGTAGTTTTTTGTTGTAAATGAAGCTTTGTCTTACGCTCATGTATAAAGGAAAGGGGAACATACTGGTAGAACACACCCTCTCACACCCTCATAGTTCATGTTTTTGATTAAGATAAATAACGCACTGCTCTGCATGGTGATGATCGGTCGCTGACACCACTTGGTACGTTCCCATTATCTAGCAGGTGGATAAAGAAAGGTCAGTCACATTAGTACTGTCATTGAACTCATCACAAACTCATTCTTGATGTGAAGCACCGATCTTCTCATGTGGGATACGTTTCAAGATTTAATAGGTTTCCTATATATTTTATAATATTTTATTTTGGGAAAGAGGCAATTGTTCCTCTCTCATTTCATGTCTATGTCACTGTCAGAAGGCAAATTCTTATAATACGAAGCCATTTAAGTGTCTTTCTTGACCCACCTGCATGACTTACAATACAAAGCATATCCCATAGAGCATCATTTAACTGACACACAAAGGAAAGTGGTTTGTTTATAATTCTGCAAGATTTAAAATATATAGTATGTATTTCCATACTATATTTTATGCGGAAGGGCTATGAATCGTTTGAAACCATCAAAAATGAATTGCAAAATTAGGAGGTTACACAGTCGACGAGCAAACTCTAGATAACAGGATTAGTGATTGTATCATTATGTTTAGATGAACTTCGCACGAACAGACTAGCCTACGCAGGACTGCATGCCTCTATCCGTTCAAACAAAACTGATGGACGTTTGCTGCGTCCAATCAGAGCAGCTATTTCGTATACGTATCATTGAATTTTAATGAAAGGGATGTTTTAAAGGCTTAAGACGAGAACGACGAAAAACTACAAGAAATTATACATCAATTTGCAATAAACTGGAAGCTAGTGAAGAGAACAGAAAATGAAAAACAAGATAAGAGGACAAGGGAGACAGCATCAAGAAAAAGTAGAGTATAACGGAAATATGAAGAAGGAAAAACAAGCGAAAAAAGAAGGAGATAGCGGAGAAGAAGACAAACACAAGAAGAAGATCAAGAAGGGGTGCACAGAAAAGAAAGCATGAATCCGACGAGAAGAAGAAGAACCAAATAATACGAATGTTAAAGGTCCAGGCTAGCCACTTTATTGATTTGATTTATTAAGCTCTCATCAAAGTCCATTCTATTTATAAGGAAATGTACTGAATTTCGAACCAAAATTCTAAGAGGTCATTGGACAACGTTCCCAGCAAATGGATTAAAAATATATTTGCCTAAGAGATGCAGGTCGGTAACCGAGTGAGATTAGTGATTGATGACGCTGTTAAGAAAAGAATGAAGCATCAAGACCATGTTTTATCAAAATGTAAATTCGTAAGATTGATGCATTGTCTTTCTGACACAGCATGTTTTTTCGTACCCCTGCCCTTTTCTCCTGACAGCAAAGTGGCAATATCGGTAAGGGGCAATATTTACACACTACTCGATAACAATAGTCCTGTTACAGGGCCTCTGAGAAATAGGAGGTTTGCTCTACCTTACGAGAAAAAGCAAACGGATAAAATAAAAATAGAGGGGAAGGGAGAGGAGAGAGACAGAGAGAGAGAAAAAAAAAGAGAGAGAAAGAGAGAGATAGAGGGTGAGACGGAGTAGAGAGATGGGAAGATAACGCCCAAAGAGATTGCGTCTTAAATTGTTTGCTAGAGAGGTGAGTGACCGTCCGTTGAATGACCAGGCGATTCTCTGGTTTGTTTAATTACCCGGTAAATAGTTTCTCGACCCATTATCGTGAAGAAGTGGCCAGCCATTATAAGTTGACTTGGAATGACAAATACCAGTCTCTGAGGAATGATGTTTGACATCTCTAAAGGAAGCAATTTGCTGACAGTGCAATAGGAATGGAAGAGATGTGAGAGAGCGAAGAAGAGAGAACGAAAGTAAAATGTTTTTTTTTTCCTGAAGTAAATAAAAGCAAAACAGAAATTAAGAAAGGGGGAAAGTAGTGAATATTGTCACTGATTGTTAATAAACGCAGACAATAAAGTGTGTGTATGAATGTATGTTTTTTTATGGTGCTTGTGTATGAATGTATATGTGTTTACAGAGAGATACATCTATAATATGTACATCATGTGACGATGTTATGTATATGTGTTCGCATATACATGTGTGTATGCGTGTGTTTGTGCATGCTTGTGTATGTATGTATGTGTGCGTATGTGTATGTATGTGTGTGTGTATGTGTGTGTGTGGGTGGGTGGGTGTGTGTGCCCTGGTGTGTGCTGAAATGTCACGGTCCCACGCCTGTTTTAATGACGCCTGCGGGCTTCATTATTTCATATTTGGAAAACGACAGTCATGTAAACGGCCTCGAAAATAATTAGTAAACTGCAGAAATCACTAACCTCACGGGACGAGATCTTAATAAGATGACACGGCAAGTCTCGTAGACTCCTTCCGATCACCCCCATTATCTCCTCCAGGCAAACCTAGCGCTATGAGGCGTGGACGGCTCCATAGGCTACTGTCTTGAAACCATCAGAGATG
Source organism: Arbacia lixula (assembly GCA_963669155.1). Classification (NCBI taxonomy): domain Eukaryota; kingdom Metazoa; phylum Echinodermata; class Echinoidea; order Arbacioida; family Arbaciidae; genus Arbacia; species Arbacia lixula. Next base: position 16,318,695 of record OZ022581.1, read on the forward strand.
GGAGGTTATTGACTTTGCAATTTTAGCGAGGAAATGGGCATGTGAATAATGATGTCCTGGCTGGAACGAGACGAAGACAACTCGGACAGGTGCATGTCTAGGGCAGTGCTAGCTCCTAGAGCACACAGTCAGTGTAGACGCACGACAGCTCAAAGTCAGTGCTTGGGTTTAGTCTCTGCACATGTCAGGGTTTGTCTTATCAAGAGTTGCGATTGATCCTAATCAATGGCAAGTCTAATCCGTCATCTTTAATGTACAGATTTACGATTGGTATCAATCGTAAGACATGTTATGATAAATCAGAATCCTTTATAAGACATGGACATGGATTGCATTACTTAACGCAAACGATCATGGTATTCACGGTTAGCATTGGTGAGGTAGACTGGTTTCCAAGCTGGGGTGCATGGACATGAAAATTACCACAACTGAAGCTTTGGAAACAGAAAACAGGGCAAATAAGAGAGCTAAGTCTACTTTTCGATACTTTGTTGTCTCCAAACAGAGGGAAAGGTGAAAATTTAAAAGTGAAGATATACTGGAGAGCTATAACTATCATGGAGTGGAATGTAATTGTGTTTTTTACACACAATGTAAAACATTTACATAGGCAGTTTTTCAAAAAGTTTTAGTCTATGAGTGAGAAAGATTTTTTAATATGAACCAATACGTTATTGGAGAACATTTAAAATACTGTCATTTTTTTTGTTTTAAAATCACAATTACCCCAAAAGTTTCATGAAAATTACCCCAAAGCCCAATAAGTTTTGTACCATCTTGTAAAGAATTTGATTAGATTTTATATGATACCTTATATATGAAAACAAATATTCCTTTCAAATTTTGAATAGCGACTATTTCGCAAAATGGCCGTCATTGCCTCCCTGAGCAAAATTCAAGAGGGCTCAATATTGAAATTTGCTTAGATGATTTAATTCTGAATCAAATATCTGCCAAATTTGTTTTTTTTTTAGACATGAGTGAACAACTATTCAGCTATGCCGCTGGACTACATGCTCAAAGTCGCACTATTAAAGAGATTTAACACTGCGTTGTTTTCCTTATTAGGCATACGCGCTGCCTATAAAATCGCAATTTAATAAGGATAAACTCTCCCCTAAGAGTTGTTGGAGCTGTTCGACAGCATCGCAAACAAGATTGAATGAAAAAAAAAATGAAATTTGATTATGAAGAAAGAAAGAAATGTTTCCTATTGAATTGAATTGAAGTAAAATCGCACACTGTAGATACTTCAATTCAGGTTTAATGAAAGTCATGCAGAATATAATATGAATTAACTCGTAAAATTGTCATACAGATTTTGACCAATAGTGATGTAATACTAGAAGTATTCTCTTACAGAATAAAACGTCAATAAAGAAGAAAGGATATACACAGACTTGTACGCACAGCCTGATTCGTTAGCGTTGGACCATTGCATGTTTGCTTCGCTGTAGCAGACACCCCTTTTTTCTCATTTTATACCGACTTACGAGTTTTATTTTTAACACTGGTGACCAATCAGAAGAAAATTAGACGATGAAATATGAAGGATGACAAACACACAACAAACAAAGGCGAAAATGAGGAAGATGAGAGAGGGAGAGAGGGAGAGAGAGAAGAGAGAGACAGAGAGAGAGAGACAGAAAGACAGAGAGAATGGTGTGTGTGTGTGTGTGTGTGGGGGGGGGTGCTTTCATCATAATGCATTATCATCCCATGTGATGACATACATGTATTCCTGCCCCCCCCCCCCCCGAGCACATCCTCTTTCCCCTCCCCTTCACCCCCAGCATCATGATGGTGACATCTATGTGGTCATTGCAGGCATTAGCGAGAGGGTGATGGATGTTCGCCTCGCCTAGTTTCATGGATGAACGGAACTTGTTACGTCAACAACCCACGCTAATGCGCCTAATGTAAGACGCACAAGACACGGAGCATGCGATGCGTCATAATCGATCGTATAGTTTCTGTTAATTACAGCTGATAATACCATATGGGTTACACATCAATGATGCGAAATTGAAGGGCAACATATTTTCCAATATGTCGCCTTTATGTGTAACACCATTCAGCCGTGAGTGATGGAGATTCAAACGGGGTTTCATTCATTCCTGCAGTTGCCTATAGCATTAATCATGTTCATAATCATTTTTCCAGAATTTTTACTTGCTTTGACTCTATGGCACACGACATTCACTTACAATCTGTGGAGTAGTAATTTATTCGACACACATAGGGTAAAGCAGGAAAGTTACGCCACTGCGACGTAGGGTCAAGGTATACCACATCAGAAGGTTGCGGGTTCGGGTCCCATCATGCCCGTGACGAGTAGTAGATGTTTATTGGTCACTCCGGTCACCCACGCCAGGCAGAGGCAGGAGTAATGTCATGATGCTCCAACATGCACAATGGTGCTTGGAAGCCAGCGTTGAAGGAAAGGCTGCTGTTACTGCTAATGAGAATGGCGATGAGAATGATGACAATAATGGTGAGGGCAGTGATAATGACAAGGAAGAAATCGATGATGATGACGATGATGATGATGTTGATGATGGCCATAATGATAATGGCAGTAATAATCATGATAATGAGGAGGAGTACGAGGACGGCGACGATGAGTGATGATTGTGATGGTGGTAATGATGATAATGATGATGATGATGATGATGTGATGACGATGAAAATATACGTGATGGTCATGATCCTGTTGATGACGTGCGCGTTGTGATTGGTATGGTGATCATTGATAAAAAGAATCATCCTGAATTGATGAAATACTGCCATCGCTGATAGGGAGTAGACAAATTCGGTAACCTAGGCAACCTATATTTCTGATATTTATCATTTCCCTACAGAATAATTGTTAGACATTGTCATGAGGTTTACACCCCCCCCCACACACACATACATACAATTCCACACCACCAATACCACCACAACCACCACCATGGTGGTTCTAGCGAATCCCGTACATACATGGCGATATAAAATGCATTTACCCTGGAATGAAAGGTCGTTTTTCTTCCATGCTGGTGCATAAAGCAACGTTAACACTGGGCGATTTCACGATGCTGAGTGCAGTTTGACGCACTAGTTTCCTCCCGCGATAAAAGCACGAAAATGGAAGCATTTGTAATGCGTCAACGCCAAGGCAGAGAAGGAAGAGAGGGAAGTATTATGCAAGCGGCCCAAAGAAGAAAGCGGCATTATGGCAAGCGACAGCGGAAAACTGTTTTTGTGAGAACGAACCTTCCGCCTACCCGAGAGGTCGATGACACTATACTCTCTTTATCCCGCCTCTTCCATCGCGTGCAGGGATTCTTCCCTCTGTAAAGATGAAGAGTTTCAATTACCGTGCTCAGGACAATCAAGAAACAAAAAAGATATGCACATCTATGCAATGTTTTTGCAGAAAGCCCTTGGTATTCAACTGTCTGTTTTCCTTTATGTCATAGACATTGTAATGGCGGGGAAGATTGCTTTCAGATCATTGAAAACACTAGACTGTGTTTTGTCACAAAATATTAATAACTTTGATACAACAATCTCTAAGCATGAACATGACAACATGCACAACAGCAGGAACGAATCGGTTAAGGGGGAATTCTTCTTCTTTCTCAGTCGAGTCGAGTCGGTTTCACTTCCAAGTTCCCAGCCTCTCGATGTGTGATTCTGCAGAGCAGTGAGCATACATAACCAATAATCGATATCTGTTGCTTCCCCGGCCGTTTTGTTTTGATCCACCAATCATCAGCACCACGCGCTTCAGTTTAATACATGGTAGATATCATGGAGAAATATCGGAAAGGGGAAACACCGAAAGTTCAAACGAGGATACGACAGAAAGACAGAGAGAGAGAGAGAGAGAGAGAGAGAGAGAAACAGAACAAAGTGGAAGAGGCAAAGAGATTTAATACGTAATACTGAAATCCGTAAATCCGTAATAAATACCAGAGTATGAAAGCAACGTAATCAAACCAGCATGATTTAGGATATGACAGAGTATCACGTTTAAATAATATTTATTTGACATCCGCCTCTCGCGCTGTACATCCCGGTCCAAGTACCACGAGCTGAATCCTTCTAATCAGCTATCATTTCTCTCTTTCGTTTTTCGATATTTCAAGAGTAATGAAATCCAGGCGGGTTGTGTCCACATATCCCTAAAGCGAGTGAAGAGTATCTATTTTAGGAGATATTATCACCGTTCTCCGAGCATTGAAGCACTATTAATGCACTCTCGGTATCACGCTGCCCCGGGTTCGTTGACACGGACACTCCGGTGCAGAACTCGGCAGTGCCTCGGGGATGGTTCAGGGCGTCAACCGGCGTTCATACTACATGATGGAGTGCTGGTTGTGTATCTGTGTGTGTGTGTGTGTGTGTGTGTGTGTGGGGGGGGGGGGGTGTGGGGGAGGGGGGATGTGGGGGAAGGGGATGGGGGATGGGGGGGGGGGGGGTACATCGCAGTGGCGACTCATTGTCCAGATCACTCGTTCGTCGTCATAATTATCGTCCTCGTCGAAATTACCGTATTCATCATCTTCTTTATGCATTTTCCTCGTTTTTATCTTCTTAAACTGCTCCTATTTCTACCTTTACTATAACTACTACTACTACTACTACTACTACTACTACTACTACCACTACTACTACTACTTCTACTATTACTACTACTACTACTACGACTACTACTACTACTACTACTACTACTACTACTACTACTACTACTACTATTATTACTTCTACTACTACTACTACTACTACTACTACTACTACTACTACTACTATTATTATTACTTCTACTACTACTACTACTACTACTACTACTACTACTACTACTAATAATAATAATACTCCTATACTACTATACTACTTTACTACTCCTTCTACTACATGTTCTTCTAATTCTACTGCTGTTACTACATGTAGTTCTTCTTTTCGTCATGCTCGTTCTCGTCATTTTCCCTTCACTCTTTCTTCTTCAGTCCTTGTCTGTCCCTTCCATCCTTTCCCTCTCTTTCTACTCCAGGCGATGCGTGCGCACATCACTGACATTTATCAAGTAGATGCAAGATAATTAAACATGTTTTATGACCGTCATCGCTCAAAGAAAGCTCGTTTTACGAAGCCTCTTAATTTCTCTATTATAATTAACTCAGCCACCGCGCGCGTGTGATCATGTCACTTTGCGTTATATTGTTTCACGATTCTGCACGCGCGTGCGGCCTACCGTCGCGATGATGTATACGGTCGAGTAAAACATTCGCATGATTATCATTGTTCATCGTGATCTCGCAACAATTCTCTTCGAAGGCGCTCATCTGAACTCAAAACACTTCCTTCAGAGACGTAACTGATTTCGTGACATAATCAAGTGTGAAATGTTACATACGTCACTACTTACGTAATTGCATAGTTTGTGCGGCCAATGACCTCCACTCTGCACCGACTGATCTAAACTGTTTTCGTTGGTCATGTTGTCTGATTCAGTCCCTCGCAACCCTTTCTGTGTAGGATGACACACATTTATCTTAACCTTTCATAATGTGTATCGGAAACAGAAAAAGTAGAGATGGAAATTAGGTGGAATCCTGACTTGGTAACTCTAGACTCATTATTACGAGTGGAGAAGAAGGAAACGGAATTCTCAAAACACAGATCGAAAGGTGTGCAGACGCTTTCTCCGAAGGTGTCCTTCTTCCGTGAATGTGGGAGCTTCCGAAATATGGAGCTGTTTTCAGTCCAGCGAGCCAATTCCAGCTGCCAGTACTATCTCTACTCTAAACCTGACTAAACTATTGCCAATACGCGTTTGATATCTTTTCCAGCGATTATGGTAGGGGCTGGGACGAATCATACACAATATGAAGGTCAATGTAAATTTGTTACGTGTAAGTTTGAAACAAATACGCTTGTTGGGATCAAAAGCTATGGTGAAGTAAATTTTCTTTGCATAGATTTATCCCTGGTGTTGATGTCCGTTCTGATCTTTGTCTCACCCCGATGTTATACGTAGGTCATCGACAGTACATCCTTTTCCCTGAACACCCTCACGGGCCCTTCAAAACGAAATAAGAGAAAGGGCTTTCTGGTGATACCTTATATTCATTGTTAATGAATGATGTTCATTTTTGTTTGTTAAACGAATGAAGAATTTAATTGAACTGAATTGAAAGATGATTTCAGTCATTACATGATCGAATGGCTTTGTTTTATATAACAATCAAAGGAGTTGGATTGGTTGCGCTCGTTCCTGACCAGACTAAGCTGCAATCGTCGAAGTAAAGCAGGTTAACATGGCTAAGGGCATTGTATAGCGTACAACGAATTTCAGAGTATTGTACTGAGTTCATAAAGAATTCCTAATGAATAAATTGCTAATCTTCCTGTACATGAGATCAACATGGTCATTCTACAAGAGAGAGAAAGAGAGAGAGAGAGAGAGAGAATAGAAAGTAGTGTTGAAGATGATGGGAACCGTATTCAGAGTAAAACCGTTATACCATGACCACTGGTCCCGGCCTAGTTTGATTTCTGGATCACTCCAAGGAGTCGTCTTCTGCTTCCCATTCCTCCGCTGTAAGTCCGAGATCAGCCTGTTTGAGCGCCGCCCAATGGCTGTTTTTGTAAATATTTTCTATCCAGAGGTTAATGAGGGCAGATGGACTGGTTAAGTTCCTAGTAGAAAATTCAGGGAGACGGGGGCTAGTTTCCTGAGTCGTCTCCAAGTTACACAGAGGTTGAAAGCCAAGTGGCCAAGAAGCTCAGGGTCCGTGGTGACGTAATATTGCTTCGGCGATAATTATAGGTCCTCGTATATTTAACCGTTTCTATCCAGACCTTCAGCCATTGAGTATAGTATCATGCAGTGATTATTTGACCTGAGAGCCAATATGAACCACTCGCCTTCGAGTATTGCTTTCATTGGACATGTTGGATATGCCCGGCTATCACCGTCCATGCCTTTGCAATATCAATCCCAGACCATGCCAAGAGAGAGACTTCGACCATGCTAACTGATGAAAAAAAGTAGTATCATGTAACGTCGTCCACAATTATATCTCAGGGGATAATGGCAAGAACCTAGAAAAAAAAAATCCCCAAACCCTTACATGTACATTTGGAAGCTGGCCGGAAACCCATCGGTGGCAATAACCACTAAAGTATAGTAGTGTAGTAGTAGTAGTGTAGTCCTCCTTTTGCAGGTAACAAACACTTCATTGTGTAAATACCATGGTAACTAACAGGAAGAAAATATTTGAACAGCACTCCTCTCACAAATTTATAATTTGAAATTGGTTTAAACTAAATTATATTGACCGTTAGATTTCGAGTCAAATTTTGGACTTCAGTTGAATCAGGAGCTTTACCCGTGATGACTGATATTGGTGGGCTTCTGATAAATGCCATTGGCATTGATCTTGATATTGACAGGGGCACCGTGTAATCAGCGCTCACGATTCCGGGCTTTTCTCACAGTACGCGAGCTTCATGATATGTGGTACATACATTTTCATCAATTTTTCAAAAGGATATTGATTTGAGTGTTTCTGGGAATCCCGGTGTTGGTCGGATAATGGAAGTGGCGGTGAGCGCGGCGGTGGTGGTAGGGGATAAGTTACTGGACACACCTGACTGGCAAGGTTTCGGTCATTGCCCCTGACCTTCGGGTGTGCCGTTGACGGACCGTTCCCAGGCCCGACCCCCGAGCCTTGGGGAGGACAAGCCGTCCGGGGGACCTACTCTCGGCACGCACGCATGGGCTTGGTTGGCTGGGCCGGGTGGAGTGCGAGCCACAGTTTACAGGGGTGGGTTTCTTGAGTAGATGATGACTCTAAATTTAGTTCCAATGCTTAGTTTCGAGGCTTGCACACCAGAATATACATCTCCGCGTCTCCTCTTAACAGAAAAACGCACAACGGTAATTTTTTTCCAGTGCGCAAATGAAACCCACAACGGCAAACACCCCTGTCGTGAAGGCCTAAAAATACATTTATGTTGATATCATAGTTCATAAAACAAGAACCTTCCTCAGAATAAAGAAACGTGAAAGTGACTATCAATGGGTTTATAATGATTGACCTTTAGGCTGATAGAGGAAAATGGAAAAAAATAAATAGAAAATCGAAATATACATCGATAGCTTCAATTTCATCTTCAAAAGGAAGACCGAAATACAGTAGTTCTTTTTTAAGTTAAATGTTATTCCACGGCATTGTCAAGTTTCACATTTCGCAAACTAGAACTGAATATAAAAGGGAACTAAATTGCTGTATAGGTCCCGGATCTGTGCCAATATAGCGCCAAAAGCTATCGTTGGAATTGTCATCGTTTCGAGAAACCCAGCCGTGATACCCGCCCCTCCGTTCCGGTCCTCCCTCAGCTTGGAATGTCCACAAGTCCAGCTAACCTGGAGGATTTATCCAGCATCAAGCTTTGAGGAGATGTTGAAAGACAAGGAACATGCCAAGCATTTCTATATCAACGACCAAACAAGGGTGAGGTCGACATCCGTCAGTGTCCTGTTCTGTTTTGATCAACAAAGGAAGGACTACGACTAGGCATGTTACAAACACCGACAACTCTTACAGCGTCGGGTTGCCAGATGGCCGAGGTACAGTCCATGGTTGCGGAAGAAACTTGTTACAGGCATCAAAGGGAACAATGCATTATGTGCAACGGGAAAACATGCAATTCACATACTACCGCTAATTCTGTATTCTATGTATTCACAGCGGCATGACAATGAATTGTTATGTCTTAAGAAGAGAGAGAGAGAGAGAGAGAGAGAGAGAGAGAGAGAGAGAGAGAACAATCGAATAAACCGAAAGTCCTTCATTGACACGCCTTATAATGTAACCGCTATCCTTTCGATTTAATCATTCTTACCTTCTGACATGTACGGTGCTGCAGAAGAGCGCAATCCAATGATATGCAACAATATGTGCATTTTGGAAGATAATATAATACAATAGCATCATAAAATGACGGATAATTTATGTTTTTTACAAGTGCTACGTTCTCATAGGAAATAATATTGCTTTAGAGTTGTTGCTATCTTCATTAGATAGTGTGCAAGCATTGATACCCTAACAAATACTGCCAAGTCAAACACAGTCATACGTGTCTCTATTTGTGTAGCAAAGTGAGCATATGCTCAACTGAGTGATACCAAAAATTACAAATAATAAATTATGAATAAATATGTTGACCAACTACTAACAAGTATCAACGCCTCGTATGATTTACCGCTTTGTATGGTAGACAAACTGATGTTGTATATGGCGTTTGATTGTATGACTTTTGCGAAATTGTATAATCTTTGGTACATAAACTATAGAGAGTTAAGTATTCTATATATGATGTTTATAACTGCAATAGATATATCTCAGTGTATTAGGGGTCAACCACATCTGCATATGGTATGAGAGAATATTGTTACGATTTTTTGTTCTGGAAAGGAGAATTCACTCTGTGAATAGCACTATACATCCAATTTTCATCGTGAACATATGATATTGCACAGAGCGTTAAAGCGTAACTGTTTCAACTGTGATGACTGAGCCAAAAGCAATATTCGTCCAGCTAACCATGCTAACTGGCATCGGAGTGATCTGTTTTGAATGGTTGCTGGGGTGACAGAAGGTTCAGCTACGGTCAGTAAAGGTCGCCTCTTGAGCCTGCTCGTGGAGATCATTGATCATTCATGACGGTATGTTTGCACATGGCTTTGTCACTACGATGGCTGCTCTGTGTTTCACACCCAGGCTATTTAAATACTTTCAGGCCGAATGCCTGGCGTAAAATATTATCAGGCTGTCCGTCCCGTTAGCTGTATGTCGCGGCAGTCAGTGAACCGCACCGTGCGTGTATACCGCTGCGCAGTCGAGAGAGATCCCGCTCTTTCCCGCTGCAGTTACAGCTCTGTACCGCCCTGCAGCCCCCGGTCACTGACCCACCGACTAGCTCTCGGAGCGCTGAAGCCGAGTTGATCTCCGCGTGTGTGTATGCATGCATGCATGCCTGCTTGCCAGGCAGGCAGGCAGGCTATAGGCCAACTCAGCGAACGACGTACGCACGAGCAACCCCCTTGTGGCGTGCACGCTGCGAGAGCTTGAGGGCTACAACCTCCGTGTACACACACATGTATGCAGGGGATCTACATTGAGGTCAATCGCTTCTTGCGGTTACCGTATGTAAGCTATTTTTTCCTCGCCTCTCTCGCTCGCTCTCTCCCTCTTCTTTCGCGCGCCTGCGATCGAAGGCCGTATAAAACCCGAGTTCAGCGTGTCGCCTGCGCCAGTTGAAGCTTCAGTCTGCCGTGCGGAATGGCGCACAGTACCACAGCGCTTCCACCGGCGAATCATTCCCTGTAAACTACAACCAAGAAGATTGAGTAAAAACATGAAAGCACCTCAGCGTTTTGATCAGAATCTGAGTGATCTTCTCGACTATCTCACATAGAGCTTCAGCCATCCATCCACTAGGATCATATTTTGTGTTTCGTCCACCGTTTCTGGACAGACGTTTCACTCGTGTGCGAGTCGTCTCCTCAAGCGTTACAAACTCGATTTCATCCAGCTTTGCGCCTCCTCTTCCCCCGGATACCTTACTTTACTCCCATCTCAGCGCGCCGTGTTGTCTTCCCTGCACTCGAGGTGAGAAAAAGGTCTTTGATTAATTCATGTTTGAGCAAAGAGACGGCGTACGGAACACAGCAGGACACCACGAGAGTAAATGCAGAGTTCACGAAGAGTGCATTTTGATTTTGCTGAGGTGTGTGGCGTATTGTAAATCTTGTTTAGCGAGTGAAAAGCTGTGACTTTGGTTAATATTCGTGCTTTTTTTTTTTTTATCCAAATGCTACTGAGATTTCCCAGTGTTGAATTTCTCATTGAAATGATTGCACTGTTTTATGATATATCAAAACACATGCATTATGAATAAAATTCTGACCTGTATGTTCTTTTAATGAGTAGTGGTGCGAATGTGTTTGTGATATAAGTACGTGAGAAAGACATAGTTGTTATTAGTGTTGCGTAAATACTTATATCCCAAATCCCAAACGAGCAACGTGATTTTGCAAGCAAAGTTAATAACAAGAGCAAAATTATGAACTCTAATGTGAGTTCAGATTTTTTCTAAAACTCGTGTAGATTATGACTGTAATATCGACACAATGGTAAGTTCTGTATTTCTTAATCGCAGCTTGTTGTAGAGTTGAGCAGTTAGAATCCCAGTTACGAACTGTCCCGAAAAGCATTATACCAATGAATAGTTCTAGGTTAATAATGGGAGTTTCCAGACAAACTTCATTAGCTAAAGGTAAAATAAATATGCATCATCCTTCAAAGAACCACAAGGTTTATCCGACATAGCAGCTGATAATACAAGCCTTATAGGTGCAGGTTTCACTCAAAGAAAGCAGGTGATCGCATTGTTAAGAATCCGTGCATATAAACAATAAAAACATAAAGAAGAAAAAAAAAAGAATCCGTGCATATATAAACTGTAGGCCTACTGAACTCCTTGAACTGATTGGAATGGGTGACAACGAAGAGCACCAGACGTGTCATTAAATTCCATGTTAGATGCTCGTTCTTTTCAACAAACGTTTTTTTTTCTTCGACCAAAGTGATAATTTGCAACTCGGAAACTGTCATCGACATCATTTACATTCTGTGCAGACATTATCATCCACATCATGTAGCTCTAGATATAATTATGGAAAGGGAAGTCTTGACAACAGTGTTTAGTGGTGTTTGTTTATGCATTTTCTTGTTAGGTGGGATGATTGGTCTATATTCTTGTAGTACAACTATATTCATTCTGACAAATAAAACAAATGCAATATACCATTTTCGTTACATATGCAAATATTATGTACGTTATTTAGACAATACGTTACTAATGGTAACCCCAAATCTTGTAAGAGGTTTGTCCAACTAGCAACACTTAATAGATTAAGTTTGCGCTTCACCCATTGGAATTGAATCACGTAATACAGGTGAATGTAACAGCACGTTACTGCACAATTAGGAAGAAAATCATGAATACATTGCGAAAATGGTATATTTGTTCACACCATTGACGTAACATGTTACATGAATTATGTAAACATAGACTTTTCTAGTCTGGGACCAAATTCTTTACTAGCGTAGCTTCTTCAATGAACATTGTTCAGTTACATTACACCTTCCAATTCATTATCGGCCATCATGCGTGTGCATAATAGATCGTTGTTATTGCCTGTAACGGCGTGATCACATGATCATTTCTTTCCATTTGAATAATGGACTCATGTGTTCATTATCTCAAGTTCAGTTTGGATGAATTTTTTTGAATTTCAACTTGGATGGAAAAACTAGTATTTGACAACACTGGAGAAACTGTATACAATATTTAGACAAAAAAATAGCAAATCGGAAAATATCAAGAACGTTATGCCAACGATGCTTAGAATATGTTGACGCGTATAATGTACAATGTTTTCAAACTGATAAATTATGAAAGGTATTATTAACGTGTGGTTGCGTAAGAAAACATATTGCCTATCTTCCTCACACTTTGACAAGTGTTGGGGCTTGCATTACAATTGATTTGAATTGATTTGGAAATGTTTTTGGACATGTCATGTCACGAATAGTTTTTGTACACTTTGTTTATTCTTGCACCACTAATACACAAACTCCCATAGGACAATATTTTGTCTAACACATGAGTGTATAGCTTTAATACCGTCTTCATTCAATTCGGGAAGCCCTTGGACTGCCTCACTGAACATGTTTTAGAGAGACAGGTGTGACGTGTTGGTTACATAGGGATTCTTCCCTAGAACAGCAGCCATAATAACATTGTCGGGTTTCATAAAGGTTGAAACTAGAGGAGGTGATCAAAGCTGAAGAGAGTACCAGGGAAGTACTGTCATCCCGTATCATGCATATACCATGTGACTAAAAAAAACCTATACACTTTTAAAATGGCTGCCGAATGAAAAATATTTGATTCTGGGGAGAATGATTTACATGTATGAATAGCTTATGGTCTAAACTCTCATCTGACACCAAAACATCCAAAAATTATTCTCGCTTGAATGAGCACTGCTCACTTTTGTAAATGAAATGAAAATTAGGCTGCGCAGGAATTAGCCTTCTAATTTTGTGAGAGGCTGAATATTCAATTAAATATTCAATTCAATATTCATTACTCAAATACATTTTGTTGAAAAAGAAAATGAATGTCTCAGCTACTGGCTGCCTATTCTTCAGGTTATACATTGACTTAAAGAATAAATTGCCAGCATTTTTGACATTCTTTTTTTTTTTCGATAACCCATAATTGAATATTCAATCAACCTCTTGTAAAATTGGAAGGTTAATTCCTGCGCAGCCTAATTTTCATACCATTTACAAAAGTGAGTAGTGCTCATTCAAGCATGAATTATTTTGAGAGGCTTTCATGTCATATGAAAGTTGAGTCCATAAGCTATCCATACACATAGTCTTTTCCGCCCGCCAGAATCGTATTTTTTGGCCCCCAAGTATATAGTTTTTTTAGACACACGGTAGAACATAATAATTTCATAATAATCTTACCATAACCATTAATGCGATGATAATTATATTTTGCTTAAAAATATCATTTGATTACACATCTTTCTCAACACTAATGAAAAGGACCCTACGAGGATAAACTCCGACCCCTCTCGGAAATTGTATATCATAATGTTTATGTATTTTATGTGAGATTTGAATGGTTGCATGTAACCATATATATGTGGGACACATTGCTGTTCAATGGGGCTTGTGTACATACGTACGTGAGGAAGGAATGTCTCGGTGGTGCATGATGTCGTGCAAGTGTGTGCCCCAATGTCAGCACAAAGTAATCACCTCCCTTTAACCCGACCATGTTCGCTGCATCTCCCGCGTGCCTCTGCTGATGAAGATGAATGGGCCTGCTGCCTGGGCCAATCCATCACGGTGGAAAGTGGCTTCTGCTGACATTTATACCACGTGTGCTAAAACCGTTCTCTGTCTCTGTACCCCCTCGTTTGTCCATGCCATGCCTTGCGTTACGGCTCATCTAGCAGTCTAGCGCTGCTATGCTAAGAGCCGTGCCACGGTGGTTATAAACATATCAACTACCGACAAACACCGAGCTCATTTCGTCATGAACTCACAATCGATAAACAAACGATGTTAATGTATTATACGCATGACAACAATGACTTCCCCTCCTGTGTCAGTCAACATGTTGCGGGTACATGATTCTAACAATGATACAGATAATCTTTCAGTTATTCTACAATCCTGATGAGTGTTGCTAAGACCGTCTAGAAGACTTGCCACGGCTGGCAAGAACCTCCCTTGCACTCGTAAGACTACTAACACCGCACCCCACTAAAGCCACTGGCGAGATAATCTCACACTAGGCAATGTGATTAATATGACCACTTTATTGTCACGCTTGAAATCCAATGAACTTCAGCTTGAGATGTTAAACAGTAAATCATCAAGAGCTCGTGTTACACGTTACCTGTACTTTTTGCTGGTTACTGAGAGTTGATCTTTTATTGATTCTTCCCATTGACCTCGAACAACCGCGCCACGAGTTCCTTGAACCTTGCAATATACCGCACATGCCATTAAAATGATTAGCAATTAAATGAACTACGAGAAAAAAAGATAGTTGCCGGTATCTCTAAACGTAGGCTGGACACGCACAGTAATTAAAATCATTTACGTACTTTTTACGCCCTTACGATTTCAAACCTGGCCAAAGTTATACGAGTAAGAAAAACAAAACCTGAGGTCTGTGTTTATTGCATCCCTTCCCCAGGAGTTACTGCGTTACATCAAAACATCATTGTGCAGCATCTTTAATGGCAGTGCTATTCAAGGAGAAGCAAGGATGTGATGCTGAATGGTTGATGGAAGCTGCAATCTTGGCACTATCAAAGTGTATTTCTATGTACGGGTCTCTCATGGTACAATTCAGTGCTTTGAATGCTTTACCTAGAGATCTACGCCAATGTATGCCGTGAATGTTAGCTGTATGGATGCGAAAAAACATGTAGACTGACATGAATGGTGCGATAACCTGGTCTAGCCGCCAGCTTTTGATATGACGACCATAATGGTTATTCTCTCCGGCACAAAACAGCAGTGCAGTCAGAGGAGAGAGAGGGGACTAGGTGGGGGGGGGAGGGACTCTGGAGCCCTCTGTTGACTCTATTCACATCAATTTATTTCTCCCTTTCAGCATCTCGTGCATGGAAAACGGGATTATTTATCAATCATATTTTCTATTGGAGAATAAAAACATAGAGGGAAGAATCCCCGGAGGCAAACTTGTAGCGGGGAGTTCTCAATGTGATCCAAAGCTGTGAACTTTAAAAAGAGATCCCTTAAAAAAAAGCGAGTTCGCTTTTCCCTTCTCCCCACTGTAAACTTGCGCGTGTACCAAGGGTACACCTGTGCCGATTGTAAACCCGTTGACCGTATTCGGGGCAACAAAGGCATGAAAGGAGACTCGCACAATGTGGGTAGCGCCATACAAAACCCCGGCAGCACAATTCAGCATTGGAGGCTATGTTTTTCCTGCTCCCGTATAATGCCTTTAGAAAAAAAGAAGGTAGAGTGAATCAATCTGTACTCGGTCATAGGCCCTGCCTATCTGGGTTGACATTCGTACGACCCGGAGCATGTTGTATGGAGTGCCAGGCATGGGGCGAGTGTTTGGCGCAAGGGAGGCAAGGGCAGACTTTTGAGCATGTAACCTGGCGACGAGTGCGATGTCGAGTACACTGTCGGTGATTGGAGAATGCCTGACGGTCGTACCGTGCCGAAAGACGACGTGCCCTTTTCAATTAAACCAAACACTGTTTCGGAGTACTCTGCCAAGTTTCTATGTCTTGTTCACACCAGACATTTCATTTCACCCGTCTTCAAGATATGTGCCACACAAATAGCTGCTTTTGGCGGTTTGTGTGTAGGCCTAAGTATTGTGACACGCTATATCATTGGGACATAGGGAGCTAATTCATAGAGCTGAACCCACGGCATTGATTTATTGCACGTATTGACAGCAGGACGATTCGTTTCTAATTCTTAATTCTAATTTTAATGCTTAAAATTGGCACGTTATTGTTCTAAATTATATTTTTGACGTTATTTTAATTTACAATGGAACATAATTTATGTTTAATGACAAGAATATGTTTCTTCTTATTTTAGTATCGTCAATTTCAAAGCAAATGTATTTGTTTTTTAAATGCTATTTGAAGATTGAGAAAGACTATATGGACCACCCCAGGCATGCCAGGGGCTTGTGTTTACAGACTGTGTTAAAATATATCGCTAGTCACCGATTTTAGATTATGACAAGTAAAGTGATCTCTGGACCTAGCAAGTCAAATCGTTAAAGACCCACTAGTATTTTTTTTTGGCTGAGTAGGGGAAAAACGACTCCGATGTCATTTATTTATGCATCTCCACGGTTTGTATAATGCCACACGCAACGGCGAGATTTGTTCACAATTTTGAGGCATATACATGCAGAAAAGACTACTGTCGGTACATTACCATTGATGCATATACACTGCTTACGCTAAAGCGAGGTGAACCTTAGTTCACTGTAGTTCATATTTGTGTGTCTCTAACCGCTGGTATGATACTCAAACTGTCAAATTTATGAGCAGCAATAATGTTTAGTAAACACATGCATTTGATATTAAAGATATGGCAAACAGATAACATTTCTATTCTAAATTTAGAATGTAGGTCACACTGTATGAACATGGTAAAGGCTAGATACATGTATATCAAGATGATTAATGATTGGCAATGTCACGTGTTCATCGGTTATGACCACTTTATGGGTTCAATAAAAACGATCCATCAATCCAGCTGTTTTCGATTGGTCCTGTTTTCGTGGTTAACGGGGTATTTGAATTAGCAACATGACATATAATCTTCAAGGAGAACAAAACATGATCTCAAAATTGTTCCATAAAATCATACAAATCAGGACATCAGGAAAAGAACATTACTTCACCTTTCCATTTGCTTGCTTCATTTGTTGTTATTTTTATTCGTCATTTTTTTTTTTTACATCTGTTCGTGCTTACGTTTCGCAATCCCTTTCATATACCAGGGAGGTGTAAGACCTGAAGTCAGCACGAAGAGAAATTTATTCCTACACCAGTTGCGTTCATCGATAAGCACAATATGCTATTTCACGCGTGTGGCTGTTTGATCCATTGACGATTGACCATTGACGCCGCCAAACAGGCAAAACAAATTTGGGATGTAATTTGAGGATTATGAATACATATTTTGTATGCGCAGAAGATTTAAGAACCACTTTGTGTACTAAATTGCATATTATGCACTAGTAGTACGTCGTATAATGATACGATTCTGTGAATTTCAAATCATCTTCTTTCGCTTTTGTTATGAGTGGAGAATACTGTAGAAAACGTGCCAGAGAAATGCCTCCATATCGCACATTGCTTAATCATATTTCCTTGAAAATATCTTCTAAATCGTTTTTTGAGTGTTTCACATTCCATGGAAACAACCTTAATTTCGTGTTAAGTTACGGACCACATTCTTATACCATTTTATTAAAATTTCCCTTCGCTTACCCCAAAACTAATTCATAGTTTGTGTATGAAGATCAGCTATGAACTCCCAGTAAAGGCTGAACTGATGACACATTTCTCAAACCAGATTTTCTTTTGTTATTCCATCCATGGTTATTTAGAGGAAGGTATTGCTTAATTCTAAATACAGCGTACAGTGTTAAACACCTGAATGTCTTCAATTTTTGCGAGGCGGTGGTCATGATAGATCAAAGAAAGTCTATTCGAGCACAGTCCATCCATAATAGGTCCATGCGTAACTATGCTATTGAGAATCGTGCCTTCGGTTGAACAATATGGTCAAAGACCTTCTACCGTGATGGCTGTTTGTATCAATAGAAAAACACAGATGGGCTGTGAATTGATAATATAGATCACGAGAGTCACAAACTATTCTCTTAACTCTTTGCGCATCGGACAAACTGCAGATCTATGGGAGGTGTGTGTTTTGATTGTGCACAATGCGTAAACGGCGCTTGAAGAATTAATGTCATCTTGATGTCGGAGTCGAGCGGCTGGTGCACTCTTCCGGTGTTCAACATGGACTACCCAAGCTTAGGAAAGAAAGAAAAACCCATGAACTCGCGTGACCTACATACCCCCCCCCCCTTTTAAGTGCATAATTAAACTATTTCAAACAGACTTGGTAAACATGCGACAGAAGTACGACGAGGGTACAATGAGCAGCATTTTGTCGGGACTGAGCAGACACCGGTAGGTCTACTTGCTTATCTGGTTCAGGCTACGTGAGCGCACACATTGTAAATAGACTCAGTCTATAATTGTGCGACAAACTAGAGTTTTTAAGGTTATGGCCCTTTCCAATGATAGAAGTCACGAGCATTTAATTATTTACACGACTTCTTTATGAGGCAAACTTATGAGAAGATTAATTCCATATGATATACAACAGGCACGTAGTCTATTTGGCCAGTCGCCAGTCAATCCCCCTTACACACCCCTGGGTCGTCGCTTTTCCGAGGCAAGTCAGTATAACATTAGATTATGTAATCTCGAAACTGATAGATAGGCCATTGACCTTCTGCGCCGTGCCTGGAGACCGAGAGTACACAGTTTCATTCACATGATGGCACCACATACATGTACACAGCAAGCTTCCGTGAAGAACCTTGTTGAAAAGATCACGTATAATGTATGCAAAAGACCCCGTTTCGTGAAAAATGAATGAATTCGTATAACAGAAATCTCTTGCAAGTAAAAAACCACCACAACATAATGCTTGTGGAAACACGTTGCATCTTGATATCTGTCATCAGAGACGAACATATGGTATAGGGCATATACATACGGTATGGTTGTACGTAGGTCGTAGGTCCTAAGAGAGCTGATGGGAGGAAGGTTTTATAATCATGTATGACTCTGCACTTTGAGACATGATTATGATTTCTATGGTAAAAGAACCCGTCAGGGTTGGATGCCTCTTTCACCGTCGATCTCGGAACTTATTCATTAAGATCACAATACAACCGTATGAAAGCCTAGGAATGTGTTTACGAATGCGAAGCAGTTTCCAGAAAGTACTTATAAAAATGAATACGAGCAATGAAAAGAAAAAAAAATCACTCCACACCGTTCATTAAACATCCTTTCTTCCTTCCACAATTTTCTAGTCCTTCGCGGAACAATGTCCTCCGTTTCCCCCAAAGCACAATCCCCTGGTTTTGTACTCAAACTTTTAAAGAGCTAGTGAGAGAGAGGGGAGGGAGGCGGAGAGAGAGAGAGAGAGAGAGGTGGAGAGGGAGAGAAAATGAGAGAGGGAGAGAGAGAGAGAAAGAAAAGGCAGCGGTTCACGTTGATAAATTGTGTCCATGAATAGATTGCAGGCAACAATAGCGCTCGGTCGTATCAATAAAAAAGATAATTTTGATAGGTGAGCTAACGTGACCTGAATGAGCTCAAAAGAGGCTCGAGAACCCCGGCGATTGCCAAAAAATATTGATTGATCTCTTGATAATTGACTGATAAAAGAGCGTGGTCTACAAACGCGGGGTGTATGGGGTCCAAAGTTCGGTGCATTATAGATTCGAAGAAGTTATGCACGCAATGAAATTATATCCACAAATATTTGGGACTGGATGAGAGGAGGAATGACTTGTGTGAATGGCGAATGCAGGTGAGTGACTCCTGTACAGACCAGACGAGTGATAACAATCTCTTTTTGAGAAGACATGAATTATATCGCACCATTGTAAGACGAGGCTTAACAAAAAACACACAATAAGGCGAATATGACGACATTGGGGTTGCGTTCCATCAATCATGAAAGCATGGAATCCTACATTAATGATGCATGTATGTGGTAAATAAATATGACCGAGGTTTTTCGCCATTGTTTATTCGGACGCCACGGAGGAAACTTGACGTGCAGATGTTCGAATTTATTGCCTATAAAACACAGTGGAGTACCCGACATTCAGTGTAACATGAACCCCAAGGTGTTTGAATTTATGCAACATAATCTTGATACGGTATAAATAAACCATTTCTTCGCGAAGAAGAAAAGGATTGAATCGACTGAAATTAATTCAACGTAAACCACATTAAAGTAAAAATGTGACATTTCCTTTTGTTGTTTTTGCATAGATCTTTATTTTTCCATTGAATTTAAATTAGTTTTTGTTTGCACCAGTTTGCACCAGAAGGCCTAAAGCACACTAAACACACTAAACACACTAAGACACTAAGACATTAGGACTTAAATCAATAAATGCCATTCATGCACCTTTGAACTGAAATCAATAAATGTAATTCTTGCACTTTTGAACTGAAATCAATCCAACACAGAAGAAATGTCGTTTGATACGGGTAAGGCTCCTGGCGTTACCAAAGCAATAAAATGTTGGCGCACGTATCACGTGATCAAAGCAACGCGCTCGGCCAGGGAGTGGCGCCGTTAATTTGCAGGTGAAGACAGGCTAGTACCATAATCATACCACGAGAAGACAACGTTCATTCTGCTTACCTTTTTCATTACGGGTCCTGTTCTGGAAGAGTACAACCAGCGGGCAGTGTCGGTCACCGCTCCGTGGTCAGTTTATCTTGGCTTACGAGCTGTTTGGCATTCCATATCCAAATTATTCAACAAACTGGTCTAGCTGCAGTGGACTTATCGTGCTCAATTGCCATAGGTGTTGTATGGCTCGCTTGCGTAGGACTGGTCGCAAAGGAGAAATGCTGTCAATACTAGACCCAAAGCATACTTTGTTTACTAGAGAACTAAAATAGTATGTCAAACAATTTCGTCGGTTTTTCATTTCCACATTTACTTTTTAAACATACTCCTTAGACAGGTAGGGAAATATTTTGAAACGTTCAGCCTTGAAGCAACAAATTGAGAATTTATGCAAACGTCCACGATCGCCTGATAAAGACGGCCAAAATAGCACAGCCAGTCTGCCAAGCATACTTCAGCCCTCATTATCGGCTCCCAAAATAGACAGCATCATAACAAATCGTCTAGCTTCGGAGTGAAAATAAGGCTAAGACGAATTTAGATCAATCAGTGTACCCCTATTTTAGCACTCGGAAACTCCTCTGCATTACTGCTGATGCACCTCGTGAGGGACTTAATACATTTCGAAATGTACGATAACATAGATCCGTATAGAATGCACTACATGTGTTATATCACGTATTCGGTCATGTACTCACGTACTTGCAATAGAATCACTGTGCTGCACTAGGTTTGAACGATGACCATTTGGACGTTTTATTACAAAATCAACAGTATGGCGTGCAATGCTGAAAGTTGATTTAAGATTTCAAGGAGCATTTATAAATAGTCAGAGAGGAGCTTGTTATGTTGATAGTATGGTAGCAGCATCCATGAGTAAGGGGCAATTGATAGTGGAGCAGTCTTTCTCACATGCTGTATGTTTCTTTATTCCTGCTGCACTCTACAATTTTATTTGTATCATGAGTATTGATTATATTCCAAACATCAACCTTCTAATAACACCAGCCTAGACTTGTCATTGCTATAGGAAATTGGAAGTAGTAAACGTAGCTTGTGTGATAAGTGTTTTGAATTTGTGGCAAATAATAACATGTTACATATGGAATGGAGACTATTCTAAAGCTGAAAACGCGGACCAGTTTAGCGTCAATAGATTGATTGATTGATGCCGTGCTTGAGCTTGACCTGGGAAGCGAGGAGACCTCGTTCTCTAGATTCAATCGAGTGTAGCTTATTCCTAAGCGTTTCGATTTGTTTTCCTGTCATGCGTTATAGCACAACTGACGATGGACGGGCAACAATATAGTAATTGTGTTTTAGTAATGCAGAAAGCTTTTACAGTGGTGGAATGATTGTGACATTTTCAGATGGTGTTTAATGTGCTGTAAAAGTAGAAATGCATGTTAACCGACAGTTTCTTCTATTATACTTT
Organism: Arbacia lixula; assembly: GCA_963669155.1. Classification (NCBI taxonomy): domain Eukaryota; kingdom Metazoa; phylum Echinodermata; class Echinoidea; order Arbacioida; family Arbaciidae; genus Arbacia; species Arbacia lixula. The sequence continues at coordinate 16,340,760 of OZ022581.1, forward strand.
TTATATTGGAGTTATAAAGGGTTATGTACTTTGTTTTTCACGCATGTATGTGATGCGTGATAGCGAGTGGCTTTGTGTATATCATGACTATTTGACCCGAATAAAAACATGAATAAGTCATACTAGAAGAGTTTTCAATATATCAATCATTATTATGTATACTCAGCTGCAATTTATAACTACTCTTCCCAAATTCTGTGCGAAGCAATACATGTAAACCGCTTTGGCTATGGTTCTTTTCAACATACTAAGTTCATACCATATTTAGTCAAATTATCAGTGAAATTTACTGAATACTCTATTGTGATATAATGTTGGGTGTGTGAAAAGAAGACATTCAACACTGAATACTATATTAGTACAGCCACGTTTGCTATTTCAGGACCGATGGTTCAAATGTTTATTTCGCCTCACTACACGGTAAAAACGCAAATTCGTAAGGAAGCCCCTTATATCCGATACCAAGCAAAAAACAGAATCATAATTAAGTGGTGTGGGTTCCAAATTGCACGGATTCCGAGAGATAAACAGCAGTTTCGTTGCTTAGTTCAATTATGTTCAGAAGCTGGGTGGTCTGTAAAGGATCATGGACGGGTTTCTTGAAGCTATAACAACTCTAACTTAAGCTCCAAGTCGAGAAGTGCTGTCACGGTTTCAAATTATTCACGTCGAGTCATGGTATTTGTGTATTGGCGGGGGAAAGTTTCATGATGTGATTTCCCCCAATACATGGACATGCATATCCTGACACTCAAAGATAAGGCAGAATATACGATTCTTAATTATATGTGCACGTTATTTTGTCCGATTTCAGTTTTGCCCGTTTTTTTTTCATTCCAGTAGCAAATCATAGATTCAATTTGCATTCTCCCAATCGAATCTGAATCGGTGAATGTAATAACCGTTGCCTCGCAGCTAGGGAATAGGTGTAGATTTGATACGAAAACGACTTATTCTTTATTCTTTGTCTCCAACTAGCAACAACTAATACTGTGTATTCAGAGTGCATTCCATCCATTGAAAGCGTATTGCTCTAGATAGGTGAACTTCATAATTCATAACAGGCGTTCAAGAGGAGATTTCTCATTGATTTGAATTCATTTTAAAATCGGTTAGTTGGAACCTACATAGCACTCCTCGACTTTAGAACTGGAGTTCGGGTTATCATCTTCTCAAGAAACCGACCCTCGGGCTAAGTGTAGAAAGTATTACACAAAACCTGGCAAAATGTTTAGGCTTCATGTACAATTTACCAAAGTCAGGTTGGATAAAAATCTGTCAATTTTGCAGCGTCGTCCGTTCTGTTTTTCCCATTCAAATGTTTTTTTTTAGTGAAACTGAAAGCAATTGAACAGGCATCGCGTAATGTTTCACGGTTAACATTGACAACAAGCATGGACGAAATGCGAGACTTTGTGCGCTTCGAAAGGCTTCGGGATTTGTTGGAAATTGCTCTCGGCTGAATCAATGGCCCTAAGGCCAGCTGCGTCGCTTTATCATTCTCATTTTCCTTGACCAATTCTTGCTATTACGAAGCCGTCCTCTAGAGTAATCATGTGAAGGCAACGAGTCGAGAAAAATCGAGCAAAGAAACCCTATTTTCGAACGAACTCTTATAAAATGGATAATGGTGGCTTTGATTTTCACCGAGACGTTGCCCTAAAGAGCATTTTGCCGTTGTTTATAAGGCTAGGTTACGACTGCCCGCCCTTTTATGCGGCAATTGTCCCTCTTGTTAGACGTATCCATTAATAACGATTTTATTTCATATTATTTGAAGGAGCGGAGTTTGCTTGAAAGGGTGAAAACAGTTGTTATTGAAATGATCAAATAGGACGGAGAGCTAATTGAATTACCAGCACAGTCGCGACGTGAAGGTTTTTTTTTTTAAACTATTCCCTCTTGAACATCTTCCAAGACAATGTAAATACTTAGAAGAATCCAGGCGTTAAAATAAAATGTAAGTTCAGATAAAAAAAATCGAAACCGTCTTCTTGCGGACTGATTCATGTTGCCTCTGTCAGGATTAATAGAATCCTCCAATCAATCTCGAAACTTGCTTCGATTGGTGGCATTCCAGAGATATCAATATCACGTAAGGAAGCGCACTGATCGTACCCAATATCCGAACCTCGCGTACGTTCTGTATATTGACGTAACTCCATTCCAAAGACCTTCCCCTTACTGCAGCAAGAGACCTTTGCGGTTAACCAAATATTGCTCGAAGAAAGAAAGATATTAAAGTGGGGATGCAGTAGAAGTCACTCTCAGGCAGGGGAAATAATTGATGTGAAATCTGAGTAGGCAATACTGTTAATTCATTGCATCTTGCGTAGGAAATGGAAATTCAATCTAAATCTTACAAGATGGCCTTTTAGAGAGTGCACTTTAAGCGTGTTAAGCTCCGGTTTGGTTTGTATTTTATGGTGATTTTTGCGCAATAAATCTATCATTGTACTTAAATCTTCATGAAAGTTCGTCAGGACGATGAATGTATATAAAAAACATTCCGTTATGTTCTTTCAAGCTCCTACCATTGGAAAATCCAGACCTGTCCAGGCGAATGTGGAAAGTAGGAACATATAACGTGACCAGACTACACAAATTAATATGAAATTTTACATTACCGAATGACCTATCACATAAGCACTTGACATAGAATCAGATCCGTTGAAGTATTAAACAAAGGTAGACATTGCGGGTAATATTCATAGTTTTACTAAAAGAAATATTTTTCTTCATTTGTTGGTAAGAAGTTATAAAGGACGCAAAGCAATGGGAAGATGACAATGAATAATGTACCTCTACTATCATGAACATTAACATAGGAAAAGTGATCGTACATTTAATATTTAGCAGTAATCTAGTAGGCCCCGACTACACATTTACTTTCTTTTAAATTGTTGAATGTGAAATGTATGAAATGACAAAGCACCGACGAGATAGGAAAGCTGGCAGTGAACAGTGATCTTGGTATAGTGTTAGTGGATGTGGGTAAGAGTCCCAAGTCCACAGCTGTGCCTGTTTGAAAACGTCGCGTTGGTATCGGGGCAGGAGGAGTGACCCATAGCATCGAGCGGAAGCCCTCCTCCTTATATGACCGTTAGTCACCGCAATTGCAAACCGTGGTTCCTTATCCTGCTAGTCGCATCCCCCTCTCCTCTCCTCTCCTCTCTCCCCCCTCTCCCAGACCTTTCTCTTTCCCTCTCTTTCTCTCTCTCTTTCCCTCTCTTTCTATCTATCTCTCTCTCCCTCTCCCCCCCCCTCTCTCCCTCTCTCTCTCTCTCAATCTTTCTCTCTCACGTTGTTTCCCCATAACTTCTAGGTTCCCGCTCTACTCCTGTTTTTTCCCCTCTCTTACATGTCTTATGTCTCTCTTCACTCCTCATGCTTCGCGCTCTCTCTCTTACATTTCTCATCCCTTCCGTTCTTCTCTATCGCGTCTGTTAGCTTTTCCCCCTTTTTGATGTAAATTCCTCTTTTTTATGCTTTATTCATCGACACATGTCCTTCGCTCTTGTATTATATATCTTCTCTCCTCTACACGTTTCCTCTGTCTGTCACCATGGCCGAAGTCATCCATCACTCCATCCTCTTCTCCCGACGTGTCTCCCGTGTATTACTTTCCTCCGTCCATTTTCTCTGCTTTGTCTTTTGATTCTGTCTGTCCCCCTCCCCCCTCTCTCCCTCGCCATGGTGATCCCACATCCTCTGTGCTCCCACTTGACCCGATCTCGCTAATCTAGCGCATGTGGGGGATGAGTCTCGAAATTGCCGAAAGCTTGACCTAACAGGCAAAGGCAGAAATGGGGCGACCGTTTGTCGTGAAATAAGCACAAAAGACACCCGGACACTAAACACGTTAAATGGATCATTTTGTGCCAATGAGCACATAATAAATGACAATGAAATTACTTTCTATTTTCCTGTCACTCGATGCTAATTGTCCCCCTTTTCCATCAGTTATTAGCCATGGGTTAGTAAGTGTAAGGCATTAAAATTAATTTTGAACAGTTCACTTCAACCCAACAACATGGTTTGCTATTTGAAGATAGATTGGGCTGCATTTCACTAGTTGGTTCCTGTGAAACACACCATTTTCATGAACGAGATTAGGAACATTTTGAGAAAATACGAAAAATACATGATGATTTATCGGTTCGTAAGTGAATTACGACATGTGGTGGTAATGACTTTGATAATGCAGAACGTGTTAAAATTTGTCTAACAGGTCTTCATCATGAGTATCATATTGTGATGAACTTTACAGAAGGTTCGACGGAACAGAACACAACGGTTAGAGGTGTGAACAAAAACAAGTTCTCTCAAAAGGTGGAGTGCTACAGAGCGGTCTTACCAGCAAAGACTCACATACCGAGTGTGATAAGAGGGTTGCATATTCTCCATAAACGAAATCTCAATAGAATATAAAAATCACTCCGCATGCACTTTCTGGTGGCGTTTAGCTTGGGTCGCTTTGAAATCAGCCGAACAGGTGTGTGGAGCTAGAGTTTCTGATCTGACTGTGAGCATAGGGAGGAGAAGGAGGGGCACAGGCTCTCACATTCTTCACTCCATAGTGCGCCGAATCCGTGTTTGTTTTCACCTGAAGAATTCTTACCCTCTTCGTGGTTTCGTCAGCTCCCGAATGCTCACTAATTCGACCTAGATGCTCTACAGGGGCGGAAACACGAAGTAAGAAAACTATGGAAAACGTGTTTTTATCGCTTCTTTAACTCGTTCTGTGCCAGATAAAGAGCTATTCGGTTAGATCTGTGTTACTTGTGCAAGAATGCCTTAATGGCGCTGATATGGTTAACTATCTCACATTCTTATTGACTGACTGCATTCGATTTATAATACATGTAACTCCTGTGAGAACTTTGTCCAAAATGTGCACACCTATTGTAGGGTTCACGACACAAGAATGAGACTCAGAGAATGACGCTGAAGTCGTGAACCTGGGGGTAGAAACCGTTCTTCACATGAATCCTTATTAATTATGTCGTTCTACGCATTTGGTGCCTTCATTTTCAATTTGATACACAGAACACATTCAAAATCAGTGATGTCAAAGGTGGATGCAATTGATCTAAAAACAAAATCCTAATTATAGGCGTGTTAGCACGAATGAGCTTGGGAGCCTATGGCACACGGCAGACATGCCTTCTAGCTAGTACCATGTCAACCTTTGGTATTTATTTCAATTCGTCATGAAGCAAGCAATGCGTTATAAATAGCACATTTCAGTGACATTTTGCCCGCTGAGAGATCTGTCTTCCCAGTTATCGCCAAATATTTTGACACTAATCACCCCATTTAGTTTTCATATCACGGTTGGCCAGAATGTGCCCTAGGTCACTTTCAAATAATCAGCCCAGCACCCCTCATTCCCATTCTCTACTCCGTGTCAAAAGAAAATGACCCGAGTCCATAGTTCTTGTTTCTATAATCTGAACAAGGACTTGTCCCTGGCCCTTCAGTTTAAATGACAGGTTTACTTTGAAGCTGTTCTTTACCCATATTGCGGGGCGCAGTGTTTGGTGGAGTTTTTGCGAACAAAACACTTTCTAAGAATTCAGGAGGCTAATTTTCGGACGTGCTTTGGAATCGGGTTTGATCGATCGAAGTTTCGATGCATGCTGCGTGTTATCCTCCTTATGATCGATGTAGCACGAAACCTAGTGTACACGGGAGGGACCAACACGAAAATATGTAAGGCTCTCATCGTGCAGACAATAGCAGTTTTCAATCCAAAAAGGACTCACCCATAGGTATACACTACTGCAGTTTAAGTTAACAGCGTGTCTTATGCTGTAATTTTCCTTTAAATGAAAGATCATGGTGGAATAACCTTCATCACGTCTGAACTTGCGACCCAAGGCCTAGTTCCATTTTCGGTTACACCCTCTCTATCTACGATATCCCTCTTCATTGCTCGAGATGCTCTGGTCGCAGCGTGACGGCCGTTCCCTCTCCACACACGTGCAAGGTGTCACCTACGTGCCCGGGCCATGCACCAGTAGCATGAGTGGTGTGGTGTGAAATCACATACCATGGGATCGATGGCGTTTGAATGTAGGACGCGTGTGACCGACGCACGTCTTCATATTGACTGGTAGTGGCTCGATGTCAAGTTTTCCCCTCCACCCCTCCCCCATCATGACTTACCATCATGTCAAACATTCATCCCCACCTCCCTGGCATGACGCATGTTGATCAAGGTGGACACCACAGAACCCTTCCATAATGGAACAAGAACCAGAGGCACGCCCCTGCAGACATCCTACCAATATGGATAGGGGTGTAAAATGGAACCATCATCAGGAGGTCCTCACCCTCCACGCTTAAAATCGAGACAAGCGACTCGCAGTAGAGTAGAAGGTTAATCGATCCCCTTCACCGCACGACACATTATCATTGCAACTGTCACCATACATCTACTACCAGGCCAAGTGGCAAACATTCACCCTTTGCACTAAACCCATTTTGTGCTTCGACGCTCGACTTTGCGATTAGTGTAATGGTGCCAATTATCACTAAATACTCCACTATGAAGACTACAATAAGCAGTAAAAATTTTAAGGGAAGGGTGTAATAGGTGTTTAGTATGTCACAAATCATGGACTATGAAGATTATGGCGATCATACCGCAGCACCCATCCACCACTACGCACCCTGCCCTATACCACAACCCACCCCAAGAGGGGAATTCGTCCTGCACCCTTCGTGCGTTTAACAAGATATTCGACATGACAGCAAGGTGAAGGATGTAGGTGACGGGGGACATGAGTTCACGCTGGCGCATTAATTACTCCCAAACATGTGTGCCATTTCTCCCACGTGAGATAGCTCGGTAAAGGGGGCCGTGGTACGGTTAACCGCGGGAACCACGACAGGTGAATTACCACGAGCTGTAGGGATGCTGGAGATACAAATCTCAGTTTGATACATGTTTCACATGAGGTTTAAAGAGCCTGGTGACATTGTTTTGACAGTTGTGCTGCATGCCTCGGGCGTAACATCTCCATGTTCACTGTTCGGACATGTTTGTGATGTCTCTATCATGTACATGAACATGCTCTAGGATGCAGGTGTGCAAGGCTTATTTTTTTTTTTAGTGAGGGTGACGTAATTGTGAGAATGCATGGCTCCTTGAAAAAGAGTAATCCATTAAATGCCTGGGTATCTTACACGGTAACTTATTGTTAATACGAGCAATTGACGTACACCGGATTAGGGAACATCATTAAGCAACTTACCGAAGTCAATCTATCTTCATATTAGTTCTTGAATGGGCTTTGTCGTATGAGTATAATCGGCCCCTTTTCGGAAATAAGTTGTCATGTTTTCCTTACCTGTTTGTGCTACAAAAGTAACGTGCAAAACAAACTTGACTCAGAGTTACGGGATGTTACTTTCCTTCACTCTGGCTTCCGTAAACATACATTAATCCTCACAGTACCAAGGCTTATGTTTTCACATTGCTTTGCTACATTACTTGCTGACAATGGTAATGAAAGGGTTAATACGAAATATGTTATTTGCTGCCGCTGGACATTGGCAAGGACCGTCCAGGGACTTTGCCCCTCGGCCTTGACCAATTGCTATGTAGTTATGTTTTTGCTTTGCCGCGGCGCGAAGATATCGAAGGCGGCGACGGCGACGGCGACGGCGAGCGGGAGTGCATGGTAAACTGCGCTGTTGTGTGAAATACATTAACCATGTTAACGCAGTCTCCCAATGTGCCCTCCCTGAAAGCATGCTAAGCATGATGAGCGCTAGGCAGTTCCACCGTACTCATGACACAGTTCACAGCAGGTGGTACTCCAGCGTTCTCATGAACCTACTCCGAATGGAGTTCATCGCCATCGAAGCAGCGGCGTCGCAGAAGAGGCAGGTGGGAGGAGCGTGATTTACCATGTCCTCGCTCGTAACACTACAACCATCATGACCATGAATGTGTGAAGTTTACCAAATTGCTATTGTCGTGCTGTATTCAAATAATTCGTTACTGATAGTAACCCCATAGCCTGTCCGAGGTTTGTCCGACTAGCAACGACTTAGAGTGCATTCAACCCATTGAGAAATGCAAGTGAATGTAATAATTCGTCACTACTCAGTTTAAAGGGAGGAAATTGTGAAGACTATACAGTAATCTATAAATTGGTGAGGGGCATGTATGTCTTCTTTTATGTTCTCCAAAAAATTAGTTTTCCCTCCGAGGCACTCCCGTTGTGCTTATGTGGCTGACGACGCCCCGATAACCATGGTAACCAAGAAGTGTTGTTTGAAGGTCAGGCCTATCATGGGGCACATCCGTGCCGCCTGAATGTTACCTGACGCTGGAGCGCAGAAGCTGCGAGAGGTTCACCGTAGCAACAGTATCCAACAGACGCCGACAAGAGCAGACCGCTGTGCCATTTATTCCTCGATCTTCCGATTCACGTACGGTGCTCTCTCCTCGCTAATGTTCTTGTTACATTTTGATAGAAATTGTATTAACCGAGGCTGTAACCGTACCTTGAGAAACACCGTCGAACTACAGCACAACGCGGTGTATCAGCAGGGGGAACAATGAGAGAAAAATACTGTCAATTTTCCCATTTGAAGAAGGAATGACGGTTAACTATCTGTTGTAACTTGTAACTTGAAGCATATGAAAAAAACCCCTTGAAATATAGAATGCACATAAACACACTCCATGTGACATTTGCTTAGCCTGCTCTCCCTTACAGCATTATCGTGATTGTTGGAAAGGAAGCAATTAATTTGTCGTACTCGTTCACACAATTTAAATGGAGAATTGGAATTCACTAAAAAAAGTACACTATCGAAAATTCGAAGTACTTGACAAATTTGTGTCATTCTTCTATTCTTGTCTGATATTCATCCATCTGCAACTAATTCTATGTTGCTACCTCTTTCGATGTTCTATTATTAAAACAATCTCGATCAGGATATTGATGATGGAGATGAAGAATATGCATTTCCCTTCTGTGTCTTTAAAATACATCGTGACTGTACAGTGACCATCGTGTAGTCGTTTTAGTCTGATTAATCTTCTGCTTGATCCTTTTCGGTCCATGACAAAGTTTTTTGGCATTTTTTCCTTCACATTTTTGGGCGTGTGTGTGTGTGACGCCTGCATGCATGCCGAGCTCCCGATGGAGAACACCGGAGAGGATGAATTATGGCGAACCAATCGCCAGATCCCTGCGATCGGTTTTCTCTCCGTTTATTGGACTCCTGTTGACAGTTCACGTCCCATCGTCATCCTATTGTTGTCGGATATTGTTCTTTCCTCGCATACGAGGCTGATATGGGTGTTCCAGTCAGAATTTCGAGTCGGTGACGTAAATCTGGATATGGCCGTTGACTTCTGAAATATTTTCTTGTTGGATTTGATACGTTTTCCTGGGAAACGGGGACAGTGCATTCTCTGTGTAAGCGCTTACGTAGCCTTCCTCATTTCCGAGCAAAGTCAATATTTGAGGAATGCCGCCGATTCGATTGAAAATACGTGAACAAAATGCTTAAGCAGAGTAATACATGTATAAACAACAGCCAGTTCTTTTTTGTTTGACTTGCAATTTACACCTGAAGTCCCTCTGTTAAAGATTAGGTCGTTGTGTTTTGCTTCGAAAGTCGTTAACATCCCCAGAGTGAATGCATTTGTTTAACGGCCGAGATAACACTACTTCTAAGTTATTGATAATTTGAAGGACTGGAAAATGGACATTTATGGGTGATTACGGGTAAATGTTAATGCTAAAAATCGAGTAAAATTACTATTGTCCATGTTATCTTGATAAGTCAGTATTAGATGCCTTATGGTTCATAGTCGCACTTGTCTGCTTTAGTGTGGTAAGAATTTTCATTTTGACAGTGCCATTTACGTGAGGCTCTCGACCCGGGTCTGACCTCTTTACCAGTCCGAGGTGACCCCGTATTCCCGCTATCTATACAGGGAAGGTGTCACTTCACGTGGTTGCCAAATGAAAGACACGTTGGCCGCCTGCTGCCTTTGCGGGTAAAGTCAAGTTCCAACAACCACCAATTTTTGAAGCAACAGGACGCAGATTTATTCAAGGTTCAGAATTTAAGATGGTTTCCTGCGAGCATTGCATGACGATGGTTCGATGAGAATGGACTTGTAGGATGTTTAGGTTGAAAATGTTATCACTTTCAAACATAATGCCAAGTTTTTAAAATAAGATATTGAAATTCGCGTATTGACTGATTATGTTATAAAAAATATAGGCATGAAAGGTATGAATCACTTGCAACATGTAATACTAGCACTTTTTTTTTACTTTCTTGTTCTTTACTCTTATATTCGTCCACATGTGTAGACCAAATTAATGTACGTATGAGGACTTCCTCCGGGAACAACATAGATGTGACCCCACCCCCCTTCCCCCTCAAAATCATTCTCGGCGCCCTAGACTTTTTGCAGATGCTGCTTACCCCCCTCATCTTCACTCCGGCTTTACCGTGAGGTGCTGAGTGAAGGAGGTAAAGGAACAGTGCACGAATGCGCTCCTCTATCCGAAATCAACAGATGAAGATTACCTGCTCTTTTGACTTGAACATGGGACGTTTTTGCACTCAGAGGCAGGTTACTACTACGGTAGTCTTATCTTATCCTCGATTGCGTGTCATAATGTTAAGTTTTACGTCATAATGTTTGGCGTATGTCATGTACATGGCGTATGTCATGTACATGATGTATGCGTCATTCGGAAAAAGGGGCAGAGATGATTTTTTTTTTAATTCGATAGCTTCTCTGTTGTTTAATCCTCGAAACGTGAAAGTGGTGATTCACGTGAGAGTTCTACTTGGCGCCTGCCTGGACAACCTAACACGAAATGGGGTGTGGCGAGGAAAGTTGTCAAAGCGTTAATTCAATTGTTATATTTGTAGATGACGGACAACAGTCCCCTTGATGGCACTTTTCACGCTAGTCACTAATATACTGAACTGAACTGTAATGGAACTTATCTCGCTGTGTGCAATCAGTGCATTTATGCATATGTCATACACGTAAATCCTCTTGAGCAGTAGGGTATCTGGCGCCCAAAGGATTTAAAACATCAAATCCGTATGTGTTCTTTGACCGCGACAGGTATGTAAAGAGGGGTCGTAGTGTGACCGGGGTCGAGAACTTTGCAAGCCACCGTTAGGATTCCCAGACTTTACAAGGAACTGCACTGTAATGCACTCAACTCGCTGCGTGCCATTGATAGAGTAATGCACAAATACTCTCAAGAGCACCAGCTTGTGAAATACGCTGAGGGTTAACATCATCGGCCCCGTCTTACTCACAGGTTAGGCGAAGGTTCTAGAAGTGTTCTTTAACCACGACAGGCATGGTGTATTAGGCGGGGTCGCACAGTGTGACCGTGGCCGAGAACTCTCCATCCTCCATGAGACGCGGCTATTTTAGGCGTCGTGATCCACATGTCGTGAAAGATTCCTTCCTCTGAACATCCGAATATCTAAACTCCTCAGTGTAATTCGATCTCCGAGAGGGGGAGAGGAGGAGCATACAAGTTTGTTGATACAATCATACTTGATTGTTTCCTGGCGCAGCAAACACTCCTAAATGAAGGCTCGAATATAGTATTTGAGATGTTCTCGAAGTATTTTCACAGTAGAGACTGAAGGAGAAGAAAATTGAACCTAATGTGCACTTGGAACGAAAGTAGTTTCATTATGTTTCCTGAACATTTTCTACATCATAGTAATGGCAATGTAATGAAGGGCATTCTTTTTAGGTACACACACTTCATAAGGTTCATCTAAAATATCAAAAGGGTGTAGGTCTACGTCAGAACGCGCATACATCGTATTCTAAGCTGCTGTACAGCTTTCTATTTAACATTGCAGCTTCCCTTATTTTGACTCGAGATGGATCTTGGCCGCAAACGATCTACCTTTCGGTATAGTATAAGGCCACCGCGCTTTCGCGGCAAAACCAAAAGTATGCGACTAACGCTGGTTCAACGATCTAGCCGCGCTGCCAGGGATGTCGCGCAATTATCCACTTAGCTGAAGGTGTGCTGGTAAAGTTGATTGCCCTAGATCACCTGTCTCACACCGTGTGTGCACTAATCTCGCCCCGTTAGACTCCCGACTGGGTAGGGTCTGCACCAGCTAGCTCCTGACAAAGGGCGGCACGAACACACCCCTCAAAGGACCACAAAGGGCTCCTAAACAAACGAGCCTGACCGGTGACTCCCACGCTGGAGGGCCAAAGTCTCCCATCTAAGAATCCTTATCAGCGTGACCTCGTTCCGCAGGTATTTCTCTACTTTGACTTTGGCGTTCTACGGCAGGTGAGCATTATTCTGCTGTAGGGGGCAAGAGGGGTGCGTGGATCCGCCCATCTTCCCCCACCTCTACTCCTATCTGGGGGGATGCAGTTAAGCAAGGGGCTGCAGTGAATAGAACAAGGCGCCATTCTTGTTTAATACCAGTCCCTAAATATAAAATCCTCTGATAAATAATTATGTTGGGACACCTGCGGCTCGGATTCAGTACCCTGCTCTTGGAAAGGTCATCTGCCACAGAACCGTCGTGATGTGATAGAACATTTACATTATTGATGTTTTTGGTAGGAGTTCGGGTGGCGTAATGAGATAATCTAATGAAGATGTTAAAGGTAAATCGAATGAAGTTTCAATTTGGGTTTCACTTGTTTTTGGTTACAATTCCCAAAACACCGCACGCGAAGTGTGAGAAATATTTTTTTTCATAAAAAATATGTTATGAAAATAGATACATTGATTTGTTTCAGCAATATACCGTATTACTATTGTGACTTACGTTAACTATAGTTACGGAAACGGAGCATCATTTGCGAAATTATATCATCTTTAATGAACTTGCTCTTCTCTCACCATTCAGTTTCGGCTTGCAAAATTATAATGCACTGAAAGTTGTTGATGGGTGGCTGTGTTTTAGGTGGTTTAACCACGACCTCCACCCCTAACTTTGAATCGATGTATGTTAGATGCCAAATAAAATACGAACTGTTTACTGAGGAAATGTAGTTTTTTTTTAATTATCATGAGTTTCCCGATCTAAAAATATGTTTATATGCTAGTACCTAGTGCGATAACAGGACATTTTGCACCCTGTTTCTTTCTTGACGGTTAATACATAACTACTTTGAGATCATCATATCATATTCAATGGAAAGCACGCAATGTGAATGCATGTTCAGACCATCTTTATCTCTGCCAACATGGTCAATATGGTCAGTATGATTGTTTCAAAATGTGAGAAAATGGGATCTTTTCAGCATTTGAAGTAAATTTGAATAAATTTGAGTGTAGGTAGCGATGGTCTCCCTTTCATTGAGAGGGTTACTGGTACCATGTACACTGGCCACCACGTTACCTCCATATCGCACACGTTCTGATGATGCACTTTAGCTGAATCATATAGCTGTGCTGGGCCAGTGAGTACATACATAGCCTTCCAATCATCGTTGTGTTGTGACGGCAGGTCATTTTCCCCTGTGTCTTTGTGCTGCTGGTGGCGCCAGCCGCTGCATCGTAATATTCGCCCTGCGGTAGCTAAGGGCGGAGGCGCGGTATATGTCGCCTTGTACGGCAGAAGGGCCTAAGTGACAGAAATACAATTTTAACGTTCTGTATGCACTTTCAACGTGACTATACTATACTTTACATTGTCATATTCATAGTATATGCGTGTTTGTGTCGGTTATGATGGGCGTGGCGTTGCGTTCTTCAATATTCTCTGTGTACATCGTCGTCTGGAATATACTTTCTCTTTCCACAAACATTATCGGCATAAAGTGTATTCTGTCTTCGCTATGTTCACCTACCGCCCTCCGCAATATCATATAATAGTAATTAGTACCCTGCGCTCGTCATTTTAATGACTAGCTGCACTGTTATCATTTAGATGATTAAATGGAAATGTTTAATTACATTCAATGTACGCATGTTCATGAATGGTACTTCATCATTGAAACCTCACGAATTGTCTTACATTGCGGATGATTGATAACGTTCTTGTGAGTATTTGCTACTTGTTCTGTTCTGTTAGAAATCGTAACGGTTGCATCACCGCGACACTTGAAAAATTAACACCTTTTCACTGTGTCCCTCTGGTAATATTCGTAATGATATTGACCTGCATTCATCTAAGCATTGACCATTCTCCATGGAGTCATATGAAGAATGGTCTACATATTATTACTCCTATTTCTAGGCAAGAATCTATTAAACCAGACGTTATTTGATTGAATTTAATATTTTGACCATGTATTAACAATATCAAAATTACGCCAATAGTACAGTATACAGTCAAATTACAGTACTGGTCTAGTCATAAATTTTGACAAAATAAACAGGGATAAACAGAGCTAGTTTGTATCATTCATTTGTTCTATTCATTTGACTTGAAAGAACAATGTGAGTCTATTTGGGGTCCGTATCTCCTGATGGAGTTAGTAGCAATAGTTTCGTAAGCTTTAATAACAGTGCACAATCAAGTTTCTGACGTAACACAGTACATTATGTTACCATTGATATGGCTCTGTGATCGGCTTTACAGAGTGTCCGTGCTCTTCTAGAAGTTGGGAGCTTCTGACCGGAACCCACTATAATTCATTTTCATTTTCCATTATTCAATGAGTGAATCACGTCAATTATTCAGAAATGTCTTAAAGTTCCCTAGCACGTAACTGTTCAAGTCTTCAGGTCGATGACTAGGATGTGCCAATTACCGTCTTACATCACACTTTCCGTCCCGACTCGGTGACCATCTGTGGTTCATGTTGTTCTTCTGTCTGCAGATATTCCTCTGGACCTCCACGTCGGCTCTGGAGACGGAGAACCCTGTGATTAATTGCATTCATCGCCGCTGAGCTGAATTCGAGATTACGGTAAGCAATATAGCTCTCTGGATCACTAACTAGGTCATTTTCATACATAACCAAGGTCGCTGGATATTCACATTTAATCCCAGATGGACATTTTTTTTTCAGGATAAACCTCATTTCTATGAAACTAATTTAATGACTTTCTGGCTACAAAGAAAAATATTTCATGCTCCTTTGTTGGCTTATACATATCAACCCATCTGATGCTTTACAGTCACTTGAGATGCAGAGAGGCAGATCGTAATTGCTCCTCTCAACGTAAGACTTGATTGATACACTATATTGTGGTACTATGCAGACATGCCAAAGAGATAACCACCCCCTCCTACTCGTCTTCCACTCTTCTTTGTTTTACCCCCATCATCCTCCACCATGACTACCTCCGTGGAATAACCCATTTTCACACGCCATGTTTGCTCACCATGTTTGTTCGAGCACATTATGTTCGTTCATGACCAGGTTTCCCAATTAATGTGAGTGTCTTCCATCAGTCTCTCTCTCCTCTCCCCCTCTCTCCCTGCTCACCCTCTTTCTATTTTTCTTGAGGTCTGCGAATCGTTACCGCTGCGTTCCCCCAATCGAATCCGATGCTAATCGCGTTGGCCCGCGAACTGAGGACATAATCAAAATGAGATCAAGTCCACGACGTTAGGGGGTCGGGGCGAGTGTACTTTTCTCCTGCAAGCTCACCAAAGACCCCTGGGTAGTCTTCTCGTTACAGACCCTGTTCATGCCCTCGGACCTTGTCAGTGGGAGAGGAAGAGTACGAGCATGACGGGTGTCGTGTGTTAGAGTCAGCGCAGACGACGCATTCATGAGAAGCATGATAATTTAGGGCGGGAAAGCTTGACCGATTGATTAATCTACTTGTCAACATAATAAGCCATTTTCGTAATGTATTCACAACTTTCCTTCTAATTGCGCGGTGACGCGTTATTACATCCACCTGTATTTCGTGATTCAGTTTGAATAGATGGAACGCACTCTGAATACATTAGTTGTTGCTACTCGACAGACCTCTGACAAGCTTTGGGGTTACCATTAGTAACGTATTGTTTGACCGACGTGAATAAAGTTTGCATACATAACGAAAATGGTCTATTACGCCATACGAGGTGGCTAACATATTCAAATGTAAATACCTCTATCACAAACATGCCACTGTAAAAATTGATTTAAGTTTGCCTGACCTAACAGCAATATGCGCACAAATGGAACGGCTGTCCCCCTGTACAAAATGAAATGTCTATGCATAAAATATGAATATGTTAGTAGACTGGTGAATTAATTGAATACATGCATGCAGGCAACCTACATGAACCTCAAACGAATCTCCTACCAGGTGGTCCCTCGTCTATGGGCTAAAAGGGATGAACCAACATTATATCCTCGCTGTGAGCGAGCTATCTTTCATCTCCTTTCTGTCTTTTTTCTCATTGTCAAACCTATTTTTATTGGTGCCGGGTACTTTTTACAGTAGCGGGATTTCTTAGTGTTCTGGATTTAGGAGCCTTAACTTGAAAAGAAACTCATTAACCACGTTTAATGATACCTTAATCTGACCCATAGATCTCATTGCGTCGGATCCGTCCCTTTGAGCAGCCGAGCGCAAAATTACGAAATGATAGGTATACATTATAATTGTCCCCCTTTACCAAACAGGTGCGTGAAATATGAGTTTGTTTTCAAAAGGGAATAATCAGTGCGGAAAGCTGGTCTTTGGTTCTTGCTTTCCGATTTCCCACCTGGATGTAGAGTGTGTGGGATGAGAGGAAGCTGAACCCATGCAGGTACAGTTACAAAACAACTCGAGTCTTCTCCACATTATCGGTATCTGGAAAGCCGCATGAAATCGTAGACTACATGACACATTTTTAGGCAGACTTTGTTATCCATGGGATCCTAAGCTGTTCCCCACCGGGGATCCGAGTTACTGTTTGCGATGTGCTGATATGAAAATGTGTCGCATAGTAATTTTGATCTCACTTCCACGAGTCCGATACATATTACCAGTACACCTACGGTAACCCTAAAGCTTGTTCGTGGTTTATTTAACTAATAATTGAAGGCGAGTGCATTCCACAAATAGACCATCGTCGTTATGCACATTTTATGCACGTTGTTCAAACATTATGTTTCTCTAATAATAACCACAAAGGTTGTTCTAGGTTTGTCCGAGTAGTTCCACCCATTCAAACTAAATCACTAGATACAGGTGAATTCCATAAAGCGTTACTTGGCAGTCAGGGACAAAATTGTGGATACTGTCTCCACAATGTATCATACATTACGAAAATTGAATATTGATGGCGAGTACATTCCACCAAGTGAACCCAAATGCAGTAACTATATGTGTAAGTAGGCAGTGGGGGTGGCGTTTTAAGATAACGGAATAGTTGATATTGCAGAAGGCATATCTGGTGTATGATGATATAAAATGGTTTTCAATTGGTGGATAGAATGTTCTCTTTCCTGAACACGGTGAGATACGGACGAGGGTCGAGAGGTAAAAAAAAAGACAAATCTTAGTTGCATTTCACTCACTGTCCCGTCATTGACTTAGTGTAATTAAACACCAGAATAACGAAATTACACGCAAGGCACAGTGCTTGATTTGATTTATCAGGGTCGAGACTGACGAGAGCATTTTACTTCCGAGGTCCAATACATTATTTTGACCTCGCAATGTCCATTACTGTCAAATATTACCCACAATCGCCTGTAAACCATCGCTCTATTGAAAATTAATGTATTGCAAATTCACAGATTTGATAATGCGAGAGTAGAACGTCATACTCCCAAGGTCATCGAGATATCTTATTCCATAGAATGTGACTTTTCGATACGAGTGGATTTGTGTATGAGATTAACCTGCCCCACACCAGACCAAATGCATAGGTGTTATTTCTCATGTTTCTGGCCCATTCACTTTGAGAGAAAAAACACTTTATAATATTATCAAAATAACAAGTGCAAGAGCATTTATAACCTGACGAACGGTTGGGTATGGAATTTGGTCTTCAGTCAGAATTTGGACAGGTGGACATGTTGGTTATCTCATCAATAAAGTTTGCTGACCCATCTTGCACCTGTGTACACATAAACTTGACTTAAGTCAATAATGGAAGTGACACGGCCCTTGAGCATAAAACTTATATGACCATATAGTATGACCATGCTGCGTATATAGATGTACAACCATAGGTTCACTTTTGTTGTTATCACCATATGAATAGCTTCTACAGAGCTCAGAGCTGATTCGGTATTTCATTGGTAAGAATACTATCCGATACGAATTTGCAATAACCATGGTAATTGCAAAGGTGTCCCAGATGACTATGCCCTTTCGTTTCATTACATGCACTTCGATATAACCTTCCTTCGAATACCTTCGAATACCCTCTTCTCCACCCTCACCAAAAGACAAACACATCTATCTTACTTCGTGTCTACCTGTGCGTTTGGTATGGTGAGATAAGCTCAAACTCTGGAAAGTTTGTTGACATGCCATGTAGCGTGAAACTCCGCTGTGCCCAAACAGGTGTACATACCCCAGACCCCAGTATATGTATGTTGACATTTTAAAAGTATATTAATAGTACACGGTTATTATTGGGTCAGCCTCCCGACCCCCACACCCCCACTCCTACCCCAAACCCCCTCCGCCATCCTCATGCTAAATAGGTGACCGACCTTTTCAAGCGTTTCGAATAATTCGGATAGGTTCACACCCTGGTCAATCAACTATTGAGTTTAAAGTACGTGTACATGAAGTTTGAATGCAAAGACTAGCAAGTCCATTCAACACGTACTTCAATGCCTATACAGATTTACTGATAGTCACACATTTTAGGCTCATATTTAGTATGCGCAGACGTTGTTTATCGGTTCGACTGTTCGTTTACGTGATCAGGGCACGACTACGTCATAGCATGGACCCTAGAGTCCATGGTCATAGTAATGAATGGGGTAACAGTTTCGCACTACCATTATTTTGTGATCAATTCAAACAACAGTTCACACAAGTGTCACTGCTTTCGTAGTAATCAAGTCTGATCTCTCCGCTCTGCGCCCGTTATTTCAGTAGACAATCGCGTCGTATGGGCACGTAGTTGGACATCGGGTTGCGATCAAGCCGGCATAGTGTGTAGCGGCCCGCGGCTCACCGGCAGGCTAATCACACTTGAGGGGCAACGACCTGTTGCGTGCACATTTACATGATTAACACGAGCCAAGGGGTTCGCGAAATGGCCTCCCATTGATTCACGCCTTTGTTCATTTCCGCATGTGCCGCATTTCCTTTGTATCGATGATTCCTGGTGGATTTAATGAGCTCGCGGTGTCAAAAATGATGATTAATGTAACGGCCATTCCCTCACTTTAATCCATTCATATTGACGGGGATTTAAGAGGAAATGTAAAACAGACATACAGCTGAGTTATTATGATGATAGGTTTACCAAAAAGAACGAACAAGAATAAACCTCACCTCCTACTGCTGTCAAACGATTATACATGCTGATACATTAAAATGCATTTTAAAAAAAATATATATATATATTTATGTGTTTTGTTGTATCATACAACCAAAATCAAGAAAAATCACAATATTTACAAATAATTACGTAGATCAGGATAATGTAACCAAAAAAAAAAAAAAAAAGAAAGATAGAAAACCGAGAATACAGAAAAAACAGGCAGAAAAACTATGGACAATACAATATTATACAGTTGTTTAAAAAAAAGTCATGTAGGCATGGTAGGGGAATTCCCCAAAAGACTCCATCTTATGAAGCGTTGTACACAATAAAAAACAGATCTTTACGAGCAAAGATAAGGCAATTTTATTTTTGGAAAAATCCGCAGTACACTCTAATTTAGAATTATAATGAATACAGGATTTGTTTATGACTATTTTATTCCCTGCATTTTGCCTTACGGAAATATCATTTAATCACATAGATAGGAGAAGAGAAAATGTTGATACAGTCATATAATATTCCTACGTATTTATTTAATTTGCCCGGGTCCAAGCATAACCATCCGCCCATTGGTGCGCTCCTCTCCTGTGCATCTCTCTATTGGGAAGGTTCAAATTTACGCCACTTACAGGAAAGAATAAACGCCAAAAAAGCACCTTGTAAAACTCATGATTAGCCGAGACTTTTGTGTAATTACGAACTTACAATCACTGTCCCCATGACTCGGTACGAATGGAAATCGAAAGAAAGAAGCTCGGATTAAGCTAATTAACATGTCATACTCGGTAACCTTTGATATTGAGTATTAATTTTGATTATCCTTGTCAGGGACGCCATGTTTACCGGATGTTGACCCGTTTTACGCAGTTGGCGTGTGTGTGCACGAAAACAAAGAAGCGAAGTTCAAATTAATTAACAATTTAAAGTCAATAACCTTTGCGACTGAGTATTCATATTCGATTATCATTATCAAGGACGTTTCAATGTTTACCGGGTGTTGACCCGCTACGCGCAGCGGGCATGTACGTTTAATGTTCTATCATCGTGACTGTATATACCAGTAGTGCGGTTTTTGATGATTTCCTAATTGCCCTCAAAGGCGTGTACATCAGGAAACAACTTCGGACTCATCGGAGCGTTAGCACTTTTGTTTCCTTGAAAATGTCTCATCCGCTAAATTATTGTTGCCATGGTAACGTTCATTGACATTGGTTAGGTGTAACCGGTGGGCTTAGTCGACTCGATTTTGTTTTAGTGATAGTATAGAGAAGAGTTTATTACGCGTATCTAGGGAATTAGCCGCACGTTTTGAGCCTTGAGACTGTGGAGTCATCATCACGGGCATACTTGATGTCGACATGGTGGAGGAGAGGCATAGTCACACCGCCTCGTAGCCTTTGCTCTAGGCTAGGGGAGCGAGCATCATGTTTCGTAATGCACTGCTACCTATTTAGCAGCATCGCCTGGACACAGTACAGGCTAAGAACCGTGTCTTCTTCAATGTGTGGCATAGCCTGCCTTCCAGTCTGCTAGGCCTTTTTCAATCCGAAAAGGAAGAAATAGATTGGCAAAAGTTTGACTGTAATCGGGCAATTTATGAATTTTAAAAAGTTGCACAGTGATTGGGAAACCCAGAACTAGAATGAGATGTGGTTGAGCGGCTCTGCATTGTTTTATGTGTAAACATGTTATTTATTTAATATTTTCGAAAACAAGATTTTCATCCAAGCTGTTCTTTGAAAAAAAAAGCAAAAACGTTCGTGCAAATAACATAATGAAAGATCTGTTGTCCTTGACGTATGAGTTAGAGGTGCTTCACTTTTTTTTAATTTTGGATGCAATGCATCATAACCTTGTCTATTTTGATGTATGTTGCCAATCATGCCAATAAAATGAGAACTCTCATCATTGAAATTGCCATAATTACTTTATTACTTCCCTGATTGTTTCCAAACTTCCACACATGCTTGTCTCATATTTCTACATAGTTTCAAAGCGACTTACCTACAGTGTTAACTTCCCCCTTATGCTTCAATCCACATCGTAAACTTATAACCGTTTGGGCACGTTAAATCATATTGATAAACTTAATCGCTTGATTGTTGATTTCAATATGCTAATAAGCTATCCGCGTTATTTTAATTAGATACGGTATGACGTGTTTGGTGTTGTTTACAGCGTGACGCTTTACTCTGTGTTGTTATAGAGGGCACTGACACGATAGAATGCAAAATAAATGACACACACAAGCATCACCCTGTAAGCCCGACCTTCTTACTGGATGTGTTCCTCCAGGGATGTTCAGTTCACTTTAGATGATTTATTTCAACACTTAAAAAAGAAAGAAGGAAAAATATACATGAAATGGTATATGACATGAACTCGTGGGGGAAGGAGAGAAGGAGTGGGAACTGGGGGTCGGGAGAACGTGATTTTAACTACATGTACTGGCAAACCTCACTGGGTCTCGAGATTATCAATACGGAACAAACACAAAGAATAACGAAAATATTATTTTTTTGTCTACTCCGTGAAAAATTTGGTTCATTTCCAGTGAAAGTCAACCATGAGGAATATCCGCGATAAACTGCCCATTACGGCACTATTTTGTCACCTACGTCATTTTGCCACGTCAGGGCAATGGCTTGGATGTAATCAGCGGCGCACTGAGCTGGGTCCGTTATAGGATTAACGGTCCCATCGCTGGACGTTCAACCGTTATCTGCACTAATCTGGGAACTGTGTCAATGACCGGTTTACGGCGGGCGCTGCACAATGCGAACTCGGTGATTAACGGACCGGGTATTTTGACAGTGTGACGTAGCATAATGGAGGATGGGTGGGTGCGTGTAATTATGTCTGCTTATAAATGTGTGGGGGTAAGGGGTGGGTGGGGGCGGTGGGGGTGCGGGGGGGGGGTGGGGGTGGGGGAGGGGGAGAGGGGTGACGGGAAGGAGGGGGGGGGGGGCGATCGTGTATGTTCAGTGTCAATTGGTCAATATTTAGGAGCACATAAAGCAGGGATTGATGTGCGTGGATGTGGAAGTTGTGTGTGACAAATTATACACAGAAATAGACTGGGGCTTGTAAACGTTTTTTTTTTGTGCACCTTCAAATTCATGACTGTAGTATGCCACAGCAAAAGAGATTTTCTTACACAGGCTACTGCGGGCCATGTAGCAAAATGAAGTCTTCATGGACTTGTGAGTGGTGTGTATATATAGGTGCAATTGCCTATAGACTGCAAGTTTGACCGTCTCTTGTAATTGGATGGAGCAAACGTGCGTTGCATGAAAATGTACCCATAATGCATCAGTGTGAGTAAACTAGCAGGGGCGGAATTGGAAGCGCGGGGTGTTGAGGAGGAGGGGGGGGGGGGGGGGGGTATCGACTCTGTGACTTATTGTTTCGTGACCATGGTCACGCGAAGAACGGCAGCGTAATTTTATTGATCCGGTAATATTAATGCGAGTCATACTCTCTCCATCGAACTTTTTTTTGTTTAATTTTTTGGATCCGCCGTTCAAAGTTAAGTCCGCTATATAAAACATCAAGCACACGACGCGTTAGTAGGATAACAGTTGTTTGATCCCGTAGAATTTACTAATATCCGTGGAATAATTAATTACAAACGTCACACCGTTCCATGGGCCACTTCTCTAGGCGTATTCCATAAAATTTGTAATATTACGAGTAAATTAAGTATTTCCACAGTAGTCACGTTCTTAGACCTATGAGTCACCTCAACATTATAGGCCTAGACCCCAAAAGATTTTCTTAACAGTTTTGAAACGAACATTTACACGAATTCCATTCGCATTGTGTAGCTTGTACGCGTCATTGCATTCTGGAAATGAAGTAGTATAGCTTCCAAAATCAAACTAAAGTCATTAACACTCACACCATCCATATCGGATTCCGTTTTTCGTCTCAATCCTTGACAGAGACATTAATAACAGTCCAACGGCCCCGCCCGATGGCATGCAGTACGCCAACGCTACGAGTCCTTTCCTAGAAGGTTCCGTTTCCTCTTTCTACCTTCTTCTATTGTCAGCTTCCATAATAAGCGGAAAAGTGGAAGCAAAAAAATCGTTGATAAGAAACGATGGGGGATTGGGGGTTGACTGAGAATGAATGAATGGGAGACAACTGTGAGTACAGTTCTCTCTTGTCATTCACTGAGGCGATAATTGCACGGCATTAGCGCTCGCCTTTATGTTCGAAGCACCCACATAAAGAAACGCTGGTTCATTGACCGTTCTAAAGGATTGGCAGCGTCAATGCGAAATTGATCGTAAAATGACAATTAGGCCTACCGCTCTGCTCGCATCTGTTTATAGTACGCGTGTGTGTGTACGAGTGTGTTTGTGTGTGTGTGTGTAAGTGAATGATGAGCGATCATCAGTCAGTGGGATTAGTAACGTTGTGCATTCGGAAGAGGGTTCATCATGCAGATCGCTTCCAACTAAAACGCTAGTTTGGTCGGATCAAATCATTCATTTGTGCCGAGCACGGAGAGATAGAACATACCGATTGCCGCTCTGCTAGTTCATTGAATGTCGCTTTTTCGACATTTCTGGTATCAAATAGCTCTCAAAAGAATGCTACGATCTGGACGCCGCTTACTCTTCGTGCATATTTTATGGACATGCACTTTTATAGCTCACATTGAAACAAAACAAAACACAATGGGGGAATAGGCCTACCCATGAAGAAAATCGCCATTTAATTGTGGAATTTGAGCTTTGATCGATCGTTGACAATTGCAGTAATGTGGAAATTCATGATATTGCCTTCAAGAATTACTGTGGTCCGGGCCCATTCGACGGAAAGGAGGTCAAGTTTTGATTTGTTCGTGTTCTAGCTCTGTGTATGAGTTGTGGTTTTACACGGTACAGATAGGCCTACTTGTCTCTGGTACTGGTGCCGCCCGCATTCATTTCTGGAAGGAAACCGCTTTCTCCCTGGATAGACATCATGCATGCCACTTGAGATCGCCTACGTCGTATACTCTGGCCGGTATACGGTCCCGCACATGTCCGGTCATTTACTCGTCTTCAGTGATATTAATTTGACAACGTGCGTGTCCCGTGCCCGGCCGTATATAAACAACGTGTTTGATATATTTTGCTTCATACTCAATACACCGGCTTCTATCTGAGCTCGTATAGTTAGCACGGTTTAATTCTCGACCAAGCGAACACAGTCAGTGACTCATTTGAAAGCCCGCGCCAATACAATATCCACAGAGATTCAAGATAGGATGATAATGCTAAAGGCTGTCATTTTCCCGGACCTACCTATCCGAGGCTGAGCTACTTGTTGGACCGGATTTTTTTACTCCCCCCACAGGCCTCATCTACGTAGGAAGACGTCCACGAGCTGAAAGAGACCTTTAACGTTAGCGTTGAATTGAGCTGCTTCTGAGCCAAGGTAAAACTATTTTCAGAGAGGATTTATTGTAGTGATAATCAATACAAAAGTTATTAATGTGAGTTGTGACACAAAGTACACGTGTCCTTCGTACAGCGGTAGACCTAGATGACAATTAACGTACGGTGAGACTGAGAGTCGTGAAAGTGCAACGGAACATAAACGTTGGAGAGACAATAGTCAATACTAGTCTATTAAACGTTATTGGATACACGTACTATGCTGTTTGTCGGTCTTAAGTCAATACTCTTTCCTAGTTTCAAGGTAGACCCACAAGTAACGTAAATTTGTTAATATTTCGATTTAAGGGAATCGATTTGACGTCCATGGAACTCAGCAATTGTGACTTTGAATTTGGATAGAAGACGACTTAAACTGGGTTCTATCTTCTCTACGTAGTCATTTTGATACGTAGCAAAGTTAGATAGGAATTCGTTTTATTACATGGTGTTAGAACTGGTTAGAGTTTAGACTTCATGCCAAAATTGTTTTTAATATTTCGAAATCGAAAGTAATTGTAGTTAGGTTGGACAAATAAACGTGTTGTGTAAATTGTACATCTGTATCTGTTAACATGGTAGGACTAGCTCTCGGCGAGCTCAGCCTAGGCTAGACTTTAGCTGTGTTCCAGTTTGTATTAAAAAAAAAACACCCAACTTTAACAATGCTGTCTTCAAATAGACAGTGTATCGTACTATCTAACTAAATACAAATTGACGGTTCGGAGGTGCCGTCGCCCGGTGAATAGGGTCAAGAGAGATAATCTGCTGGACCACAATATCTCCCAATAGTATTTCGTTCACTCTGCCGTTTCCTTCCTCTATTTTCCGATTATGTTGATCTAAACTTGTACAGCTAGCTATAAACGTTAGGCTCGTCTCGCCAAACATCATCAAATCGCCTGAACCTCCTTTACCAACCTCTCCAGACGTCGCTTTGTTCCTACACCCCATTTCCCTCGAACCGAACATTAGACCCGTGCCCTGCATCTGCTTTTGCACGCATTCAACCAGTCACTGAATGCATCGACTTTGCCCGGGGCGAAAACATTTTTTCGGGAGATGATAATAGTGATGATAATGAAATCTGTTCGAATTAAAGAGTGCAACGACTTTAGTTCCAAGTATGATGACCTACTTTCGAAAGACTGTACAAAAATATTTCTTTTATAAATGTTCAGTTACAATAAGTTAATTTGATATTCCAGCAATTTATTTAGTCTCTTACCCCCCCCCCCCCATTCACACACACACACACACACACACACACACACACACACACACACACATTTTGCTCACTCACATTCTAACGCTTTATTGAACGGCATGCATGAATTATATGTTTTAACACAAAATAAAAATATTGAAAATTCGAAATGAAAGGGCATGGACCAAATAACGTGTGTATGTTACTATGTTTGTGTGTATCTGGCATGATGTGATGTAGTTTTGTCCTTGCTCTTCGGTTCGCTTCATCATGATGCTAAACAAAACATCCTTTTATTTCAGTACATTTTCTTTCTTCTTTCTTTTATAAACGGCATTCGCCCTAAATCAAGTGGTAGTTGATAAGCAAATCAATAATTATTGATCGGCCCAGTTTCCAACTATCCTAAACTATTGATTTATTTCAAGGATGTGTAACGATTTTCAATTAGGGCATCCAGGTGGCTAATTAGAAAACGCAATTTCATGTAACAAACCAAAGCTTTACATGTCAAAAGTCCGATATTTCTAAGTCGATGAGTTGTAAATATTGTTTCAAAATTTTGAACGAGCCGTTCCATGTCAAAACAAATCTATACTTAGCCTAATTTGTTGTTGACCCGCCAGGTTTCTCGGTGCCTCTCTTGGGAAAATCGCTGACATGGCTCGGGCGCTGTCAATATTTTTGAAGCGTTGCACGCAAACATTCGCTGCAAATAACCTACAACAAAGTACAAGATAGAAAAAGGCGCAGACAGCATGGTACACGTCGTGTCAGTGTTTGTTTAAAAAAGTACTGTCAAGTTTGATTTGTTTTGAGGCTGTGGAGGGGGGGGGGGGGGGGGGGGATCAGGAATGTCATCACAACTTCATACTCAAAACTCCGGAGAGATTTGTTCATGCGTCACATCTGACATTTGACGTTGGTTTAAAGTGCTGCACGAATGTTCACCCATTCACGAGGGAAACATCCTGAAAAATGACATGTATTGATTCTTTCTGACATATATTGATAAAGTTTACTATATTTGCATGAAGGATTGGCGGGCGGGCATGCATGGTTGGCTGTAACTTACCCGCTATATGAATGGGTGAACATCTGTATTTATTTGGCGCATTGGCCGGTGCTCACTCTGGGACAGCAGTGGGGGCTCTCATTCTGGAGCAGCAGTGGGGATTCGCGTCGAATCCTGAAGAGCAAACGTCTCGGATGATCCCATCTAGGGTACGGAGGTGTGACGTCTCCCTGGGTTAAGCGTGGTCGAATTTCAGAGGAAAAGGTTAATGTATCGTTAGCTTAAAGCAATGTTTCTTCAATAGCGGCAGTCTGGCTCCCCGCAGCTTAGCCGGCTACGACGGGGTCCACCTGCCCCTACAGGGGAAAGAACCCTTCAACGATCGACCTAGTTCGATCGGAAGGAGTTGGGGGAGGGTTTCCGGCGAAGGAACGCGCCAGCTTTGCTCAGACGAACAAGGGGGAGCCGTTGCCCCCCTTTTCGACTTGATGCTCTACCCTTATAGAATAGCTTGACAAACGACGTGGATAGGTCACAGAAGATCGTCTGAAGGCTATGCGGTGAAAAGTCGAGCAAAAGCGTGAGTAAACTGCTAAGAAGAGAATAATTGGTATTACCCGAGTGTCTTTTGCACTGCTATCGTATAATGAGTCATTGCTGTCTGGTTTTTGTAATCGCTGAAACGTGTACGGCTTTAACTCCTTGCAGACTACCCATTTGTCTTTAAAACAGAATAAAAAAAAGTCAACATTTGAGGGAAAAGCCTTCCTTTGATCGGTTGTGGGGGTTCATTCGATTTCATTGTGATAAGTGTACACACGTAGTCGTAGTAGTGCTAGTTTAAGTGGCAACCCGATTGTTCAACGATTGAAATAATACAAATGTTAAATTGCTGCAAAAGAGAATATATGTGACTAATGAAAATATTTTGTGAAGCGTAGCTTTGAGGACACCATACACTGCGAGGCAAACGCTCTCCAGGGCAGTGCCTTTCTTTTGTCGTATTGGTTTTCTCTCTGAATAATTGACTCGATGATAGATTGATGAAGAGGGACGTTAACATGACATGATTCAAGAGAGAGATGACGAGGCAAATGCAAGAGAGTGGAGGAGAGAGATGCAGAGGAGAAAGAAAGAGAGAGAGAGAGAGAGAAAGAGAGAGAGAGAGAGGGGGGGGGGGGGGGGGTAATACGAAGTCGCGCTGGCGTGTCCCTTCAGAGACCTGCAAAGTATTCGAGCTATATGAGGCAGGCAGGTGATGGTGATTTACAGAGTGAGCCATAAAAGATTCATCGCTGCTTGCGTGATGGCAGGTAATTGTCATATAAGTCTCCGCTCCATTGCTTTCAGTGCTGCAATACATGCTGGATAGTGATGGAGACACATCGCTAAACGTGTAGCGGCAGCTATCGCGAAAGTAACTATAGTATTAATTAGAACTACGTTATTGTACCCTTATTTAATTATGGATAGAGCTGTTATCACGAGATCTTCGAGCTCTATTTGATAACATCCACGGTCCACCAGAACACTGGTTTGCGTGATGCCAAGTACCGCTTTCAATTGATGTGAATGACCGACAGTCGTACTCAGCGAAAGTAATGTCCGGCAAGAAAAAAATCGTTACACAAAATGTAAGTTGGCAACTGCGAACAAGACATCATTGGACTAATGTACCAATGATGGGGAGCACAGTACATGTTTTGGAAGCAATTTATTGTAGCAGACTCGAAAACAAAACAAAACTGTTGTGATGTTTATATTATCGTTTTTTATTTGTTCCGTTCGCGTACATGCGTGACATCTCTCTTTTACTGAGGTATGTTGTCATTGTACGATATGAGATATGAGTCCGCAACAATCGATTCATTGTCGATTGTTCGTAGCGTTTACGTACGTTTGTGAAACACCATGTATAAATCCATATCGCTTGTTTTTCGAATAAAAAGCGCGTGTTTTCCGTCAAAGAAACCAGTCCGGGTGGATCCGAGAATGGGGGTGATGGTAATGACACACGACAACATTGCATGGCAACGCACCGACAAACTCTCGGTTTAACGATTCCCGAATTCCTCCGTGAATGTAACTCGGAGTGACCCCGACACTGGACACTCCGCGCGGGAGAACAGGTGATAATCCGCAGAGAGGCCGAGGAAGCGTTCTCGGGTTCGCTCACTCGTAGAACGACGACTCCGCCGTTCGGTACAGAGATTAGCCTTTTGACAAGGCATTGTGGGTGTGGGTTGTCCCTCACGCCTTTTAGCCTCTGAGCAGCAGTTGTATCCTGTGCGCCTAAAAAGAGACTAATTTAAATGCCTACACTACTGGCGCTCCGAAAGATTTGCGGTCGGGCTCGCCTTCTCTGTCACTGGGGTTAGCGCGGTTAGTCTCGTTCCAGGCGCTAGTGGGGAATTGCGCTGACGGGGGAAATCATTAAGCCCTAAGGCCGTGATCAAAGGCTATACAGAGATAGTCATGAACAGCTCCGGGAGTGATGAGATCATACATGACGTGTTTCACGATCAATCACAATGTTTGCGTTATTCCCAGTCTGTCATAACTCTCTGCTCGTAGATACTAAGATGTAGGTTCACAATAATCTCAACTACTCTTGTTGGCATAAATGTAAACTAGTTTTGCATGATTGGTCACTGGTACGTAATACGCATGGCAAGAAAAGGCTGATAGCGATATTATTATTGTGGGCCATTGCCCGTTTATCAACTCTGTGCTGCATAATTATTTACATGCCTGATAAAAACCGAGCCTTCATACTACGCCCATGCATTTGCTCAAATAGGGCTAGGGGAACATTACCTCTTTACTCTCCTTTGGCTCATTAAGCACAAATAATGCACACAAATCCCATAGAACAGCAGTTGTCTAGCGCAGAAGGGGTTACAATAGTGCGTTCTGTGACCGGCACGTGACCTTCCCCAAGAGGCGCTTATTCTTGCGACCCTTTTCATGCTTCTGGTGGATCGATTTTTCTGTTGTGTAAATTTAGTGTAGCCGAAGTATTGAAGGGCGCCGAGGATAGGTTAGGTTTATGGGGAATGTCGCGAAGGTAAGGACGTTCACCGTGATTGGTGGTCGTGAACTTCGAGATATGACGGTACTTGTCCCCTATTATTTTGGATTTATCTTATCCTGCCTGCTCTACTTCATCGTCGTTTATTGTGTCAAATATGATTACATGTAATTCTGGACTGCATTGTTCTTTTCATATACGTGTTGATGTGCGCACCACAACCATTATACATGGTGTTTGTCTATACACGGGAGCATAATGTTTAAGACTGTTCTACTGTAAGCTCTAAGTTAAGAATTCATGGATTTGCCTCTGAACGCCGCATTACATGGAGAAACAAGAGGAAGGCGTACAAAAAACGTTATTTTCCGCCATATCAGAGGTGTCTGCTTCCATGTCCATAGTTACGATTGTTCTTTGCTCGCATACTATAATTCCAGACTTGTTTGTGTATGAACATATTATTTTAGTGGGTATCTCATTGACCTGGAGTTGGCAACTGAGTTTGTGTGACGTCGCTGCGACGTCTCCACGACGTCTCCTGGAGACTAGCCGGTTCTCCAAGGAGTTGCGGTAAATTCAAACATGTTATCTTTTGAGACTTTCCAGTCTCCAGTAGATTTCCGAGTCGTTTCTGCCCCTTTTCAGTGATTTTCTGGATGGCTCGGTATCTCTGCCCCATTACAAATCACTGACCTGGATTATCCTTGTGACATAGGTACAGGCCTTTTTTTATTTGTTCTCATTGCTCATTTACCTTCAGTGAAAGTGCGTTGCTTTGTTGTGTTTGCTGCTTCAAAGACCCCAGATAAGCCAGATTGACTCAGATTAAAGCCGGTAACAAAAGGCTGGACATGGTCGATTTGTGAAACGGAAGTCAGCTGACTAAATACATTTCTTAACAAGCCCAAGATTCTGCGCCGGATTTAAAAAGAATTACGTGATCATAAAATCCTAATGATTAACTGAATTGAAACATATGAAAAACAGAGTGTCAGCAGTTTGATGAAAGGAAGATGTGGATTATCTAAAATCCTGATCGTGATCACTGACCTTCATGGGCAGCTCTATTGGTCCTCAACAACATACATGTAGGAATACATTCATGTAAGAATTGTTATTCTTGGGATCCATTCGAAAACAAGACAGTACCCAGAGCATCACTTGCAATGAATTGACAGAGCACGATTAGAGGGTTTATGATCACGATGTTTATATACAAATAACCTCCTTATCAGTTTCTCTTATTTTTCAATATTTAATGCAACTGATTACTATGGTTTCATCCCCCTTTAACATTTTTACCTATTGAAGGTTTTCAGAGCATCGTAAGGATTTGTGTGGTTCCACCTGAATTAAGTTCCACGAAAACCCGTGGTCTCTCTGAGATTAGAAACAGTATTTAAGTAAATCGTTCCAGAACACCGATCACATTTTTGTGCATTCAATTGTAGGCTCATGTTGTCATGGCTGTACACCGTGTGTACTGAGCAACGCTCTGCATGCTGTGTTAATATATTTCGGAAATGCATGTTTTAGCCGTGCTAATACCGTTAAATGTCCCTAAGAAGCTAATCACGGGATTCTGGAAAATCACAATGAAGTACATTCCAAATTGTGCAATAGGCCAAAGCGTTTCTACGACTGATACCTTATTCTTATATTCCCATTTCTTAAGTTCTGATTTTCGTTCCCAGTCCTTTCTCTTTACATGCACTACGCTACTTCCTCTCTGTAGTGCAGCTCAGTTCTCCTCAGCCTCGTAGGGACTACAATTTTAGTTCATCCCGATGCTTAGACCTACACTGTGGCCGGAACTAAGGATCCCGCTGATTTCGAATTTGTGTCGCCCGCAAGAACGCGTAGAAAACCGCCCCTTTTGCCACGTACGGTGTTGTGCCCCACGCAGGGAGTAATTTGTCAGTGGCACTTTCCCTCCTCCCCACGTTGCCACCCGTCACATCTATGCATGTATGTATCCTGGGAGGGTGTAATCATCGAGGCTTAATTCCAGAAACTCTAATTTGATCGATATTTGTAATTTCTTTTATTTTAGGAAGAAAACAAGTACAACAAACATTATCCTTTGCATTGAATGTGGCAAATGTATGTACTTCCGCTCGTAATTTCTGAGTATATGCCGATATTTAATGTTACCGATAACCACATAGGTCCATTTTACTTAATGCTTCCCCTCAACCGAAGGCAGTCCTTTTGCTGTTTCGAGTCCCTCTCTTTTACAAACCTCCATCGTCTTTACGAATCTCTGGTTTTATGTAGCTGTACATTGTAGTCCATTATTATTCAATCCCAAGCAAGCCGTGTAAGATGTGGCTCTCGCCCTTTTCGACAACGGTCCGTGGTAGCTTCAGGGGTTCTCCAATCCCCCGTGCAGGGATCTGCCATCCACACTGCGAAATACCCCCTTCTCGTCCATTGTCCAAGCAGATAGAGCGCTCCAAGAATATAAGTCCGCATTCCAATGCAAGTACATGTATACCTTTTAATATACTGGAAATCAATATCAGCTCGCTGTACGTACCTTTCCATATTGGTGACCAATCATCGACACTCAATTTCTGTTTCTGTTCTATCCCAGACGCCAGATGTAGAATTATAATGATTATCTCCGAATACACAGCACATACAATTCTTGTACTTCTTGTTCGGAGTTTGAGGGGACAGTATTTCACACTACGCTGCATTGCCTGAAGCGGCGTTCCAATTAGTGCGCTGACCGTGTTAAACAATCCCTCGATATGAGGTCACTAGTTCACCTCAGATGACCCTTTTTCATTTCTCTTCCATTCTCCTTTCTAACCACTTCCCCCTCCGCCTTCCACATTCATTTCATTCGGGCTTTTTATGTCTGCGTTGTTCCATCCCTGGTTAACTCCGGATCGTGTATGTACGTTGTGCGTTCTTTCGACACATTCCTATCTTATCGCTCAAGCGTCACATGCGTAACAATTTGGCCTGTAGTTCACCCTCCCCCATATCCCATATTCCTGACTCTGTGCCCTTCGATGGTCGTTCTTCCCTCCCATCAACTAATCGTTTACGCCCTGCAGTCCCCGTTCAGGTGAGCATGAAGATTGTGCCCTCCAGTGCTTTCTGCTGATGAATACTACATAAGGTGTGTCCACGTAGATGACAACCTGATAACTATTTGACCCCACGAGGTGAACAGGCATAGCTGATATAACACGACGCGAAGTAGAGGTTCGTAAATAAGGCGGCAAATTGACGTTTTGCAATGCAGCGGATGAACAAGTTGAGCTCGAAATTGGCAGTAGTCTAACCCTAAATACAAAAAGGCATGTTTTTTTTTTTTAAATTCGCAGAAAGCTTTCCAACTAGTAGGCCTAAACGTCATTTATTGCATTTTTATCGGCATTCACGATTTTAGATTTTGAATTTCAAGGATGAAAACAATAAACACATGTCTATGTACTACGTTCCCTCAGTTTTACAATCACACATTGTCATGAAACAAAAAGAGTAACCGGTGAAAAAGGTCATACATGTTCATTGTGACATGGGCATTTACACCCGAGTTGTATCGAGGGATGTCGGATTACATATAAAGCAGATGTCAGTCAAGTTGGCTTTGAGCCTATGGGCACGGTTGTTTCTTGTGACAACTACAAACCCATCCCTCCCTTCCTGCTCGGGTCTCGACAAGCGGGTCTCGATAACTGCCAAGCTGCCCCACATGTTCACGGGGCATGTATCCGATATGTTTCCCCCACCGCATCAGAAACAGCGCTGCGAGATGATGAGGAGCCATGTGACCATAATATTGTCAGCCCCTTCCTGGAATGGGACGTGCGTCACAGGACGGCCACATCACCCCGTCATGAGAAGCAGGCTGACAACGGGTGACCCACGTTCACATAATCGTGTCCAAATGGGCCCCTTTGGACCTATTGGCGGATTCGAGTCACCGAGATGATTATCGCGCTTATGTCGTGGGATCACGCGTTTTAGTGTAACCGATGGAGCGTTCACCTCACACAGCATGTGTTTCCAATTTATCGTAGTTATCATAGATTGTTGCAAGTAGAACGAGCCTCGGTTGATCCATAATCAGAGACTTCTTAAGCGGAATGATCAGTATTTTCTAATAAAATGGCTCATACATTCATGTAGTTAGACAAGACGATGGGGGAAAGTATCCACTTATATATATTATCTTATGTAAGGTACAGCTACAATTTACATCAATCTTTTGTCCCGCTTCCCTTCCTACAATAAAACGATAGTGCATGTTTTTTCCGTGGCACTGGAGGACACCTTCTCACATCAATGCTTCACATAGCGCTTCCGGTAGTTTTCGATCTAACGAAGATAACACAGCTGACAGTCCGGAATGTCTTACCCCCTGCCTTCAATTCGACGTGGAAATGGTAATCAGATTTGATGAAATGCTTTTTAATGCCAGCATTAAGACGCACATTGAAGTGGCGAACATGCGTTCTCCGTGGCGCCTAAGAATAGTTACTCGGTATGCGCGGCATGCCAAACACTGGCCACTCTGAATAGAGAGTCGATGGAGAGGCTCTCACCGCGAGCGGGTTACGAACACTTCCAGTTGAATAGGTCATTGAACATCTTCTTGCCCTCATCAATCAAAATATTGCCCCTGTCCTATCGGTCAACATGCTTGTCTAGTCTCATGCTCACAGACCAATTTCCGTACAACCTTCTGAAATGCATATATACATCCCGATGAAAATGCAGGACATGAATTGCGATCAATAATCCATTAATGACAAAAAGGTCATTTTAAAAAAGACCAGCATTCTTCCCTGATGTCACTATTTAAGGAACATTCCTCGTGAACGTTATAATCGTCTCAATTTTCGTCTGTCCTGAGTGCTTATTCTATATATAGGAGCGTGCTTTCGTTTAATCAATTCATTAGTGATATCCTCTCGCTCTTACCCATTCTGACCCTTCGCACCCTCCACGCACCTGCACGGATATCTTTTACGCCCGCACCCAAAATTCCATACCTCGTGTGTGTCATATATGATCGACATTCGCCTCCGTTTCGATATCTAATTCATTGTGGCAGGGCCCATCATGTTTAGTTTGCCTGTTATTAAGTGTCTATTTCAGGGACTCAGTAATTACCGCTGTGAGTGCTTCAGAGGATGAAAAGAACTCGCTTCATACATCATTGTTCAGACCAGGAAGAGCAAAACGTATAGCCCACCAGAGGGAACACATATAGGATCTAAGATCTTTCAATGTTACATAAAATTAATCACGTATCAGTTCAATTGTCACTATGAACCACCATATAATGCCCCTTCACTACTAAAAAAAACATCGTTCATTTCGGGCGAGCCCCAGTTTTTTATTGTTGCGACGTAGTTACTAATCACCGAAATCAATATAGACTTGCATTAATTATAGCGATCGATTTCATGAGGATTATTATCATACAGAAGGTTAAGCACCCAGTTAGGTAAACATATGCGGATGATCAACTAAGATTTTAATTTTGATCGCATGTTACACGATTTTCAGGCGCAAGATGTTAACTTAATTTTTCATTTTGCTTGTTCTCTTTCTATGAATCGTAAGAAAGTGCTAGTTTAAAGACTAGTTCACAGAAGCGTTGCCTTCTCATGCTTATGGCCAAGTGTCAATGACTCGTGGCGAACGATTTCCTGGGAAAGGGCATTAGCTTGAGATAATGATTTCCCTTGAATCTCCCTCTCCTGCTCTCCCTGTCTCCGCGCCCACGTCACGCCTGTCCCTGCTACGGTCTGGTCTCTCATTAGACGGCGAGTTTGTTTTGCCTGTCGCCTTGACAACAGGTATTGGCACGAAGTCAGGTATGGTAACATGATTAATTGCAGAACATCATCTTGCATTTTCCCCTGGCTTTGTTACACCCTTCCGCAATCTGACGAATTGTAATTTTGACATTCTTATTGCTGCAATAGATCAGGACTGGCCGGTGACTTGACATTTGCTTATTCGACGACACCGTTTGTCCTTACAGATCTCCTCCATATGCTGAAGAGATCTTCATACAGAGTTAGGGTTTCATTCGTTCCTGCTTACTTGCTTTCAACGATGAGGTCAGCAGAGATCTGGAGATGGGACGAATACAATTGAGAAAGCTGCTTTAGGATGTGAAGTGGGTGCTCCGTAGATGGTTTGTGCCATATAGTATGTGAAATACATCGAGCAGAAAACATTGCTCACTGATGCATTATGACTAAGTGGTAATGGGCGTTAGAGAAGGGTCACTTACAAGAAAACAAGTCTGCGGTTCAACGTCTTGTTCACGGACAGAGGGTTCTTGTGTTTCTACCTCAGAGCTCACACAAGGCTGGTTGGGCAGCATTCTTGATGCGAAACTTAAACTGTTGATGTTCTGATCCAATTCGCTTCTTGTCTTGGGCGACACAGCGAGCAATTACCTGACAAAGTGTGACACCGAATAACCCGCGTGGCAAATCAATGTCAGATCGATACGACGCAGTGGGAGCCCCGCTCGAGCGTGGCTCTCATTTGGTTGTCTCTGTTCATGTCCCCTGTACGGTAAGGATCGGAACCAATGGCTATGACTCAAAATACATTTCTTGCCTGGATCGCAATATGTTTTTGTTTCTGAGCGTCGAGAGCAATTTTCATCGCGAGCAGGATGAATACCTCCCTTGATAAATGGCGACCCCGATTTCTATTGCAGACCCTTCACCGCTTTTCGTAGAAAAGAAAGCAGGTAACGGGCGCCGTACCCCTGTCGCCATAGTTTCACTCTTATTCATACCTCATTTCAGGAGTTTTGATGTGTATGAGGTGGGTATGTGTTGATAAAATGTGCTTGTCGAAAGGGGGGGGGGGGGGGGTGCACATCTGGCATACAGTCGTTATTGTTTCATTCAAATCTTAGTTGTGGAGGGAGGGGTGCTTTAGTGGTGTAATTAATCTTAAGGATAAAGTCTGAACCCTCAACACGGTCAATTTAGCTACTAAAAATGTTTTTATAAGAGTTTGATATCGGTATTAACAGATTAACGTTATTTGAGACAAGGGGGCCCTTCGACCACGTCTATCCTCCTGCTGTTGAATCTACCTTCCCTATGTTTTTTTTCTAATAGTAAGTCCACTTACGAATGGTGACAAAGTCTCTTGAAATACTTTAAGTTGAACAATCTTGCCCCAGATTTCACACCAATGAGAATTTCGTTTCTCGAGAAGGTTAACTACCCGTGCCCCTGCCTTGGATAAGGGCAGCGAACAGAGTGAATTTACGAGGGTAGTGCGCGTAATTCAAACAGACAGCGTTCGCCCGGGCGCTTGCCAATCCACTTCCGTGAGGCGGTCGTTGACTTGTCTCCGTCGCCAGCCCGCATCAAAATGAGGGCCCATTACAACCCATGTTACACCGGCGAGACCACGTGGAGTCGCCTTTCGTTCGTTTTCGCCAATAGCCAAGTGTAATTATATATACCTCATTTCAGGAGAACAGTTCCCTTTTTTTTTTTTTTTTTATAATGTATCGTTTCGTGTAAACTTCACGTTTAAGGTCTGTGCGTTCTGCAATATGTCACAAAGTCAATGAGATTAGGGATAGTGATTTTCTTTATCATTAGTAATCGGTTCGAATGACAGGAAACATTTGAAATGAGGCACGGAGCCAACTCAAGCTGCTCAAGTTAGGCAACATGCCCTAGCTGTATGACTCTATTAGCACATCACTTGCGTAGCTGTTCCGACCCGACATAGCGAATCCATCATAGAATAAAATAAGTGTATAATGCTGTGGAATGCATATGATAACCTTATTTGAGGGGGCCATCAATTCCAAGGCGTATCATTCCGGACGTCGAACTCTGCCGAGTATGAACTTGAAATTCCACAGGCCTCCAGCACAGGGAGCCAGTGGCAACGCACTGCATTGCTCTCCCAGGCGAAAGTCCGTAGCTTTTCTTTCCTCCGAAGAACTTGTCACCCAACTGAAACATTTCTAAGTCATAACTCGTGTGCCTTACTTTTCGCTATGTGCCACTATCACATTCAAACACCGGTTATTCACACAAATTTCATATACATGATAGAGCACTACATAAAGGATTACGTAGGATTGGATTTCGTTTATTTGCATTCCCGTTGATCAAATGCATATGAGGTCAACCACAAGCACCGTTGTATGAATTGGCCACCTTTTATTTGAGGGTATTTTCGAACGCAATCCCCTCACCTTGGCTGTGTTTGCACGCTGTCTGTGTATTAACTGTAAGCTAATAATTTTAATTACCCTTGTCGTTCGTTGCAATATAGTGCATTGAACCGTCGTCTTACCTGAATGATCACAGGTTAGATCGTGTCAGCCAATACAAAGGTTGTGTTCAGCTCCCGTCCATCTCTATTATTGACTATGGAGCCCGTGAATGGAAACTTGTGATTGGCTGAATGGCATTATGCATAAGGACGCCTAAAGTAGTATTAGTAGTGGTAGAAGTAGAAGTGGTAGTGATAGGGAGATGACCTGAGTCGAAGTTAATGATAGTGTAATGAACTCTTGGAATATGCGCGAGGCAGGCAGTATTCCCTTGCGGGTGGCCCATTGACGTTGTGACAAGTTCAGCGTGTAAGTACATACGTACGCACATGCACCAACATGTGCGCGCGCACACACACGCACACATTCTGGTGGGGACGATGAGGTTGAAAATGGATAGCTCGTCAGGTCTGAAATTGACTTCCATTTCCTCGTGGAATGAGGTACCCAGGATGGGTTAACGAAATTCGAATTCCGACCACGTGCGGCTAACCTTAAAGTGGGCCAAGTTGGCGGTGGACGGGACATTTCAGACATTCCGAACCCGGTCACATTAAAGGGTGATTAATCCACGTCGGATCCAACTAGCTTAGACCGGTCCCATCTGTCGTCGCTTCCAGTCTTCCATTCCCCATGCCATTCGCTCCGGGGTATCGGTTTCGATAGCTAATTATCGGTGGCGTTGTTTCTTGTCAGCTCCGCTGGTGCGTGTCGGGATAACATTTCGATCCATATATAATATAAATAGATTAAAGACGAATCACATGGAAATGGAGCCGAATCTGATTCTTAACCATTGCACCCTGGTTGGAGAATACCACGTCGGTATGAAATGCATCAGATGTGGTGAATACCCTCTCGCAAAGTGCGTATGTCTTCGAATTACGCGGTTAATCTGTCTCGTGTCATCACACAGAGTGCAGGAAGAGTGAGTGGGGGACATGAATGGTCGAATCGTGTCGCATTCCAAGTGTCAGTGACGGCTTCATACCGGCCACCCCTCCATCGGAGGTGCGTTGCTAATTGGGGGCTTAAATACCCTCCTCTCACTCTCTACGCAGTGCCTTTCCAAGAAGCCGCTGGAGCATATTTGCCCCTTATATAGCAAGGCCCGATTCCTGCGGACGTTCCTGTACGTCAGTGGGGTTTAGCGGGATGGGATCGATCTAGGCTGCAGGAGCTCGCGTCCAAAGGGCACATGCAGGGCCAATATAGGCTGACGAGATGGGAAACAGCTTTGACAGAGATAGATGTTGTGGGTTGCGGATACAATTCTTTGGTTCCGTGGTTAACAATTATGTCCCGCAGCCCCTATTTATCCTCGGCCGCCCTCCCCCACTCTATCTCTCTCTTCCCGGAGAAACCATCACGATTCTGCGAATTTCACTATGTGTGACGACAACCCCCAAATTCCTCGGGAGTCGGCATGTCAAAGCAGGTTTCCAAACATCTTAACCATACCCCACTATGATCATTCAAGTTGCCTGAAAAAAAAACCGCATTTCTATTTACTGTTGTGTTCAGAATCTGTAATTTCGATTTGAAAATTAATGTATCAATGGCTTACTCAGTAATTGAACAGGGTGAAAGGAGTTGACCTTTAATATGATTGTCACTCGTCCATATCAATTTGAATCCTAAATAATAAACGCATGATAAATTTTTGTTTATTTTATAATCATGACTGCCTATCCCATGAGCATAACTCACTTTAGCAAGCGAGCATGTACGAAGAAGGCTGGCCAATTATCACTATCGGCTTGCCTATCTTCAGTAGATATCAAATCACCTTTACGTAGCAAGGAGCATATCCTGTTAGTATTATGCTTACGGATTTGACTACTTTTGTCTGAAAATGATCTTCAGCTCTCTGCCTAGTAAGTACACACTGCGGTTCTCTGTAGGTACGTACATGCTGTGTGGAACACGCGTGCTACGTGAGACTTTGCGGAATGGATGCAATATCGAGTGGCCATACTACGGAAATTCCACGAGGGTAAATGGCATGTACCTAATCTCCACGTTGAACCTGTGTTGATGTATGGACCATTAGCATGATCAGATGCTAACTCGTATGCTCTCCTCCAGGCGCTCAATACTTACTATTTTTTCAACCGAGAGGATGGAATGAAAAACTCTAGCTTCTTAGTTTATCTATCCCGGAAGCCCTCTTCACTGACATGACTACGTAGCCATAAGATCAGCTTTGAATTCATGGGTGTGTTTCATTCTAAGAAATGGGGAAAAAGGGTAAATCATTGGGGCAAGTTTTGCCTTGAAGCTCCTTGAAGCTAGACACGACCAGCATCCAGGAGAGAACATATCCTGTCCGCACCTCCAGCCTTGCATACTTCTATTGATACAGGCTTAGGAAGATATCAGCTCAGATATAAGCAGAGTGTCTTCTTCCCCCGTGGATATTTACCTTACACCTCTCCTGGCTGTGCCACGCCGATGACAAGTGCGACCTATATCTATCCAGCGCATCACGTTCGTTCAGAGGAGCTCCGCTAGCCTGGCTGGCAGGCTGTCGCACATTTCTAATTCCAACCCTACCATGAACAGGTCTCTCTGCAGTGAAGATATGCATGCTATGAGCTCTGTAGCTCTTCCCGGGTCGTTTGTGCCTAGGTAAGAAGGTGTTGTCAGTGCTAGACTGAACTATATACGTGTGCTAGTATGGATAAACAATGCCCAACAGCATATGAGCCAGGGTAGATCTCTTGATTTGCCTCGTCATTTTGGGATAGGTTAAGCATTGCTTGCTCACTAGGAATCGACCTTCATTTTATGCAATGTATTTCAATTTATACGCACAATATAACAAGGCCTATGAACATGATTAAGCCTTTTTTTTGTGATCGGCAGGTGAAATTCGCCTTTTCTTTAGAATGAATCAACTGGATTGAATGCCAGCACGTGACGTAAACCGACTTCATCCCTTTAAAATTGTGAGAAATTGGGGTATAGCGCGTAAATCTATTCAAAGGACACTCCAAGGTACTTAAATTATGAGGAAATAAATTGTGATGTCAGTGTTCCTCAAGTTCAAATGCAAGCTGACCTTTGTGGTGTCGATGCTATTGCTGGACAACTGCAATGCTCTCCCAAACCAGTGACCAAGAGGATTGATTGGTTTGGCTTGGTGTGCATCGGGTAGCATGTGGTCGAGATACAAGGGATAACACAAATTATTCTGATGAAGCTGAACTGAAACGAAACAATTCGGCACTCGCAACGCTATATCTCGTCACATAATTAAGTTACAACGTGATATTCTCGATTTTATTCGTTTTCGAATCCTCACATTCCACGAACGTTCTGCTCCATTGTATCGACGGCTTAGGAGCCTGCCAGAAACATTGACTTGAAAACTGGAATAAACCATGCTTCTAGCTGTTTTCTTATCGTGGTAATAGCGAGGATTGGCGGAGTTGCTTTCTCGCCCAAACAGCATTAGCCCACTTTTTTTTTAAGTCGGCATTCCGTAAAATGGGCGATAATTATTGAATATTTATGAGGAGAAAATAAAATCTGCAAACTAAACCACATTCCTCTATTGAGCGGCTTAATTTGCCGTCACAAGTGATGGAATTTTCCTCGGCAACGAGCTGATTTATCAAACGGCATTTATAAACTTCTTTGTCATCTAATCCCTCGGTTAAACTCTTGAACCCCCAAGTGCCGCACAAAAGTGTTTGCTCAGATCGAGGTACGGGAGGGAGGAGCAAAACGTAGCAGGCAGTTCGTTGACCGGCTCGGGTCGAAGAATGCCCTCACGTTTCTGTCTCAACTCAAGCATAGCACGTTGTATTATCTATCGTCCAATCCTTCATCTCCCCTCTCTTTCTTTCTCTCGCTCTATTATCCCTTCCTACGTCCCTCCCCATTATATTCATCGCACTCCCATCCTCTTTTATTTCCTCTTTTGTCGCTTTTCGCTCCGTCTCATTGTACACCGATTTTCTTTCTCTTCCCGTCTGTCCGTCGCTGTCTTGTCTCTTTCTCTCACCGTCTATCTCTCTCTCTCTCTTTCTCTTTCTCTCCCTCTTTCGCTTACTGTGAGTACTTTTATGGCACGGTTTATCTTATAAATTGAGCAGACTTTGTGCAAATGTCAAAAGCTGTAAGCACATATCACTTGTTCGGTTTTCGCATTTGCTTCTTACAAACCAGCGTTCCGTTCGTTTGTTTCGATTCCGTATCTCTAGGCTCGCACATAACATAGGTATAGATAGGTATGACCGGGCTGATGATACCTTATCTCACAAATGCAAATACATATAATGAGTTTTTAAATCATCCATTAGTGACAAAAATAGAGTTGGGCGTGAGGCGCTGGTGATGTGTAACAGTCATTGAACTTCACGGAGTAGACCGATACATAAATCAATGGGTGGGAGTCGATCGTGTCAGACACTCGTGGTATTTCTTTTCACCATTCTTTTGGCTGATTTTGATGGATAATTCCTGGTTGCAGTCCCAGTGAAGTTTACCGTGATTCATGGCGGAACACCGCCGCTCATTCGACCCAGCGATGAGCCCGACTGCCCTTTTGTTCGTAAACTTCGGAACGAATTAGAAAGGTATGAATGGAATTGTGACGATGGATGGCTTTACATTGTAACCAACTCTGAAGCGCAGCCAGAGCGACCCGATGCCAAATGGTGATCGGTTTTAATGTCACTGTGGATTTATTTCAGCGCTGTCACATCTAGATTTTAGTGGTATTGTGTGCGCGTAATAAAATGGCAGGAGGCCCCATTATCAGCTAAAGATTGCAGTATGATTGCAGTAAACAACCCTTTCGAGTTTGAAGATCGATTTTGATTATGTGGCACTATCGGGCAGACGTTTGTACAAAAGAAATGTAAGTACCAATAAAGCGTTCACTCTCGAGCTGATGCATACTTACGTCGAGGAGCATGGAATCTCGCACTCTGCGAATATTGACTCTGATGTTGCTGATATCCTCTGTGTTTAGGACCAGATAACACCTTTTTTTTCAGTTGGAGTGTCGTTTGCCTGGGGTGTGCATTAACGTGTACTCCGTTTTACCCCTCAGATTCTTGAG
This sequence comes from Arbacia lixula, assembly GCA_963669155.1. NCBI lineage: Eukaryota > Metazoa > Echinodermata > Echinoidea > Arbacioida > Arbaciidae > Arbacia > Arbacia lixula. The sequence continues at coordinate 16,384,228 of OZ022581.1, forward strand.
TTACCTTAATCTCAACTCCCCAAACTCATTAATTTCTCGCCCCTCGCCAAAATTCTACGGAGGGTGTTGATATATCCGCATTCATAACTCGGTCCCTCGCCAATGGAGTCAAGTCTGCCCAGGAATGTATACATGCGCGCTGCGTGGTGTATGCCGAACCTGGCTGTCATCACGCTATGTGCTATTTGTCTCTCAGTAAGTGTTTACAAATTGGTCGGCCCGACCGGCGTAGTGGCCTGCTCGCCCCTCGCCACTTTACAAGTCAATCACCCCAGCTTCAAGCGAAGGTTGAAACCCGAGGATAAGGTGGAGGACGTTGTTTGCTCGCTGAAATAAATCGCTCCTAAAGGCGTCTTAATTTCCCACTTGAGATGTAGATGTCGAAAGAAGGAGCGAAAAACACAGATCAAAATAGGGAAGAGAGAGAAAGAGGAGAGATGGGAGAGGTGTCGCACGCAAATGGCAGGTAGACTGGGGTGTATGGTAGATGCAGCAAAGAATGATCAGTTATCGATCATGTTCTCACTATACATGTACGTCGATCGCATTCCTCCGCCGAGCTCCTTTCAAACGATCTATAGTTTCTGAAGGCGCGGGTGAAGCCTCACAAGTGCTTTATATCAAATGACTGATATGGCACCTTGGCTCGTGTTTGTTGCTTTACTTTTGACCAAAGTCCTTAGAGAGTGAGTACGTAGTTAGAAAGAGAAGGAGGGAAAGAGTTTGAGTGATGAAGAGAGAGAGAGAGAGAGAGAGAGAGAGAGGGCGGGTGAGTTGGAGAACGAGGGAGATGTAGGGGACGATACATGCATGTATCATAATAGATAAAATACACCTTATTAGCTTGTTTTTTCTTTCTTCATATTCTTCTAAATATGTATTTTCCTCTCATTCTTCGTGTTCTAATTTTTCACTCTGTATGTGACCCCTGTCTCGATTGCCTGCATTTCCCTTATGAGTGCGTTAAATCGTCCGTGATTGTGCATTGTAGTGGTCATCATAATGAGAATCCTGACTATCTCGAGATAGTGTTGTTCTTGTTTCATCCCGTGTATATAAGCCCTCCTTCCCATCCCGCAGGTTCGCGTCATGACATCCCTACATCTGGGTCATCTTCATAGTATACCCTCGTATCATACAGCGTTACTAAGTTTGTTGTTTCCCACCTTCTCGCCCTGCAGGTGAACCACAACGACGATGTTGCCAGCGAGTGTGGGCCGGTCATCGGCCTGTCGGATGGCGTCAGTCGCCCAGCAGATCTTACACAGACACGTCAGCACCATGGTGACGCCAGAGCAGCTAGTGGAGGAGGCCAAGCCATTCGAGGAAATCCCGGGCCCCAAGGGAATACCTTTCTTCGGCTCCCTCTTTGACTACACCGGCCTGGGTATGTATTTGCGGCCTAATTACAGTCTCTCTTTGGCATGGTCCACCCTGCAGACCACGGGTGCTTGGAATTCATTCTTTGAACCAAATTGTATGAGGAGAGAGATAGAAATAGAGGGAGAGAAAGAGAGAGATGTGATAAGACAGAGAGGAGACGGACATAACAAGTAAATAAAGAGAGAGAGAGAGAGAGAGAGGAAGAAAGATAGACCAATAGATATATAAGAGAGATAGAGAGAGGAGGACAGAGACAGAAAGAGTAAGATGGTGACAGATATAGATCTTTAGAAATATAAGATAGAGAGAGAAAGTGTGTGTGGCGAAGTAAGGTTTGGGAAAAGGGGAAGGAAGATACGTCGCTGTATGTAGGGGAATTGACTGATTTGTTCTGTTCTGATCTTCAAGTAAGCTCTTTCTTGACCCATGAATTAATCTTGATGTTCATGCTTTGAATGTCTGTCCAGTGTGCAGATGAAGAGTGAGGTGAGAAGATAGTGATGGAGGTAGAGAGAGAGAGAGAGAGAGAGAGGGAGACAGATAGCCGTGAATAGAGAAGAGAGAAGGGGAAGATAGGTAGTGATCAGTAAAGCGACATGGTTCATTGTTCAGAAATATTATGCTTACTCTATACCTTAATTGGGTTTGATAATGGGTTATGTTAGTTTTTAATAATTGAGAGAAAAAAACAAGCATTGTTTTCTCTGTGTTCTGTCCTTATAGGCCCGTACAGATTGGACAAGCTCCATGAGGCCACCATCGACAGATTTCGGAACTTTGGGCCCATCTTCAAGGAGACGTTAGCTGGAGTAACCCACGTCCACATCATTGACCCCTCTGATGTCCGGGAACTCTTCAGAAACGAGGGCCGGAGTCCAAAGAGGACACCCATCGATGCTATGGTCAAGTACAGGCGCACAAGGAAAAGGCACATCGGCATGGCGAATACGTGAGTTGACATCAATTGTTCTCTTGCCACATGCATGACCCTCATGATTAGTGGTATGTAATCTGTAAGTGTTTTACATTGTAAGGTTGAGATGTGAACAAAATATAGGGGTTTGACAGAAGGGGGATGGGTGACTGCAAAAAAATGTATTTTATCGATAATAATTCAAAAATGTAATTAGAACAGTAATCTTGACATTATGTCGCTGGTGTTAATACCGCCATCATTGTTTGCTGACGGTAGCAGGTGCGTCATCAGTCGACCCAGAAACTAGTTCAATCTGATAGCTTCAAAATAGCAACTAAATGTCAAAAAACTTTAAACAAAAGAATTTCAAAAATCATTTTCATGTCTTTTTATTAAAGGCTTGTTAGCAAAGATGTTTGTTCTGTATTCTGTAATTGAAATATATATAAAAAAAGCCCTTTTGACTTGACCTGCGCAGTAATCTTCTTATAATATTGTGCCGGGTGCTTGCAGTGCTGTGTGTAGTACATATGTGACTGACGTCCTTACCTACGTCATTAAGAGGCCCTTTGAACACAGTTCAAGTTCAAAACACTTACATTGGTGGCGGAATGGCAAAGACCCGATAATCTGCTTCTCCCCCTACGTCATTAGATTTATTCTTGAAGACAGTTGAAGTTTGAAACTCTTAAAATAGAACCTAATTCAAACAATGGGAAAGTGTGCTGTTACACCTACGTCATTAAATGGCCCTTTGAATGGAGTTCAAGTTCACAGATTTCAGAAATAACACCTGGATTCAGACAACTTTTATATAGAATTGACAGGATACCAACAAGTTCTAAAACATTCTTTGTAGGTACCTTGCATTAGTATTAAAAGAAAAATGAAGTCTACAGTACTTAAGAAGTGATTGTGCGGATATTGGTGTCACTCATTCATTGTTAGACTGTTATTCTTAGCTTAAATGCAAATAAAGGCTTAAAGGCAAATAAGATATGTTGCCTTAGAAAATGAATCAACATTGTTATAAAACTTAGTTATCACTTTATTTCCCACATCACCAACATTTTATGATTTTGTATTAAACCAGGGTAAAAATGGAGTACTTTGAATGGTACTTATTATCATTATTATATAATTAAATCGTTAATGATAAAGCTCCCTAAAATCATCACTAGTTATGATCAGCATTGTTATCATAGTTTATTATTTTCATTAACTTTGTCATAGATAATTTCATTTTTATTAATATTGTTATTATATCTGGATGTTTCTTGTACTTCTGCCTCACAGTGCATGTTAAATCACTATGAGTTATGCATTTATATAAGAATCCCTAATTATTACCATTATGTTCATCTGTATGACATTGCACACCTGCAGAGAGGGTGAGGAGTGGCAGAGGTTGCGCCGCCCAGTCCAGCACCTCCTGATGAAGCCCCAGAGCGTTAACGCCTACATCCCCATCATGGAGGAGTGTGCAGACGACTTTGTCACTCTCATCAAGGAGACTAAGGACATGGAGACCGAAGAGGTGCCTGACTTCAACCACAAGATGCAGAGGTGGACATTAGAATGTAAGCGCTCTCATCATCACAATAGGACAAGCTGATGTTCAACACTTATTAAAAGGCAATGAAGTCATATGTTTAATTGAATAGCAGTAAAACAATCACAGATAAGATCCAGTTGGTAATGGAGGATAATAGAGAGTTTTAGATGTGATGTTTGATGTGGAATCTGCACATCATATTGTAAATTTCAAGTGATGTAAGTTAATTAAGAAAATGCCTCAAAGTTGTGAGTATTGCTGTATGATTTTCCTACAAAATAATAATTCATCCACTGAATTCCCCCCCCCCCCCTCTCGGTTCTGCAGCTGTCTGTGCCATCGTCTTTGACACAAGGATGGGCTGCCTCAACACAGGGCTGGATAACAACTCAGAGGCGCTGGAGATGATCGTCTCGGTGGAGAACTTCTTCGACAGCCTCAAGGACCTCACCTTCAGCTTCCCTTTCTGGAAGTTTGGTATCACGACCAAGGCCTGGCAGAAGTTCACAGAGGCACAGGATTACTTTTTTGGGTGAGTCCAGATTTATGTTCGTTTGTGCGAGGCGTAAACAAAAGAAACTGAAAATTAGCATTTATTTTGCCTTAAGTTAAGCCTCTTGAGTATCACGCTAGGGAAACAACTTTGACTTTTTTTTTTTCATATTTCATGTACATATGGTATTGAGAGGTTTCAACAACAGTCTTGTCGGAGTTGGCTGATTATTTTTGCTTGGCATTGATTCATCAGGAACAAAATTTGATCAACCTCATTGTTTAAAGCATGTTTTAAAGTATGTTTTTAAGAAAAAAATATTATTGGAAACGTTTTTCCGCCTGACCTATGGAAACAAAATTTACCAATCATTTTAATATTGCTTGGTGATTGAGCATGTCCTAATGCACATTCATATAATTTGATCATCATATTCTTCTATCAAGAACAGTGCACAAGGTTTTGTGATCCGTATTTTAAAGAGAGAGATTGGATACGATCATAAGAGGGTTTAACGGTGGTTGCATATATAGCTCCGCTCCCTGTGAACAAAATTGCATGCCAGAAGGAGTTATTTAAAGCCTGTGATATTGCCCTGTGTATGCCCTGGCCGTGTGCCTCTGCAAGGTGCTGGTAGGAAGGAAGCCAGTGTTGATGGAGTCTTGTTGGACTTGTAATTAGATATCCCCTGCTATGTCTCCAAGAACCCAATTACCCATTTTGCAAACTCCTGGATATGAAGAGCTTCCTGTGTACTTAATTAGGTCATAAGCGGACAGCTCAGGGGATAGCATGTGAGTCCCTTGAGGTAGAGAGAGAGAGAATGATTAAAGAACTGAATGTCAGAACAGCTTAGCCGTACAAGTTGACATTGAAGTTGTTATTCTATTTATTAAGATGGCGGGAGTTATGAGCAAAACATGTCACTTACTATTATATGCCACTACAAGTAATATTAAACTGGTTGGAATAAACAGCAACTTACACCTACACCAAGTATTGTATGCAAATAATGAAAGAACAAGGAAATTGGAATCCCCACCCCCTCAATGAAGAAAAATAATGATTAATAAGACGAAGAAACATTTCTTTCTCCATACTAAATGTGCAATCAGAATTTGGTGTTCAGAGTAAACTTGGATGAAGGTTATTTCGGGGTCACCCTGTGTTTGAGAACGCTGGCACTCATGTCCATCTTGTACTACTTTGCAGGATGTCGAAGAAGTATGCCACCATTGCGCTGGATCGGATGAAGATGGCTGTCGGCAAGGGCGACCAGATAAAACATCAGGATGAGGGAACGTTCCTGGAGTGCTTACTGGCCAGGAGAGACTTCGACATCGACAACCTCTGCGATCTCATGAACGACCTCATGATTGCGGCCATTGAGACGGTACATACACAATGCGAAATATGATACATCAAATGGATGCTTCAGTTAATGGCTATCAGCTGCAGTCACAATTCATTTACTCTCAGCTTATATCCATCATGTCAGATTACAACGTAAGCCAGAGAAATGCCAGTCCTGCTATCTCGAAATCTATGGAATATTTGTAAAATTGATTCAGTAGCAACTGAATAGAAAGTGGCTGTCGTAAATGTAAACTGACTGCACCAATCATTTTAGGTAAGGTAAGATTTTGTTAGATTTTGTTACGGATTGAGGGTTAGGGAAAAGGTAATGTAAAACACGACTTTAGGCAAGATCCTTGATGTTTATCTGAATATCTCTTCACATACAGTAAACATCAAACTAAATATCAGTCCTATCTTTAAATCCATGAAATAATTGTAAAATTGTTTCAGTAGCAATAGAAAGTTGCTGTTGATATTCTAAACAAGATACCAATCAGTTTGATGTGACATGCCAAGATCTTCCTTGTGATCTAATCCTAATCTGTATCTCACTCTCAGCTGTTATACCTTTGTTCTTGTGCCTTGCAGACAGCGAGCACGTTAGCCTTCAACCTGTACTGTCTGGCCAAGAACCCTGAGATCCAGGAGAAGGTGTACCAGGAGATCAACGGCGTCCTCCCTCCAGGCACCAACATCACTGCAGACACCCTGCAGAACCTGCCCTACCTAAAGGCCTGCATCAAGGAGACCGTCAGGTGAGTGCAGCATGGGATGACAAGTGAGAGACCTGATAGATTATGTCCCTGATAACATGTTGATTTGCATAAAAGTTGAAAACTGAGAAAAACGCATTTAGAATGGTTTGACAACAAGCTAAATCACTGCTTTACCTGAAAATCTTCATCAAGTAGGTTGGATGAGTGAGACCACAAACTTGATTTTGGAGAACAAGAACAAGTGACAGAATTTTTAGATTAAACTCCGATAACATATTGATTTGCATTTACGCTTGATAAGAATAAAAGTACACCATGAATGATTTCATGAGCAGCAGACTGACGATATAATTTGTTCATTTTTCAGAATCCTTGGAAGACTTTTTCGTCAAAAAGGCAATGGTCAGCATCCTACCATAAAATGAACATTGGCAGTTTTGGAACACGAGAACAGAGAGGGCAGCATACTACATAGTCACACGGACTAAACACAATGCTCATAAGCAAGAGAGCAATGCTTCGTTATTCAAGTAATGAGGATAGGATGTTATAATATCAAAATCTTATATTTACCTTACATGCTATTAGATTATTCATGGTGATAACATATTTTTTTTTTCTGTTTTGTTTATTTCAGGCTGTTTCCTACCGTTGATGGGACAAACAGGATACCTTCAAGGGAAATTGCTCTAGCAGGCTACAAAATCCCTCCAGATGTAAGTGTGTTAAAATTTAATTAATCCATTTAATGTAATTGTTTGCTGTACCATATTATCAGAATCTCGCACCACTTTAGTATGGTGATTCATATAATACTGATTTTTCATCACTATTACAAAGTCTTGATGAGAGAAAATCAATGTTAGTTCCCAACTCTGTAATCAGCACCTTACGATATAATTTTTTCGACTGTAGTATTTATTTTTTCACAACTTGAATCTATACAATATTGATTTAAAGAAATCTAATTACAAATACATCAATTAAAAACTGTGTAATACCAGGAAATACAATAATTCAAAACACATCAACTTTCAAATGTGGAGGGAGAAGCAAGGGCTATTGACCTGCCTGAGTCTACTCCACAAAATGTAGAATTATTTGATGCAAACATAACAGTAAAACATGCTAGCAGCCACCTGTATACCCAGACCCCCTTCTCATAGAGACACATGTTGTTGTTTCCCTTAAACATATTTCTTCATTGGAACCTTCATTGAAAAAACCTCTGAAAATAACAGACCACCTGCTCATAAAGACCAAATTTCTTGTAGCCCTTGAATGGTCTTTCTGTACAGGTTTAACTGTATGGTATTCAAAGCGATTTCTGGCCCTGGACATTACACTTAATGGCCGTCTCTGTTTGCATCTGTGTCCACACACACACAGACGATTGTGAGGATCCACTGCATCGCTGGTCTGATGAAGGAGTACTTCCCTTCCCCTGAGAAATACAAGCCAGAGAGATGGCTGAGGGGCGATGCGGAGTGCGAGAACGTCGACCCCTACCTCATCCTCCCCTTCGGCCACGGCTCCAGGATGTGCACCGGTAGGAGGATGGCTGAACAGGACCTCTATATCATGCTGATCAAGGTGAGGGATGGCTGGTTATAAGAATTATGATAGTATAAATAATGATTATAATGATAATGATTGTAATAATAATAGTAGTAATGATAATGATAGTAATAATGATAGTGAAGAGGTTGGCTGAACAGGACCTCTACATCATGCTGATCAAGGTGAGGGATGGCTGGTTATAAGAATTATAATATTATTAATAATTATTATGATAATAATGATTGTAATAATAACAATAATAATAATGATAGAAATAATAAGTTATAATAAGAAAAGTAACAATAATGATGGTGATATTAATGACAGTTATAATGAGACTGAAGTGGATGGCTGAGCAGGACCTCTGCATTATGGTCATCAAGGTGAAAGCTGTGAGAAATGACAATGATAATGTTTATTCAATGATTATTAGGATAATGAATATCATAATGATGGTTTTTCTTATCCTAAAAAGAGTAGTAATGATGAAAATTAGGTGGATAGCTGAACAGGACCACTTACACCATACTAATGAAGGTTAAAGTTGTGGAATGATACTGACGAAAATAATCACAGTGATGTTAATGACCATGATGAGAAAGATTAAAGTATTCATAACAATCAACAAAATGAAGATAATGATAATAATGAATTACTTATGTATTTTTATTCCTGATGATAATAGGTGTATGTAACACTACCACACAAAATATTCTGTAAAGAACTCAAATTGTTATAAGCTATATTTTTAAAGGGTTACTAAATTAGAAAAATAAGTTCCCATTAATCTATGTAAAATTATCCACTAAAAACGAATTTCACATTCGTTTGCCGCAATAAAGTCTCATTTTGACGAAAATTTGAAAAAACGCACGCCTGCAGTGACCTTTGAGAAGTCAAAATGCCATAAATGCCAACGGCGTAAATGAAATGTTTTATTCACGCCATTCATACAATACGGCACCAATGGGAACCCCAAAGCTTGTCCGAGGTTTGTCGAGTAGCAACAACTAATATATTCAAAGTGCATTCCATCCATTGAATCTGAATGACAAGATACAGGTGAATGCGATAACGCGTTACTACGCAGTTAGGGGGGAAAGTTGTGAATACATTTTAAAAATGGTCTATTATTGACTTTCTATTATTGACATACAATCTATGGAATTTTGACTTGTCATACGTCACTGGAGGCGTGCATTTTTTCAACGAATGTGAAAGTCGTTTTTAGTGGATAATTTTACCATGGACCTATCATGGATGGACTGCGCACGGATAGACTTCCTTTGATCTATGAGGTCCGCCGCCTCATAACAATTCAAGACATTCAGGTGTTTTAAACAATTAGCTGTATTTCTGATTAGGTAGTGCCTTCCTCTGAATAATAAAAGACAATCTGTTTTGAGAAGCATGTCAACCGTTCAGCCTTCGCTGGGAGCTCGTAGCTGATCTATTTACACACACTGTGAATTAGTTTTGGGGTGAGCGAAGGGAAATTTTGAAAAAAATTGTAGAAAGAATTTGGTCCGTAACTTTTCCGGACACCTCCGCACACGAAATTGAGATTGTTTCCATGAAAGATTAAACACTCAATAAACGATTTACAAGATATTTTTAAGGAAATATGATTCGGAAATGTGCGATATGGAGGCATTTCTCTGGCATGTTTTCTACAGTATTCTCATTTTATCACAAAAACGAAGCAACAATATAATCTGAAATTCACAGAATCGTATCTTTATAAGATGTAATACTACTGCACATGCACTTCAGCTCATGAAGTGGTTCTGAAATCTTCTGCGCATACAGAATATATATTCCTCAAAATGCATCCTACATTTTGTCATGCTTGTTTGGCGGCGGATCTCCCTCGATCAAAGAGCCAAACGCGTCAAATATTCCATTGTGATCTCAATGCACGCGACCGCTGTAGGAATAAATTACACTTCGTGCTGACTCCATTCCTTACACCTCTCTGATTTTACATAGGTTAGTGGGAACTTATTTTTCTAATTTAGTAACCCTTTAATAACATCCCTATCTCTATAATGTATTTGTTTGTGTTGTTGTCCCTGCAGCTGATCCAGACCTTCAGAGTGGAGTGGCACCATGAGGAGGACATGGAGCTCATTTTCAGACTCACCAATGTCCCCGACAGGCCCGCGCAGTTCAGGTTCGTCAGCCGCACGTGACACCATCACATGACCGTCACATGATCGCTGCATGAATAGTCACGTGACCAGGACGTGGCTGTGAAGTGGACTCCCGCGTGGTCGGATTCGGTCCACGCCAATGAGGAGAAAGGATGAGTTCTCCGTCAGTGGCTTGAAGGGAGGATCTATTCTCAGAAGAAAACTATTTAGCTCAGGGCTGAATTTATAAAGGGAATCAAGTTTTGTCAGTGAATTTCTTGTGGACTTCTACAAATGAGAAGAATGCATTTGTACAATGAATGGACAAGAATGTTGATGAGTAAAGCAGAAGAAAGACCACACTATGGCTCATGGTATATGTTATTTTGTGATCCGCATGTTCAGGAGATATCCATGCTCTGATTGTTTGCCATTTTGGAGAGAAAGAACTTTGAAACTAAGGACAAGTTATCAACTCCATCTGTGCCATATCTTACATGTTTCTTTTGTGATATTATATCAGGTGAAATGAAAGGAAAACAGACGAAGAAGCCACAATGTCAGATACGACAGAATCTCTGCTGTATGACTAACTGCTTGCGAATGGAATATAAATATATTGTGATATTATATGTAAATACCACTAATCTTCCAAGTACTGTACTACGTAAAGTCGCGCAAACTGTAATGTATATAGTATATGGTTGAAGAAATATTCTTTATAGTTTTATTGGTTTGTGTGAATGTCGTAAAACAACACATCTCTTCTTTGTTGACCTACAAATGCATTTAAGTGCCTAAAAATTGCGACGTTGTAAATTTGTGCATATCAAAGTTTTGTGTGTCATGTTATTGATTTGTGTCATTTTCTTGTTGTCAAGCTGCTAATTTCTTTACTTTGATATTGGATGGTTGAGCACACGACCGAAGCAACTGGTCTTGATCAGTGAATGTTTACAGGAAAATAGTTAATGCACTGAAGCGAATCAGATAAGAATTTATCAGACCAAATTGTCATCGCAGCACATCTCATTACCACAAGGAAAAATAATGTTCTAGTTTCCTTGGCACATTGTGATATTTCATTGTATTTGATTATGATTATAATTATTTGAGTAATTTTTCTATTCTTCACACTAAACTTCTTGAAAAAAACTGCTCGGGAGTAGTTGGCGCAGTCTTCTTGACACAAATTTATGCCATCTAAAACAGATAAAAAATGATGTTCTAAATCTGTGATTTGCAAGAAAAAAGATAAAATCATGCTTTCCTTGTTACGTGATTATTACTTGTGAGCTGGGTTTGTACTAAAATTAGATTCTGCTGTGTCGTGCTTCTTGTGCGATTAGGACACATTGTTTTTCCTATAATCATTGCATTCACGAATTTCAGAACTTTGTTGCTGGATACGCTATGATCAGATTGCTCAATTCTAGTTGTCTTGACATTGTCTTTAGTCTACCAAAACAGGCAGAGTTCAGTTTTACTATTGTATTGTATTGTAATTGTTGTCAACAAATGTATATTTTGTACATGAAATTTATTGTATAATTTGTACATAATGTGGCGATTTTGTAGCACCCATGTGGTTTTCTGTAAAAATGTACATAACATTTTCCAAAAAAAGGAAATTTATATTTTAGAAGCCTCATTCAAAATGTATGTCAGTTGACATCGTATAATACTCATTATATATCATTATAGCAAGCTATTTTTTTCCGGAGAGACAAAAAGATGAGTGCTTGTGATGTTATCTTGTAAAATTCATTATGTACAGATCAATCTTTAATGTATGTTTTTTGTCGGAAAAGTTTTCCGAAATAATTTGCCAAAATCATACGTATTCAGAAATTGGTTTGATTTCATGCAAAACGTATATTTATTGCAGCTGCTGCGCTTGCATTTGAGACGATGTTAGCAAAGAATTTTTACTCTTTTCCTTAAATAACTTGTACATTTTCATCTTTCTTTCTACACTAACATTTGGTTGCGACTGAAACAGCTAATACATCTAAAGCTGATTTGATATATGATATTTTCTCGCCCAATATTAGATAAATATACACTATCATTGAAACAGTGTCACTTTGCAGTTTGCCATTTGAAAAAAAAATATTTTTACGTAATCAAATTGGTTTGGAATAAACACTCCTTAAAATCAATAAATCTGCTAGGAATTTAATTCAATCATATTTCAGGTTTACCGATCATGGGATAAGGCAAGTTGTATAATACATATTGTGGTACAAAGCGTCGCCTTTTAAGAGCAAAACAGTGACTTGAACCTTGATTATCTGTGGGTTGATTTGAAATGGTTTAGCAATATTGTTGATAAGCTGCCCCTGTTCTGTTCAACACTCTCATCCAAATTGGTGACACACATCGCTACTAATTTTCTTTACTTTACATTGCGTTTGAACCCAAAATTTCGATCTTGAACAAATAAGTTCATCCGCACCATGTGTATATACCAAATATCAATGCTTTTCAATGAAACTAACTTGGCCAGTTTCCACCAATACATTAATCCACGAAAACGGATTTGTTGTTGTTGAATTTTTAGGGTCTTATACGTTCACCTATATACATGTCTAAGATGTTTTGATTCTAAAAAGTTACTGTATTCGCACAAAATCACATTTTTGAAGATTCAACAGGGCTTCCCATTAGAATGACATTTAGAAAAAAAAGTTGATATCATTTGAGAGATGGACGTTTCATTTTCTTTGCCAGCTTAGACTTATTTACCTCCTTTCTCTGTATTTCTAATTTTGACTGGAAACCCATAACCTATATCGTATGCGTGAGACTTTGTTTGATAATGTATTTTTGACTCCAGCCAATGATCTTGCCGACTTTGTGTAAAAGTTATATAATTTTTATGAGTATTTACTATGTATTATCTTTCAATTTTTGTTTCCATCTAACTCGTTACAAAAAAGACATACTTACTGTGTTCACTTTTGCTCTGTTCCTGCATATACGATCATAATTGCAGTGCTTATATTTTTTTTTGTAAAGTTTTGTTATAATGTGATATTTTGACATTGTGTACGTCATGTATTACTAGCGAGTCATCATCGATGTGTCACTTTGGGGGAGCCTTGTTTCAAGGGAATAATAGTTGTATATTTGATTGGAATCTAAGTAACGTTAGAACACAACCAAATGTAAGATATACGAGTTTAAACACCTACTGCAAGACATCTCATACGATCAAACGGGTATTATTTTCTTTTTCTACTTTGTATCTTCCTCCAGATCATGAACTTGTTTTGTATACTGATATCTGTCGTGATGGCTAGCTGCATCATGACTTGCAGACTAGAATGCCATACCACGCGGTGATAATGTAGTTTAACATATTTGACATACTCATGCATCCATTCAAATACGTACTTCCATGCTGTTCTCTGTCAACATGTTGGTTATTATGTTCGTCTCAAACATGTTTTTTAGAGTTCCGAAAGGTGAGTGTGACGTCACTCAAGCGCGATGTCAAGACAGTTTGTTCCAATATTTGTAAGCAAACCAGGCCATGGTGTTCTTTGAAGTGACACTCATTGAGATTGGCCGACACTAGCCTGTTCCTAGGTGATGTCGGACCAGCCAACCCCTGTTTGAGTTGTGAACTTCAGAACTTTAAACCTGCATATCAGTAAATTTGAACACATCGATTCGGTAAACCATCCTGAATCGAATTCGATATATGAGATGTATCAGACTGATTAACCTGCATGTATTCCATGTACATGTACTTATTTTATAATGTAGGCTCTACAAAAAAAAATGTCTCAACTCGCTTATAATGAAAGCAGAAGTGAATGTGGGTTATGTCCAGTTAGATATACAACTTAAACGAGCACATATAAATTGGTTCTTAACATTTCTCAAGCAAACGCGTTGGTTCACATTTCAGTCTACACTTCTTCTCCGATGAGGTCTGGACTAATTTAATAAATTTCGACATTACGGGCTAGCCGACACGAAGACGGCGGAATATGGCTCAAAAGGCCTTTCCAATTATTGTTCTTGTTGAATTTTGGTTAGAATATTTTCTCAACAGCAACCGTCCAAACTTAACTGTTGTTGGACATTGACCGTAACTCCTATTGGAAAATGCGATCGTAATTTCAAAGAATTTTGATTGGCTACAGAAACGCTTTGAGCTGCATTTAATGCAATTATACAAGAATTATGACTTTTTACTCTCGAGAACTTTCGTCTCTCACCACACCCCCTTAAAAAACCCCAAAATAATGAATTGTTGTCTTCTGTCTTCGCTTTGTTTCCCCATTGGAATGCAGTTTCATATTGAAACGTAAGGGTCCAAAGATGAATGTTATAATCAAATAAGAGATGGGCAAGAGATTCGCATTTGGTTTGGCTGTACAACTGTATCCCTTAGTATGGAACTATATTTTCTACAGTATATCATTATGTCGTATTATCAAATTTGCGTAAATGCTGACTAAGTATTCGCGTATTGTTACTTAACGAACACGTATTCTATTTTGCAACTTATGATATCGATATTATGACACGAAATGAGAAATAAAAGTGCGAAAACACGTGGAAAGAAATTATACCCGACTCGTCTTTTTGCATAGTTTTAAAAGATAGATGGCTATGATGATGAATGGAAGGATGTTGATGGTGGTGATGATAATCGAAATGATGGTGGTGATGGTCGTATAGATGATACAGACGGTGATATGGATGGTTACAACTTGTTATTCCGAAGGTTCGTAATTCCGAAACACGTAAATTGCCTATACCTCGATGCTCGTTAGTCCGAAAACGAAAAAGGGTTCGTTTTCCTGAAGGCTCGTTAATCCGAAAACGAAATAAGGTTCGTTACTCCAAAGGTTCGTTCATCCGAAAACGAAATAAGGTTCTTTTTTTCAGAAGGTTCGTTAATCCGAAAATGAAGTAAGGTTCGTTTGTCCGAACCTTCAGAATAACGATTCTTCAGAACAACACAAACCTTTTTACGGTTTCGGACAAACGAACCTTCGGAATAACGAACCTTATTTCTTTTTCGGACGAACGAACCTTCGGAATAACGAACCTTGTTTCTTTTTCGGACGAACGAACCTTCGGAATAACGAACCTTAAAAATAGTGAACCTTCGGAATAACGAAACTTCGGTGTGTTCGAACTTTCGGAATAACGAACCTTCGGAATAACGAGTACTTCCCACATGGGTAATGGTGGTGATAGTAATGGAGATGATGGTAATAATATTGTTAATATCATGGTGAAGAATGGACTGAGGGTTGTGGTAGTGATGATGGTGATGGTGATGATGACGATAATGGAGGCGATGATGGCTTCGACCAAGCAGCGGTATTCAGCGCGAGAAGCTAGCTGATCAGTAGTAATTCGTGCTAGGTACATATTTACTACTTTGGGGTTGGGAGGGTCGATCTTGAGCTAACCGCCTAATTCAAGGGTGTATGTACGCACTGGGCTCGGCTCGAACCCTGCTAGAGTCAATAGCTCTCTCCACTCTACCGCAGTTCCCTCTGAGAATAAGAATTAGATGTAGAAACCACTAATGTCAGTATATACTGTATTCTCCATTACAGTTCAATTTCAAAATGTACTACATGTACCATGCTAGTGTATTATGGGCAGTAGAGGTAAACACATACACAACTTTCCAGTGTAGTTAAACGGTCTTTGTTAAGGTCGGAATCTCATGATGAATGTTAAGTGTGTCATTGTTCACTGCAAAATAATTATATAATTGTATTTTTTGTAAACACACGCGCGCACACACACACACACACATACACACACACACAATAATCATAATGAATAGATAATAAAAGAAAATGTAGCCCGTTTTAGTCTCTACCTCCTACGTTATATTTTCGAAATTATAATGATCCTAATCTAAATTACACGTTAAAATAATTCATCATAAAATTTTTAATGCACATACTTCGTATGCGAGACAACATGTGATAATTGCACATGTTGACTATGTACATTATTGGAGGCATGTTCAGTAATTTGTCCCGTGGTTTCAGCCAAGATAGTCCCTTAATTTTCAAATGAAGTCTTTTGAATTACAAGAAAAAATTAAAAATTAAACTGTGTGGTTTATGATTTGGCTCTTGGCAGAATTTAGACAATAAAACATCTGTCCGTAAAAGCCACGCTCATAAATCTTACTTTTTTGTAATGAATGCTTTGTAATAGACCATTGTGATTAATTACTGTTGGTTTAATGCAGTTCATCATTGCATGTACTGCATTATCATGTCTATTTTTAGGACACTTTGTGTATGTTCATGGAAAAATACACAGACATGCTAATTCTAAAGGCTGCAAAGCAACCTCCAAGGACAGTGTGTTGTGGCATGTGACGCCTCTGCTGCGAAGGGAGCCGCTGAAATGTAGACAAACATACAAACATAGTGCATTATAGGGATACGGTGTACGGTTACCCATCACTTCTCGTGGAAAGTAAGATATCCTACATGTTATCCAGGTGCATTGTTGATCCACGCTATGTTGTTATGATATGCACGAAAGAGATAAACCTACAAAGCGTAACCTTTAGTCTTTGTTTATCATAATAATGGTTCGTCGGTCAAAGAAAGGAACCTGGCTCGCAGTGACTTTAGGAGACGAGTTCATTACCAGATCGCATGTGTACTATGTTGGTGGCCATGCAGTGTGATGATTACGAAGCTATGTCAGTGAAAAGGAGTTCAAATGCAGATACATTATTTTAACTACAAATATCCAACTGGTGGTGAGTGAGACATTTTCAATTCTATTTGAAGGCTATATAAATAGTAGGTGTGTTTAGCCCACAAACAATGGCCAAAGGTGCGGAAGAACGACCAGAGTAAACATGTTGGTCTTCCGGATACCTGAACTTAGAGCTGTATACGTCACGGTTTTATGTTAGGGTGAAAAACGATTCACATGTGATTACAAAGGGGTGTGTGGCATAGTGTTCAGTCAATAATTCAGGCTTAAATGTTTCTTACCTTCATAATATTATATATAATACTTTCTAGACTAACAAAAAGAAGGGTAGATTAGTGAGTCCCAACTGCCAATAAGAATGGACGTCGAAGAATCAACGAGCAAGGCACGATTCATTGGCGTAGAACCAATCGTCTTCTTAGTATTACTCATTCAAGGCATACAGAGTACCCTGCGAACTCTCTACGTGTAGCAGAATGTGGCATCGCAGTATGGGGAGGAGTCACAGCCACACCAGGACAAGAATTGTTCATCGCTGAACGACACGTTCTCCAAGGAAGATGAGATCCAGTCCGACACGGCCATCTGGGTGATGTGGATTGCATCCACCTCTACTTTCCTGCCGATCCTTATCGCTCCTGTCCTCACGGCATCATCGGACACTGTCGGGCGAAAACCCATCCTGTTCATTGGAGCCGTTGGTCACCTACTGGCATCATTAGTCTATGTCGCCACGTCCCTTTATCAATGTCACGTGTCCATACTCCTCGCAGCTGCAGTCATCCTGGGCCTTTGCGGTGACGCCCAGCTTATCAAAACGGTTTCCCTCGCCTACATCGCGGATTCCTCACGTGGCAAGTCCCGCGCCCAGAGACTCGTCTTTCAGTCCTTCGTAGTGTACGCCGGGTGGGGTGCAGGTCAGGCCCTAGGGGGCGTCCTACTACAATATACCGAGAGCTTCCCGATATCTTTGTCCGTAGCTGCCGTGCTAGCTGCGGCCAACCTAGCCTACACGGCGTGTCCCAACCTTCTCCTAGAAACAGTCACTGTTGACCCCAGCACTAAATTCTCGCCACTGACTATCTGCAAGAACACAATCAAAAATCTGATAGGATTTCTAAAAGGCTCCGAAGCTCGACGTGGTCGGAGGATTGCTCTTCTCATGGCAATTTGTTGTTTGAATTCGTTGGTGAATGAAGGATTGTACGAGCTTATTGTCATCTATGGTCTCGGAAGGCCATTCTGTTGGACACCCTTGATCACAGGAATTTACAATGCAGCTACATCTCTGTACCCTGCCACTGGTAATGACACTGCTAATTTTGATTAGTTTTAGGATTACAGGTACTGTAGTGTTTTGTAATACGAATAAACATGTTTTCCCTTTTCTTCTTTACCACACAAGTAATTAAGCGAGTAAGCAAGAACATTGTGCGATCGATCATTTTACCATTAAACCCTTTTCTCTTTTAACTTTAATGTGCATTTCAAATTAGGATTTTTGTTCAATATCATAAGGGTCATCAACATTTCAAAAAATTGTATCCTTTTGTCTTGATGATGCCGTATTAGGCTTCATCTCGTCGAAATTTAGTTAATAGTAAGTTACCGCACAGTGTTAAAGAAATAAGTCACAATCTAAATATCAGATAATAAAATCAACCACAAGTGGAAATTAGACTGTACGGATGAATTTTGTTTAATCTTCTGTTGCATTACTGTACAAACTTATTCTTGCCTTTCAATGATTGCATATTTTAACCGAATCCGTCTACTATATCCTCTCTTTACTACAGTTGCAGCGTTGATCACCCGACCGCTGCTTCATTGTATATCTGAACACTGGGTGCTGCACCTCGCGTTCATCTCCTTCATAGCCCAGGTCGTCACCACTGCGCTAGCTAAAAACACTCTGCAGCTAGCTGTTATAGGTGAGTCTGATACATAGAGCTAGATATTCTACCACAACCCTCTGCCTTGAACCATTTGTATCAGATCATGATCTTCATCAGTATCATCATGACCGTTAAAACTCACTCAAGGAACATGAAATAGATACAAACACCACCACCATCGACCATGTTATTCGATATCATCAATATCATGATTCACCAAAATTTACCGTAATTGTCACTGCCACCATCATTGGTGCATCTCATAATTGCAGAATATCTTTTACTCTTCCCTGGCCTCGACCCCCACTCTATCGTACTATTAACATCACAGTCAGCACCATTGTCACCAAAAAAAAAAAAATCATTATCATTACTCATTACTGCACCACTTATCAACGCAACTTGCAATTATGATCACTATGGTACGTCTTGTTTTCTCTGGTCACTTACACTTTTCTGGGGTCTTTGACATACCATTTCGAATAAGGAGGGTCATGATCGAGCTATGTTCCGTTCTTCTAGCAAGCGGAATGGGAGTGAATGGTAACCTCTGCGGCATAAACGCTGTCCTTTTTTTCCTTTTAGCGACTGCCCTTAGCGCTCTACGAACCCTTCCCGGCCCACTGTGTGCGAATCTCATCTCTCGGCTGGTGGCTAAAAGAGAACACGGTGAGCCAAATATGAGGGTGTGTCTATTGCGACTTCGTTTACAATGGGTGTGTCGATCTCAGCTAGCGTCTAAATTATGTCTCAAATCAAGGTTGAGTGACTCATTAAGTTAAATGGGAGGTCCGTGATTTTCGCTGAGGTCTTTGACATGCCATTTCGTATAAGGAGGGTCCTGATTGATTATGCCTCGTTCTTACAGCCACATGGATGGGAATAAATAGCAACCGACTATAATATTTGTCGATATGATATAAAGGGTTTGTTGCAGACGCCCTCTGAAGTTACACATTTTATTTGATGTGTTTTACACTCCAGCTTTGCCTCGATTCTTTTCGCAGGAACAACGTTTGGACTTTTGTCACTGCTTTCAAGCTTGGCTACCGTATGCTCACCCCTCTGGATGAATGGACTATTCGCATACGGATTACGCGCGGGATTCCCTGAATTGACATTCTACGTGACAACAGGAGTTTTGATTATACCAATGATTCTAACTGGGTAAGTCGCTTATGTTTGCATGATTCCGTTATCGTACAGATGGTTATGGAAAAGATGAAAGTCTATGTGAAAAGACATGATTTAGATTCACGTCTTGCATCCGTCCAAAACAGAAAAAAAATGTGTTTTTTAGGTTACGATAAAACAAGTATCACAAGAACGCGCACCGGTACTGCAAGGAGAAGACGACATACAGTGTTCCAAACAGACAAATTATAGAGGAAAGCAAACCCAATGTAACATGTTGATATCGCTTACAATTTTATCCAGGAAGGAGGTCTGTTTTTTCTTTCGGAAAGTGTACTTTTTACATAAAAGAGGTAATTCCACATATTAAGAACTAATCGATCTCTATTCATGAACAATACGTATTGATGTTTTGTTTTATGATGGCGTACATATTTTGATTTTTCATTTTATTTCAGGATCCTACAAGCTTTTCGACCAAAAGAAGCGGATCCTGATGAAATGCAAAGACTGTAATATTCCTTCTTTAAAACGTTTTTTTTTTTTAAAGGAAATGTTAGGAAACGGTGATGCTGATATGGATTGACCGTCATATAATGTATTTCGATCCTCTGCCAGATATTTTTAATTTAATTTTCAATTCTTTCCAAGAAACGCACTCTATATAATGAAACACTGAACGAGGCAAATAAAAAGAACACGGAATGCAGGAGAGAGTAAATGTTTTTAAAGCGCTAAAATATTTTATAAGTCGGCTATTACTGATAAAGAGACGGGAAG
Source organism: Arbacia lixula (assembly GCA_963669155.1). NCBI lineage: Eukaryota > Metazoa > Echinodermata > Echinoidea > Arbacioida > Arbaciidae > Arbacia > Arbacia lixula. Next base: position 16,404,880 of record OZ022581.1, read on the forward strand.
TGTCCTTTTGAACAATAGAATGGCAGGACACAATTATTATCTTTGAGTATCAAAAGTATGGGTTTCGAAAAGTTGTACAACAAATTGTCCAAAATATGTGGCAGTAACCCATTTTGGAACTTTGAAAACGAAAACTCCCGAGTTTGAACGATACGCGATCATTAATACTTTAAAATGTGTACTTCTTTGAAAAGTGGAGTAGAGTGGACAAGGTAATTTGAGTTATGATTTATGCCATGTATGTGCATATGTGCATATGTGCATATACAAAGAAAGAAACAAACCAATATAATTATTGGTTTGTTTCTTTCTTTGTATATTGCGAATAAATGAGCATGTATATGTTAAGGCACAAACGTGTCATTGTTGTGTCCTCATAAAGTCCGAAATTCGGCCGAGACCTGGTAATCACTTTTCCTGTTGGTCTGTTAGTCTGTTGGTCTGTTAGTCTGTTACAAAATGTTTAAGTTTTCGTTTAACTTGCTCTCATTTCTTTATTTCTGCATTAAGTGTGTTCATACCTAGCACAAATGAGCCATGCGTAATACCACATGTGTGTTGATGAGGACGATGATGATGAGGTCAAAGGTCATTTATGGGTCAAAAGTTCAAATGATGTTACCAAAATGTTAAAGTTTTCGTTTAACTTGCTCTCATTTCTTTATTTCTGCATCAGGTGTGTTCATACTTGGTCCGCGAACCACCTTGTTTAAAAAAAGCACTAAAAGCACTACCTATTCAAACTGAATCACTACATACACGTGAATATAATATCGTTTTACTACGTAGTAAATGGGGAAGTTGTGAATACATTGAGACAAGGGCTTATACTTGTATGCAGAGAGGTGTGTAAGGAGAATGAAGAAACTCGAGTACAATGCATTCTTCAAACATGAACATGGACAATGAATCGTGCTAATGAATGTCCAAACCATTCCTCAAGCATGACCAGGCTCAATATGCTCAATGACATGCTCAGCACCGACATTTAACTCATGTCTAGTTGGAAAATCTTTTTGATTGTCCATTTGATCTCTGGAGGCTTTGGAGTTTTTAATCATTTTTTCCTTCAAATTTCAAAGAAGCTGTGGGCAACATTATACATGTTTACTCTATTGATTATTGTCTTAGCTGTTAAACATTCCTTTTTTGTTGTTTTTTGTTTTTTGTTTTTTGTTGTTTGCTTCGTGTGTGTTTGATTGTATTAGTCTTTCTTTGATATATATATTTTTTAAAGTATGTATTTGTATGTAATTTGTGTACTCGGATTCATCTTACTGTATGTCATTTAGATAATGGACTTTATACTTATGTGTATTGAACCACATGTTAAAGGTTATCACACCTCACAAGCCATTGGCTTTCTGGTGATGCCTTGTATTTATTGTTCATGAAAGTTATTTATTTTTGTTTGATAAATGAATAAAGAATTGAAATGAAAATTTGAAGAAAAAAATGACATTGTTCTTAACCGTGATAACGTGTAATGGAAGCGCAGCGGATCACAGTACACCAATATTTTAGGTGGCATTGCAGCCGATGCCATATACATTCTCTCTACACTCCCTTTACGTTGTGGTTGATTAATGTAGGCGTAGGCTGCAACGAAAACCTATGAGGGTGATGTGCTATGGCCCGTTGCGGTTCTGCTGCGGAGGTAAAGGAATGAAATAGTTGCCATACAATATTATAGGACAATTTCTATACAGTTACTTTCTCACTGCTCGTACAATAGTTACACAGCCTTTAAAATTATCGTGCCATGTTTACGATAGAGACGAACCTACATCACAATACCATTGATCGTTATAACACTGATTTGGAAGGTACCCGGCCGGTGTGACGGCATATCTCGTACGATGCAGAGTTATATCTGGTTCTCGGAACAATATATGCCAGCAGCTATCGTTCTCGTTATCACATATCGTTCCAATTCCAGGAGGAACCAAATATGCCGTGATTTACACGACATATTTGGTTCATTGTTTTATGTGGTTCCTTTCCGTATTATTAGCCTAGTTCCCTAGACCATGTTTGCAAATTGCTCTCATCGCTCTGTAGACGCGATGGTTTTGACGGGGGTAGGGGTCCACTCAACCAATAATTTGGGAGAATACAAATATATACAAAAAATAAGGTCATCTGGCCTGATAATGCATGATTTATTGTATGCAGCTATACGCAAATTGGTCTAATTAGTTGCCTAGATCCCCTGTTGCACATTGCCCTATCTCCTCTCCAAATGTGCTTATCTCTTCTACTGCCAAAAATGACTGGCGTACGGCTAGGCTATGACACGTGTGTACTGTATGGTGGGGTGGATAAAGTGAAAAAATGTGCACTTTTGCCCACAAGCACCAAATTTGGCAAACATGCATGAAATTATATTTGGAACGATACATGTATTACCTATAGAGGCATCTCAAAATATTTTCAGGGGCACCTGGGGGCGGCCTCTAAAGTGCCCCAAGGGCCCTGATATATTAATTTTCATTCTTTACGAAAACGCGCCGCCGGACTTGAAAAAAAAGCCTTGATAGGAATCATCCTGAGGTAATAGGGACCTTACCTTGTTCAAATGTGTGGTCATAAGTGGCAAGGGGGTGGGGTAGCCCCCAAGCGCCCCTGGGGCATTATCTCATATTTTGGGACATTTTCTCAAGAATAAGCAACTGGATTTTAACCAAACTAGAAAGGAATCATCCTGAGGAAACATGGACCATTAGTTCTTAAACTTGGGGTGTACAAGCGGTTAGGGGCTGGGGAAGGGGGTAGCCCCCAAAACACGCCAGGGGAAAACTTTCTCTTATTTTTTAAATACTTTTTCTCAAGAATAAATAACTGGAACCATCCTCAGGTATTAGGGACATTAAGTTGTTAGCATGGGGGACAGAAATGGCAAAGAGCTGGGAGTGAGCAGCCCCGCCCCCCCCCCCCCAAAAAAAAAAAATGCCCCCATGCATGGGACAACTTCCTCTTATTTATGACTTTTTCAGAATAATAAAAAACTGGATTTTAACCAAACTTGATTTCATGGTGTGTAATATCTCCTTTGTTCCAACCAATACAGGTTTAGAACGAATTGCTCTACCGAATTTGCTTTAATCAATCTTTATGATAAAATCCTGAATTGTGTCTGAATAAGCATGCAATAGCTATTTTTATGGATTTATCAATTTAGCATTTGATACCCTGTCGCATACAATACTATTAGCAAAATTGCGTTATTACGGGATTCGGGGCATACCACTTCTTTTTTTTCAAGGCTATCTAGTTGACAGAAAATAATACACTGTGTATATTAAACTCACATACTTCCAATTTCAAGTTTCTTACACCTGGTGTACCACAGGGCTCACTACTTGGTTCTTTATTGTTTCTAATATACATCAATAATATAATAAATTCCCCACATCCTTGTGACTACGTTCTTTTTGCAGTCGACACTGCTTTAGTTGCCTCTGAGGAAAGTATTTACATTTTGATCAATAAAATGAATGTTCATTTAATGCATGTTCACAATTAGCTTTTATGCAATAAATTGTCTCTAAACATTGTAAAAACTCCATTTGTTGTTTTCAGACATAGGCAAGACCTAAATACTTGTTATAATGATGATCCCGTATACATCAACAACATTAGAATTAAGCAATGTTCTGTAGTTACATATCTTGGAGTGCTTGTAGATATGTATTTATGTTGGGATTTACATAAAACTTTGTTTGCGGAAAAATATCACGTATCATTGGTATCATGAATAATCTGAAACTCACTATTCCACGTAAATTCTTGTTAATGATGTACAATGCATTCATAGTGCCTCACATCGCTAATTGCAATGCGTTATGGGGTTCGTTGCATCCTTCTGAATTAGTCAGACTTCATCGTTTATACAGAACAGAATCCTCAGTATTATGTGCCAGTTCATTACATTGAATCTTCGAACGTTGCTTAATGTTTTTGATACAAATACGATGCAAATTGCCAGTTTAATGCGTAGATATTTTTTCAAACCTAATATCTCATGCACATGTTTTCATTGAATGCTGAAATTCATCAGTACAATACCCTTCAACCTGTTAAATTCCACATGTGGAAAGTTAAATACAAAATACTCTTTCCAAATCAGCCCGTTGTTTAGGTCCAGTAACCTTAGAATTCATTACCAGCCCACATTCAGAATGCTTATTTTCGTAATTCTTTTAAAATCAACTTGTAAACCGTGTCAAAATAAAATGTAAGCAAAATTACAAAGGATAAGTGACTGGCAATGGAAGCCACGTTGCTCAGTAATGTGTTTCTTTTGTAATAGCTTTAAACACCACATGGCCAAGTTAATTTGACTCATCTTCTAAAAGCCCTTATACCATATGTTTTATAATACAGGTAACCTAGGCTCTATATGGCGCACTGGATGCATAGCGTTCTTAATTCTTTTGTCTATCCTTTTCGCAGCTAGGAGCCGTGCCTAATTTATTGTTACTCGCGTTTTTTCGGTTTGCCTGATTTTGCCCTAAGGGTATTATGTAATAGTAAGTGACGTGAGCACATATGGGAGAACATGATTGGTAGATTTTGTTTTGGTATGATGTAACGAGGGTCCTAGAGTACAAGAGTTTGAGGGAGTGGTGTGAGAAGCTATTTTGTCGTGATTGACGAAAAAACTGTTTTGTCACCCACGGGGACGAGTCCTGTGTGCGGGAGAGAGTCGGGGAAGTCTGGGGACTTGCTGCATGAGAGTGAGTGTATCCGCCCCAACTCTAGCTGCCACTGTTTCTGCTGTCATGAACGGGAAGTGCAGACGGCCGTCGTGTGGACACAAATTCCTCCGGGAGGCAGGCAACAGGGTCTTCAATTCTTCAAAATAACTGTAAGTCTGAAACATGCCAGTTTAATTGCGGGAGGTTTCTACAACTGTTTAATTTTTGTACAGGCAAGTCTTTCAGATTGAAGTTTGGCTTTCTAAAAATCAGTGCTTTGAAGTAAAGTGAACATTTTGAATGCAAACAATTTCTGACACGAAAATTACCATTTTAAATTGAATGATTTCTTCTCGTTCGGAAACTGAACGTGTGTATTTTTCAGCAAAAACTGAAATGTGTTTGATTAATAGTCAAATGTCATAAACGCCCTCTTTTCGCAAGTAACAAAAATTACCATTTCAAATTGAATGATTTCTTCTAGTTCGGAAACTATGGCACGCCAGAAGGGAATCAAATATTTATGTTCGACACCAACTAAAAAACTATTTGACACAGCAAAATCCTATTTGACAAAAATATATTTGACACAAAATACGTTTGACAAAAAATATATTCGACAAAAATATATTTGATAAAAAATATATTTGACAAAAATATATTTCACAAAAATATATTTGATAAAACATATATTGGACAATAATATATTGGACGCAAAATATATTTGACCAAAAATGTATTCGACAAAAAATATATTTGACAAAAATATATTTCATAAAAAATATATTTGACAAAAAGTATATTCGACCAAAAATACATTTGACAACTAGACAAATATATGTACATGTATACATATATATGTGATAAAAATCAGATTCCAAACAGATATTTGACAAAATTATATTTGACACAATTTTATTCGATACAATTCCATTTGACCTAAACATTTGGCGTACCATACATGCGATGTCAAAAATATATTCGACAAAATTTCATTCCACAAAATTTCATTCGACCAAAATTCATTCGACACATTCGACAAAATTTTATTCCACAATTTCTCATTTGATAAAATTATATTTGACAAAATTTAATTCGAAAAAATAGTATTCCAATCGAAAAACATTTTATTCGACTACTATTGATTCGACGAAATATTATTTTATTCGGCAAAATTTCATTTTACTACATGATTTTGTTCGACAAATCCTCTTAGGCATGCAGCTCATCTCAGCTGGGCCACGGCCACCGATCGAAATACCGGCCGCGGCATACCGGCCCATATAGACTAGTGCAGCCCGGCTCGGGCCCGGGCTAGCGTACGCCGTAGAGACCGGGATGGGACGCGTCAGGCAGCTAGCTAGCAGGCTAGGCCAGTACAGTGCCAGTTGGACCCGGGGAGCTGGAGCCGCCGCGTCGGAAGCCAGGAGTACACTACATCCTACATGTACGTCAAACTGAAAGTAGTTATTATAAATGTACTAGACCCACTACTTTTACTATTACTACTGCCAGTACTGGACTACGTCAATAAGACAATAGTCACAACGTCAACGTAAAAAGTGGTCTCGTCCACAGTAAGAGTAGTGTACGTCATGTACGTGTACATGTTGTTAACTACCACGAAGTGGTCGGCGGGGTTAGTGAACTACAAGATAGTGTACATGTACACTTGCTCCCATTAGATTAGTGTAATATTGGCAGTATTGGAAAACGTCTATTAGTCTATAGGACGGAGGTGAAAAAAATACTCCGTGTTTTGAGATTTGGTGGTTAAAAGTTGTATTGTTTTTGCACTACCTCCTGGTACCTGTGGCAGTTACTATGTACACTCGATCATTTGTTTAGATGAACAAATCACATTTACTGTCATCCATCCAACCCTCGTATTAGAAATAGGATCTTGTAGCCTTAAATAGCTACTTCACTTTGCTTGGACTGAGTTGGACTCGGCCTGAACTGAAGACGTGCGAGGCTGCTGGGCGAGTGGATCGGCGCGCCGTTTGCAGTTGTTTTACAATAAAATTATCAATTTCCTTGATAGTTCGAAATATAGACGATGTAGGCATAATGGAAATGTTACCAGGAGAACGGAAGACAGGGTTTCAAGAAAAAGGAAAGCTGATTTGAAAGCTCAAAAATCAAGGTATTCTTTGATTTTGTCATTGTACAGAAACTGGTATACTCCTTACTGCGACCAGCCCGCTCACGGGGCTAGTATACTCCTAGCCTAGGCTGCCAGACGTGCAGACCTGGCGCGGTGACGTGGAGAAGGGTGAGTACATGGGTCTGTGACTGTGTTGTTCTTGTCATTTCTCATTAGAAATGACTTGTAGAATTCACTGTCCCCCATTTTTTTTTTGTTGAACTTCTCCATTGTGAGCATTGAAATGTCATGTATAAGGTCGATAGGAATGTACAATATAGGAAACAAAATTTCAGACACAGGAGATGTGGACGTCTATGACTATGAAGTCGAAAATAACAAAATAAGCTCAAAAGCAGTTCATTGGGTATGCCATTGTCATGACTCATCATGGTACATAGTTTAGAACCCCCTTAACTTCTTATTTTTGTATTTTCATTGGCAAATACCCTTTGCGCTGTATAATTGTGACCCGGAATTATGTAATGTTGTGATCCGGAAGCAAAAACTGGATCGAGTTCAAGGCAGACCAGAGAAGTCCAAAAAAAAAAATTCTTCGGTCTTCAGACCGGAGCAGAACTTGAACCGATAGAATCTATACAGAAGGATCTACACAATCGTCAGTACCAATGGGGAGTAGAGGTGCGTACAGGCTTTGCGAAAGGCCTGTTGACCTTTACACATCAGTCATTTTGTGCTTTGTCGGATGGGTTCGACTCCCATGATGTTCCAAATGTCAATTCAGAACTTTCATTGGTGACGACAGCATAAATTTGAGACAAAAGCTTTATGTTCACAATGTACATTGCATCAACAACACACAGTTGCATTATGTTGCATAAGTTATGGTAATTTCACATAACAATGGTAGCTTGTTTCATTATCATAACTTGAAATTGGCTTTATCATCATTCCATGTACACATTATGTGCATGTCCTTCGAATCCTTCTACATCTGATGCCCATGGCATTTTCTTTATTTGCCCCTCTTTTCCTGCCCTATGATAATCTGTAGTGAATTCTGGATTTTGAGAAAAGCAATCATTTTTTATATCTCTCTCTCCCCCCCACATGGAATGGGGATACATCAGACCTTGATGCCTCTGTGCACTTTTAATACCTCCTTCTCCCTTTCCTTTGTAGAGTCCACCTGTTTCCACAGAGGATCTCGATCTCATCCACCAACTCGCCTCTTTGACGGTTCCTGAAAGCTCATCGCCTCGACAGTTGATTCTGTGGCTACTGGATTAGAATCCCTGGTTAGAAACAAAAAGATATTGGAACGACAATTGCATATCTTGCTATTTGTTGAAGTAAACTACAAAAAACTGCTTAGATTCTAAGATGAAGTTAACAACAGTCTTTAAATAACTGATGGAGCTACCATGTGGACATGAATGTAGTATTTAAGGATATGTCATTAATCACAAGTAAATAGTCTCAACTTATGCTGTTGCCACCAATGAACGTTCTCATTTGATATTTGGAACATCATGGGAATCGAACCCATCCAACAAAGCACAAAATGTGACCATTGCAATACGTGATTAAGACCAAACATGATACCTTCCTTGTATACAGATGCAATCACAATAATGAACATGCATATAAATGAGATTCCTTTTTTATTGCTCATGTACAATAAACATGCAGTCATCTTAAGAATAATTATCAGTGTACGTTTCCTGAATCATTTCAACATAATAATAAATGTGCAATGAGGAGGAGAGAAGAGCAGAACAGCATTAGCAAGAGTTTAATTGATAGATATGGAAAAAGATAGAGTGAGGTACAATAGATTGATTTATAGATGAAAAGAAAGAGAGAAAATGAGGAAAGGAAAGAGTTTGAGTAAAATTTGATAGATCAGGAAAAAAGAAAGAGTGAGGGTAAAATATTGATTGGTTGATTGATTGATTGATAGATAAATGAGAAAAAAACAAAGAGAAAGCAAAAAAGGGAATGAAGTAAAAGTGATTGATTGATTGATATATCAGAAAGAGTGAGGGTGATAGATTGGTTGACTGATAGATAGAAGAAAGAGAGAAAGATAGAAACGGAAGGACAGAAAGAAAATAGATTTATGCATACTATTGAGTTTGCACACTATGGAGTTTGTGCGCGCATACAGAAATGCCATTGAAACTGTGTTGGCTAAAAGATAAGGTGCGGATTGGTGAATTACAGCTACATAGTAGTACGCAGATCAGCATGCATACTGCATTGCAACACGGCTAGTTGCCTGTGCTCAGGTACATTTGTGCAGGTTCATACCTTTTGCACTAGCTACGTAATACATGTAATGTACACATGTTCATACATCTTTCACCAGCTATGTAATACATATCATACATGTAATGCATGTTCATACTTCTTGCACTATGCAATATATGTAATACATGTACACATGTTACTGCTAGCACTCGCTATAATACATGTAATTCTACCAGTTCCAGTTCAGCTCCGGTCTCCAGTAGTAGCAATAGTACTTAGATCAGCATAGAACTACATGTACAACATAGCTAGCGCTGCATGAAGGCAGGTACATGTACGCGTGTTCATACTTCTTGCACTAGCTAGCAAGGATAGATCAATGGTTAATCAGTCAAATCAGATACTGTAATTATATGCTGGGCTGACACAACAGAGTTAAGATTAAGGATATTGTTAATGCGTGCTGCATACACCTGCAGTAGTTCAGCATGCCGACAGTACGTCTACGCACTTGGCATATTTAAAGGTGATATTCATAGGAAATAAAATCAAATAAGTGTAGTTTATTTTATAATTGAATGAGTTATTAAAGCAATTTATGCAGCTAACATGCCATGAAAATGTTCAGTTTTGTGTTTAATGAAAGTAAAATGTTACTAAATTGATTCTCTTCCTGACCTATGAAATCGCCTCAGGGAAAGTGGCGTTGTGTGTACGTCACAGCCGGGATACGCTTTGATACAATGACCATTGTGTATCACACCTGTTAATCCACTAGCAACTGCCATCACAGTTTCATCAACAACGCATGATGCTCCTGGCGGAAAAGAAGCTGCGGATTGGCATGTTTGATGCACAATAACGCATCCCTTTTCTTACGTCCGACCTAAAGGCCGTTTCGAATGACAGTAGGGCAAATTTGTCCCCGAGAATACTGTGATTGTTTGACCTTAATTTCGCTTTTTGGAAAGTGATATATTGTTTGAATGTCATCCGAGCTCATTGTATGGCTTATAAGCTTCCTTTAGATGAATATCTTCATATTTTTGGATTTTGTATGAATATCACCTTTAACATACCTACTTCATGTACATGTATAGATTCTATCGGTTCTAGTTCTGCTCCGGTCTGAAGACCGAAGAAATTTTTTTTGGACTTCTCTGGTCTGCCTTGAACTCGATCCAGTTTTTGCTTCCGGATCACAACATTACATAATTCCGGGTCACAATTATACAGCGCAAAGGCTATTTGCCAATGAAAATACAAAAATAAGAAGTTAAGGGGGTTCTAAACTGTGTACCATGATGAGTCATGACAATGGCATACCCAATGAACTGCTTTTGAGCTTATTTTGTTATTTTCGACTTCATAGTCATAGACGTACACATCTCCTGTGTCTGAAATTTTGTTTCCTATATTGTACATTCCTATCGACCTTATACATGACATTTCAATGCTCACAATGGAGAAGTTCAACAAAAAAAAAATGGGGGACAGTGAATTCTACAAGTCATTTCTAATGAGAAATGACAACAACAACACAGTCACAGACCCATGTACTCACCCTTCTCCACGTCACCGCGCCAGGTCTGCACGTCTGGCAGCCTAGGCTAGGAGTATAGTAGCCCCGTGAGCGGGCTGGTCGCAGTAAGGAGTATACCAGTTTCTGTACAATGACAAAATCAAAGAATACCTTGATTTTTGAGCTTTCAAATCAGCTTTCCTTTTTCTTGAAACCCTGTCTTCCATTCTCCTGGTAACATTTCCATTATGCCTACATCGTCTATATTTCGAACTATCAAGGAAATTGATAATTTTATTGTAAAACAACTGCAAACGGCGCGCCGATCCACTCGCCCAGCAGCATCGCACGTCTTCAGTTCAGGCCGAGTCCAACTCAGTCCAAGCAAAGTGAAGTAGCTATTTAAGGCTACAAGATCCTATTTCTAATACGAGGGTTGGATGGATGACAGTAAATGTGATTTGTTCATCTAAACAAATGATCGAGTGTACATAGTAACTGCCACAGGTACCAGGAGGTAGTGCAAAAACAATACAACTTTTAACCACCAAATCTCAAAACACGGAGTATTTTTTTCACCTCCGTCCTATAGACTAATAGACGTTTTCCAATACTGCCAATATTACACTAATCTAATGGGAGCAAGTGTACATGTACACTATCTTGTAGTTCACTAACCCCGCCGACCACTTCGTGGTAGTTAACAACATGTACACTTACAATACATGACGTACACTACTCTTAGTCTTACTGTGGACGAGACCACTTTTTACGTTGACGTTGTGACTATTGTCTTATTGACGTAGTCCAGTACTGGCAGTAGTAATAGTAAAAGTAGTGGGTCTAGTACATTTATAATAACTACTTTCAGTTTGACGTACATGTAGGATGTAGTGTACTCCTGGCTTCCGACGCGGCGGCTCCAGCTCCCCGGGTCCAACTGGCACTGTACTGGCCTAGCCTGCTAGCTAGCTGCCTGACGCGTCCCATCCCGGTCTCTACGGCGTACGCTAGCCCGGGCCCGAGCCGGGCTGCACTAGTCTAGTACACTATGGGCCGGTATGCTGCGGCCGGTATTTCGATCGGTGGCCGTGGCCCAGCTGAGATGAGCTGCATGCCTAAGAGGATTTGTCGAACAAAATCATGTAGTAAAATGAAATTTTGCCGAATAAAATAATATTTCGTCGAATCAATAGTAGTCGAATAAAATGTTTTTCGATTGGAATACTATTTTTTCGAATTAAATTTTGTCAAATATAATTTTATCAAATGAGAAATTGTGGAATAAAATTTTGTCGAATGTGTCGAATGAATTTTGGTCGAATGAAATTTTGTGGAATGAAATTTTGTCGAATATATTTTTGACATCGCATGTATGGTACGCCAAATGTGTAGGTCAAATGGAATTGTATCGAATAAAATTGTGTCAAATATAATTTTGTCAAATATCTGTTTGGAATCTGATTTTTATCACATATATATGTATACATGTACATATATTTGTCTAGTTGTCAAATGTATTGTTGGTCGAATATACTTTTTGTCAAATATATTTTTTATGAAATATATTTTTGTCAAATATATTTTTTGTCGAATACATTTTTGGTCAAATATATTTTGCGTCCAATATATTATTGTCCAATATATGTTTTATCAAATATATTTTTGTGAAATATATATTTTTTGTCGAATATATTTTTGTCAAATATATTCTGTGCCAAATATATTTTTGTTAAATATATTTTTTATCAAATATATTTTTGTCGAATATATTTTTTGTCAAACGTATTTTGTGTCAAATATATTTTTGTCAAATAGGATTTTGCTGTGTCAAATAGTTTTTTAGTTGGTGTCGAACATAAATATTTGATTCTCTTCTGGCGTGCCATAGGAAACTGAACGTATGTATTTTTCAGCAAAAACTGAAATGTGTTTAATAGTCAAATGTCGTAAACGCCCTCTTTTGGCAAGTAACAAAAGTCGGCCATTTTATGTCGGCCATGTCGAACTTTGAGAAAGCCTATATTGTTGGGTATTTCTCATTGATTGGTACCACCGTGTATTTACGGCATATATCTATATTGGGATGAAAATGAGAACTACTTTAGCGTGGCTATATGTTTTGATAATCAATGGTTTATGCAACTTACGCATTTTGTTAACAAGCGGTCATAAGTAATGGTTGCTGGTTAAATGGAAGTATTGTGCATAGGACAGGTATGAATCATTCTAGCACTGGACATTATTATGCTAGTAAATGGCTGTTATGCTAATTGGAGATATTGAGATATCCGGTTGCTGAACATTATCAACCAGCCATATCCAGGTTTTGATATCTGTACCGAAGATAGTTTGATGCAAACCCATAACTTAATTCATTACTTCTGATATATATGTGACTAGTAGACAGAGTCAATCGGAAAATATTTGATTGTTTATCCATCCTCATTCCTATTTAAAGATTATTGTATTGAGGCAACATTTCACTGTTCAATTCAATTTCTATGTGTATGTTTTTGCTTTTCATTATAATCTGATTATTTCATACATTCCTTTATAATTAAAGTTTCGTTTTGAAACTACATAAACATTAGTTCCGATTTTTATTCTTTATTTATTTTATTTATGAAGAACCCCAGAATGTGACAAACAGCATTCCTCCTCTCTAAATACTCTTTACCTGGCGCAACATAGAATGAAATAAGTTAACAGCTTTAGCTCCCCGGTGTAATTTTATTTGTCTGCATGCTATTTTTACACAGGTGTACCCAATTTATCAAGCCACTTAGGCTTTTACGGGTAAACCTTTTTCTGCATTGTTTATACTTGACCCGTGCTCGTATTGGACATTCTCATTTGACTCATGCATACTTATTTGCAGTAGAAAATACACCTCAATGCATATCATGTAATTATACACTAACATTTAAACACATTCTCCTTGAATGTGTTAAACTTGCAAATATTCGTATTAACTTTTTGATTGTCCTGACCTGAAGATATTATTTAGAGATATTTCGCGATTATGTGTTATAAACTTTCTAAAGAAGATCGATCTTTACACTAGATTTTAAGTGGGAAACTGATCGTATCCCAATCACAACAGGTATACCCTTGGGCAAGGTATTTTATTCCAATTGCCTATATAGTCTTTCGGAGGAGACTATAAACCGTCGTCCCGTGTAAAGGAGAGTCACACCATTGGCACGTTGAAGAACTTCTCTTTTCATAACATATCAAGTCCTTTTACGCCTTTTGGACCCCTTGCGCGCGCCAATGCTCAGCGGCGCACGCACAGTCGCGCAAGCGCAGCCCGGGTATGGCTAAACGCTCGGCGCGGCGGCCACGGCCGGCCGGCCACTGCATGCACTGCGTGCCTGCTGAGCACTGCACTGCATTGTGTTTTTGTTTTTTTACAGCAAACTTGATGTGGACGTGACCTTGCCCAAAATCATACTGTAATTGCTGCCATAAATGTCTCCTAGATCTATTCCTAGAATTCCATAGCCCACTTAGCCTGACCAGAACGTTGTGTGCATTCATGCAGCATTCAACCAGAACCAGAATTAGATCTACATTAGATCTACACCGATAATAATTTTCTAACCTCGCTCGCTATAGCTGCGCGCTGTAGTGCAATGCATAGCATGCAGTGCGTGCGGCCAGCGCGACCGGCCCGGGCCCGGCCGCGCCATGCATGGTGATATGCGTATTAGGTACAGTACTCGCCCGGCCCGAATATGACAACCTCTGCCATTGGCTTGTGGTCTGACACATGTGTATTTAAAGCTAAAACGCGAACGCAATGTTTGACCAATGAACATAATTCTTACATCATCGGAAAGCTTAGAAAAAACTGCACAATGACTCATGGGAACTAAGCTGAACGATACCATCAAGCGAAATGGTTCAAGTGGGAAATCGTTTGGAGTGACATAAAGTAGGACTTTATACGTTGAGTTTCATCCTATTTTCGATATGAAAGGGATATTTTTGACCCCAAAACGCGAATGCAATTAACATCCATGTAAAGATTTCAATTATTTAATGGAAATAATATGATATCGTCAGCAATATATCATTGGAACTAAGGATAAAAGTGTGAACTTCTTTCAGGAAAGACAAATTTGTTAACAAAACATGCAATTTCCAATGGTATTTCCATAGAGTGGTAGACACGCGCGGAAAGCACGCGCAGTTAGTGTCCCATAGGATTCGATATGAGAGTAGGGAAGTTATCCCGAGGAAGTAGTTAACATATTGATGTTTTTTCTGATTTATAATCCTGCTCAAATTCTGTAAATCACATTAGGGAAACTTGAATTGTATAATCTCTTTAGATGAAATGTTCGACACTTATATGACACTCAAGTGTTAGTAGTGTCGTTAATTTCTTATCAATCAATCAATCAATCATTGTTTATACTTACATCTCTGCAATACTCATGTTGTGCCGCTATTTATTAATCGTTGCTATTGCCGATCCTATCTGAAGTCATATGTTGATATATTACATGTTTCAATGTTGTATATTTTTTTAGTTTTTCTGGATTCGATGTACTGGTGGTCAAGACGCGACCCGTCGCCATCGCCTGGCCCGCCAACGCCAAGGAGATCGCGCGGGAGATCCTGGATTATGTCACGGACGGCGACACACGCCCTCTCCTGGTCCATGCCTTCTCGGTCAGCAGCCACGTGTACGCCGCCTCGAGATGCTCGACCTGATGGATGCATCAGAGGGAGAAGAAGCGCGAGTCTGCGGAGCGGATAGCCGTTAGGCCTATGCATCGGTGCGTTACCGCATCGTTGATCAGATCCTGTACAGTTATATTCTCTCCAGGGATAACTATGAGGGTATCTACTCGCAGGCCGCCAACAACTTCTTTACGCAGTTTGTCATCAAGAGGGTTGCAGAGACCTACTATTGGCTGACCAACAAGCACACCATGGATAGCATCGTCAAGGTGAGCTTGAAGGGTGAACTCTCCCGTGAGCATTGGCGTGAAGATGTGTAGTAAGCCAATGTGGTTTTCAGGGAGTGGTAATGTGAGAGTTAAAGGTCCGTCTCGCAAGGACAGCATAGAAGTAACAGAGACTTACAGGAGACTTGAAAAAAAAAATCAAACACATTCGAATTCACGATGACTTCTCGGAGACCCGTCTAGTCTCGCGGAGACTCGGTCTCAAACAAGCCACATATTTCTAACATTTTACAAGGCATAAACTCAGCAGTAATTTACGGGAATCATAATTCATATTGTTTCATTAATGTATGAAGAAAAGCGAGAATTCCATAAGAATTTCCAAAGAAACAAAGCAGAGTTTATTAACGGTCCTATTGTTCTGCATTGTCCTTCAGGTGAATGAGATCTTTACTGGCTGCCCGGTCAAGGCGCCCGTCCTGAACCTCTTCTCTCGCGATGACCCGATCGCCACGGCCAAGGAAAACGACGAGTTAATTGGTCGAGCAGTGGCGCAAGCATGTGGAGAGCGACCTTGACGTCAGAGCTCCCCACTTTGCGAAGCACAGTGACGAGTAGGAGGAGAGCATCTACGGCTTTATGGGCAAGCTGACACTGCAGCGCTGCCGCACGTTCTAGTTAGAGAAACTCAGCAGTAATTCACATCTTGGGGAATCATAATTCATACTGATTCATTAATGTATGAAGCAAAGCGAGAATTCCATAAGAATTCCGTCGTCGGCGGGGACGCTACTGTAGGAAGCGCCAAAGCAGGCCGAATTAAAGTAGAATGGGTGAGGGAGATTGTCGAGAACTCGCGGAGCTCAACAAATGAACACAAGGCTAAATCTTCCTAAAGGAGTGGTCACTATAGACTGTAGGATGGACTTTGGCACGACTTAACGAAGGATGAGTGAGGGAGATAATTAATCCGCGCAGCCAGCTTGACAAATGAACATCTCCTACCAGAGATGCCATTATATATGATGGACTTTTGCGAAACTTGACAAAATGGTAAGGGAGAGAGAGAGCCGGCTGAGCTAGCGCAACAAATCATATCTAAATCTTCCCTAAAATAAAGGTCACGATGAATTAATGGATGGGCTTTGGAACGATTTGAAGAGAACGCGCAGAGGTAGCGCAACTAATCAACGCTACATCTCTCCTTAAGGAGAGGTCATTGAACGGTGGACTTTCCCACAGAGGAACACCGGGGTAACTCTACACATGTCCTATATAAATATCAGCGACACATCTCTCTCTTGATTAAGCTGCGAGCTTTAGGATTGACTGGTCAGAAAAAACCGCCAATCTTAATTGTTTACATGCCGAAACTCGCACATCTCCTTTTGAGGTATTGAGCATTAGTTTATCACTAATGCAGGGGAACAAAAGGTATTTTGTATCCACCCATTGGACAGTCAGTATAGACATGTTCACCGTAATAGCGGATCATATTCAGATATGCCTAGAACGAGTATTTACCTAACTAATGTCACACAAATAAGAATGTTTCATTATCATGTATATATATTATGAAACTGATATGTGAGCCAAGAATCTGAAGGTTGAAATTTTGTACGTCGTATACTGTGTAAAGTTGAAAGAGTTTGGATTGATGAAAAAAAACAGGGGTATGGGGCAAGGGAAGAAGGACTATTAAGTTGATAAGCATCCTGACTGACTGGTTTACCATGATATGCAATTGATACAAAGAGCTTAGTACAGAGAACTGTGTGGCACTCCATGATCGCCTACGTCACACGACAAAGCACCCAGAGAGAGAGAGAGAGAGTATACAAGCAGTCATATTAACTATCAAGATAGCTTGGACAGACCACAAGGCAAATCATGATCGTTGAATTATTTCACGAAAAGTTGGATTGCATGCATGAATACTTTTGAACAAAGAATGACACCACCTCTCTTAACCCTAATACTACCGGGGTATTTCAAAGCATGTTAGGGTGTGTGTGTGTGTGTGTTTGTGGGGGGGGGGGGGTGGCATTATAGCCATGGCCGCCCGATTCCCTCATTTTTTTTTTATATAGGGGTCAAGAATTATGTACTCTACAAGCTGTATAGCTAAATTTACGAAAGTGCCTTTATTTTTTTTTAATTCAATAATGTATGCTCATTTATGCAAGAAATCACTAGATAAAGCCTCAGAAATATCAATTTCTGGTACAAATGTCTTTCAAAAATCCCTCATCAATTCCTGAAAAAGGGAAAGGTTATGGTAATTATTTCTCACGTATTTCATTGTTTTTCGTCAAGCGCATTTTGCAATTTGGGTGTGTGTATGAATGTGGGTGTCTGTTGGTTTATGTGTGTGTTGTAATTATTTACACTACATATTAGAAAAGTATTTACATAAAATGGGAAATCTCCTGCATGATTTTGTCCATATGGTTGTGCTCAGTCATATAAAAAAAATAGCGAAATTTCAGTGACATGTGTTTGGTAAACGTAATCTGATATCGGCACGGTAGGTCCGATCGTAATAAATTTGGTATCATAATGTGCGGAAAGGATCAGAAAAAAAATGCACCCCGTGAGTATTAGGATTAAAGGATTATGTGAAGCACGTTGAATTCTCAATACTGCACATAAGGGAAAGTCGTCCAATGATGTATTAGTGTAAGAGACCGGCGGCATGGATCATTCTTCGACACATATCCCCGTCACACACACGCCTATGTTGCAAGTAATAGCATGTGAAGTGCACAGTATTGATGTAAGAACACGACTCTATAAGAAGCAAAATAATTGTGGTTGTATTTAATTGAGGAAAGCAATGTTTGAACAAACTATTTCTCTCTCAAATGACATGCTATTGCATGTGAATCTCCAACGATATAAGCTATCCATCATGTACATTGTATATCTATATATTCATGTTATCAGAATCAGTGTTGGTGTGTGTAAAGTATCTAATTGGTGATTCATATGGCTTAGCTTCTTTGTATTGTAGGGTGTACAGCTCGGTTTTTCTTGATTTCCCCCGAGATGTTCCTTCACATATACATATATCGTCACATATACTTCTCTGCTTGTGATCTGCGTCGGGTTTCGCCGAAACTCCTTGCGTCGGACGCAAGGACGACGCAGGGAAGGATCGTAGAAGTTGACAAGCAAGCTGCCAACTCCATGTAGAAAAACACGGACGGCCGGTTGTGACCATGGCATAATTGATCCTAGTATAAATGTACTTATCTTTTAAAGGATAGAATAAATAAGAACTTAATAAGTTATATTTCTAAGCGTTTAATAGAGACAGCATTATAAAAGAACAGGTATGTATTTTTAATTTTTAGTTCTTGAAATAAAATGTATGTTTGGCACATATCTCACCTAATTAATATCCTTCATTCTCATTTTCAATTAAATATAGTAATAAATTATTTACTTTCTTACTCCGATTTTAGTTGTATTTTTATGGGGGGGGGGGAGGCTCGATCAGCCAGCAAATAATTTGTAAGAAAACAACATGACTTTTCTTATATTCAGGAGGGTTTTTGTCGACAATTGCCAAAGTGTTGCATCACTGTTTGAATTGAGTTTTGACTAGGACAATTCTCTGCATCCACAATATAGATATTTGAGTGTTTCCTTCATCAAAACGATGAGCATTGACATGAATATACATGGATGAGTTTCATTATTACCGTATTGATGTATGTCATGAATTGGACAATGTTGATGCATTCAAGAATAAAAAAATATTTGTGGGGAAAATAAGCAACCGTCTACGTCTGCTTATCTGAATATAGTGTACCGAGGTGTGACGCCATTTGAGCATTATTATCAAGACAAATATAATACGGGCAGAACAAGCAGCGGTGATTACAACGGGGAATGTAATTGAGAATGCAGGACACTAGCCCGATATACAATATCGGACAGGTAAACCTCTCAGTGGAGTGAGTTTGTTCAGAGCCAATTTGTCTTGACAACATGTTCATATGACGACACCACTTCGGTACTCTATATGAAAGAATGCTTGCATCGGAAGAGAAAAGAACAACGAAAACGGCTTTAGAGAAAGAGAGAGGGGGGGGGGGGGTAGAGAGAGAGAAAAAGAGGAGGGAGAGAGGGAGAGGTGGAGAGAGAGGAGGTTGGGAGGAGAGAGACGGAGAGAAAAGCGAGCGCCATGGAAAAGTAGTAACATTTCAATGGCCAATCATCTCACAGCATATAAGATGTCATATCATAGTTCATGTTACTACAAGATTGTATCAGATTTAGAGGGCTCTCGGGTCACTTTCGGGATACATATGGGCAACAAATCCCCCCTCCCCCATGTGATTTATTTCATAAATTACACATTTCGTTATATCAAAAAGAAAATTACCTCAGCAATAGATAGAAACTTGTTGACAATCTGCAAGTATATATGTTTAATACTCTTTGAAAAGGTACCAACATCAGCAATCGGTCTGTTGGCTCAGTTGGTAGAGCGTCAGACTGATAACCTGAAGGTCGTGAGTTCGATTCCTGACATAGATGCTCTTTTGGTTTTTTTCTCGTTGATTTGAAACTAATAGTCTATACGCTAAAATCACCAAGCAAAACCACCGACGTCTTATAGCCTAGTGGTAGGGTAAGCGCCGGGACTACCTCACACTCGTGCTAGCGAGCACGGGTTCGAAACCCGCTAACTCCAAGGTTGAAAAGCCAAGGTTCAAGGATTGTCGGATGGCCCGGCAAAGGCATTGGGATCACCCTTGTTCCTCCCCTAAAGAGTTAGAGTCTATAGTTTTTATAGGCTACAGTTTTTAGGAGGTAGGAAGGGATACGCGAATGGGCCGGTCGCCATACCAGAAGGGAACTAATGGTAGTCGGTAAGGGTCATGAGCTTAATTGCGGAAGCCCGAAGTCACGACACCTGAACTCCTGGCAACCATCGCTTAACCTTTTATTTTTTTGTTGTTGAAATATTGACTTTAATTGTTGTTTTCCTTCTATATCTGATGACAACAATCAACAAGAGCCTTATATTTGTTGTTCCGTTTTTAATTATTCCATATTCCTCTTCTTATTACTTTTCTGCCCGGTTTTTTGTCCATTCATTTTCTACACTTTCCTGGAGCATGTTGCATATAGGTTTTAAGTTATTCTACCTTACCATCAATGCTACCTACCAAGAAAACCTATCTGCAACATGGCCCTGATCTCTGATTCCAATCTTTCTTATTTGAACAGAGTAGAGGGTATCCTCAACCAGCAAGGCTATCATTTTCCAGTAGGACAATGACCCAAACCCTATTCAAAGAATATGCAAAGGCTACTTGAAGAAAAAGGAAGAGACAAGTCCTGGCAATCATGGATTGGCCGCCCCAGTCTACAGATTTCAATCCCCTTTCTTGTCATTTATGTTTTTGAATGAAAAAAAAGAGGTTTCCAAGTGAAACACTACGTACTGTTTAATTGTATTTGTGTGTTTGACTTCTAACTAGGAAAAGGAAAAATAAATGAAGTTTCGCATTTAACCCTGTATAATGGTGGAAAGCTCTGGATATCTAGATTACGCGAATGTAATAAAAAGGTTAGCATTTTGAGAAAATGCCATATTGACTGGTAGGCAGCCATTTAATAGAGTATAACTTTGTGCGAATCAATGATAATATGTACATTCTTATATACTACTCACTTTAAAACAAAACTTGAACTATGCTGTGAGCCTGAATATCAATAAAGCCTACCAATTATAGAAAAACACACTGAATGCAGGTGTTCCTAGACTTGTTGAGTTCAGTGTATCTCTCTTACTTTCTCTCCCACTACGTACATATTCCTCTTACTTTCTCTCTCCCTATACGGTACATACAGCTGGCCACCATACCGTACCGGGTAGGCAAGCGAAGGAAGGGCAGACCACAACGAAGGTGGATAGAATCAATCAATGGATAGATGGAGCAGCCAATCTACCAACTGCGACAGGTAGATGCTGCTGCGGGAATATTCAATTTAATGATTCATTCAAAGAAGAAATGTCAATTACAGTACATGTATGTAAAGAAAAAAATCATAAAAGCAAAACTAAAATTGAAGAAAAAAAGGGGAAAGAGAAGTACTATCATCTAATGATCAAAAGTGGTGCATGTAGTTGCAAAATGATGAGTAAAGCACAACCCTGTCACATAAAACCTCGGAGGAGAAGGGGTGAAGATGATAGTCCTTATGGTTTTGGAAAATAAATATGAAGGACTGAAAATACATCTTTTTTTACAGAATGGTGGCAAGATCGTCACGCTTGCACGACGATAAATCTTATGCTTTTGTTTAGATGCATATGCATAACTTCAGATGCTTACGAATAGAAAGATTGGATGATATCAGAGATCAGGGCCATGTTGGAGATATGTTTTCTTGGTAGCTACCACTACATTTAAGTTACAATAATTGAAAACCTATATGCAACATCCTCCTGGAACTGACAACAAGTGTAAATAATAAAAATAATAATAATACATGATGCTTCTGGCAGAAATACCACGTGGGCTCACATGTGTGGTGCACAATGGGGGTTGTTGTGCTCTGAATTAGTTATCTCATACACACAGGTCCAAATTTGACCAATAATTCATCAGGGTCAAAAAGTAACATATTTTTTAAGTAACATATTTTTTTATGTATTACTATGTATTTTATAATGAGGCAAAGAAGACATCAGCAGGCCGAATGGAGAAGTAAACAAACTACATGTATATATTTGCCTGGAGTAGATTTTCGAGTAAGAGATCAAAGGGGAAGGGACTGAAAGTCAGCAATTGGTTAATTTAGTTAGAAATTAATATCAGTAAATAAATTTCAATAAGTAATTAATTTGATATTTCTCAGCACAATAGATTAAACCGCCATTTACATGAAGTCTGTGTAATTTTCCATGAGGCACAGAAAACAGTGGCCCATATGGAGAAGTAAACAAAATATATTTTTGCCTGGAGTAGATTTTTGAGTAAGAGATTAATGATAGTCTGCAATCGTTTAATTCAGAAAGAAAAAATGGAGAACAAGGGGATACCTTCTCGTTTAAGCCAATAATACAGTTTATATGATGGAACCTTTTTTTTTATTGAAATGGGCAGAAAGAGAAGTTTTGAAAAACATTAATCTTCAATGGTTATGTTTAACTTAAATCAATTTGAATAGACAACTTTGCCATATATAAAGCATCACATTGCTAGTACTGCAGAACTTACTTCTTGGTTACCATTATTTCCTTTAGTATACAGACTGTGCATAGAGAATGCCCATGCTATGTAAGCCTAATTCTGACATCAAAATAAAAATGCTAGGAATCACCATTATCATTTAATCTTTCAAGTTGAGATTTTATTGAAATCTTTGCATGAGACCATTCACAAATATCTCCTAATGGGTAAAAATGTGACTAATCACATATTTATATACGTTTAACATGATTCATCAAAACACTGATTGATACAGAATATAGTTTCTTTTAAACTATCAAACATGAATAAATATGTGTCCCTTGAAAGTGTAAAACATAAAAGGTCAAGGTCTAAAAAATATGCCCGACTGAATTACACACAGATTAAAAACTACACCGTTTGTTATGAATATAAGCAAAATATGTGCCCATTGTGTAAAACCTGATTTTGCTGTATGATTTCATTTTCTGTCCAGGGGGAGGGGGTAGGCTTCAAAATATGTTGCAAATAAATACCCCAATTCTCTTAGACTTAAGAATCCAGATCTCCTCATAAGCAATAAACATGCGTGCACTCTGCTGACTTACTTTTTCATCAAAATGTCTAAGTTCAAATACTTGTATTTCAGCACAATACAACAGATTGGATACATGTGTGATTTTTTGTTTTTGCAATAAAAATGATATCATTCATTAGCGAGGTTATACTACAGATGTGATACTAATCATTCTAGAATATTATGCTCTACCAGATAACAATATGCAACAACAATGCTTTTGAACGATGATAAACACAAAGATATTGAGTAGGTACTGCCGTTTTAAAAAGGATCTTGTCCTTCTCAAAATGGGTATGCCACAGACCAGCAAACCCAGTGTACACACACATTTAGTACTTGACATTAACAGAATATACACAACACATTGAATAAGCAGATGCTGTGTGATGATGGATGTCAACATATTAATGCATTTTTTCTTCAATTTGTTCTTAAAAACATCTCCAGACAGAAATTAATACATGTATATGTACATTAAGTTGTTAACAAATGTGTATGTTGAGTTGCAACACTCATGCATCCATCACACGGTTAAAAGAATAACTTATACAGCACCAGATTCAGTTTGAATATACACTTACAAAATAAGTGATAATATGTAAAAAGAAAGAAAGAAAAGAACAAATAACAATTTTCGTCTATAAAAAGAAAAAGGCTTACGATAAAGACACACCCACACCCACTTTAATGAATGCAGTACAGACATGGTCCAAGGAACACATTGACATCACATGTGTGAGCTCTCCTGACCACATTATGGTCTGCTTTCATGTTATCGAAATATTCCAAAAAAACTGCACTGATCGGGTTTAAGGATACTTGATAACCCCTTTTTTCTGCAGGGTGCCCCTTCCTTCTCGTTTCAATAAAGTACGCCAAATCTAAGCTTGAATATGTGATAAAAGGGCGATAAAGTTCCAACTCTCCCCCACTCCAAGGTCAGTATTTTCCCTCTTATATCATTGAGAATGGTTGTGTACTGAATATCACAAACTATTTCCAAACTCTATATTAACCAAGGACAAATAATCCATAAACAGTACATGTATAAAACCAAATATTTTCAAAATGTGACAAGAGTGCATTGTACTGTTTAGCAATGGCATTCACTGTAATTGTGGACGTATATGTTTGTGTAATGTGAACATCTTTGACAGAATGTTGATGCAGCAGTTTTTTGTTCACATTTTGCAAGACTCGAATGACATTCTGGCATGCTTTCACACATCTCTAACATGTCCATATTTGGCATGGAATTCATTGTGTGTTGATAAAACCTGAATATTAAGATTTGCAGCATTGAGATGAGCATCAGAGCATGAATTTGGAGAGCACCGTGAGATTCACTATACACCAAGAGCCAGTATTTCACATAACACATATTTCCACGGAACATCAACATATATACAGCAACGGGGTATTCAGAGTAAATACTGAGTGAAGTAATGCAGAGAGACTAGTAGAATAAACAAAGGGGGTGGTTGATAATTAATGCTGGATAACAAACAAACTAAAGGCACATTCACAAATAGTTAGCTGCTACTGCTCCAGTACACTCAGTCTAGACCAGCAACAACTTCTGCAGGCTTGAACTCTTAAACAGTTATCAAGACAATGATAATAACAGCACCCTTTCTTTGCAGCAATGTACGTGATAAATTTTCTTTACCTTCCCTTTCCCTTTTTTCGTCTTATTCTTTGTACCATTACATTCCATTGATGATTTCCTCCATCAGCGCAATACCCCACTAGCGCCTGGAACGAGACCAACCGCGCTAACCCCAGTGACAGGCGAGGGGTGAACGGAAGATCTCTCAGAGCGCCAGGAGTGTAGGCATATTTCGGAGTACGGGATACATAGCTCCGTGGATACAACTGCTGATACAACTGAGGGACAACCCACACCCACAGTGCCTTGTCCAAAGTCTATATCGACTCTAGTACAGCATCTCTATGTACAGTTAATACGAAAAGGCTGTCAGTGATTCGAAGATGTGGAGGTGGTGCTAAAAGTAATAGCGCATAAAAAATGGTTGCTCACTTCAATTATATATTAACGTGTGGAAAGTTGTTGTTGGTGCAGATTGCTCAGTGGTAAGCAGAGTAAATTATCCTGTATGATGTTCAAATTAATGAAATCAATGCATGAAGATGTTGAATGTTCGTTTACTTCAAAATGGGTTGCAAATATTATTGATTTGTTGGATAAGTATCTGATATCTGATATCTGATAAGAGTAGAAGCAGGTGAATGTAAACTGGGTGAAATTAGTTTTTGAACAACGAATACGAGATAAAGAAAAGCAAACCTGGAACAACGAAGTCCAAAATAATAGCCAATGCATAAACTATAGGATAGTAAAAGATAATCTTGATTTCGAATCATATCTCAGAAAACTGAACTGTAATAATAGGATAAACTTATGTAAATTTAGATGCGGTTATCATAATCTGCCATGTGTTGCAGGTAGATATGTAAATATTCCAAGATCTGAAAAGAAATGTAATGTATGTGATTTGAGATGAATTTCATTATCTGTTTGAATGTAATTACTTCTCAGATGATAGAGTAAAATACATTTCTCGCTATTATGTGATTCGTCCAAATATCTTGAAAATGTGCTCATTATTTAACACGAGAATTTCAAAGAAATTATCACAACTTGCTAAGTTCATTAAACTCATAATGGCGAAGTTTAAGACATAAATTGATTCAAAAATGTATTATAGGCCTATGTTATAAAATGTAATACATTGCTTCTGTGAATACTTGTAAATATTGCAAAGACTATTACATGTACATGTATTGCGAAACTGTTCTCTGTCCTTTTTCTTGAAGAAACATATAAATTGTATTGTACAAGTTATTATGTATTTCTCATACCTCGAAAGGGGTCGTCAGAAATAATAAATAAACTTCAAACTTCAAACTTCGCTAGCGGTGTACGATTCCTGTGCTTATCTATGGGAAAGTGTCTCGTTCTCTCAAGCCATAAATTGAAGTTAGTGATTATTTCCGATCGCCCAAAAGTTTACGCGAAAACGATACTTGGTCCGTTGGAACAATATCTGCCTATGAGAACGACATATATTATGCCACACCACTGGAACATAATATACCGGTATATCGTGTTCCAGAACGATATATACCGGGATATTTGGTTCTGAGAACCAAATATAATAGGAACGGAAGTGCGAGAGAGAGAGAGAGAGAGAGAGAGAGAGACAGTGGGGGGGGGGGGGGGGGGGGGTCCTGGGTGTTGGCGGTGGAAGGCAAGTTGTGTTTTTACATGAATCACCCAGCCGTTCGACTTTGTTTATTCCGGCCATAGCTGCGCGTTGTTTACCTGTTTTTTGTAGGTCTTCGATGTCAGTGAAATAGTGACTTTCTGGAGGTTTGTAAACTAAGGTCTGTATCACTGGCCATCCTTTTCTGTCTCGGAACTTCGCTTTTGATCAATGCACCATTTTGCTGTTATTCTGCCTTTTTGATTTTGTTTTCTAATCATGTAAAAATTGTTTGTATATATTGTGATCCCCGATGATTCTTTGATAAAAACATAATTAAAAAAAAATATATATATAATAGGAACGGAATATGCCATCACACCGGCACGAAGTGACTGTGAAGCACGGGTTCATTGCCAAACCACAGGAGTTAAAAGCAAGCGCAATGATTACGTAGCTGGGGAATAGATTCATTTACATGTAACTGGAAAAGAGTTCCAATGCGAAAACGTTATTTGATTCTGATTCTTGCTCTCTATATATATTGTTATCTCCCTCCTCCTTTTTGTTCTCATTCTTCTACTCCTTTAGTGACTATTAATGACTATTAATTTTCAAAAACTACAATTAAATAAGTTGAACCTAAATTAAGGTACACTCTCAAATATTTGATGACACTGTGTCACTCCTTTGTTTTTGTTTTGTTTTGTTAGTTGTATGGGTTTTTTGTCAGGTATGCAAATATATATTAGTATTATTAAATTCTGGAGAGCAGCATCGATAGGTCAATTGCCTCTGTGTCTCCCCCACAATTTAGTTTTATATATCTTGCTATGTATGTAATTATTTCTTTCATCAATTTCGTATCAAATGTAATTGAAGTTTGTGTAAATAAATTAGATGAAATGAAATACAAATATGCTTAACTGATGCGTATGCATATTGCTCGTTACAAATACAAACTGCTAACTAGGCCTATAAGGCATGCTGCACAGATGTCTGTTTGACCGTTTTCCTTTTCACTGATTGTTTGAATTCGCATGTGTTATTCCTAGTGATTAGGTATTGATTATACGTACAGCAAAGTTTTCTAATGTCCTAGGTGTATTTCGTAGTTTCATACCAGATCGCTTAATAGTTTGTATTTCAATCAAACTACACAAGTTTTTAGCGATTATTTTGTGTTTTTCTCTGGAAAATATATAACTTCCTGTTTTGGGTGAGTACCAAGTCTGTATTACTTTTCTGTACAGTGTGCCGTATCAATGTACACTAGTGCAGTGTACTAAACATGTACTAACTTTGTGAGGTGCAAAGTAGTCATGTGATCATTATCATCATTATCATCATCATCATTATCATCATCATCAGGCATTGTTCATCCATTGTTGGATGAAGCCCTCCTCAATCAGTTTCCATTTGCTTCTATTTGCTGTTATTCTGTTCCATGTTGCTGTGTTTGTGTATGATAATATTTCGTCTCTCCACCTTTACTTCTCTGAGATTCTTGGTCCATCTGTTGTCTCGTGTTCTATATAAGTGTCCAGCCCATCATCTCTCTTTGTTTCAGCCAAGCCAATTATGCTCCACTTGAAATCTTCAAGTTCTTCGAGCCCTCACATTGTATGTATATACATATATTAATTTGTGTTAAGGAGCCAGCTTCCTTGCGGCTTTGACTGTAAAACGTAATCTGATGCTGTCACAAAAATATTGATTTTCATCACAAAATCACAACAGTAGGTGATTTAATTTTTGCTGTGATTATTATGTGGACAAACTTAATATACCGTAGTGACTCGAAGGACAAAATCAAGGGTTAGGCCATTTCCTGACCTATTTAATCTGACCTAGTCTTTCTGACCTAGTTTTTTTGCCATTCATTTTGTACACGAGGCAGTTTTCATGAGACGGCCTCTGTTATTGGCTACTGTACTAATGAATATTCAAGACGATGGTATGGCTTGTCGAACGTCGCGCCGGCCAAAGAGGCGGCCATCGCCAGGAGCTGGTGAGCTGGAGGCGCGCTAGTCCACGCGGGAATTGCCAGCGCCGGACTGCTCCACTACAGAAAAAGGGGACGGTGCTCTCAGAAAGAAAATATAATGTAAAAAACACTGGATTTTTGTTGGACAATAAGATAAAAGTGAATTTGTTTATCCTTGTATTATTGAAGAATACATCATCTCATGAAAATGTTATTGAATGATTGAATAAGGAATATTTTTGGTAGAAATTTATTATGCACCCCTATCAAACAGTCGATGACTCCAATATTTTTTTCTCTAGCGAGATTTGGGGAAAAAGAGACGGGAGATTCCATTTTGCTCTAGGGGATTTAGAGCATCATGTCGGGAGGGACAGATAAAAAAATAATAAATAGTCTAATAAAACCTAGCAAACATGAAATAATTATAACACAAACACATATCTATTTACTCAACTTTTTATCACAACATGGCATTTGTGCACAGTAATAGGTTTTCTAGTGTCCTTATATCAACTCATTACCCACATACAATGGTACAAAGGAACAACTGATATCGGCATGAGCGTGCTCTCGCAGGCTGTGGCCGATTGCAGAGAGCAAGGATTTCTCTCTCAGCTGTGAAAAGCTCTGGCGTCTATGAGCTAGCGTGTAAAAAAAAATTGCGCCTCCTGGCCGCCTCTTTGGGCGCGCCGGCGCGAATGTTCGAAAAAATTGCGCCTCCTGGCCGCCTCTTTGGCCGCGCCGGCGCGAATGTTCGACAAACCATACCATAGTCTTGAATATTCATTAGCACAGTAGCCAATAACAGAGGCCGTACTGAGTGAATGGCAAAAAACTAGGTCAGAAAGACTAGGTCAGATTAAAAGTAGGTCAGGAAATGGCCTAACCCCAAAATCAATCAACATTGATAGTTATTAGTGACTTATGCGGTTTTATTTGGCGTCCAATAAGGTACGTCTACGTTAACTACACTGTTTACGTTAAGCCTCTGTTCTGGGTACGGGCCAAAGTGTCTTGAGCCGTGTCTATCGTTTTGACCATGTGGATGTCTGGAACAGACCGGTTTACTAACATATTCACATTTTATGCATACCAGTTTAACAAAGGCTGCCCCTGACAACCGGAGAACTTGCCCGAGGTTTGCCCGACTGAAATACCATTGGTAGGTGCAGGTTAATGGAATAGTTCGTTACTAGGCCCCGAGGGAAGAAACATCCATCAATTTGACATTGGTAAACCGATCTATTGGCCTCTCCCATTGCATTGCATGCTGTTCAGAACAGTTCAGAATGAATTCATAACACAAAAATGTCCATTGTGCATCACACCTCTGAATCCACTATTACAGTTTCATTGATATACTATAAAGCAACAATATTGGTGTGTTGCGAATTTATTAACTGGCATACGTACGCATTTTGAGGTCCACAGAGATTTTCAATTTATAGTAATCATTGTGTTAGCCACCGTGGTTTCATGCCTATATTTAACCAAATGACGATAAAAAGTATCAACATTACAAGTAATCACGTAGGCCTTACTGATATACTTAAGTTTATTTATTCTGGTTCCTTTTAAACAATATTGTGTTGTGAATTGATTATCTGGTATATGAACGCAGTGAGGTCCACATAGATTCACAATTTATAGTAATGATTGTGTTAGCCACCGTTGTTTCGTGCTTATGTTTAACCAAATGGCGATAGAAAGTATCAACATTACAAGTGATCACATAGGCCTAACTGATATACTTATAGTTTATTTTTTCTGGTTCCTTTTAAATTTTCTTTGTAGTAATCCACGTTTGACCACAACCATACTCACGCTGTATCACCCGGCTACCAAGTGAAGGTTTGGAACTTGTACGGAGCGTCATTTGGAGAGCACCGATTACAAATTTAATCTATGGACACCGTTTCCTCCCCCGATTACTGGGCTTTATTTCTAAATGAACGACGTTGGAACTTAGGTTTACGTTGTCGTTTTTGCAAGAGTCTAAGCAAGAAAGGCGTTCTCGTAAACATGGGTCACCTGTCGTCCTTTCACAGTAAGGGGACCTAACTGAAATCAGTAATCTTATCGCAGATGATTTTGTTAAGAATTAAGACCTGATATATATGTTGACCTAATTATAGAATAAAGAGAATAAGAACACCAGTCAAAATAGAGAGGAGAAAATGATAAAGAAGGAATATAAAGTTCGATACTGAGAAATATAACCCTCCCATTACCATTGCCATGAATATGTGAAGTAAGCCAACGAGGCTTACAAGGCTTGGTAATGTAAGAGTTAAATTTCATCTTGCTAAATGAAGGTAGACCTATTTCGAAAACCTTTCCCTGAAACTCATAACGGTTAGGCTATATGTCGGGATGAAACAACATTCACACAGACATGACAGAGTTACTAAGAAGTGTGTGGCAGAGTGTTCAGGCAATATTAAGACCGTGGCTCGTTTCTACATATACTGCATTTTACGATAATAAGATATTACATGTAGATTTGACACAGATCTTAATTGGCACAATTGATTAGCTTATTGAATTGATATGTCATAACTGTCAAGAAGAATGGATGACGAAGAACCAACAAGCAAGGCACGATTCATAGCCGTAGAACCAATCAACTTCTTAGTATTACTCATCCAAGGCATGCAGAGTACCCTGCGAACTCTCTACGTGCAGCAGAGTGTGGCATCGCAGTATGGGGAGGAGTCACATTCACACCAAGACAAGAATTGTTCATCGCTGAACGACACGTTCTCCAAGGAAGATGATATCCAGTCCGACACAGCCATCTGGGTGATGTGGATTGCATCCACCTCTACTTTTCTGCCGATCCTTATCGCTCCTGTCCTCACGGCATCATCGGACACTGTCGGACGAAAACCCATCCTAATCATTGGAGCGGTTGGTCACCTCCTGGCATCATTAGTCTATGTCGTCACGTCTCTTTTTCAAGGTCACGTGTCCATACTCCTCGTGGCTGCAGTCATCTTTGGTCTTTGTGGTGACGCCCAGGCGACCAGGGCGGTGTCCATCGCCTACATCGCAGATTCATCAAGTGGCAAGGCCCGCGCCCAAAGACTGGTCTTTCTGACCTTCGTCGGGTACACCGGGTGGGAAGCTGGTCAGGCCTTAGGGGGCGTCATACTACAATACACCGAGAGCTTCCCCATATCTCTGTCCATAGCTGCAGTTCTAGCTGCGGTAAACCTAGCCTATACGGCGTATCCAAACCTCCTTCTAGAAACAGCTACTGTTGACCTTAGCACTTCGTTCTCTCTACTAACTATCTGCAAGAACACATTCACAAAGCTGATGGGATTTCTAAAAGGCTCCGAGGTTCGACGTGGTCGGAGGATTGCTCTTCTCATGGCAATTTGTTGCTTAAATTATTTTGTGAATGAAGGATTGTACGAGCTTATTGTCATCTATGGTCTCGGAAGGCCATTCTGTTGGACACCCTTGATCACAGGAATTTATAATGCAGCTACATCTCTGTACCCTGCCGCAGGTAAGTAAACTGTTTTTGAACGTTTTAGAATTTCACGTACTGTACTGATTTATAACACTTTTTAACATGCATTCCCTTTTCTTTTGTCACCCCTTCATGAATTTTCTTCTTCACCACATAACTAAGCCAAACATTACGAAATGAACTTATCAAATTGTCCGATGAAGTAATTGCACATGTTTGTTGATTTGTCTTTTTCAACTTTAGGTACATTTGAAATAAGAAATGTTGTTAGCTATCATTATAAACGTATAAACATAATGATTATAAACATTCACGAGACAAAATAAAAGTAAACTTGTAGTATCTTGCTTTAAAGATAACATTGTCATCTCCAGCCCGTAGAAATAAACGTTCAAATAAACATTTCTTGCAAGTTGAAATATCAAATACGTGTATCATGAATACAAAATGCCGCCATGTTACAAAGAAAATTAGTGTGGTCAGTTTAGTATGAAGAAGGAAACCAATGGTTCATAGAAACATGTGGTGATACATTGTAGAGTACAGGAACCGGGTTCCCTGGGTTGAGTCTCTATACAATGTTTATGAATGAGATAACATAGGAGTCGACGAGTTAAAACAAAAAGGTGGCAAATATGAAAGGGTCTCGGCATTGTTTCGATGTTTCATGTAAGGTTCTATTCATTACTGTATGAACCGATTATTGTTGATAAGAACATATTTTTACCGAATACGCCTATTTTCTCGTTGTTACAGTTGCAGCGTTGATCACCCGACCGCTGCTTCGTTGTATATCTGAACACTGGGTGCTGCACCTCGCGTTCATCTCCTTCATAGCCCAGGTCGTCACCACTGCGCTAGCTACGAACACCCTGCAGCTAGCTGTCATAGGTAAGTCTGGATGACCTGGGTAATGGGTTATGGTATGATGAGGCGGGTGGAGCTGTGATTGGGAAGGGGGTGGGAATCCAAACATCACCTCCGTACCATGCCCACTGCTCTAGTCAGCATCAGCCCGCAGTCGACTGCCATAGACAGAATCGACGTGGTTTTGCGCCATCGGTGCATGAGAGTATCAATTTTAGTTATTGGCCAGAGTTGATCAACATAGCCAATTTAATGCTACTCATGTTATCCATTTCATCAACCATCATATTCTTCACCATCAATCCTCTTATTCACTAACCTTCACCGTAATCGCCACCGTCATCGTTACCATATGTTCGAAATCGCAAATATTCGCAGTTGTCACCAACACACTCGCAATAATCATTTCAGCACTGCACCATTTTTAAAGGGAACTTGTAAACATGATTACCGTGGTAGTCTTGTTTCCTTTCTTCAATTACAAGCGTATATTACGGTAGCTTGTTCGTTTTCCTCCTTTCAGCAACTGCCCTTAGCGCCCTACGAACCCTTCCTGGCCCGCTGTGTGCGAATCTCATCTCTCGGCTGGTGGCTAAAAGCGAACATGGTAAGCTTGATAGAAGGGTGGTTTCTTTTGTGTATTGCCATTTCGTCCACTCATCACATATGGTCTAATTACTATTTCGCAATTGAACGAAATGGTTATTAGACGATTTAGTTGTTAGACGAACTGATCATTGGACCAAATGGTTGATGAACGAAATGATTATAAGACGCAATGGCAATTGGACGAGTTGATAAGTAGACGATGTGGATATAATTGGACCAACTGAAATTAGCCGATATGGCTATTGGACCAAATGAACGTTGGACGAAGCGATTTAGATTAGAAGGATTTAGATAAAATGGTTGGTAGAAGAAATAGTTGTAGACGAATTGGTTATAGACCAACTGGTGATTAGACGAAATGGCTATTGGACGAAATAATGACTGGACGAAATGGGCGGCAGACGAAATGTTGATGGACGAAATGGCAGTAGAAGAAATTAATGTAGACATGTGGTGAGTGGACGGGGTGGCAGGAGACGAATTGGCAATTTACCGTCTCTGTGACTTCGTTTACAATTGGTTTGTCATGTATGCTCATCTTATTTCAATGCGTTAAGTTAAGGTTATCATGGTTATGCTATACAGATTAAAACAAATGAGACGTCTGTGATTTTCGCTGAAGTCGTAGATATATCATTTTGAAGATGGAGGGCACTGCGCTATGTTCCCTTTTCCCAGCCAATCAAAAATGGGAATAAGTACATGAAATTATTGCATTACTTGTCGATGTTAAATATGAAGTATTTGGGGCAGACGCATCCTCCTCCTCCCTCTTATCTTCTCCCTACCACTCTCAACCTAAAGTAATCTTCGTATTATCTTCATGTTCTCCTCCTTGTCTACCTGTTATACTAAGCCTTCCTCCTATTTAGTCTTTGTCTTCCTCTCTTTTTCCTTTTTTTGTTCTTCTTTATCTGTTTTCTCCACGTCGGGCTTTTTTGACAGAGATATAACTCCTTTCATCCGATCCGATACTGGTTTGCAGTGACATATTCGTGAAAATGAAACGTGAAGTTAAACATTTATTTGACGCGTCTTACACTCTTGTCTTGCCTTGTTTTATGTTTATTTTTCGCAGGGACAACGTTTGGACTTTTATCCCTAGTTTCAAGCTTGGCCATCCTATTCTCACCCCTCTGGATGAATGGACTTTTCTCCTACGGATTACGCGCGGGAATCCCGGAATTAACATTCCACGTGACAATAGGAGTTTTGATTATACCAATGATTCTAACTGGGTGCGTCAAAGATGTTGGAGAACTTCCACAATCGAAAAGAGAGATACAGATTACACTTCATGTGAAATTAATTGATTCGCTTTCACGTTTTGCTTCGTATACAGAAACACAGTTTCTAAAGTTAAGATATCTAATGAATCTAAAACATGCGCAATACTTCTTATGAATTAGGGATACTTCTTTTCGGGTGCAAATTCATAATAACGAACAGGAAATAAACGAAAAATAAAAAGTAAAAAGAAAAGAAGGAAAAAGGAGCTATAAAAGGAAAAAAATCATACAATGTAAACAATATACGATTTACTGAGGCGAGCAAACCACCAGTAACGTGCTGATGCCATTGGCAACTTTATTTATCAAGGAGACCCTTTTTCGAACAGGTGTTCATTCTAACCATATACATGTGATATAATCTTGAAAGCATTTATCTCAATTAATGAATAAGCCGAGGTCTTTTATTTGTGTATTATGATAACTAAAATATGTTCAATCTTTATTTCGTTTCAGAATTCTACAAGCTTTTCGATCAAAAGCAGCCAATCCAGATGGACCTGAAGAACTACAAAGTATCATGCCAAGAGAAAGCAAGACAGTGGAATAAACTCACTCACTTCGCATCATGATAATGTCATGTTTACCCTTTGACTTCTTACACCACAGATTTTGGGGCAAAATAAACACTTGCTCTCTGACCATCATATCGAGCAGTCTATAAGTACGCGTTCCAGACTTCTTTATAATTTATATCATGTAGGTGCATTATAATTACATGTATGTATTACTTTTCTTTACATGGAATGGCACGAAATTATTCTCATCTCCTTGTTTATTTGGTGTAATATGGATATCAAATAAATTTAAATGCAAGTCGATTTATAAGCCCTATAAACATTATGTTTTATGTTAAAGGTAGTCATATTTTAAATGCTATCGGCTTTCTGGTGCTGGTAACTAATTCATTGTTTAAGGATATTGTTTTTTTCTTTGGTGTGGTGGATAAAGAATGGAATCAAATATACAAAGTAAAACGGAAGTTCATGTGTGTTTGTAATTCGAGATGAACGTAAACGTCGAGAAATCTCCGCGGGAAACAAAGTCAATGGAGTGAATGCCATGGTACAAGTCTTTGTCAATATTGCCAAAAGCCAACTACTACGGAAACATAATCCTGCATCTCATTGAAAATGATATTTTCAACAACATCACATAACCTAAAGAATGTTAGGAATATGATTAACACAGCATTCAAATTTTTTTTAGGATCTCTTCTCTTTATGAGACCGTTGTCATACGTAACAACAATAAAAACACGGATCTTTACTAGTCTATCTGTATGGGTAATTGTAAGGGAACCACTCGTTATGCTGAAGGTTCGTTATTCCGAAGGTTCGAATACTCCGAAGGTTCGTTATTCCGAAGGTTCACTATTCCGAAGGTTCGTTAGTCCGAAAAAGAAATAAGGTTCGTTATTCCGAAGGTTCGTTTGTCCGAAACCGTATAAAGGTTTGTGTTGTTCCGAAAGATCGTTATTCTGAAGCTTCGGACTAACGACCTTTATTTCATTTTCGGATTAACGAACCTTCGGAAAAACGAACCTTATTTCGTTTTCGGATTAACGAACCTTCGGAGTAACGAACCCTATTTCGTTGTCGGAATAACGAACCTTCGGAATAACGAACCCTATTTTATTTTCGGATTAACGAACCTTTGGAAAAATGAACCTTCGGAAAAACACCACAAATGCTCGGATTAACGAACCCTTTTTCGTTTTCGGAATAACGAGCATCGAGGTATAGGCAATTTGCGTGTTTCGGAATTACAAACCTTGGGAATAACGAACCTTCGAAATATCGAACTGTTTCCAATTGTATTGTCAATCGCGTGTTGCAGAGTGGCTAGTAAGAGATTTACAAAGAATGAAAGGTATGTCGGACGTAGAAGTATCATCGACAGGATCACTTTGCATGGAAAAAAAGAAGAAGAATTGAAATCACACTATGTCATCTCAGACCATACTAAAATCGATATTAATGATAGAAATGCAATAGCAATACAGCAATTATATTCGTGTTGTACCATAAACGCAAAAGTAAATTAAAACCCCATTTATCACACTTTTCTACTACAAAAGTAAAGAAAGTATTGTTAATTACATATACATGCAGAATGTAGGATTGTTTGAAGAAAGCCTAATGCAATTAGAACATGCATGTACAATATAAGAATCAAATTGTCACGGCCCGGTTTAGAGCCGACAGTAAAATAAAAGAGGAAAAACTTGTTGACAAATAACACCACAAACCGACTATGACAAATCAATTATACTTAACATTATTTTAATCAGTTACTGAAAATATCATTAATCCTACATTTAAAACAAGGCATTAGCAATATTGTGTCTCGCCCACTTGCGAAAATAACCAGAAATATCGCGATCTCCGTTGCTACTTAAAAGAAAACTGAAACAAACAAATAAGCAACTTTAAACAGACAACATCAAAATCAGGTGCAAAATAGTGACTTTGAATAAATTTGCATAAATGTGCATGAGTAATGTTTGCCTAAATCTACATCAGTAATGCTCACACATGCTCACACAATTCTGTGCACAAGTATAGGAAGCCTTCACCAAGAGTCTTGCAAGTAAACTTTAATGTATGACCTCAAATGACCTTTGACCTTATCATGTGACCTCTTACAGCACAATAACATGCAGGTGCCCCCATTGCATCCATCACTCAAGTTGGATTGCCATTGTAGCAACATGTGATGAGTTATGTGTGATAAGAGAGTCTTGCAAGTAAACTTTAACGTATGACCTCAAATGACCTTTGACCTTATCCTGTGACCTCCAACGGTACCATAACATGAAGGTACCCCCAGTGCATCTATGACCCAAGTTAGGTTGTAATCCAAGCAACCTATGTGAAGTTATTTGTCAAAAGAGAGTCTTGCAGGTAAACGTTAACGTATGACCTCAAATGACCTTTGACCTTATCCTGTGACCTCCAACAGCACCATAACATGTAGGTACCCCCAGTGCATCTATGACCCAAGTTAGGTTGTAATCCAAGCAACCCATGTGAAGTTATTTGTCAAAAGAGAGTCTTGCAGGTAAACTTTAACGTATGACCTCAAATGACCTTTGACCTTATCCTGTGACCTCCAACGGTACCATAACATAAAGGTACCCCCAGTGCATCTATGACCCAAGTTAGGTTGTAATCCAAGCAACCCATGTGAAGTTATTTGTCAAAAGAGAGTCTTGCAGGTAAACTTTAACGTATGACCTCAAATGACCTTTGACCTTATCCTGTGACCTCCAACGGTACCATAACATGAAGGTACCCCCAGTGCATCTATGACCCAAGTTAGGTTGTAATCCAAGCAACCCATGTGAAGTTATTTGTCAAAAGAGAGTCTTGCAGGTAAACTTTAACGTATGACCTCAAATGACCTTTGACCTTATCCTGTGACCTCCAACAGCACCATAACATGAAGGTACCCCCAGTGCATCTATGACCCAAGTTAGGTTGTAATCCAAGCAACCTATGTGAAGTTATTTGTCAAAAGAGAGTCTTGCAGGTAAACTTTAACGTATGACCTCAAATGACCTTTGACCTTATCCTGTGACCTCCAACGCCACCATAACATGAAGGTACCCCCAGTGCATCTATGACCCAAGTTAGGTTGTAATCCAAGCAACCCATGTGAAGTTATGGATCATAAGAGAGTCTTGCAGGTAAACTTTAACATTTGTGACGGACGACGGACGACGGACGACGGACGACGGACGGACGACGGACGGACGACGGACGGACGACGGACGGACGCCATTTGGATCCCTTAGTCTCGCCTTCACCTCCGGTGGGCGAGACAAAAAAATCACGTGATTGAAACAAATTATTTAGACGGACCAGGTAAACCACACACCCAAATCATACGGAATCACACCAACAACAAACACACGAAAACCTGGCGGTTCGCGGTCGGGGCCCCGTTTCAATGATGCTGCGTGGAACTAACTAATGAAGACGCGCTTGACCTTCGATGATGCTGGCGACCTTGCGACGGGCGACTCCTCAACGAAAAAGGCGACGTGGCGACGTGGTGACGTGGACACGGATCAGGGACGCGTAATGTGACGTCAGTCCCGTACACAAACTCACCATAGGTGAGTTTCCATACAAAATACAGCGAAGACACCTCTTCAAAACTTGTCAGCTACGATAAGGTAAATAATAATTGTTGACGGCTGCTTATCTTCGGTTACACTTCAGTTACAGATTCATCACGAACTAAAAAAAACCCACCGTACAGGTCGAAAGCAAAAGAAAGTAATGCCTTAACGTGTACAACGTACGGTTAAATATCTTGCCCAACGTATCGCCTCGGGCGTGGCACGGAGACGCTAGCGTGGGTGCTACAAAAATAACCTGTAACCTGCATTAATTTACTAAACGTACCTAAAAAAGGTATCAGGACAAATCCACGGGAACGAAAGTACTAAAACAGCGATACTTGAACATTTGCGATTAATTTGCATATAAATGAAAGGGTAGACTTAACATTCGATCACCCGTTTAAACATGTGGTACACCTGTATAGGCTTTTACCC
The DNA here is from genome assembly GCA_963669155.1 of Arbacia lixula. NCBI lineage: Eukaryota > Metazoa > Echinodermata > Echinoidea > Arbacioida > Arbaciidae > Arbacia > Arbacia lixula. The sequence continues at coordinate 16,444,190 of OZ022581.1, forward strand.
GGGCATGAAAATGAAACAAATTGGGATGCCTTTTACTGGACAAGAGTAACCATGGTAGACAATAAAATAAATGGAAATTTCAAGCCTACCCGTGACATAAATCATCAGGGCGTTAGATAATATTATGTCTGCAATTCTGCATATCTCTTTCCACATACATGTGTGTTTCTTAGGATACAGGTAATTAGACAAAGTCCTCACCTCCATTGTGCCCTACAAATATGGTTATTGCTATGTTCACTGCCAGAACCACAATGACTGTTTCCATCATATCTGTACATAGTTATTACAAATATACTCTTATTACTTCCTAAATGAGTAATGTGAAAGAAAATTCAACTTGAGTAGATCACATGTGGATAACAATTAAACATTGCACCTATCAGGAAACTGTTGACATAACCAGCACTGCAAGCTAAACGAAATGACAGAGAGGATTATTTACATTATTACATTAAAGATAATTCTATAGACGCTTGTTCATACAGTATGTATATTCGAAAAGAAAGTGTGATCACAATGAGGCAACAACGAAGGGAAAAATTAACTGAAGCCTACGGCTTTTAACCCCGTTGATAGGCCTTCACCACACGTACATGTAAATATGCATGTATAAGATTATTAATGAATGGTTCTCTATAGTAAATGAGACAGATTTGTGTAGTGGTAACAGCATATCTTACGGCCTCGCGAGAAAGAACAAGTTTTACAGCATTACTTATGGATAAACATTACAGTATGCGATAGTATAGAACCTGCACGTCGAAATCCAAATCACCTACAAATAAATCTACATTTTGCTAGATTTTCTGTCTACTGCTTTTAAATTACACAAATAAAAAGAATAACTGAATAAGTTGAAGGAATGCCTCTCGGACGTTATTAGATATTGAACAAATTTTCCATATATTATATCGCAGGACATAATTGCCTGGCAGTAAAGACAATTTGATTTAAAATGATCTACTAATGTGAACATTTCTACTATTTAGATATTTCAAACCAACACGTCTGACTTATCACTGTCTCATGATTCGTTGACATGTCCTTGTATGCAAACAGTCAAGCCTCTGAAAACGACCTGCAAAATGGGTGTTTCATAGCCTTTCTGTTTGATATTGTTCCTCTTCTCTTGGCATGGTTGGTGGAAATGCTTGTAGGATCCTAGAATGGAATACAGAATCATAATTTAACTCGTTCTCTTCTTTTTAATCTTTTGAATCATAATACATGTATTCTATGTCCTCTCATCCTTCTTAGTTTTCTTAACCCTTTGTGTGCGGTGTTTGACTATTTTAAATTAATGCACACAAATCCCATATAGAAACATTTTATCTGGCACACAAAGGGTTTACACAAAATATAAATATGGGTCCATTACCATTGGGGGAAAAATCGAAATGGTCTATATTGATGATAATTCATACTTAGGGCAAATCGAGAAAACAGTAAGCCTCCCTGATGTTTCACAATAGTTAAAAATAAACATTTTGATATTCTGCCGTCTTTTCTTTATTCTCTGTGTCATCATCACAATGCGTATTCTTTTCCTTCTCATCTTTCTTTCAGTTTTGAAATTTCCTTCGCCTATTAATTTTTTATTTGACATTTTGTAGCTGCTTACACCTTTCCTGATTCTTGGTCTGTTACTCTCCAGCAGAAATGTGATACTGCATGGTCAGAACGATTCTTTATTCAACATAAATCTTAAAGTCTTTTCCATAACTTTCTGTCTGATTTGGGAAACATTCAGAAGTTAAGCTTACCCATTCAGAATCAACGGTATAACCAAAATTCCTGTTGCCACGTAGAAAATCAATTCAAGGTTTCCCGTGTGTAATCCGTAGGAGAATAGTCCATTTATCCAGAGGGGTGAGCATACGGTGGCGAAGCTTGAAAGTAGTGACAATAGTCCAAATGTTGTTCCTGTAAATAGGAGCAAAACAACATAATCTAATTCAAGAAGGGTGTTTCACTCTATTTCATTGTAAGCCAGCGCATTTTGGTCTCATGGCAGTTGTCCTTTTTGAACACAGGTATATCTTGAATGAAGTTGGTAAGATACATAGTCCATCCTGAAATTAAGTTGGTTTTGCTAAAAGCAGAAATATAAAAAGGAATGTATAAGTGAAGGTTTGATATAAATCCGTCAAAGGGTAAGACAATTACAATTGTTTACCATTTTGATTTCGTGGCGTCACGTGCGAGATGCTCTCCTGTATGTTGTGTACAAACATTTTTAACGATTTCATTTTTCTCAGAAGGATATGAATCATTTCATTTGTGCATTTGGTAGATAGAAACACATAGAAACTCGTTTTTATACGCATATCTCTATGAACAAAATTCCTTCTTTAAAAACAGAAAAAGTACAAATTATGGAATAATGCAGCACACAACATTTGGGAGAAATCATAATTTTCTTATGATTTAAAGGTGATATTCATAGGAAATAAAATCAAATAAATATAGTTTCTTTTATGATTGAATGAGTTAAGCTTGCAGCTAACATGCCATGAAAGTGTTCAGTTTTGTGTTTAATGAAAGTCAAATTTTACTAAATTGACTCTCTTCCTGACCTACGAAATCGCCTCAGGGAAAGTGGCGTTGTGTGTGCGTCACAACCGGGATACGCTTCACAATGACCATTGTGTATCACACCTGTTAATCCACTAGCAACTGCCATCACAGTTTCATTAACAATGCATGATGCTTCTGGCGGAAAAGAAGCTGCGGATTGGCATGTGTGATGCACAATAACGCCTCCCTTTTCTTACGTCAGACCTAAAGGCCGTTTCGGATGAGCGTAGGGCAAATTTGTTCCCGATATTAAGGTGGTTGTTTTCACCATAATTTCGCTTTTTGGAAAGTGACATATTGTTTGAATGTCATCCGGGCTCATTGTATGGCTTATAAGCTTTCTGCAGATGAATATCTTCATACTTTTGGATTTTCTATGAATATCACCTTTAACACCCTGCAAGCACGGACAAACAAGAAAATTGAAAGTGCAAAGATAATAGGTATCAGAGGAAGCAGAAGAAAAAGAATATGTATATGGGATAAGGAGGGAGAACAAAGGAAAATGAGAGGGGGAGGGTGCAGGAAGAAGAAGATGAAAAAGAAAAAGAAAAATGAGAAGAAGAAGAAGAAGAAGAAGCAGAAGAAGAAGAAAAGGAAAAGGAAATTAAAGAAAGAGTTACACAAGGAAAACAGAGGGAGAAAACAAGATTATCTAAAGTTAATAGAGACATACACAGGGGAGGGGGTCATCGGCGGCAGAAACCTCCTGACTTTCAACAAGTCTGTTAAATGCTTAGTTTAAAGAAATTATGCGTTCTCGTCAGAGAGGACCCGTTTTAGTTCAAGACCTCACTTATTCGTCTCTCTCGATCTCTCTAATAGAGAGATAATGAGCTTAAATTGACTTCCCTCCTAAACACTCACCATGTTCTGTTTTCGTCACGAGCCGAGAAATCATATTCGCACACAGAGGTTCTGAGAAGGTTCGTAGGGCGCTGAGAGCTGTCGCTTAATGGAAGAGAAATAATAAGCTTAATACTTTTATTGAAGCAAGAAATCAAGTAGCTACAAATATGATATTGATGATCACGATCATACCTGCTTATGAGAAATTGGGAAGCACTCGTTGTTCCGAAAGTTCGTTATTCCGAACGTTACGCGACAAATGCTCGGATTAACGAACCCTTTTTCGTTTTCGGACTAACGAGCATCGAGGTATAGGCAATTTACGTGTTTCGGAATTACGAACCTTCGGAATATCGAACTGTAACCAAGAATTTTGGGATACTGTGATCCTACTAACCACGAATGCGATGGACTGATGGTGGGGTTGGTGGTGATAATACCAAAGGAGGGCATGGATGGGGAAGGAAAAATCCTTTGCAGTTGTATAGGGAATGGAGGGTGACAATGACAAATTTGATGACATCGATGATGTGTTTTACGTATAGTGGCGATAACAATGACGACGATGATGATTATCGATTACGACGATGATGCTCATTTGGACGAAGGACGTTAATGAAAATGGTGACCATATCAGTAATTGGGTCCTTTATAAGATATCAGATGAATCGTGGTCCCTAACCCTATCCCATAGTGAAATATCATGCCTGTATATCACCCGCACGCTGATGATGGTTACGGTTCCAAACTTTGAGGTTCCAAACTTATAAGACATATCAAGCATGTCCCTTCCACCCTCCTAAATTGTGCAACTCTCCAAGACAAACGCTTTCGTATTCACCAAGAAAAGTTGATTGTATGGTTAACAGTGGTGATGAAGTGGGCTCCAGCGCATGCACATACCTACAACTGCACATTTTCCACCCAATGACTTACCTATAACAGCTAGCTGCAGGGTGTTTTTAGCTAGCGCAGTCGTGACGACCTGAGCTATGAAGGAGATGAACGCGAGGTGCAGCACCCAGTGTTCAGACATACAATGAAGTAGCGGTCGGGTGATCAACGCTGCAACTGTTGCATGAGAGAAAACGCAAATATTGGTCGTCTTCGCTCGCAATACCTATATTCTTCCTTTAGCAAGCATTGTCAACCATCATCACAGTTATATTCAAATGCAAGAAATGAATCATTTGACGTAAGGCCATAAAAGAAGTAAGGTTAACAGCAACATTAATTAACTAGAGAGAAACGGATTATAGTCTGTATTTAATAGTTGATCACGACCACCTCGCATTCTATATCTACTCCTAGAATCTAATATTGCGTGAACCGCTTTTTTTCTCTCTCTTAATTGCATTCATCACTCTAATTGAACAACAATTCCTGCAGTTTGGGGCTGGGTTATATGACATCATCAAATCCAAATCAGCACACCATGTGGAAAAAGTTATTCTCAATCAGATTATATATGATCAAATTCCCTATGTAAAATAAGCCTCGACCAAGAAAAAGGTTTGTCATAAAATGCATGCAGCAAATAGTGTAGTTACCTGTTGCAGGATACAGACATGTAGCAGCAGAAAAGACTCCTATGATCAAGGGTGTCCAACAGAATGGCATTCCGAGACCATATATGGCGATGAGGTCGTGCAACCCTCTATTTACCAACAAATTCAAACAGGAAATTGCCATGAAGAGAGAAATTCTCCATCCTTGTCCAGTCTTTGTGCATTTCAGGAATCCCACCACCTTTCTGAAAGGAGTCCTACAGTTTTATGGCAATAATTTAGTTCTGGGGTCTACAGTAACTGTTTCTAGGAGAATCTTGGGACATGCCGTGTAGGCTAGGTTGGCTGCAGCTAGCGCGGCAGCTACGGACAAAGATATCGGGAAGCTCTTGGTGTACTGTAAAAGGACGCCCGCTGCGGCCTGACCCACACCCCACCCGACGTACGTTGCAAAGGACAGAAAGACCAGTCTCTGAGCGCGGGCTTTGCCACGTGAGGAATCCGCGATGTAAGCGAAGGATACCGCCTTGATTGCCTCGGCGTCACCGCAAAGACCAAGGATGACTGCAGCTACGAGGAGTATGGACACGTGACTTTGAAAAAGGGACGTGATGACATAGACTAATGATGCCAGTAGGTGACCAACCGCTCCAATGATCAGGATGGGTTTTCGCCCGACAGTGTCCGATGATGCCGTGAGGACAGGAGCGATAAGGATCGGCAGGATGGTAGAGGTGGATGCAATCCACATCACCCAGATGGCCGTGTCGGACTGGATCTCATCTTCCTTTGAGAACGTGTCGTTCAGCGATGAACAATTCTTGTCTTGGTGTGGCTGTGATTTCTCCCCATACTGCGATGCCACACTCTGCTGCACGTACAGAGTTCGCAGGGTACTCTGTATGCCTTGGATGAGTAATACTAAGAAATTAATCGGTTCAACCGCAATGAATCGTGCCTTGCTCGTTGGTTCTTCGTCGTCCATTATCATAATTACTCTTGGTAGCTGACACTCGGTAATCCACCCCTGTTTCGTTATTCCTGACGTCCAAGTCCTTCCCAGTTTGTTTGGTGATCTTAAGACAAAACTGAAACATGGCAAAAGCTCGTTCAATGTTCAATGCAAGACTTTTGTGTGAGTGTGTGTGTGTGTGTGTGCGTGCGTATGCGTGTGTGTGTGTGTGTGTGTGTGTGTGTTCTGGGGTGATAACACGGTGGCAAACGATGCTTCAAAATTATCTTATCGTGAAGAATACAGTTATCATGGTTAATCGAAATTCATTTACCAAGCACAATAATAGTTCATCCAGGAAACACGGCTGCGTAGTGTCCTTACGTGTGAAGCTCTCATCACCGATTAGATGAAGGGAAATGGTTAGTTATTCCAAAGACCTGGATCAAGCTATTTTTCAACCTCATGAAATTTCCTGTATGAAATGATACACTACAGTTCACAGCAGTCCTGTTTTATTACGTTTAATTTGTCTGACATATCTTTAATATTCATAACCCTCAAAATACCATTGAACTTGTATATTTACATTGTCAACAGCTGTAGGATATAAATTTTCCCTGTTATATAAACGATGTTTACATTCGTTTGTATTTGAAGCGATGCTAATGTCTTGTTATATTTAAATATATTTATAATCATATGTAATATAATCTTTGAAAGGGGGATGGGGGTAATTAATAGTATACAAACAAAGACTGTTCGAAGAAAAATTAAGTGCACGAGGTGTTCTCACAACTTAAACATTTTGAGCCCGCAGCCACTAAACAAGACTGTTATTATGGTTATTATTTTCACTAAATCAACAGCGCACATTCGCCTTGACGTTCACTGCGTATTTGTATCACACATTGCGCATGCAGTAGTGTTTGTACTTTGCAAGAGGCAAGCAAACAAAAAGTAATCTTATTCAGGTTGTTGTGTACAATTTGTTTGGAAAATGTCCATTTTCTCAATAGGATATTTACCATTACAGTTGTGCGTTTGATATATCATTAGACAAATGTTTTTACACACATATCGCTTTGAACAGAATGTATTCCTTCATGAAAGAACATAGAAAAGGCAATTTATGGAAAAATTAGTACACAGCATAATGGGAGAGAACCTCGCACATGACGTCACAAATCAAAATTGTAAAATCAAATAATTTTGTATTCCTTCGACCGATTTTCGTCAAACCTTTACTGATATGTTTTTTTTAAGTGTCTCTCTTTATTGAAACCAAAATGATTTTGTTTGTATGTTGTTACTGAAAAGAGGAATGGGGCAGCCGGAGCCCCCCTCTGGACAGCCATTCCTTTGTAAAAAAACAAAACAAAAAAAAACAGAAGGACAAACGTTGTCAAAAACAGAGGGTAAAAATATCATGGAATTATTTTGTGCACAAAAATTACGGGAGAGCACCTCCCACGTGATGTCACGAAATTGGCATTTCAAAAGATCATAGCTTTCTTAGCCTTTGGCGGATTTTCGTCAAACCGTCACTATACATTATGTTTCTTTCATGTGACTCCCTTTAATGAAACCATCATAATTTCAGGGTGAACTTTAAGACGCGTGAACAAAGTTAGATGGAGACAGGGAGAGAAATATAGGCCTAGAGTAGGGCGAGAGAGGAGAGAAAACGCTAGAGATATGCGACAGCGGTGAAAATATTGAAAGGCATGCAAGGAGTAGAGAGGGAGGGAAAAACAGAGCCGCGACAGTCCCTCAAACAGAGAGAGAGAGAGAGAGAGAGAGAGAGAGAGAGAGAGTGTGTGTGTGTGTGTGTGTGTGTGTGTGTGTGTGCGTGTGTGTCAGTGGCGTAGACAGGTTCATACACCTGGGGGGATGACTGGGCTGCTAGCGATCGAGAGGGCGCGAAAGCGCCCGAGTGAGGGAGCGAAGCGACCGAGCCGGGGGAGGGTGTGGGAGGGTGGTGTCCCCCCTCCCACGGTAGGGAGCTTTTGCAATTTTGAACTTGAAATCGTGCAATCTCATGCATACTTAATGAGGTAAAATAACCACACAAGCGTTCACCCACACACACACATACTCACACACACACACACACACACACACACACACACACACACACACACACACACACATTGTATTAATTACGCCTTAAATGGACAGTCATAGTTTCGACAAGATCTACACACCGTGGCATACGAGTACGGAATGGACTGACACATATTTTGCATGAGGGTTCGTAATGGATCCAGGGGTAGTTTGGGTACCATTTGGCTTGAAACAGAATTTTCTGCGGTTTAGTTTCTCTCGTACGGGAGCAAGAAGTTGGGGTGATTGGGGCTAACCCAGTCGTTAAAACCGGCATCAGTTTCATCATCATCTTTCGCCTCAGATGCTCCATCACCCTCAACGGCACTTTCTCCTAGTTGAACTTCCGTAAGAACAGGCCTTTCTCCGACATTATCCGATTTTGATGTAGACGGCTGTTCGCCATCATGTTCTTCTTTCTCATTATGCTTGAAAAATAAGTTATCTTTGATGTTTTCAACTTCTTATTATGAGCCATCCTAGAATCAGAAAATCAATTCACGCTGTGAATTATGTTAGGGGCACACTCATATATAGTTTCCCCTTAAAAAGTTAAGGAAGACAAGGCCTCCAAGGACTCACCGCGTGTTTTTGTTTTCTAAACACAACAAAAAAAAAAATCCCCCCCCCCCCCCAAGCAAAATAGCATAACTTTTTATCGAAGCGGTTTTGGGCAAAATGATTTGCAGGATTGTCCCTTAACTTATTGACTAACGTCTGTGTGAAAATGACATTAATCCAATTAGTCATGGCATGAGTGGGCAAATTTTAAAGGCAAAAAAATATAGATTTTTCAAAAGTCACAAGGGTAATTGTTTATGCCGTTTTAACAGTACATTTGGGCATTTCTTTATTTTCTGCGATTTTTTAAGTGTATTCACTCAACCATGACACGAAAATGACTTCCAATGTTAACATAAAAGGTCATGTTACATCTTTGTCAAAATTTCCAGTTGTATTTTTTCACAAAAATAAATGGTTTTTAAAAGTTTCAAACTCAAGAGGGAGGAGTATTTTTTAAATGGGTTAAATGGGTTAAAATAATGTCGGGACAGGTGTAGGTGCATCGAGATATGGATGATAAACAATGGAAGGACATAAGTTATGCACCAGAGATGGAATTCATCAAAAATTCATATGACAGAAACCCCAAATTACCCTTGTGACTTTTTAAAAGTTACATTTTTGCCTCTTAAATTTGCCCACTCACGTACGCATGATTTATTGGATATTTGGATTAATGTGATTTTCACACAAAAGTTAGTCAATAAGGTGAGAAACAATCCTGCCAAATTATTTTGCCCAAAACCTCTTTGAATAATGCTATTTTGCTTAGTGAGGACAAACCACAAGATAACCACAAAAATCCCCCCCCCCCCCCCAAGCAAAATAGCATAACTTTTTATCGAAGCGGTTTTGGGCAAAATGATTTGCAGGATTGTCCCTTAACTTATTGACTAACGTCTGTGTGAAAATGACATTAATCCAATTAGTCATGGCATGAGTGGGCAAATTTTAAAGGCAAAAAAATATAGATTTTTCAAAAGTCACAAGGGTAATTGTTTATGCCGTTTTAACAGTACATTTGGGCATTTCTTTATTTTCTGCAATTTTTTAAGTGTATTCACTCAACCATGACACGAAAATGACTTCCAATGTTAACATAAAAGGTCATGTTACATCTTTGTCAAAATTTCCAGTTGTATTTTTTCACAAAAATAAATGGTTTTTAAAAGTTTCAAACTCAAGAGGGAGGAGTATTTTTTAAATGGGTTAAATGTCGGGACAGGTGTAGGTGCATCGAGATATGGATGATAAACAATGGAAGGACATAAGTTATGCACCAGAGATGGAATTCATCAAAAATTCATATGACAGAAACCCCAAATTACCCTTGTGACTTTTTAAAAGTTACATTTTTGCCTCTTAAATTTGCCCACTCACGTACGCATGATTTATTGGATATTTGGATTAATGTGATTTTCACACAAAAGTTAGTCAATAAGGTGAGAAACAATCCTGCCAAATTATTTTGCCCAAAACCTCTTTGAATAATGCTATTTTGCTTAGTGAGGACAAACCACAAGATAACCACAAAATACTTGTAAGATTTTCTATTTTTTTACCGTCTGAATTGGCTTTCACCATGTGAATGCGGCTAATACCAATAAACACGATTACAATAATGATGAGGATTAATATCATCATCATGATAATTATCATTATTAATATTATAATTGTTATCATTATTATTTTTACTACTATTCTCATCATTATGACTTATTAAGTAAGCAAGTGATTGTACATGCCATCCCCCCCCCCCCCCCCCCCCATGTGAAGGGGGAGGGGGAGGCGTAGGTTTTAAGTTTTGAATCGCTCCCCATAGGCCTATTGTGTGTCAAAATATGTAAGATATTATTATTAATCAACGTCAGTTTATTGGTTGACCGTCATTTGCGTAACCCTACATGATACATGTACTGTAATCAATAAATGGGTCCCAATTCAATCTGACTTCCGGTTCAGGGTCGCTAGCTCACCGACGCGACATCGCGATAACGACGCCATTTTAAGTTATCGTGATTCTCGTGTTCTCGCGACTGAGCAGCTCTCGTCAAATTTCTCGTCATTTCCGCGAATTTTGTAAGTTTACTGTGACTTTCAATCAACGAAAATGTATGGGAAATTGAAGAGATTGCTTGATGCGTTATTCGCAAAGAATATTTATGTCTGTTCCCTGTGTAATTCTAGAATAAGAGTGTGTTCTTTACTCTTGAATATTCGTAGCGAGCGTCGTAGTTTTCGGATAGGATAAACGGTGCTCTTTTATTGTGCATTTTCAGTGGCGGCTGCTATTGTTGACTTCGACTGTGTGTGTACATGGATTCCCGTGTGTGCATGTGAGTGCATTGCCGATGGGATTGCATTATATTGCCAAGCCAAAATTTGTGATGGTGCTACTGCTAGCTGCCCTGAATTCCGTTGCTCACCTGATCGATAGTCATGATTAGTCACCCCTCTTTCTCCTCTCCATCCTGCATTTTGGTCATGTGCAAAACAAAACAAAGCATAGAACTAAAAGCTAAATTGACGAAGACTGTCTTTAATTGTTATGATTGCGGATCTGCATCAGCAACCTTTTTTTGGTGGTTACTGACTCAGTGACTGACTGACGTTGGACTGTAAATATAAGTGCTTATATTTTTTAGTCTGTATCAATTTTTATTGTGCTGATTTCCAATAAAATAAATGTATAAACTATAATCTGAATGTAATGCCTAATTAAGGCTTAAAGTTTACTTGTGGGATTAGGATGGTTTGATTGAATTACTGTGCATGCTGTATCAGCTGTTGCGGTAACCTTGTGGTAACCTTGTCGCGGATTCGCGGCAACCTCTATCTGGCCATTCTGGTCACATGAATATTCATAGAAAAGGTTTGCCGCGGAGGCATTAATTTGTAGATTTACCAGTTCCACAACTAAGTTGCTGCGGATCCGCGGCAACCTTTAAAAGAGGTTGCGACAAGACTAGTAATTTGCATGTGAAAAAGCAACCTGGTTACCACAAGGTTACTGCAAGGTTGCTATTTGTTGCTACAGCAGTCTGCCGCAAGCCCATATTTTTGCTATGGGATTGCATGGTAACTCTCAACAATAAATGATGGACGCGATATTTTCTAGCATTTCTAGCCTCTTGGTGATGGTGAGCTTGTTCAATGTTCTCTTGTACACAGGTTCCTATTAGTTCCAGCCATGTCTTCACGCCAGTCTTCACGGAGGCTGAGCAAGTCTGGGAGGAAGCGCAAGACGTCTGAGGAAAATGCGGAGGAGACGGCTGAGGAGAAGATTGAGGGTGAGGGGGCAGAGCAGACAAGGAGCAAGAAGGTGAAGCCGGAGTCTGCGGCAGAGCTAGAGGGAAAAGAGAGCAGTGCAGGAACAGAGAGCAATACCCATGAAGAAGTAGGTGGAGCCAGTAAACATTTAATATGGATACTTAACTCAGTACAATTTTAGTCCCTGCAATGCAAAAAAGAGCCCCCGCAAATTATGAATATGCCCTTGTGGGAAATTAATTGTGATGTAGAGGTTTAATGTGAAACAGTGTGTTTGTTCCATTAACATCAGGCTCGAAAAGTAGTCTCCACTTGTTTTTTCGCCCTAGCTGGCTAGACAGAGCACAATATGTTGTGCTTGTGTATCCTATTCTCCCAAGTTACATATCATACGAGCTTCACTACGATCGCATATCAGAGTCACCCCTGCTGGGCCCTGCATCAGTGCAACTACTGTTGCCGGGGTCTGTAAGCCATGGCGATGGAGAAGGTGGAGGGCGAACTCCTCATCCAATCGCCCAAGCTTAAGCCTGCTTCTGGGCCGCGACTTTCAAATAGAAAACTGTTTCTTTGTCGGACCAACTCTCGGTAGGCATTTTTAGGGTATATCCTAGGGCTAGTACTACTGTGTTATGTCCTTTCGTGCGGCTCTGTCGAATCCATTACTACACGTACTGTCGTTCGCATAACCTCGAAATCTCGCTATCATTCATGCAGTAGTCCGCGCAGGCTGCTAATTTTCGGAACGTGAAGCCTAGCTCTGACTTCGGGTCGCTGTCGGACGTTGTCAGACACTTTCCGAGATTGCTAGACTAGTCCGACGTGCACGCATAATGCACAGGGTTTGTGTACGACTGAATGGGGCTTGCGGAATCACGCATTTTACAGTATCTCTCAGTTGCATGTGCCTTTAAGTAATTTAGAGTAAGTTTCACCACCGTGTTATAGAGAAAATTAGCTGGAAGTGTTTTTAAATTCTATTTCACCTGGACTTTACACTTTTTGTGGACCTGGCCTACCCCAGGGACAAGATAATAATTTTCATCTCCTTATCCACTGACATCAAAGGACCCAGTGATCAGCAGCCAAGAAGAGGAGCCAGCTCAAGGTAAGCAAATAGTAATGTACAATGCCTAACAATTTACACAATTGTGCCAACCAGTCACAAGAATAAACTGAAAATTGAATTTAATTGAGTAAAATCCCATATGCAAGATCATGTGACTGGACAAGTATCCTATATATAACTGTAGTAAATTCATCCTTAAATGTTTCAGTGAATCCCTCTTCAATTATATGAGATCATCACACCTACATCATATGCATGCCATGTGCTACTTAAATGTACACAACAGCTCAAAGGAATTGGCATAGGGAAAGGGAAAGGGAAGAAAGGAAAGGAGCCGCAGTTGTAAACCGTGGTATATTTTGTCCAGTTCAGCATGAAACATGATGCCTTTTAGGCTAAAGCATCATGTTTCATGCTGAACTGGACAAAATATTCTACGGTTTAAAACTCCGGCTCCTTCCCTTTCTTCCCTCTCCCTTTCCCTATGCCATTTCCTTTGAGCTCTAGTGTAGTTGAGTAACCCTTCTTGATTAAGATGTCTTCACAGTGCCATTCAACAAAATGTCTGTTTTGAGAGCATGATGACAAATAACTGACCTGTAAAATATGTCCAAGTTTATATGACCAATAGTATTTTTTAGTTGCATAGTTTTGTCAACTTTCCTTGCTTACTTCACAGAAGCCAGCCTTTCTTGATATGAGTGCTGAATATATTCCTAATTGTGAGCCCTTTTCTGCAAAAATTTACTTAAAAGTTATTCAAACAATCATTAATAACTTTTTTTTTTGGTGTTGCAGATCGCACAAGTGCCAGCCTCCCAGGGTTCACAGAGGCCCAAAGAAGAGCCGTCACGGCACGCAGAAAGCTTGATCGATCAATCAGACAACGTCAGAGCTCAATCAACTTGCAGGTACAAAAGTTACAGACCTGTCTCAAAAGCTCACTGTTTTTAAAGGTGGGGTCAACTTGATTAGCCTTAGAAATGTGCATTGTAATTGTTCCTTCCTGTCTATGAAGACAGCTTTGTCTTTTCCCGTGGAATGGTTCAGTTACAATCAGGATTTAAAACTTACTTCAAAGCAAAATTATATTTATTGCCGGATTTCAGGTAGGCTTTGGACAGGTCGTTTGAAACCTAATACTTAATGACCAGAGACCGCAATACGCAATAGCACACATCATGCTTTCAGATCACACTGAGAAACATTGAGGCAAACAGCGTACCCTGAGCAAATGTTGGAATACGGTATGTGACTGCTTGTAGACCGTCGTCATTACGTTTCAAATGCTAACAGAAATAGTTTCTCATTTCTTCTGAAAAGGTTCGTGAAGCTATGACTGAAATTTCATACACATTATAGGTCAGGTTTACTGCTGATTCCTGCTGAGTTTCACGATTTTTGTATATGAGCCACCTTGTCTTTAAAAACGCCTTTACAAGTTCACCCACTGATTCTTCCACACCAAAATGTCTAAGACATGACCAAAGCCAATTTTATACCCAACTTAAATCCTGTGACTTACTATTTCCTCAAACTCATTCTCAGAAATCTTTGGTGCATCTGAGGCGAGTTGTATTCACCCAACTGCAGGCCATGAACAGAAGGTTGCAGTCCTGCGAGCAGTCCAGTCACAGAATAGAGGAAGACCTCGGGGATATCAAGGCAGCAATGCAGGGTGAAAACCGGCAACGGTAAGTGTGTGTAAATAGTTATAGTGGGCTTTGTGTAGCAAAGTCCTATCTTTCTATTGTGAATGGCTTTTGAAATGAGAAGTGTACATTGTTTAGAATGGTTGACCCTGATTTTGCTGAGTATTATTCATATTATTAAAGACCTCTTGCTTTGTGTCTAGCCAAAAAATGTGATGAATAATGCAAGATTTAAATAGGGATTCACCAGTTCAAAGTTATTAAAGGGAATGTTCTGTACTGGGAAGACAAAAAGTTTGGGCTGAATAGTTCGAGGATTTGTGATTTAATCACTAATTACTCCAAAAAATGTGGATTATTTGAGGACAAATCACTTTCAGCAAGTTACTAAAATGGACAATACATGAATTTAAGACCATTGATATGGAGATTGCTCGTGATCACCTGTTTGAAGGCTTTTTGTCTTCCCAGTACAGTATATTCCCTTTGATACAACTGAGCTCTTAATTCAGCCGTGATAGTCGCGATCTCATGCATGTGTGATATCAGCAGCAATCATTGATACACTGCTGTGCATGTACAAACAACGAGTGGTGTGTGCACGTGTATCTGAGCATCAGAGCATAGCCATCTGACTGTACCTTTGTGTAGCTTTGGTCAACTTTATGGAGTCCGATCTGTCATGTGGCCAGTCCGACGAGCATGTAACGTGTGATGTGTACTGGTCAACAGGCCTTTTGCAAATCCTGTACACACCTCTACTCCCCATCCATACTGACGTTCATGTAGTTTTAAGAAATACATTACCCCATCCCGCAGACGTTTCTACTCTGATATGATTAACTATATATATTTAGATTAACATACATAAAATATTGCATTTTTAAATTCTTACCTGTCCAATCCATCATACCATGCCCAAATTGCACTGATTGTCAAAAAGGAAGCATACTCCTTATTAACCTTTTCTCTGTTGTATTTGTTATTATTTTATAGAGGTAAAGTAAGAGGCTCATACAGCAAGTTGGTGAAGGCGCCCCGCCCCCACACGGTCGTCCTATCAGTGCCTGACCAACCAGGCGAGGGAGATGACTACGTCTCGCTGAAGGTAGAGGAGCAAAAAGGAGAGGATAAAGAGCTACACGTGGACAACTGTAAGATTCTGTTTGCTGCAATAGTCATGCATGTGCGTGGATTTGTACATATCTCTCTCTGTAACTCATTCAGGACTAGAGCCTTTGAAAGCAAAAATTAATCATTACATAGCTTTCAAAATGACAGCACAAATCATTTGAAATCAGATTTTGTCCTAAAATGGAAAGTACATGGCATTGTCATAAAATTGTTGTAGAATGTTATTAATATTTGAAAGCTATAATGCATTCATGATGATCTTATAGAGATTTCAACTTTGAATTATTGTTTGCAGTTATTGGGCTCAGTGCTAAGAACAGTGTTAAATTAGTTTCTAGTTCTCGGGACATACAGTTGCATACAATATGTAATTACTATGTTTAGTTGTGAGAATGTGGTGACGGAAAGTATATAGCGAGAGAGAGAGAGAGAGAGAGAGAATATTCTAACTTTATTTGTTATGAGTTTGTAATTTATCTCTGTTAATGTACTGTAGCAATGTTTGTTATTTTCCATATCATTGTGTTAACAGGCAATGGAGAGTCACTGATTGTAGACCAAAAGGAAGAGCTTGACAGTGCAAAAGACTCATCGAGCTCAAATGGCAATTTTACATTCATCACCCTGAATGCAGAAGGTACGTCACAAAAAATGCATTTCTTAGTCCACAGGTATGAATATGAATTAATTCATGACCAAGGCCACTTTTGAGCAACAAATTCCACTATTTTGATTTTCAAATTGGCCTCATTTGTTTGTTATATTCAGATTTTCATCATAAAACTGAAGGTACAATTAATTGTAAAAGAGAATGTTGTTTAATTAAATAATCTCGATCAGTATTAATGCCAATTTGAAGAGCAAAAGTGGGAATTCAACTTCTCCAGTTTGTTGATTCAGTTATCATTTCATCTTTATTTCACTTTGTAAAATCACTATGAAAGTGATATTTATGGCTACATGATGAAAATATATTAAACTTGGATAGAAATTTCATGCTCGTTTATTTGATGCAATTTTTTTTTTATTATTTTATATCAAATGGGTCAAACTGAGCATATAGGCAGCATCAATAGGGACTCAGAAAATTAGTCACAGTGCGGCATTTGCACAAACCCTGTATGGTAATCAGAATTTCCGTTTAAGCCTAATTTTGCACATGTCTATGCCTATGTCTGTCATGACATCATAGTTGATAGTGTGAAGAGCATTAGATATTGTTTGGTTATCCAACAGAGGATTATCCCAACGGGTCATGGCTTGGGGATGAGAGCAATGCCGCCATGCGAGTACGATGCGCTATCCCACCCACGTAAGTCATAGCATCTCTCATGGTGCATTCATCAACTCGCTTCTAGCCTATAATTAGCATTTTCAAAAGTGAATCAGGCTTATGTGTGCAGTTATTGTGTTTGTTACTATGTTTGTTATGTGACTAGCCTTGTTGATTTGAAATGCTGAAAAATATGTTTTTGAACGAAACGCGTATGAGCCGGAATAGCGTATTGGAGAACTGATAAACACACATTACAGAATCATATAATGAAAGGCATTTCAATATGCATAAACAAATGCACATTGTAACTTTAGATTGGTGATGAATGCACATTTAGAGGTATTTGTATTTGTCTGTGCTTAGGAGAAACAAGCTCATACTGGACAAGGTACCATGAAATTAAAATAATGTTGGAGCACATTGTTTTTTTAATTTATTGGCAGTTCTAATGTCCTGAGTTTTAGGCTTTC
This sequence comes from Arbacia lixula, assembly GCA_963669155.1. NCBI lineage: Eukaryota > Metazoa > Echinodermata > Echinoidea > Arbacioida > Arbaciidae > Arbacia > Arbacia lixula. The sequence continues at coordinate 16,461,620 of OZ022581.1, forward strand.
AGGTGAACAATACGTCTAACAAGGTATATCTCTCTTTACACATAGACACTACATGAATCGTAGTGACATACACTGCAGATCAAAGGAATTGGCAAAGGGAAAGGGAAGAAAGGGAAGGAGGCTCAGTTTAAAACCACGGTATATTTTGTCCAGTTCAGCATGAAACATGATGCTTTAGCCTAAAAAGCATCGTGTTTCATGCTGAACTGGACAAAATATACCGCAGTTTAAAACTGAGGCCTCTTCCTTTCTTCCCTTTCCTTTTCCCTATGCCAATTCCTTTGAGCTGTAGTGTATATGTTTTTTGTTTTATTGCAGAGAAATTCATGATAAAATGACAGGTTAAAGATGTTTACTTTGATATCGTAATGTCAGCAGAAAATTAAAAGTCAAATAAATGGGCTGCTAGTAAAAGAAAGGGGTGGTCGTGGTGATGATTATGGGCCGAAATCAGTGCAGAGCTCTTCTATAGTCATCGCAAGTGTTTGCATTTCAGCAAGAGATGATTCTTTTGTGGAAATCAGGCGAGACTCGTGGTTCGCGATCCACCTTGTTTCAGTTCTAGAGATGAGAAAAAGCTGGAAATTTGCAGTCTACTTTGTTGAACAATTTGACATGATAGTTCTGTGTACAAACCACATCGGGGGTGATTTAGCCTCTGCAATGTAAAAGAAAAAGTCCCTGTGAATCACAAAGGAACCCCTGCAAAAAAGAAAAAATATAGCTCAGGGTGCCAGGTTCATGACATCATGCTTGAACTGTAGACGCACCAAATTACATTTGTATTTCTTGTTTGACGAGGAGATGGTACACGTCATAAACATGTACAAGTGCAGTTTATTCAAATAACAAGCACCACACTCAAAGTATGGTATGTGTCCCTGTATCCCAAATGGAAGTAAGGCTGATCTTAACTCTATCATTACCAAACAATGATACTCCCTTGTAAGTTACAACACAGATTATTGCATATGGGACTGATAGGGTTGATGTAGGCAATGTTATCGGTCTACCCCTAGCATAGAGACCAACCCGATACATTGATTGATTTGACAGGGAGCTGGTGCACATCATGAACATGTACAAGTCTGCTGAGAAGCTTGCTTTGAAGCTACTTGACCTACTGTTTGACAAAGAGACGCAGGCCACCTCCAACCTGTCAGGAACGGGCAGACACAACAAGAAGAAGCTGGATCCTCTTCTTGTCTATGGCATCCACTGTAAGGAAAGCAGGGGTGCTCTTCCTATTATGTCTGTCCGTCTGTTTGATGTCTTGAAGATATATATATATATATATTTATTTATTTATTTATTATGCCTCCGCCACGAAGTGGCCGGAGGCATTATGTTTTCGGGTTGTCCGTCCGTCCGTCCGTCCGTCCGTCCGTCCGTCCGTCCGTCCGTCCCGAATCCGTTTAGGCAATATCTTGAGAACCGTTCAGCAGATTTTCTTCAAACTTGGTACATGTATGTATTGCATAAAACTGATGAAGTGTGTAAAATTGGGGTCAAATCTGAGTGAGGTCAAAGGTCAAAGGTCAATGAACTTTGTAAAATTGCCCAAAAATGACCTTTTTCACAATAAATCGAAATCCAAGGATGCTATTCTCATTAAACATGGTACAAAGATGGATCACTACTTGGGGATAGACTGGTGACATTTTGGGTAAAATTCCTGAAAGGTCAAAGGTCAAAGGTCAATGAAATTTGTGAAAATATGCCAAAAATTGACCTTTTTCACAATAAATCCAAATCCAAGAATGCAATTCTCATTAAACATGGTACAAAGATAGATCACTACTTGGGGATAGACTGGTGACATTTTTGTTAAAATTCCTGAAAGTTCATAGGTCAAAGTTCAATGAACTTTGCCAAAATTGGCTAGAAATTGCCCCAAACCCTTATTTTTTCACAATAAATCCAAATCCAATGGTGCAATTCCAACCAAACATAGTGAAACGATGGATCACTACTTTTGGGTAGACTGGTGACCTTGTTGGTGAAATTGCTGGAGAGTTCAAAGGTCAATGAACTTTGCCAAAAATTAGCTAAAAATTGCCCTCCAAGTGATAATTTTCAAAAAATATCCAAATCCAATGGAGCAATACCAACCAAAAATGGTGCAAAGATGGATCACTACTAGACTGATGACATTCTTGGTGAAATTTCTCAAAGGTCAGGGATCAAAGGTCTATGAACTTTGCCAAAATTGGCTAAAAATTGCCCCCAAATAGATATTTTTCACATTGAATCCAATACTAATGATTCAATTCAAACCAAACATAGTACAGAGATGTATCACTTCATGGAGGTAGACTGGTGAAGTTTGGGTAAAATTCCTGAAAGGTCAATGAACTTCACCCAAAATTGGCTAATTTTAAACAAACTTGATACAAGGATGGATTTAGACAGACTGGTTAGATTGGAAGTCAAAGAAGTAAGAGGTCAAAAGTCAATGAACATTGCCAAACTTGGCTAAACTTGAAAAAACAGAATGTGATTTTTTCATTTCACACAGGAGCAATGGTACATTGCCCACCAAACATACACATTTTCTGAGAATAGCAAAGAGGCGGAGGCATATTTATCGACCGCGTGGCAGTCGAATTGCTCTAGTTTATTTATTTATTTTATTTTTTATTTATTTATTTTTTTATTTATTTATTTATTTATTTATTATTATTATTATTTTTTTTTTTTTTTGGGGGGGGGAAGGGCTAAATGGTAATAAGGTACATGTTTGAAGTGTTGAAGCTATTGAGCTTTAACATTCTTTGAGGGCTTATGTAGAAGAAACTTGTTCCTCAACTGGATTGTCTATTGTCTCCACTATAGTAAAGAAGGGGGGGGGGGGGTGAGGGGTGTCGCTTCAAACCATGTTCACCTGGATGATGTGTTGCAAGTTCATATCATGGAGGTTTTTTTTTCTCAAAAAGTAACAAAGCTATTAAACTATATCTTCTTTTGAGTTTTATTTTTCCGAGGGCATTCAGAAGAAATTTGATCCTCGACATGTTTATGGCACCTACTATAATTTAAGTATCACGTGGGCCCCTCTTCCAAACACGTCAGACTGGATATTGGGCTGTATCTATGAGAAGTAGCAATTGCTTTTGCTGGCAGACAATGCAAGTGCCCCATCTTATAATGAGTTGCAATTGAGATGAATCCATTACAAGTCCAATCCCCCCAAAGTTATGATATCAAAGGCAAGTCAAGTTTTGGGCAACTCTTTATAAGAGGAGGCATAAACTAGTGCCATACTAATGGAAGTTTCCTAGCCTAGTTAGTTACTTTAAAGGCACGCGGCTGAATGCACTTGAGAAACTAACTAGGCCTTATACGATTCATGAGTACGGCCTCTAGATACCAAAGCATTGAAAAATAGACCAATTTTGTCCTCTTTGGTATCACGTTCTACAGGTCACCTGGTGAAATACTTCGGCATTACCAATGAGGACTGGTATCGGATTAGACACAACATTGACTCCAAGTGCCGCACAGCTTTCCGGAGGAAGCAGAAAGGTCTGGACCTCTACCCCAAACATGCCAAGAAAGCCAAGAGGGTCACTCACTTTACCACACAGGTTCCTAAGCCGTTTTTACTTATGTGTTCAATACTTTCTCCCTAACTGCGTAATAATGAGTTAGGACATGCACCTGTATCTAATGATTCAATTTAATTGATGGAATGTACTCTGAATCTATTAGTTGTTGCTATGTGGACAAACCTCAGACAAGCTTTGGGGTTACAGTAGTAATGTACATACATTTTGCATGCATACTTATTCATTCAAGTATAGCAAATTACTGATCAGCAGCACAGACAGAAAGGATCACTTTCCAAAAACAATATTGGCAGAAGCTTATAGGTCAGTGGCAATCATAATAATAAACAGTTTTACCATTGTAATAATCATACATATTTCTGTATCAAACGGGCAACTCCTGATATATAGGTCCCAACTGAAAACATGTAAACCTATGGTACCGCAACTAGCTTAGTCTATCTTTCCACAAAAGAAATCATTGAAGGAAGAAGTAACATTTATAAATCAAGTTTGTTTTTTCTTCCAACATAGAACCATGTTTAAAATTAAAAAAAAAAAAAAAAAAAACTCCATTAAAAAACAACAGAACATGGAGAACACACACTTAGACCTTGTTTTGTTTTTTACTTTGTTTAGTTATTTTGAGGAAAAGGTCTTGGCCCTGACAACATTGTTTTTACAGGAGTTGCCTGTACATACAATCCTCACAGTGACTGGTATAATCTGCATGATTCCTTCCCTATAGGCTGTTTACGAGGCTTAGGGATGCTTCTTTCCTCACTGCAACAGCAACTAAATTTTGGACACACATGCCAGCCTCCCACTATTTCCCCATCTCCACCACAGCAAGTGTGCTGAATAGTCTGTGTGTTTAGCCTGACTTTGTTCTGATTGCTGGTAGTGCATTGAGGAGGTAATAAACCACAGATCATGGAACGTAGCAAAGAAGCGAAGGTTCATTTATCGACTACGTGGCAGTAGAATTGCTCTAGTTTTTCTTGCCTTTCCTCTTTCATTCTCTGCGTTCTTCCCTGCCCTCATCTTTCTTATTTTCTTTCTCTCCCTCTCTCTTTCCTTCATGCCTTCCTGTCCTTCTCTTGTCTCTTCAATCTTTTTCTCTTGATTCTTTCCTTTTCCATCTAACTTGCTAACTTCTCTCCTCGTTCCTTGACCGATTCAGGACTTCCCGCCAGACAGTGCCGCAGCCGTCCAGGAACTCCAGCAAGTGGTCAACCATCTGCAGGCCCTTCCAGCCGAGGGCTTGACTGGAGGAATCACCATCATCAGGGAGACTGTAGCGCCCTCTACTTGCACCCCCTCTTCCACCACCACAGCCACCACCACACCCAATGCTGGAGATGGAGCTACAGATGGACAGCCCCACCTAGTGGCCAGCCATGCCATTCTGCATGACCAGCAGGGCACAGTCATTGAACCAGACCAGCTCAAAGAGGTACAGCTTACTCTCGATGCGACGAGCTCGGATAAAACAAGGTTTTGTTATAATTAGAAAAATCTCTCGGTCCCATAAGTTTGTACATGCAAACATGCGCCACATCACTTACAATGAGCACAGTTATAAATAACAAGATTTCGTTTTGACGAGCTTTTCCTGTTGACCCCAAGACAAATAAAAACATAACAATTGCATTCCGGTACAACAAGGAAGGAAAAATGGAGGGAGCGCCCATTGAAAGCAATCTTCTCCTAAGATTAATAAGACATGTATACCCCCAGCACTGCATGGAGCCAAACACCTATCTTGTAATACGCAATGCGAGCATGTACACATTTTCTGATCCATCACCCCTTTGCACAGCGTACCCACATTGAAAGCACATGGTTTGCAAGTCCGATCCCGTCATCTTAATCAATGATACAGCGCATGCTGAATTGGGGGTGTGTATGATGAGCACCGATTGCTTTCAGCCTTTGTCTCAAAAGTTAGAGCTTATGCCTCCGCCACGAAGTGGCCGGAGGCATTATGTATTGGGTTGTCTGTCCGTCCGTCCATCCCTAATCCGTTTAGGCAATATTTTGAGAACCGTTAACCAGATTTGCTTCAAACTTGATACATGTGTTTATTGCATAAAACTAATGAAGTGTGTCAAATTGGGGTCAAATCTGATTGAGGTCAAAGGTCAATGAACGTTGTGAACTTTTTCACATTAAATCCAAATCCAAAGATGCAATTCTCATTAAACATGGTACGCAGATGGATCACTACTTGGGGGTAGACTGGTAAAATTCCTGAAAGGTCAGAGGTCAAAGGTAAATTAACTTTGTGAAAAATTGCAAAAAATTGACTCTTTTCACAATAACTCTAAATCCAAGGATGTAATTCTCAATAAACATGGTACACGAATGGATCACTACTTGGGGTTACACTGCTGACATTTTTGGTAAAATTCCTGAAAGGTCAAAGGTCAATCAACTTTGCCAAAATTGGCTAAATATTGCCCCCATGATATTTTTAAAAATAAATCCAAATCCAATTGAGCAATTCCAACCAATCATGGTGCAAAGATGGATCATTTCTTGGGGGTAGACTGGTAACATTTTTTGTAAAATTCCTGAAAGGTCAGAGGTCAAAGGTCAATGAACTTTGCCAAAATTGGCTAAAAACTGCCCCAAACTTTATACATGTATTTTTCACAATGGCGCATTTCCAACCAAACAGTGAAAAGATGGATCACTACTTTGGGGTAGACTGGTGACATTTTTGGTAAAATTCCTGAAAGGTCAGAGGTCAAAGGTTTATAAAATAAGAAATTGCCCCCAAATTGATATTTTCACAATAAATCCAAATCCAATTATACATTCCAACCAAGCATGGTACAACAATGAATTAGTTCATGGAGATAATCTGATAGCAAAGTTTATAAAATCCCTGGGAGTTCAGAACTCAAAGGTCAGTGAATTTTGCCAAAATTTGCTACCTTTAAACTTGATACAAGGATGGATTTAGACAGACTGGTTAGATTGTAAGTCAAAGAAGCAAGAGGTCAAAGGTCAACGAACATTTCCAAACTTGGCTTAACATGGAAAAACAGAATTTGATATTTTCATTACATATAGGAATTCAATGGTACATTGCCCACCAAATATGCAGATTATCTGAGAATAAATCAAAGTAGAGCTAGCAAAGAGGCGGAGGCATATTAAAATTTTTAAATATTTAATATTAAATTGCTCTAGTTTCTTGCTAGTAGCTATGCTGATACACTAGTTCATAGCAACAGAATGAGGAAAATGAGCAGCCTGTAATTCAAGAGATATTTTTCTTAAATTTAGAATACCGTTGGAAATCATAATCACAATACATAGTGAAATATAAGAATGCAGGGGCAGCGTTAATCTTCCACATGGAACCCCCTTCGTAATAATTTTGGAATGACCCACAAAGAAAGTGCCAATCACAGTGTTGTTGCAAAAATAAATCCCTTTCTCAGTGTGAAAACACTGACGACCTTGTTATTGAGAGTAAAGTTGTATAACCAATGGGGTACACAAAAGCAATCTCTAAAGACAGGTGGTCTTTATTCACATTTGTGGGAAATTACATACAAACTGTTCTAAAGGGTTGAAATTGAGGAGTCTGTAAGTTGAACAGGTGTAACAAATAGTTCTGTTTGAAATATATTGAGGAAAAGATGGCTTTATGTAGCCTTAGAATTGTCCCTGTGATTATGTAACAAGCTCCTCTGTACATTTCTGCCTCTCTGATTACAGCTCATCAACCAGGCTGGTGCGGCTAGTGAGATTCATCTCTCCACTGGACAGACCATCACTATCTCACAGTCAGGAGAGCTAGAGATCAGAGAGGTGCAGGTAGAGGAGATCAAAGCTTGATGACATGATCCATCGATCCACTGAACAGACTGACCATCACCATCTCACAGTCAGGAGAGCTGGAGATCAGAGAGGTGCAGGTAGAGGAGATCAAAGCTTGATGACATGATCCATCGATCCACTGAACAGACTGACCATCACCATCTCACAGTCAGGAGAGCTGGAGATCAGAGAGGTGCAGGTAGAGGAGATCAAAGCTTGATGATATGATCCATCGATCCACTGAACAGACTGACCATCACCATCTCACAGTCAGGAGAGCTGGGGATCAGAGAGGTGATCCATTGATCCACTGGACTGACCATCACCATCTCACAGTCAGGAGAGCTGGAGATCAGAGAGGTGATCCATTGATCCACTGAACTGACCATCACCATCTCACAGTCAGGAGAGCTGGAGATCAGAGAGGTGATCCATTGATCCACTGGACTGACCATCACCATCTCACAGTCAGGAGAGCTGGAGATCAGAGAGGTGATCCATTGATCCACTGGACTGACCATCACCATCTCACAGTCAGGAGAGCTGGAGATCAGAGAGGTGCAGGTAGAGGAGATCAAAGCTTGATGGCATGATCCATCAATCCACTGGACTGACCATCACCATCTCACAGCGAGGAGAGCTGTGACATCTTCAGTGCAGACACATCCCCCAACATTTGGAAAACTTTTTACAAAACTGCACAAGCGTTTTTACTTGGATCATGTGAATTATAGTGCATAGTCAAAATAATCATGGCTGCATTGTGCTTGCTGCATTGTCTGTTGCTTGTTACAGACTTTAAAAGTGATACCTTTGTTGTTTTTTACCTTTGGCGTATTGAATGCTTCTGCAGGATTTACAGGTGTTTTCTAACATATAACACTGTATAACCATAGAGACGTGTTGAGTTTGGGTTAAGAAGTAATATGAAAGTGGTATTTTTATCTCTGGAAGATGATACTTGTGAATATATTAGGCAATTTTTTTTTTTTTTTAATAAAGATGAGCAGGACTTGTCACAGCTTGATTAAAACACAAATCATCTGTCACTTTCAATTATATACTTGTAAGCAAACCCATTAGAAAGAAGATGTCAGGACCCACACATTCTCGCTTTACCCGATTGCTTGCTTTACCAGTACATGATAAAATTATATTACAGAAATGTAATGCATATAGGACTACACATACAATAACATTTAATGCTTGTATTGTAATCTTTGAATGGTTTTACAAGCATATTAAACAGGATTGACTAGCTAAAAATTCACTAAAATATTACACTTCCAACGTCTCCGTTTACCGACAAATGAGGCAGCTAGGGGAGGCTCAGTTACCCGGGAACGCCTGCTGGCATGGCTGTGTGTAAACAATTAATGCACATTGAATGCAATGCATCTTCAATCCGGTCGTACATGGTGTCACATGTGCATAGAGGCTCTTGTTTCCTGTGTGCCTGCGTGACCTTGGTGGTTGGGCGCGGGGCGTGCCGTATCACAGGCATGTAATGTGGACCTTGGCATGTGTGGTCGTAGGTGTATGTGGATTCTTGCACAGTGCGTGTTATTAGTCTCTCGTGAGGGGAGGTGTTTGACCGTGCAAAAAAATTGGTTGTGTTTTTGTAGCATTTCCCTTGCCGGGCGGCGTGGCTAAAGGGAGTGCTCGTAATAATGGTATCAATTTCTTTTCTTTTTCTCAATTCTTGGGCTGAGAATTTGCCTCACAATAGCAGAAATTTCCGCTATAGCCGATCTCGTTATATGAGAAGCTGACTACATGGAGGTCTATACAGGTGTATAAGAAATATTGGGACCCAAGAAATGTCCTCGTAATAAGCGAGTTCTGGCTACACCAGTGCTTGTTGTACAACAGGGTTTGCCTGTATGTCACTGGAACACGCTACGGGACTATCTCATTTATTTTTCTCTGCTTGTTTCATTTGGAGATCAAATAGTTAGCCTTTATACCATCTAATCCATGCAGTGCACCGCACACGGATTCAATGGTACCTAAAAACGCTGACGAAATGTCAATCTTTTCTTAAAAAGGGTTTCAGTGTACATCTATTATTTTTCCATTGTAAATTAATAAAAAAATAAACAATTGCATATTTGTAAAAAAATTATATTGAATACTTTTTCAATTCTTTTAATCTTATTCAATTATGTAATACTTGTAATTATATTTCTACTGTGTTCTAAAACCCATGGTTCATTTTGTGAAAGCATGATTTGTAGCTCTACTGTTGTGCATTTCTTTTTTAGCATAACACATTGTATGTGTTATGTACAGGGCTTTCATTCAATTTGAATAAAATTAACTTGACATGTCATAATGTGTGTGAAAGAAACAATGATGGTTGTGCATGTACTTCATTTTAAGCATTGTGAAATACATTTTTGGGTGTTATAATGAAGCAAGAACATGAAGGCTTGAGCAAAGTATATCGACTGGTTGTAGAGTGTATTTCAAACAGGTAATCCATGCACTTTTTTTACTTGAAGGAGAACAAAACTCCACAGAGAAGTTGAATTCAATGTAGAATACAAATTAGAGAAACAAGTTGGCAAAAGTTTGAGGAAAATGAGGAGGTTCTAACAAATTATTGTTGAAAATCATTATTTCTAGTGCTAAATGTTCCACTCTTAACTGTCATGGGCAGCTCTGTTGGTCTGAAGTACATGTAAGTGGGGCATTATCCAGAGCTTCACTTGTCTTTCTAGGATATGCAGAGAATGATCACAAGGCTAGTGCTTATGATCTGCAAACACAAATAATTTTCTTCAAAGAATATGTCTCTCTTTCCTCGAGCATTTGCATATAGAGCGTTCCCAGGAGCAGCCATATTGGAGGACAAACAATAAAAGCGTGTCATTGTTGTCATGGTCTGATGCACAGGTTTTTATTGTTTTGTCCTCCAATATGGCTCCTGGGAATGCTCTATTTGTGTCTCTGAACTCAATCATTAGCACTATTTTCACATGGAAGAGACAAACTATATGTATTGCTCCTCGTTCTCTGAAATACTGCTGTGAGATTAGAAAGGTGGCAAATTATTGTATGGTAGGCAATTTTGTTGCCAGTTGGACTTGCCATACAATGGAGGAGAGAGAAGGGAGTATAGAAGATGTGATTGAGGTGACGGGAGGGAGAAGAGAGCAGAAAGAGAGTGAGAAAGAGTCATATGAAGATACCACAAACAGACAAAAATAGGAGATAGATATATAGACACAGAAAAACACTTAGTTTTTAATAGACCCCAGTATACCTTTTAAGAAAAGTTTTTAGAAAAAGAAAATTTGTACATGTCTAAGTACATGTATCACTGATTCAAAAAGGCAGGAAAATGCATTTTGACAGCCCATGTTCATAATTATTATTTGACCTGCCCTTTTTATTATTTTCTAAAAGATTGAAAAGCTACTGTGCCACCTACTTTTGTAAACAAATTGGAAAAACTTGAAGTTAGCAGCAGTAGCTTTGAACATGCACTGATTGCACACTTGTGCAAACAGTCCCTCCTCTCCTATGACACCACAATGTATACTGTCAATTTTAAAAATAGCGATCATAAAATATTGTTAGTGAAATTTCCTTTGAATGAAATGCACGCACAAAATTACACTTTGGGAGCAGAAAGACTAATCTTTATATCCTGGCTGTGTTAAATGACAGGTCACACTGTATTTTATATGTATGCTTGTCTAATTTTTCTGAAAGAGAAATATCAACTGGTATTGAGCATATCAACTGAATATCATAGCAAAGCACATCAATTCACACCATTACTCGGCCTCACTCAAACCAAACAACTCTGTAGCACTGCATTAATTTTGTCAAACCACATCGGGCTGGCATGTATACAATCAACCAGATTGAGATAAACCCTAAATACCAACAAGTAAATTGTCATCTCTGATGATACATGTAAAGTTTATTGACTCGTCAAAAAGTCAGTTCATAAATACATGCACGCAACAAGGAATTTGACGGTACCCTAACGAGCTGAAGCTTGTTTGGTACAGTACAACATATTTGAGTTGGGGACGAAGTTTGGAAAAGATGCTTAGCAGGAAGTCCACGGCAACTAAAAATGAAGAAGGCAAATGCTCACAAGAAGTACATACATGTATATGTTAATCATAACTACAAAGTGGCTCCCCACCCCCGCCCCCCCCCCCCCCCCCAAAAAAAAAAAAATGAAATCTAGTAATAAATGAATATTACATGGCATGACATGTACAACATTATGATAACATGTGGGGATCCACTGTCGCAGGTACTCGCTCCTTGAAAATGGAAACTATCATATACACTGTATCAGACAACAAATCGAATGGTAATAACAATTGCACAAGCCTTTCGATCTACATCAAACTTGAAAATTTATCACAATCTGCAATGGTTTTAAATCATCAAATATGATATGAAATAAATAAACATACAGAGAAAACATGACGAAATCAAACTAATAAAAACAAATCTGAGGGAGGAAGAGGGGGGGGGGGGGGGAGGGGACAAATTGGTTGAGGATTGAGGCACTGATTCTCCTACTGACAGTAAAATTTACTATTTCTTCACAAATATAAATACTACACTTTGCCATGATAAATTTGGTACATTTATCAATCTCTTTCACATGCTTGGAATGCCATTGGGATTAAATTATATTTCAGGTAGAATTTTCTTTGAAGAAAAAAAGTAATACATGTATTTGTGCCATATACTTGAACATGTATTCTATTGTTTGTTATTATATTTTCAAACTTTGTTTCACAGAAATATATAAATGCCAAATCTATGATTTATATTACATATTCTATCTGATATGTCACCACTGAACAGAAAAGTGTAGTATGAAATGTTTGTGTTGATAAGTAATTAGCACAAATATGACATGATTTTGTTTTTATTTTTAATTTGTCTAAAATATGAAGGTTTTTTGGGGAAAAATGACACCTAAATATTTTTCAGCTCCTCATGACAAAGAAATGTGAAGAAGGGAATGACATATTTATTTGTTTGATTTCAAATCCATCATGATAACACAAATATTTTATAAAATACAGTAAATTTGATGATGTCGGCAAGTGTTAACTTTTCTTTGAATTTCCTGCCGTGGGTGAATGTAAACTTCTGGCCTCGACTGTCATGTACTAAGTTCAAAATAGCCCTAGCTATCAGAACATGTACATGTGCTTGAGTAGGAAATGATACAAGGATAATTTTTGCCAGTATGGGTATGCTCAAGAGAAAAGCAGGTTTTCTTAGCTGTGGAACAAAAACAAAGTTGGGTGCATGCACAAAACATTTTGAGCTTCACATCAAAGAAGATCATATAGATTTCATTATGCAAATGTCAATTGAAATGTCAAGAAATTGCGTGGAACAACCCATGGATTGTGTTTCTTGAAATGGCAAGGTATCTTGGAGGAAGATATGTCTGCGTTTTATATACCTAGATGTTTTTTACTTTGTCCATACCAAAGTCCAAATGTCATATGCTAGCAAAATGACAGAAAATGAAGAAAAAAAAGAGGCTTAGGGCGATCTAGCACCCTAAATTAAAAAAACTAGACTAGAAAGTTAAACAAACCAGATGTAGGGCTTTAATGCACAGCGTAAAATAGTTAAGTTCATGATGCTAATTTCAAAAGTAGCCCCTGCAAGACAAAACCAAAATTCCACCTGGTCTACACGATTACACATCACCTTTCTCTTCACCCTTATATTTGAGTGAAAAGATGACGTGGTCTGGGTCTGCCAATGTGTGGGATAGGGAAACTTGGAGAGTGTTGGACGCATCTGGTAAGCTGCCAGCTGACATCTGGTAGGACAGACCAGAGCCCCCTGCTCCAGTGATGTCTGCCATCTGGTAAGAGAGGTCGCCTCCAGAGGGCGCCTCACCAGATGTGGCCTGGCTGAAGGTCATGGGCTGGAGCTGCAGTGACGCAGCGTCTGCATCAGTTGCTCCCTGCAGGACGGACGTGATGTTCTGGTCATAGATGACATAGTTCAGGGAAGCGGCGGTGGTAGCTGGAGGGTTCTGTGCCCTCTGCTGGACAGAAGCTGAAGCCTTCAGGAGGTTGTCGATAGCCGTTGTTGTCATGATTTTGTTATGTTCTGTGGCCTGATGGTTCTCGAGACCCTTTGGTCTCAGGAAACCCTTGGCACACGTGCTACACTGGTAAGGGAAGGCCTTTGTGTGGGACAGGATTTCATGCTCCTTGAGGATATCCTTGCGATAGAATGTCTTTGGGCAGTACTGACACATGTGAGATGGGGACTTGTGTGTGTTCTGGTGGTCATGCAGCTTGTCCTTCCTGGCAAAAGCTTTCTTGCATCCTTCGTGCTCACACTTGTACGGCTTCAGTGTGGCGTGCACAGTCTTCTGGTGCCTCGTGAGCTTGTTCTTGAAGAGGAACGCCTTGTTGCACTCCTTGCAGACAAACGGCTTCTCCGCGATGTGAGATGCAAGGTGCCTCTTCAGGTCGCGGTCTGTCTTAAAGCCGCTCCCGCACATGTCACACAGGTAGCCCCGCTGGTCCTTGTGGCTCTCCTTGTGCAGGCGCAGCTGGCGCTTGCTGACCACCACTTTGCCGCACTGGTCGCAGACATGCTGGTGTGGGTTGGACTGCTGGTGGCGCCGCAGCCTGGCTGCATTAGGGAACCGCATCCAGCACACCGTACACTTGAAAGACAGCTGGGCATAGTACTGCCGCATCTTCCACTTCCTCATCCCCTCGGCATATTGCTCATCCACCGATGTCTTGTTCGGGAGACACTGGCGACACCCGCACTGAAACATCAACTTTTCGGAATGGGAAGCGACATGCACCGTGAAGCTCTCTATGGCGCTGAACACCTCCATGCAGTCCAGGTTGCGGCACTGGAACTGCTTAGTCATACCATGCTTCTCAGACATGTGCTTTGAGAGGCTTTTACGTATGAACCAATTTTTGCAAACCTTACACTTCAGTTGATTGGAGTTCAATTTGACTGAGCTTGATTCTCCATTATCGTTGAGTGCATCAGTGTCATGTTGAGCTTCATTCTGGAGTTCCTTCTCTGAACAGCTTTGCTCGTCATAGGTCCCTTTGAACTCTGTTGCAAGAGCATTCAGACAATCTTCCACCATTGTATACTTTGCCTGAGGCTTAGGCATCAGACCCAACACAGCTAAATCAGAAGGTGAAAAAATTACATTGTCTTCTTTATCATTGATCACATCTAACTTTACATTTTCCACTTCATTCTTTTGAACTTGTTTATCATTAGGGACATTAGAATAGATGTCAACTTCATCTTGCGCTTTAGCTTTGTCAGTTTTTAACCAGACTTTGTGATTTTCAATGTGTGACTGATAGTCCGTCCTTTCTCTGGACTGATGCTTGCAAAGCGGGCACTCAAACCGTTTCCTGTTGGCACATCTTCTCTCGTGTCTTTTAAGAGATCTAGTTGGGACAAGAGCTCCACACTCCCGACAAAGATTGGAGCCTTCCTCAGTGAAAGTCTTTTTCCCACCATGGTTAGAACTTTTCTGTCCAGCTGGAGTTTTATGATTCTCTTTGTAATGGTCATGTAAATCCTTCACAGATTTTGTTGTCGCGCCGCACACAGCGCATGTTCCTTTCTTTGCTGGTCGCCCACGACCTCGCTTCTGAGTTTCCGTGGTCTCATCACTGTTGCTTTGCTGCTTCATGGCAAGGCGGTGTTTCCTACTTGCTAAATGCTGCTCCATCTTGAACCTGCTTAGGAACTTCATTTCACAGACATCGCAGGCAAGCTCCGGACGCGGTCTCCTCCGGGGCCTGTCACTAAGTTCTCCCGTAGGTGCTATCTTAGTCACCTTGGCCTCGTCAACCTGGGATCGGACAGGCTGGATCTCTGAGGGAGAGTCGACAGCAAGACGGGCGATGCCATGCCGCTCCTGGAGGTGATTGTCAAGGCTTTGCTGATCTGGGAGCCACTCCTGGCACAGCATGCAATCATGTTTGTTGGGCGGCTCCAGGGAACTCAGGATGTCCAGACCAAGAGAGGCCGGGTCAATCTCTTTGTCCCCGGCCTTAGAGGTGAAGAGCTCACTGATGGTAGGAGACACGCTGGTCAGGTTTCTGCCCCCTTCAGGGTCCCGCAAGGGTGATACCAGGTGCGTCTCTGCAGATGTACGCAGTATTCCATCAAGAACATCTCCTGCAACGAACAATCATCATAAGTTTACATGAACAAGCAGCCATGATACTTGTTTGTAGACATTATAAAACACAACTGTATCAAGAGCATAGTTGGAAGAGGTGAACAACATATGATAAACATGTATGTTAGTGAGTAGTCATACCTTTACCTAATTTAATACAATACAGGCTACACACAGCTTTCACACAGCTCATATTTTGAAATGGGCCCTTAATTACAATTATGCAAACTTTTTTTTTTTTTTTTTTTAGGAACCTCAACAAATATGAATGCAATCTAAGGAAGAGTTCTACTGGAAAACTACTTGTTCTCAGAGATCACACTCATCTATGTTGATACTCAAAATAGAATGTTCGTGTCTAAGTGCTACATAGTGTTATAAGTTTCTTTCTTGCAACATTGAAAACGTTGCCACATAGATTGACCAGTGAAATTTCTCATTGAAAGAAGCCCTGCTTACATACCAAACACGTTTTATTTCGGAGATCATCATGTGATGGATTTCAATGGATTTACCACTTTCGACAACAAGCAGCACAATCTGACATTAGGGGTAAGGGTTAGGTCAGGAAAAGTGATAGGGTTAAGTGTTCCCTTGGTTAGATACAGGGTAGTCTGAAACTAGCAGACAAAATGAGAGATGACCAATCAAAAGCATACCCAGATCCTGTGACGTTTCTTTGGTGCTGGTGTCTTTCTGTTTCTTCACCTTGAGACAGCTCTTCTCCTTCTTGTGGTGCATAAAAATCACAATGTCTGTGAACTTCTCCCTGCACCGTCCGCACTCAAACACATCCTCCTCATCTGCTTCCAAATCATCCAAAGAAAGAACGTGTCAATGTACGAATGCAGACAAAGCTGAAGCAGTGATGCTTATAATAAGGCAGATAGATGAGAGTGTCAGGTACTTGTCAAACTATGGTGTATATAAATGCAGAGTGAGACTACACAGAAACGATAATGGACATATAAATCAGATCAAAGAGTAAATGATCTTTTGTGACTATGCTGATTGATGCATATATCACTATTTTCAAATTCTGTACAAGACAAAAATTAGTTCAGCGTATGGCTGTATCTTGCTGAACTTGCTAAAAAACAATCGCCTACGGCCCATACATTTTTATATCACTCAATATACACCATTTAGTCATGATGATATCAAATTAACATGTCATCTAGGAGGAAAAGAAAAACATTTCAAGCTGTGCATTATACTTCATAGAGTATTCTAATAATTTAGACACAAAATCCTGTAATAGTGTCTTCCTTTAATTTTTACTTTTATTTGGCCTTTTCAGAACAGATTATTAACAGTGCACTTCCTGCATAGAGCCTGATTCATTTACTTACGTGCATTTATGATACAGGACATCATATGACGTCTACAGCAATGTTCGTATTAGTTATTAATGTATTCTCTCTTCATTTTTTTTCAAATTTTTGGAGGGGGAATTAATTCGTGCAATGTTTTCCCCGATAGGACTTTTTTTTTTGGTGCTTGAAACAAACTAGTAAAGTGGCTGCATTTCTCACCTGAAGAATCCTTGTCACTCATCTTGATGGGGAGCTTCTGCACTAATTACAAATGTCAACTGCAAGACAAGAAGATACAGTAAAAAAAAATGAAACATGGTTATAATCACACGACAGTTTGTATGGTGCACATACCTTAAAGACAGCCAGTCCCTTTTTCAGATCACTACAAAACCATCGGAACATTGGCAAAATATATAGAGAAGTGTTAGCAAGTTGTATATTCAAAATTTGAAGCTGATACGTAGCGTAAAATTCAAATAATGCACGTAAACAACGTCTGATTACTAGTCTTTACCTCAGGCTTTTAGCAGTTTGTGTTGAAATATCTGCTTTATTGATTAATCTGTTTATTAAATTATAAAACGCATTATGAAAAAAAAATGTTCAATAGAAGGAATCATCTCCAAAGTTTGGTAATTACTCATAAAATTAGGATTTCACACGTGCATAATAACCACATAGATGCTGTAACAAAGACTAATACTTTTTTCGTAGTACGAAAAAAGTCGGTTTGAAATTTAACGGCTGAAATTTTTCCTCATAGAGAAAGCTTGAACATGCTATATTCTTAGAAATGGTCGTGAATCACACTTTCTTCAATTTACGATCGTGATAGACGATTTCAAATTTTAAGCTTGCAAAAGGGACGGACAATCTTTAACCCCCATATTTCTTGAGGGAGATTACTGTATCTAAAAATTCTACATCTGCGAAGTTTGCTGAAATTTCATTCATTATGTCACCAAAATTGTGCTAATTCAAAAACATTGCTTTTGTGTAAATGACTTGTAATTTTTAGAAGCCAACTCTGTTTCTGTTAGTTATCTTGGCCAAATTTGCTCAATTGTTCACTTCACCAGAAGACATGTTCACAAGTTGGAGCCAATCTCATAGCAATTGCGGGTGGGATAACAATGATGATTGGAGTATAATATATATAATCATGGTATAATTTAGTCAGAAGGAAAGTCAGTAGTTCAATGTTATTCGGAGTGCGTGGTCTACAAACTAGCCCTTACTCTTGAAACTGGCTCAGTATTTCTGCTCAATTGCATATTATCCAAGATTGGACGCATGATTTATCAATTCATTGTGTATTTATGCAACAACATGCAGCATTCACAGGGGAAAAATTGACACATTTCATCAAAGTATCTGTCTTTTAAGCTCCTTCATACTTCCAAAGAAGTAGATCTACTGATAAAATAAGACTACTGCACTCGTCCAATTGACAGAAATATCACACTTTAGATCCAGCTTTTGAGCTTGCATGGGTGAGAGAAAAACAAAAATTCAGTCTCTACAGGACATTGGATCCACTAATATTGCATCTGGCTCCCCTGAATACCCCTACATGTATGTCCAAAAATGTAATTTCGATTAAAGAATGCCCCGAAAGAGACGGTTATTCCTGTTGAAGATAAGAGGGGCTAGACCTCTAAAGTTACTGTTTCACTTAGGGTGGAACATTGTAGTGATCTCACTTTACCTTAAAATAATGTGTAATATTTATTTTCCGAGCTGTATTCAAATATTAAGACTCAGGCTCTGTTGTAGTTCAGCACCCCCCCCCCCCCCCCCCCCCCCCCCAATAATGAGTGTAAAGGAGACCCATGAAAAAAACATATCAGTGAAGGTTTGACGAAAATCGGTCGAAGGAAAAGAAATTTATTTGATTTTAAAGTTTTTATTTTGTGACATCACTTGCGAGGCACTCACCCATATACATACATAGAATATTTTTTGAAAATGTGCATTTTCTCAAAAAGATATGCGTACTTGTGCGTTTGATACATCATTAGAAAAACGTTTTTACACACATACCTGTACGAAAAAAAATCATTCCGTTGCCAAAAACAAAAAAAAAGGAATTATTATGTACACAACATTTGCGAGAGCACCTTACATGTGATGTCACAAAATAAAAACTTTAATTTCAAATAACTTTCTTTTCATTTGACCGAATGCTCTGCTCAGCATTTATTTAGCTCATGCTTAAAAGCTCCAGATTTTCTCTACGAGTCCTGCTACCATATTTTTCCCGTTTTGTTATTTTTCAGTATTTGTCACCTGTGTTAGATAAAGAAAGGAAATTAACTTTCCAATGTTGTATCACAAAGGAGGAAAATATGTTTTACACTCATGTACCTGTACGAAAAAAACAGAAAAAAAGGCAATTTGGGAGAGCACCTTGCACGTGACGTCACAAAATAAAAACAAAAAAAATAACTTTTTCTCCTTTGACCGATTTTCATCTACATGTTTCTTTCATGTGTCTCTTTTTATTGTAACCAAAATAAATTTAGGGTAAACTATTCCTTTAACTAAAATCCCCCATTAAAATTCCCCTGTAATAGCTCTTTTACTATTACTAACTCTTTTAAGTGACTACAAAGTACAATTTCTTCACTAACGCAAGTCTAGACGGGTCTAGACGCAAGTTTAGGTCTCAAACATGTCAAAAAGACAAAATGAAGAGCATTTCACAAAAACTTAAAATGGCATGTTTGACTTGAGCGTGAATTTTCAGCATTTTATACAGATCATCTTGGCATGAAAATAATCAAAATAATACTACAAAAATGGGGGGACCAGTTCGAGGCACCCACATAACTAGCATCATCCAGTCTAAGTTACACTGTAACTTAGACTGGATGACTGGGGTACAGTGCAGCTGTAACTTACAGCTCTAGTACCCTAGCACTAGGGTCGTCGTATATACGATACTGTACAGTGTACACAATGCAGCCAGGCTGTAAATTGCCGTCTAACCTTACAGTTACACTGAACTCGACGTTAGACCCAACTCGAGTCAAGACGACAAGAGTCTCACCCGGTCGCGAGTACTACCGTCCTGACTTCCGCTACGTAATGAGGTAGATCTATATGAACAGAAAAAAAAAAGGAATTATTGGTATGTAATTAGGTGTTTGAACCATACCTTTCTTCATTAATTTCCTGCTCGCAATGGGTTCCCAAGCACAGTTGCAGCTACGAACACCATTTGACGTTCGTGGGACGTGCACTGGCGACAAGTCCTGAGTTCTACGGCGCTCCATAGACATATCAGGCCTCACTTATGGAAAGCTTTTTGTATATGATTGAAATCAATAGGGCCTACATGCATGTATTTAATTTCAGTGATTACTTTTATCCACAAAAAATTCTGCCTAATAAGAAAAAGAAACCCTTCCAATCCAATTACGGCTACGATGACGCGTCGATCGGGGCACTTAAATGTTAGTTTACCCTGAAATTAAGTTGGTTTCAATCAAAGGAAACGCATGAAAAAAAATAGTGAAGGTTTGATGAAAATCCGTCAAAGGATAAGAAAGCAACGTTCTTAGCGTTGACTTTGTGACGTCACGTGCGAGGTGATCTCCCAATTTGTTGTGAACAATTTTCTATCCGAAAATGTGCATTTTCTCAACAAGATATGCATCCTTTTGCCTGTGCATTTGGTACATAAATAGAAATAAATTTTTACACACATAGGGGAAAGTGGTGTAAAACGGACCCCAAGCCTTAGGTAAGGTTTATTGCCATTTGTTCCAATCCCTGGTGGTCCACTCACCATTTCGTCTACAAGGAACCCCTTAAAAATATCGTTTTAGATTGAAATACTGGGTTAACTTATAAACAACTCTATAATCTACATCATAAACCGTTAACCCTGATCCTCATTTAATGACGTCTGAACAAAGAGGGTCTGCCACTCACAGTTTCGCGGTAGATGAAGAGATGCATGGGTGATTAAAATCATTTATTTATATTCACATATCAGTGTGATGCTGGAAATTGATATTTTCGTGATCCCTACACAACCAGCTTTCCGTAGATGTAAAAATTTACTATATGTAGAATTTTCAACACAATTGTACTTTAAGGGGACAAGTCCGGCTCCTGAATTGTAAAAAAAAAAAAAAAAAAAAAAAAAAAGGGGGGGGGGGTGTATTTCAATTTTTACCCGGAGATTTTTTTTTTTTTAAAGGTGGGGGGGGGGGGGGGGTAGGGCTTCTCCCCCTCTCTCAATCCTGACAAATTTAATCCTGAGAAATTTAAAAAAAGGGGGGGGGTATAAAATATATTGAATACCATAGAAAAATTGATCAAAGTCCTGCTAGTTTTGAAAGCTCATTCACAATTATTTCATTTTGAAAAGTAAAAACGTAGTCCCCCACGATCGACTCAGTTTTTTTTTTACTTTCTGTTTTTTTTTCATAGAACGGACTGCGAGGGGGAGAGATAAGAACAGAACGACGTGTACTAGTAGTCTACGCGTGCCAGTACGGTACTATGCTAGTATTATACGGTATCGGTACGATCGACTTGTTAGACATGCGAGGCACATAAGTCGCGGATCCTGCCAAAACTTTCTAAGTTGCGACGATTTTCTTTGGCTGCTTATGACTGCGTTGAGTTCTGAGATCTCATTTTAAACATCAACAAATCTTTCCCAAGGTATAGAGGATTCCCACAAACAGCCATATTGGAGGTCAAACAATAAAATTTAAAAACCTGTGCATCAGTATATGAAAAGTCATTGTTTTCATGGTTTTGCTATTGTTTTGTCCTTCATCATGACATCAGGGAACCTCATATTGTATAAAGACAGCTTACCTGAGATGAAGGGGGAAGTTGTCTGTCCTAGCTGAGATAGGAGGTTAGAATGATCAGAGCTCACCTGAGATAGGGGGTACATTGAGCAGTGTTCCGGATTTATTTAGATGTAAGTTATTCTGGTGAGTCAACCTTTTCACCCTCCAATTCTCGATCAAAGTATGCCTGCATGAATGTATGAATATCAAGACAAATTCAGGGGCGGATCTATATAGGGGGGGGGGGGGGGCGCAAATCGGTCGTCCCCCCCCCCCCCCCCCCCTTTTTTTCCAGATTGTTCATCAAAGGGGAGAATCGACCGCGGCTGCCCCATTCCCTTTCTCTCTGGCTTTACCCCCGAACGTGCTAGCTTTACGATTTCCCAATAACTGTACACATGGTACACATGCAGGCTTTCGTACATTAATTGCGCAATGCCAGCCCACGTCTACTGATGATAGTGCAACGGAATGGCACGTAAGGGCGAGATTTTGCAATGGGCGATAGAATATTAAACATGAGGTAAATCCATCGCTCGTGCACCAAAAAAAAAGTCTATAGTAAAACTTACTCTGTTGCTTGTGTTTTTGCTGTTACCGTTAACAAAGGATTTTTTTTATTTTTTTTAGTCGAATGAACAGTTGCAGCCGTATAGGCTGGATAGCTGTTGAATTGATATTAGTCGCAGTAGTTCTAGTAGATTAAGAAGTATACAAATTGAGTGGGTCGGTACGAATTGTGTCACTTTGCATGATTTAAAAAACCGATGCCCAGCCGGGTGTGTTTGCGACTATGCCAAAGTTACCCCGTGCACACCGAGCAACGAAGAAAGGTGCATCATTTGTTATAATGAGCAACAATTATATTAGTATATATATTTTTTTTACCATTCAATAATTTACCGCATAAAATTTACCAAAGCTTGGCAATGCACAGCAAAGAAATTGATTTTTAAAGTACTTTTTTCTTGCAACGTTATCTCAAAAATAAGCAAAAGAAATCCTATTTATTTGCATTAGAATGTAAATTAGAAGTAGGAGCATTCTTAGGAGATTCTCAAACCGATTCTATAACAGTTGTACGTTGTAGCACGATTAATAGTAGTCATACTCATAGTACTAGACGTCGTAGTAGAAATAGTAGCAGTAGGCCTAATAGTAGAAGTACATGTATTAGTAGTGGTACAGTAGTAGTATCAGCAACAGTACATAACGGACACACTGTGTATCGATATTCTTCTACTAATAACGCACACATATACAACCCCCCCCCCTCCCACGCACACACGCGCACACACACACACACACACACACACACACACACATAACACATACACACGAATACACACAAACAACACTCATAATACCCTCTCCTGTCGCAATGTTGTAATGTTGGCGGACGTGCTGTGGATGTGAAAGAATATTTCGCACCTGGGATTTTGGCAATGGCCATGCTATGACGGGCGCTTCTTACATTGCGAAATGCCCACCGCCGTCTGTGAAAATGTCGTGCTCATTGGGAAAGAGGCCGGGGTGCATAACCCTCTAAAAATGATTCCCAAAACCGCGCCTCGCCATTTCCCCGCTAAATCTGTTTAAATCACGTCGGTAATAACAAACTGTTTGTCGGACTACGATCACCTGGTATCGGTACACAAGTACACGGTCGCAGCTTACTTTGATGTTCTTTCTAATTAAATGAGTCATCAGAAGGACATGTTTCTGTGAAAATTACGGGTATTGACAAGATTAGATGATATGCTGAGGCAGGAGCGTTGTAGGTCTTAGATGCAAGTTATTCTGGTGAGTCAATCTTTATCCTCTCCAATTCTGGAGCAAAGTATGCCAGCATGGATGTATGCATGATTACGCTATATCATCGTCTTTTAATCATCTCGATGTATGGTGTCAAATTGAGCGGTGTATGAATTACAGGATAGCATCAAATAGCTGATGCAGTTTCGCTTGACAGCTTTCAAATTCTCTTGCGAAAATAACCCTCACTCCTCCTCATAACGTACATCCAAGTTTAACTTCATCTTCAATATAGGCTGCATGCAGAGCCCTTTGAAGATTATTACAGAAGATGAAGAAGAAGAAGAAGAAGAAGAAGAAGAAGAAGAAGAAGAAGAAGAAGAAGAAGAAGAAGAAGAAGAAGAAGAAGATAATAAGAGAAAGGGCATGAATTAGAAAAATAATCACACGATGAAACAACTCATTAATTGTAACATCCAACAAATAGAACGATCGTTAAAATAGTAATGATTTCAGAGAGTTTGTCCAAACGTATTTCCTCTATGGCTATCTGATGCGTCACAAGTTAGAAAGCTTACAGTGGGAGTTTTTTTTTTTTTTACTTCGCAAATGTATGACATTAAGTCAAGAAAGTGGCATATGATTCAGCAATTCATCAACCTTCACACCATTATTGCAAGAAGTGTATTTGGTAGTTTGTATAAAACATCTCAATCAGTTAAAGCATTTTCAGGGGCCCGCCACATTTTAACATATTTCACGAGATTTTTCGGTGCAGAAAATTACTTCCTTAAAGACGTAATACAAACGATTCCAAACTCACGGGTATAGCAGTAATGAATCACTACTATCACCCAAGGTGAAGGTCAAAGTATAGATTTATAGAACCAAGGAACCAACATGACCAAGTTTTACTCATAGTACTAGACGTCGTAGTAGAATAAGTATAGAAGCAGTAGGCCTAATAGTAGCAGTAATGGTATTAATAGTGGTAGTAGTAATACTACTACTACTATACTAGTCATGCTAGTAGTATATCAGCAACAGTACATAATCAACGGACACACTGTGAATTGATATGCTTCTCCTTATAAAACACAAAAATATATATCCCCCCCCCCCCCCCACAAACAACATTCATAACCCTCTCCTTTTCCAATGTTGTAATGTCGGCGGATGTGCTGTGGATGTAAACGAACATTTCGCAATTGCCATGATAGCTATGACGGGCGCCTCTTACATTGCGCAATGCCCACCGCCGTCTGTGAAAATGTCGTGCACATTGGGAAAGAGGCCGAGGTGCATATAACCCTCTCAAAATGATTCCCAAAACCGCGCCTCGCGTCGCATGTCATTTTCCCCGCTAAATCTTTTTAAATCACGTTGGTAATATATACTCGTGAAGGTCAAAGTACAGATTTATAGAGCCAAGAAACCAAGTCTTACTCACAGCATTAACAGATGAACTTTATTTCTGTTTTCACTCAATTTAGTTAGAGAATTTCTAGCTTTGGTTTTTAAGGGACTACACATACGCCGACCCAAATTTTGCGTGAAAAACGTCATTCAATTAAAAGGAAACAGCAAGTAAAACAAAATACTAACACTTCAAAACATATTGATCTCATACCATTGTAAGACACAATGCCAATCATGCCAGTTGCATAATGAAAGATCAGGTATACAAAGTTCAAAGTTTTCTAGAATATAATGGGGTCTACACCCATGTTTTTAGCACAGCAGCCAGAGGTTAAACATTCAAGATAAAGTGAATTATTGTCACATTCTAAAGATATACACATATCATTCTACACCACATGGGGTTCTTTGATGTAACCTGACTATCATCTATTCTGATATATGTACGAATATGATTTACAGACTTCCCCCATCCCTTAAAGTGAACAAAAAATAAATTGTAGTTCCGGTAGTGCCATATCGCTGCAGGCAAACTCCACACATTATTTTTCTTGCTAAAGGAGTTGATATGTTGTCTCACGATAAAGCGAATTGATATTGCGACGTTTCGACTGCAACTGCTAGTCTTCGTCTGGCAGTGTGGACGATCGATGGTTGTTGTTGTTGTTGGTTGATTTTAGGCGCGTGTTCAACATGTTCAATCACACCCATAGAGTTATATTAGTACGTATTTAACTCTATGATCACACCCGATTATGTACACGCCGGCATAGTAGTGGGTCGAATGCAGCTATCACGTCACTGAGGAGGTGGCTGGCTCTCCGGGTTAGTTGCCCTGATCCGCGCGTGCGAGCCCATCTTCAATTAGGGACCTTTCTTTTGTACGCGCACTATGGGGAGCGCGCGCTCTAGTTTAGTATGTATGATGGGTGGGCCATTCTCGCCGCACTTACGATTTGAGACGAAAACAAATACGTATTTCGATATACTCTTACACTAAATCACACTTACTTTCATGCTTTATATTTTCAAAATCATATTACAGAGACATTTTGAGTAAACACTTACGAATAATTGTATTTTCAGTGCAAAACTGTGAGCCTGTCAATATTTGTCGACGATAAAGTTGTGGCCCTTAAACGCCGCACCGTTTACGTGCATTGTCAATGGGCTTTTCTTGATCGATTATGTGTTCGATTTCATGGTGATTTGGTGATTTGAATAAAAAAGAAAAAAAAAAGAAATTTGTAGTTTGCTTGTTCATGTGATTTACGTTTGAAGTAGACTATTGATAGAAGAATTCTATTTTCTTTAAGGCTACCCTAGATGTTTAATGGAACGAGGTCCGAAAAAAAGAGACTGCAATAATACGAGAGTCTTCATTTCGATCGCATTTTCCCGGAACGTGAATGATGTTGTGCCGAAGGCATGCGCATCACGATCAAACTGACTTCTCCGCTCGGCTACCGAAGCGATCGCGGTGCGGGTGCGCGGCAGGAATTTCGGAGAAAACTGATTTTCTGGTCGGCAAATAATTTTGACATTTACCGAATAATGTGATTTTTTGTAGCTTAAAATTTCAAAAGACGATAATTTGATGAAACTTGCATTTTTTGACTCGTAATTGCGTAGCTTGACAGAAACTGTTGTGCCGACAGAGATTCTATAGTCTCACGCGTGATACGCTTACCATTTCGTTCTAATACGCATTTTTGCTAGTGCGTCGATTAAGGGCCCCGCGGTGAGAATGGACCACTAGCCATACATGTATTTAACTCTATGATCACACCCGATTATGTACACGCCGGCATAGTAGTGGGTCGAATGCAGCTATCACGTCACTGAGGAGGTGGCTGGTTCTCCGGAAAGGAGTCTAGAACTCTGTGCACACTTAGTTTGTTTGTTTAGTATACTATAGAGGTCATATTGTTAATAATTTTTGTTAGAGGTGCATTTAGGTTCATTAGAAGTTTCTTGTTAATTTTTCTTCTGTCTTTGACATTTCACTCATTTCTCTCATCATTTTCAACACGCATATTTTGATTTAAAAAAAACACACACCTTGAAATTGCTCTTCCAAAATGATTATTTAACCAAGGACATTCGTCCATTATTCTGCTCATGCATGCATTTTGATATTTAACATAGCAAGAATTTATGGATATATCTAAACATACACACACACAAAAGAAGGAGAAGAATTAAACAAAGAACTATAAACAACACACTAGACTTTATTTTATTTCCTCGAAACAACTACAAGCCACATGCTCACATGCCGCTCCCCTCTTAACCTTTTTTTCGCCTGCGATTGAGCAACATCTACGTGAGGAAAAATCACTATGTCAGTTGGAGAGATGGAAGTAGAAAGGCCGGAGAATGAGGCTCGATCCATCCTGCGTCGTTGGATCATTTCGCTGGTTCTTTGGTCTGGTCCCATGTGAGGAGTTTCGATTGTCCTCCGACGTCGACATAGGCTCGAGCTCGTTCTGTGAGGTGACTGGCAAGTTCATGACGACTGATATTGGCTTTTTGATCTCGACATTCTGCTTAGTGCGTTGGGCATCAGTGTTAGCCATGAGAATATCTCGGATTGGCTCCCCGATACCCCCCTCCCCCCATCACCTGAGTCATCTGCATTGGTGGTATGCTCGCGCTCGGCTGGAACATCATCCCCTTCTTCCACATCGCTATGAATCGACCCATCGTCTGCATCTGCGTCGACCTCAGACCGCTCAGGTGGAACGTCGTCCTCTACCTCGATGTCGCTATAGGATCTGAGTCATCTGCAGGCACAGTTGGGGGTGGTTTGTCGGTTACTTGGGCCTCAAAGACTGATCTATCGACTGGGAAGATTCCGGCTCTCCTGAATTCATCTGTGGCAGTGAGAGCCATCCATCAGCTCATTTTTCATCCGGACTCTGGAGAACACAAACATTGGAGGCACAAATGATCCCGTGGCACTCATGCAAATCTCAACTGTCATCAATTGACCACGTTCTGCAGAAGTCACAGCTTCCATTTGTCTAGAGCGACTACCTTCGAAGGCCTGTTTTGAACGGTTGTCAGGCTAGTCTCATCAAAGTTATGTTGTTTGGGGCGAACTGATGACGATCCATGGTAGTATAGTAGTAGTAGTAGTAGTAGTAGTAGTAGTAGTAACAGTGGTGGTAGTAGTAGTAGTAGTAGTAGTAGTAGTAGTAGTAGTAGTAATAGTGGTGGTAGTAGTAGTAGTAGTAGTAATAGTGGTGGTAGTAGTAGTAGTACTAGTAGTAGTAGAAGTAGTAGTAGCAGTAGTAGCAGTAGTATAGTAGTAGTAGTAGTAGTAGTAGTAGTAGTAGCAGAAGTAGTAGTAGTAGAAGTAGTAGTAGAAGTCGTAGTAGAAGCAGTAGTAGTATACAGTGTAGTAGTAGTAGAAGTAGTAGTATTACATGTAGTAATAGTAGTAGTAGTAGTAGTAGTAGTAGTAGTAGTAGTAATAATAGTGGTGGTAGTAGTAGTAGTAGTAGTAGTAGTAGAAGTAGTAGTAGCAGTAGCGGTAGCAGTAGTAGCAATAGTATAGTAGTAGTAGTAGCAGTAGTAGCAGAAGTAGTAGTAGTAGTAGTAGAAGTCGTAGTAGAAGCAGTAGTAGTATACAGTGTAGTAGTAGTAGTAGAAGTAGTAGTACATGTAGTAGTAGTAGTAGTAGTAGTAGTAGTAGTAGTGGTAGTGGTAGTAGTAGTAGTAGCAGTAGTAGTAGTAGTACTATTAGTAGTAGGAGGAGTAGTAACAAACCACGACAGCCCGAGGGTTCAACTCCAACTACACAATTATGACTGTACTGGTTTATGTCACACATTTTATACAAAATAGATGTTATGCAGGTTATGTGCAAATGAAGTGTAGTAACGACCATCTAGCAATCTGAATATTGTGCCAGCAACGTCATCATGGTCATGGAGACGAACTGCCCGTCATATAACACATTGAGAGCTAACTCGGAGAGGTTGTGCTTGGACTTGTGATAGGCTTTAATATTTCTTTTCATAGACAGCAAACTGAAATTAGTAGCAGGTGATATAATATTACACAAAGATGAGGAGCCACAGCGGTATATCGCTTTGCATCAGTAGTAGTAGCATGGATAAGGGAAAAAAACCAGCCTACAGTCTGTGTGCTTCAGATCGTAATCATCATTATGCTTCACATGGTACTCCGATAAAAGGGGCATCTAAGTTATATACTTTCACAAAAAAAGTAGTATAAAAACAAATGTTTTTATTCACTTTTGATTTGATACCAGTCTTGC
Source organism: Arbacia lixula (assembly GCA_963669155.1). Classification (NCBI taxonomy): domain Eukaryota; kingdom Metazoa; phylum Echinodermata; class Echinoidea; order Arbacioida; family Arbaciidae; genus Arbacia; species Arbacia lixula. The sequence goes on from OZ022581.1 coordinate 16,490,800, forward strand.
ATTACCGACGTCACACTTAATCGAGTACAATGTTGTTGAAGGAGAAGAAGACGGCGGGAGAAGAGACAAGAGAGCAGGAGGATGACAAGGGGGGGGGGGCATTTGTGAGAAAGACAACTGAAGGAAGATGATCCCCCGGGTTTCCTATCAACCATCCTTTTTCTGCCCCTTTCCTCTCTGTTGTACTTAATATCCCCTCCTTCATTTATCATTCCCCCATCCATGCCATCTTCCTATCCCCTCATTCCCCTCCCTTCCTTCTCCATGTTCTTACTCCCCCTTTACCTTTTCACCGCCATGCCCCCTTCATGTTCTTACAACCACTCCCCCCCCCCCTCTTTTTTCTGTATCCTCTCCCTCTATCATCCTCACCACATTCTTATTTACTCTTCCTCCCCTGAAAATCACAAAACAAATCGTTTCCGGGGTAGTTTTATTTCATATTCCATACTAATAATGAATAGGGACTGCGGGTAGCCTCGGATAGTGATATATCATATGCTTATTCATAAATTATGTTAAAATGTGAGTGTGCGCTCGCGCGCGTGTGTATATGTGTATGTATGTGTGTGTGTGTGTGTGTGTGTGTGTGTGTCTTGTAAATGTTAAGTTCAAAAACACGTTGTTGCAATGTAGGAAGGAAAGACATACCTGTGTTTTTTTATGTAGCCTTCTTTATTCCGTTGAACAAGAGAAACAAATTCATCAACTGTGTGGGAATGACATCATGGACATCCTGCAAGATATACAAACAAAACAGAAAAATGCAATAAGTACAAATGTCATAATGTAACAAACTTTAGCAATCTCTATATGTAGATGTGAGATATATGTATGTTTTCTTCTTGTTGTATGGCAAACAATTTCACCCCTTTCTCAAATAAATAATTAACGCAGCGAATGTCTAATTGAGTTGTTATTATCATCCAAATAATTTTTAGAATATCTTCATGTGAGTGTTCCATTTGAGTACATGTATCTCTCTCTCTCTCTCTCTCTCTCTCTCTCTCTCAAGTGCCATATCTTGTGACGTTGGCGACCATGAAATGCCAGGCTTTCCTTTCCATTGTCAGTCTAAGAAGCTCAATCTTCGTCAACCTAGTCCAAGTTGCAATGCTCTGCAAAAACGTTACTCTTTGGCGCCCTCTCTCTCTCTCTTTCCTGTTATCTTTCCAGTTAGAAACAAACACTCCAAAATTCCCCTCCTAACACAGTGGCCTAAAAAGTCCAGCTGCTGTTTCCTTATTGTTTTAGTAAAATATATTGTCTGCCTGCCCTCTCTAAAACGGCTGTGTTTGATGTGTGGCTTGACCATAGGATCTTTAACATACGTCTGAGGAACCACATTTCTGTTGCTTGCAAGCGATCCTCCATTTCCTTGGATATTGTCCAACACTTACATCCATATTTCAGAGTAGGTAGCACATAACAGTCTAAAATTCTGAGTCTTGTGTTAAAGGAGATTTTAAGGTTACAAAGAAGATTTTTCATTCTTGAGAAGGTGTCTTTTGCAATAGATATTCTTCTCTTTATTTCACTGTCACACCTCCCATCTAATGTAATCCAGCTTCCAAGATAGTTGAATCTATGAACTTGATTCAGACTGACACCATGAATTTTGATGTTGCAGACAGGTACACTCAGTTTTCTTGCCATTGATGTACAGAGCTTTCTTGTCACTTTCCTGCACAAATTTGTTCAGTATCTGCTGGAGGTCAGATCTGATGTTGCAATAGGAACTGTATCATCTGCATAGCGAAGATTTTTGATTTTGGTGCCACCTATCACAACTCCTGGTAGTTCTTCTAGTTCCCTTAGGATCTATTCACTGTTTAAATTAAAAAGATCCGGGGAAAGAACACAACCTTTCCGCACTCCTTTTCTGATTTCAACAAATTCACCCACATCATTATCTACTCTTATTGCTGCTGTCTGGTTCCAATAAAGATTTCTGATGATTCTGGGATCTTTAACATCGACATTGATATCATTCAAGAAGTTCAACATCTCCTCATGCTTGACAGTGTCGAACGCCTTGGTATAATCAATAAAATACATATACAAGTTTTGCTTCATTTCAATAGCCCTCTCTGATAGCATTCTCCGCATGAATATTGCATTTGTGGTACCACAGTCCTGAACAAAACCACATTGTAACTTTCATATTTCTGGTTTGATTTTACTCCTTGCTCTCTTCATCAGCACTTTCAACAAGATCTTCACTACATGGCTCATTAAGCTTATTGTCCTGTGTAATTCACAGTGTACTGCTCCAGGTTTCTTCGACAGAGTAATAAAGATGGACTTGCTCAGTTCTGGAGGTATATCTCGTGAGTTATATATCTCATTCAACACATCTGTCAACTTCACTATTCCCATCTCATCCAAACTATTGATCATTTCAATACTTATCTCATCAGGTCCAATTGCTTTGTTGTTTTTCATACTTTGCACCACAGAATGTACTTCAGATTGTAGAATGTCTGGGCCCTCAATCTGCCGGTTAATCAGTGATTGTTGGCAAAACACCCCTGTCATCAGCAAACAATTCATTGATATACTCGGTCCACCTCTCAATGATTTGACCTTTCTGTATGATAAATTCTCCTTCCTTTGACTTGATGCAACCAGTTGAAATACACATTTCTTTGATATTCTTATGCAATTATTTGGGATCTGTATGTCTCTGCTTCTCTATCTCATCACATCTGTTGTTGAGCCATGTTTCCTTAGCAACAAGACATTCCTTCTTGACTTTTGCATCAAGTTCTTGGTACATCTCTTCGTCATTCTTGACCCAACTACATTTATTCTGTTTCTTCTTTGGTGGAATCACTTCTTTCGCAATTCCTACAAGTGCTTCTTGGAAGATCTGCCACTTGGTCTTATCTTCCTCCCTTTCATCTTCCAGCAATTCAAATCTGTTCTTTACTTCCACTGTGTACACATCTTTGATATGGCTGTCTTCTTTGAGTTTTGCATAATCAAGTTTCTAAGCCCCCCTTTGCTTCTGTAATTTCTTCAGTTCCAGATGAATTTTGCTCATAACTGGAACATGGTCACTACTTATGTCTGCACCTGGATAGGTCTTTGTTTCCTTCACTGTATTTCTGAATCTCTTTTTGATGGTGATAAAGTCTATTTGATTTCTGGCTTCGACTGACTTTGACATGTATCACAAACTTGAATGCGTGTTTGTTATTTAGTGAGTTAACACTATTACAACAATCTATATCTTTCATCTTTCCCCACAGTCATTAATCTTACTTTAATGATATCTCATTACATCTTCAAATACGAATGACTAAACTTTCCTTAAACAAGACCATCTAAGAAATTGACAATCACTAAATCCGTGAAACAATATCCCTCCGCGCAAGCAACTTTGTGCGTGGAATCGTCATACAACACAATAAGTAACCTTCCTGATATCCATACGCGACCTAGTTCAAATTCACTCTCACTAAATCCCTGGTTGTAGATGTATATCAGACTTTTATCAGTACATACACAACTTACTTATAAATGAATCTTCATCCAATATCACTAACAGCAGCATTGGACAGAATTATCAAGAGAGTGAGGTTTAAAGAGACCATTTAAATTTTCTCGGCAACTTTCATTTCACAAAAGTAAAAGGTAATACACTTTGAACAGGCGACCTTCATATTCGCTGTGTATGATACAAATAAATTGCCGCGAATTCTTACGGCTGTATTTCTATTTCTTTTTTTCCTCTAAGCATCACAATACCTTTTGATTACACATTAAGCAAATCAATTCTTAAACCTACCTTGATTGTAGCACGATAGATGAAAATCAAGGAAATCAAAGTTTAAGCAAAATAAACTTGTGTGGGCGTCCTTGCAAAATGTTGTCGCGTCGCTAGCCGGAACTTAATTCCAGACTAAACTTCTTGTGTTATCTCATGACGCCTCTTGTTCGTAGCTAACCTTGCTCCCAGGACATTGTAGCATCTAGTCTACACTTTATAATAGCCATTTTTGGTTTCAATAGACTAGCAGCACCATAGTTCTTCACCGAAGGAGAGACATAGTATTGTCCGTAGGAGACGTGAATATATACGGATGATAGTTTAAACTTAAAATGTCTACCAGACTGGAAGCCATGCTAGTCGTTAAACGAACTCTGTATTTCTTGCAGACTGAAGGTGACGAATGGACGGCGTGCGTCGTGACAGACAGGGCGGAGCGGTCCCGAGGGGCGGTGGGCGTAACCCAGGTGGCCGCGGACGAAGAGGGCAAGGAGGAGTAGACAGAGGGCGCGACTTTGAGGGAAGGGGACATGAAGGGGGACGGAGAGGAGATGGTCGTTACCGGGGTGCGACAGGATGGAACGGTCAAGGAGACCACAGGTATAAACTTATTTATCTATTATTATATGAAAAAAAAAAACTTACGAAAAATCAAGATAAGAGAGGAAGACAACCACAGACGACGAAGGTGAAGTATACGCAAAGAGAGGCGAAGGAAAAAGGGACGTAAAAATATGAAGAAGAAGGAGAATAATGATAATAATAAGAAGAATACAAGACAATTAAATAAATGGGTTACACACTACCGACAGTTCCGGCGGCACCTGACTGCCGACGGCACTCCCATTTTACCAACGGATTTCGAAAAAAAAATTAAAAGTGTGCGTGTGTGTATGTGTGAGTATGTGTGCGTGTGTGCGTGAAAAAGTGCGGGGTGACTCACAAATGTGCTTGTAGTGTTAAGTACCGAATATCAAGATGCTGCAGATTTAAGAAAATTAGAAATTGATACAAAATGGTTAAAATGTACATGCTGTGAAGGCATGTCAGCCATTCAATTTCGGCAATAGATTACATATACATTTGTAAACTCAGATCCTATAAAGTCTCTGATATTTTCTTGGTAAATAAATCCCATGGCTCACAAAATAGCAAGGGATGTCACGATGATAGAAAACAATACGTCTAAGAAAAAAAATCAACGTTTTGGTGGAAACAATTGTCAATTAATGGATAGAACTTCATATAAATATTTAACAAAATTAACTTTGCAAAAGTAAACTCCGAATGGAAAAAAATAATGTATGTGTGTAACTTCATTATCTCACCGTCACTAAGTCTTATGCAAACATGACATTTGCCTCAAAAGGAACGCTGGTGATGGAGCTACCGGTAACCAGGCTCGGGGTCCGAGGGTCACCAAACCACTTGGCTACAAGACACTCGAACAGCTGCTTGAAAAAAACCCGGATGAGGCAGCGATTGAGCTTGGGTCACTTAAACTTGGCCTGCAAAAGCTTTTAGAGTGGACAGATGTGCGGTATGACGTGATAACGCTACTGTTTCAAGTCTTGCATCACATCTGTAACGCACAAGTATCCCGTGAAACCGTCAACATGTTGTTAGACATGCTTGGCAGGACGGACTTCCTCAGCAAAGTCTTACCGTTTCATCTTATCAAAATGAGGAGAGAAAACGACCGGAATCGACTGGGTCTAATTCCCAAGGTAATTCGCGACATCGCCAGAGTGCTGTCAGAAGTTCAGCAACGCTTCCCAAGCCATTGGACTGATGTGGCAATTTCAGCGACGCTTCTTCAAGATGTTATCACCTTCACTGAGGGAAGAAACATCGTAGTAGATGACACCATTAAAGATGAGGTGCGCCGGACCATTGACTTCCAGGTCCACATTGAGAAGGAGAAAGAGCGCAAGATGAAGCAGTACGTTGACCGTACTGACCCTCCGCCAGAGGATTTCCGTGAGCTCAGTATATTTCCGACTTCGGAGGAATTGAGAGAGACCACCGCCCCTCCTTACCTCCGGGTGAACAAAGGGAGGGGGAAGTACGACAACGTTGACCACTACCTAGATGTGCAGTTTCGTCTCCTACGTGAAGATTTTGTCCAACCCTTGAGACAAGGCATAAGCGAATACAAACGAGTAACAGCAAGGCCAGGAAAACAGAACAAGCGTTTTCAGGATATTCGTTTGTATTACGACGTTACGTTGGAGGAGCCTCTGTACTCACAGAGTGGGGTAACTTTCAAAATTCACTTCGACGAGAAAAGGTTGAAGGGGGTTCGATGGCAAGCTTCCAAACGGCTCATATTTGGGTCTCTAGTCATTCTGTCTCCTGACAACTTCCAAACGCTCATCTTCGGAACGGTTGCCAACCGTAAGCCAGAGGAGTTAACGAAAGGGTTCATTGAAATCAAACTTGAGCGAGATGGCGAGATCGCAGAAATTTTCAGTGACAAGACATTCATCATGGCAGAGTCTTCGGCATACTTCGAAGCATACAGACACGTTCTTCACCGTCTGCAGGAAGTAACACAAGATTCCATGCCCTTGACCAAGTATATTGTCTCAGCGGAAAGGGACATTCAAGCACCAGCGTACATTGGGCACAATGATACTGCATACGACCTTACCCCACTTCTCTCCCACAATGCCCCGAATGCCGAACGGACCAAGCTTGGTCTTAAGAACGTACGAGTGCTTAATGAACGTGCATGGCGAAGAATAGGAGACACTGGCCTCAACGAATCCCAGTTGCGTGCCGTGCAAGCAGCCCTAACACAGGAAATGGCTGTGATACAGGGCCCACCTGGAACCGGAAAGACCTACATTGGTTTGAAGATTGTCCGTACTCTACTGGTCAACAACCAGGTGTGGAGAGAAGCTGAAGATATCGGTGCGAACATGGGCAGGGCACGTTCTAACAAACCCATACTGATTGTATGCTACACGAATCACGCCCTAGATCAGTTCCTGGAAGGCATTGTGGAGTATCAGCCGGAAGGTGTTGTGAGAGTTGGTGGACGGAGTTCATGTGAAGCACTCAAACGCTTTAACCTGAACTCACTCAGGCGCTCCAAACTACGAGAAGAAACACCGAGACATGTCAGAAGAAGGATTGGCGAGGTTCGTGGGGAGATCGAAACGCTTGGAACTGAAGTAAAAGCTGCGCAAAGCAAGATCAACACAACCAAGAAGGGACTTCTGCATGAAGATGTTATTTCAGCATATATGTCTGCAGAACAGTACAACAGTCTGACCAATAATCTCTTCAACTCCCAAGAGTCTCAACTCGTCCGTTGGCTTCTTGGGGACATGCGCGGGATGGAAGGTATGGTCATGGAAGGTGAACAATGGGCACCTGATGAAACTCAAGAGAACGCCGAAGATGAAAATGATGGTGAAGAAGAACTCCTAGACATTCTCGAAGAAGCAGATCTGCTCGAGGAAATGAGAATGTTGGACTTTGACGATACCGCCCCTCGTACTAATGACGGAGGCGTCGACACTGGAGAGGAGGATCTAGCCTTTCGTGCGAGGGACTTCAACACATTTCATCAAGGAGAATGGCAGCAGGACCCTCGCAACCGCCGTAACATGAAACGCAACTTTGAAAGGAGACTGAGGAGCACAGACAGGATGTCAGACGAAGAGGCAAGGGCAGTCAGGAACGTCTGGGCAATTCGTGATGGCGAGAATCGTTGGAGATTATATCGCTTCTGGATTCACAAACATCGGCAAGAGTCATATCGTCGTCTCATTGACATGCAGAGAAAGTTCACTGATGTCTGTCAGGAGTTGCGAGAAGCAAGAAGTCAGGAGGACTTTGAGATTCTGAGGCATGCATCAATCATCGGCATGACCACAACAGGTGCTGCAAAATTCCACATGCTGCTGCAACGAATCCAACCTAGAATCGTTGTAGTGGAAGAAGCTGCAGAAGTTCTCGAGGCTCACATTGTGACCGCTTTGACAGAGTCTTGTCAGCACCTTATCCTGATAGGAGATCATCAACAACTGAAACCTAACCCTACAGTATACAAGCTGGCAAAACAGTTTCACTTGGATTTGTCTCTCTTTGAACGCATGATCAACAACAATGTCTGCTACCAGCAGCTCACTGTGCAACACAGGATGAGACCCGAAATATCCAGACTCATGAAAATGAACGCGCTGTATCCTGATCTTGTGGATGACGAGTCTGTGAAGACGTTTGATGATATCCGAGGTGTGACAAAGAATATTTACCTCATTCATCACGAAGAAAAAGAAGATAGTGCAGATGAAATGAAGAGCCACTCAAACACCCACGAAGCCAAGTTCTTGGTCAGACTGTGCCGGTACTTCCTTCAGCAGGGGTACCTTCCTGAGAAGATCACCATTTTAACAACTTATGCTGGTCAGCTCTTTGCCTTCAAACAGAGAATGAAAAAGGCTGACTTTGAAGGGGTCCGTGTTGCTACTGTAGACAACTTCCAGGGTGAAGAGAATGACATCATCCTGCTGTCCCTTGTTCGCAGCAACAAGGAAGGAAGTACAGGCTTCCTGAAGATAGACAATAGAACATGCGTAGCACTCTCCCGGGCAAGGAAGGGGCTGTACTGCATCGGAAATTTCACACTGCTCGCCGGGAAAGATGGATCGAACCTGTGGCGTGACATTGTAAAATACTGCAAAGCAAATGGCCGATGCGGGACTTCCTTGGAGCTGCAATGTGAGAATCACCCAGAGACGCACACGAAGGTAGCAAAGGAACAAGACTTTGCCCAAGTCCCCGAGGGTGGATGCTCTTTGCCATGTGAGGCTCGGCTGCCTTGTGGTCACGTCTGTAGAATGCCTTGTCATCCTATGGACAAAAGCCATGAAATCTACAAGTGTCAGCAGAAGTGCACCAAAGTCATCTGTCCCATGGGTCATCGCTGTAGAAAGCTGTGCTATGACGCTTGTGATAAGAAATGCATGAAGAAAGTAGAAAAACTGTTACGCTGTGGCCACATGCAACTCGTCCATTGCTACAAAGAGATCTCTGAAGTAACATGTGAGTCCCCTTGCTCACGGAGCCTGAACTGTGGGCATCAGTGCCAAGAAACATGCGGAAAGAATTGCACCTCCAAGTGTGAGGTGTTGGTAACGAAGCGCGACTGGCCTTGTCGCCATGTTGTGCAGGTCATGTGTTCTGCTGAGCCCGAATCTTGTCCTGAACCATGTCCTGCAATATTGAGCTGCGAGCATCAGTGCAAGGGCACGTGCGGCGATTGTCATCGTGGACGGCTACACACATTCTGCCGGGAAAAGTGTGGCCGAATACTGGTCTGCGGTCATCCTTGCCGAGCAACGTGCGCTGCTGACTGTCCACCTTGTAAGGAAAAGTGTGCGAACAGGTGCCCTCACAGCAAATGCCAGAAGACATGCGGAGAACCTTGTCCTCCGTGTGCTGAAGCGTGCATCTGGCGATGTGCGCATAGTCGGTGTCGGCAGGAGTGTGGACAACCGTGCGACAGGCGTCCGTGTACCCAACCCTGCACGAAGAGGCTGCCGTGTGGCCATCCCTGCATCGGGCTGTGTGGAGAGCAGTGTCCTACCAAATGCAGAATCTGCAACAAGGAGGAAGTGACAGAGATTTTCTTTGGAGATGAGGATGAAGAAGATGCACGGTGAGTGAAATTCCATGAAAGAATATTTTATAAACCAGTGATGCGTACAGAAGAAAGAGCCGTTAGCTAATAGACGTGCAAGAGCGAAAGAGATCCAAATAATATAATACAATTCCTATTTTCATATCCGCCAAGATCCCCATGCTCTTGGACAAAAAGTGTACACATGTTTTAGAGGAGATATCTACACAAAATCTGATGAGAGGGGATAAGGAATTTTGTTAGAGGTCTATTGGTTTATTTTAAATATAAACAATAAACCTCTACTCAAATTCCTTCTTATTCCAGATCACGCACTTAACCTCTACCAAAATTCCTCACCCCCTCTCATCTCCGTTACATCCGTCAACGATGGTGAAGGTGATGATAATATGTTTGGAAACTGCCGTTGCCTGTAAACGCAATGTATTTCACAGGAATGTCAAGTGCATAGGCCATTCATTTGTATTTTGGTAACGAATGCAATATCAGTTCATCATAATTTTTTTATGAAGCAGTGGTCTTTCAAACACTGCCTCGTAATACACCCAGTATCGTACGCGTAATGACATTCGTAACGATCATTTTATCATCGAGACATGTAACCCGGCATGTAACTGACGTCAAGTAACGTTCTCCAACTATATTCTGTAAAGTTATATACGATATGTGCAATAATTTCATCGAGTTAGTGTATATGTAGTTATAGGTTCTATACATAAATGGAAAAAGATTAAATTCGATTCAATGGCGTCTGCTTTCTATGCCGTAATACTCTTAATCAGATTCGTGGAACTGGAGGATTGCAAGCATGTGATTGAGGTCCAAGCGTTGGACCACTGGATGAATACAGACACCGGTGGGCAGAACAACTCAACTACAATAAAGGTAGGTATCTAATGGGTGTAGCCGTGTGAGTTTGTGGTATTTCATTCAGTGATTATTGAGAAACATTGCTCAAGCTATTTTGATGCGGTCGTTTGGATGTTTCTACAAGATGTAAATCGTGACTATCAATTCCATTTTTTTGTTAAACTTTTAAAACGCAAATCTAATTCTAATAATTACTACACATTAACAATTATCTGTCTCAATATTCTTCCAGCTGAAGGAGTGCCCACGTTGCAAAACTCCAATCAGACGCAACCTGCGGTACGGTGATATCATCAAGCGAGCACTCAAGGACATCGAAGGGGTTAAGAAGAAATCATTCGGCGAAAAGCATGACCTCGAACGCAGGCGACGAGCGCTGGATAGTACGCTTGAGGTCGAAACTAAGATGATGGGCATGCTTGCAGTCGGGACAGAACCAAAACTCTTCCCGCGCAAAGAAGACGCGTATCGCTTCAGGAATGTGATCACGCCGGCAGCGAACATGGGACAGGTCACTGCTGTGGCCAACAGAGTTGACTTCCTTCTGGAAGTCAGGAAAACATTTGGAGAAATTGCGCTGATACGCTCGTTCAAACAGAGGGACATGATCGATCAACTAAACCACGCCTTGCAGATCATCCAAAGGTGGTTGTGCCAAGAGCCCATCGATAGGATGTCTCAACAGCAAGCAGAGGATGCTAACCGTGAAGTGAGGCGTGTCCGTCTCGGTCTCAGGTTGGTCAAGTTTCTAGAAGAGCATCCGAGGGCACAAGCCTACGCTAAGGCACAGGTTCAGGAGGCTAAGGAACTTCTCTTTCATGAGGTACTCATGACCCCAGATAGAGAACGTACAATAAAGAAGCTCCTAGAGAAGATCCAAGTCAAATCGGGTGGTTTGGCAATCTCTGAACAGGAGAGAAAGGATATCGTGGCGGCTGTAGGATGTCGTCAAGGTCATTGGTTCAAGTGCCCAAACGGACATATCTATCTCATCACCGAGTGTGGCGGTGCGACGCAAGAGAGCAAATGTCCAGAATGCGGCAGTGGTATAGGCGGTACAAGCCACCGTTTGAGAGAAGACAATCAACTTGCACCGGAGATGGACGGAGCGCGATATGCCGCCTATTCCGAAGAGGCATTTAACATGCGTAACTACAACTTAGATGACTTATTAAATCTCTTACCGTAGCAACCTCCACATAGACTCAGAACGGAGATAAAATGGGAGTGAAAAATGAAGATTGTCAAATGACATAAAGGCATTAACTCAGTCTATAGGAGTGACTATATGCCGAGCTCTACGGTACTGTATTAGTTAGCTAGCAAGTATGCCAGCGGAACAGTAGGTGCTGCAACCATAGTGGAAAATGTAACACATATAATAAGAAATGTGTTTTCGATAAAAGTGTATAAAACGAAATAAAAGTCAGACGCGATACTATGATGATTTTCGTACACCTTTCTTGACCGCCAGGCGAATCTCTATTGAATAAGTCATTATTATCTTCATGATGTGTTCGCATTACAATGTAACATGTCCTGTCGATGTATATAGTTTTGATATCGATGTATAGTTCCAGACCAGTGCTCTCAAAGTTCAACAATCCCAACAATGAGAATGAGTACCCGTAACTAAGTCATGGTTGAGATGTTCTCGAAATATCACCACTTTCGACAGCAGGGCAACTATCACATAAAATGTTACTCAATTCATTTTCGTATATTATGTGAGTTGCATTGAATTGCCATAATAACTATGACTTACACGTGTATACTAGGAACATGTATAAGCACGTTTGTCATCCTGCAAATTGAACGTACGTGATATGACCACGTGCTTGTCAAACATGCAGAGGCAAGGCTGGGCTCTTAAAGTTAACGATGTTTTCTAGTAAACTCGTGACTTTCTTTGCAGAGCAATGAGAGTATTGAATTGTGGATGTTTCTGATAATCGCGAAAATCATTCAATCTTTGCAAGAGTCTACTACTTACATGCTTCTAACCCTGATTATGGCACGCGAGTTATTGATATAGTCTGGGATAAAAATGTTGTGTAAGAAATGACTCAATCGGCATGATCAGTGAATAATTGTGACTGGATGTTTGCATTCAAAAGAACCACACGAAGCATCAAGCTGAAGGGAGAGAAACTATATATATCACGGTTTTATATAGTACGCTTTGGTAAAAGCAAAACGCACGATCTATAGACCAGAAACTTGTCTGCCACACAAAAGGTTGAAATATCACTTGAATAATGTCTCTCTGTGATTGTTTATTGCTAGATATTTTATCTTTTCTGATGACCCAGTATTTCGTGTCATTTGAAATGTGAATCCGAGCATGGATAAGAAAGGCGTACACAAGCTATCATGTGATCATGGTTGTATGGTTATAAGGATTTAAGAGTTTGTACTGCCATTTACAAATACATTTTATATTGTATTATGTATTATGCATAGGAGTAGTGGGCAAACCAATTGTCTAACATCATCCGGTGAAATCAAAGTCAATCAAGAAATCATAAATTGTCGTAACCCATCACTAGAAGAACACAAGATTGCAATCGGTTCTTTGTAAATTCTTAGCATCATTACATCATGTGTTTAAGTGCTGACATGAAATCATATTACTATTTATATTGTGGAGCCTCATGCGCCAATATACTTTCAAGATATGAATACATGTCAAATGTACAATATAATCACTGAAACCATATTCACAATAACTGCACAAGTAACCTAAATAGATTATATTTGTGCTGTAAATAACCTCCTCTGCCTTTCATATCATACGTATTTCTTTAACAAATGTGTCGCGAAAATCACGTGATTGGTGCAAAAATGTATGTCGTCAATAAACAGTTAATTTCATGGTTTGGATACTAAAAAAAGTCCACAAGCTACAGCCAGGCGACATATATTTTAAGGTGAAAGAGACCTAAATCGATGATTTGTACATAATACATCCGTAAAACGTAAGTTCGTACCTTCTATGTTATTATATGAACATAGATTAAATTGTTCAGCAGCTCTGATTTCAATTAACTTTGAAGACTACGTGGAAGTATTGATAGGAGCGTTCATCATACTTGAACAAGTGAATGATTTTATCATAAATATGAATGTTTTGATGAAACCATTTCATGACATCATTGACAAGGTCGATGATCCCATTGCTTACAGTTACAATGAAAATTTGAATGATATGTTTGTAGTTATTTCCTAAGTCTAAATAATAAGTATGTGTAAATACAATGGTATTACATGTAGAAGAAAATACTGCTCTAGAAGCCCACTTACAAAGGCAGGTATCATAATATCACGTGTTATGCATTACTATGAAGAAGAAAATACAGTTTAAGATATTTCATCATGACGTATATAGGTACTGACACATGCCTTGTGTTTTTTTTGCATCTAGAAATAGCGTCTGCACACCCTTGTATTGGAACTTTCATTTTCAAATCCAAATTATAAGTGACTAACAGAAATGATCGATGTTATTGGTGTAAGGAGTAAAGGTGGTAGTGATTACAGGCTTCGCCGTCATCACCGAGTCCTTGTTTTGTTTAATTTGAATGATTTTAGCATTTTTAGATGATTCCTTCCTGGTATCATCAAGAATGTAAACAATATTGTCCTTATGGACAAAAATTCCTTCTATGCAGGTGATCGTTAGGACAGGTTATACTGTATATCGGTGTAAAGTATCCTTTAGGGTATAGAATGTGTCATAACAATTTGTTCTCTTTTTCTCTGTTTTTTAAACTAATTTTTTTATGACGATGCGCAACCGTCAATCGCATTTTAGATGATTCCTTCCTGGTATCATCAAGAATGTAAACAATATTGTCCTTATGGACAAAAATTCCTTCTATGCAGGTGATCGTTAGGACAGGTTATACTGTATATCGGTGTAAAGTATCCTTTAGGGTATAGAATGTGTCATAACAATTTGTTCTCTTTTTCTCTGTTTTTTAAACTAATTGTTTTATGACGATGCGCAACCGTCAATCGCATTTTATAAACATTTTTTTATTGATTCAATATATCCAAATAGTAAAATGTGTAACCTAATTTGTTCGATTTATTATGATATCCATTTTTATTTGAAAGAAACAACTTAGATCTTCTTATACGAGCCTGAAATTGACATTTTCATTATACTTGTACGGCAAGAAAAAAAGGTATTTAACCATGTTTATTCAAAACATATCACAAATTTCACATTATGGTGACTAATGCAGGTAACTACATATTAATTAAAGAAAATAATTGAATCACGAATAAGAACACGATAACAGGAAAAAGGAGAATAAAACAAGGAAACATTAGACATATTGCAGCTCATTTGTCTAAGTTACACAAATCAAAAGAAAATATTTAGAATGTGTCACTGTCATATTCAAATATAATATTATGCAAGGCGAAGAATGACTGAATAATGCTTTGGTACACTTCATCTGAATAGAATAAACTGACTAAAGGAAATATGGAACTATCTGAATATGTTTCTCTTGCGTCACAGTGTTTTTGTGGTTGTTTGTATTGTTCCCTGGTTCTACTTACTGATGTTATCATCTATGCAGGAAAGAGAGAGAGACTACACTTTTGAAAAAAACACAAAATAACCACAATTTACACAAATTAAAGTTAATGGATGATAATTCATTTAGAAGCACATTTCGTGACATTTTATTGATTATTTTTCTTTTGATAACTTGATCATTAGTATGATTGTAGTATTTTATGTGATTTAAATTTCTGGAAATATTAGATAGTCATTTCAGAACACGTGCTCATCTGTGAATCCATTAGCAACTGCCATCACACTGTTATCAATGATTTATGATGCGTCTGCAGACCTCGTGAAATGACATATGAGATATACAATGGGCATCGTTTTGTTCTGAATCAATTATCTGAGACATACAATTTTTAGGTCCAAATTTGTCCAGAAGTGAAAATCTCAGTAAACAGACCAAATTTATTACAAAAAATGTTACCAAACCTGCTCCTAAAATGACTGACATCCTTTGACGTTATGTTGTGAAGCTTTTTTAACGTTATGTTTCAAAATTGACAAAAGTTTGTGTCTTCCACCTAATATACATAACTTATACACACACATATAATCACATTCAAACGAACGCGAAACACACACACAGATATATATATATATATATATATAGAGAGAGAGAGAGAGAGAGGGGGGGGGGATGGGGTGAAATCAGATAGACATGACATATAAAGAATATACGAAAATATAAAGAAAATGAAAGAGAGAGAGAGGGGGTCGGGGGTGTGTGGGAGCGGGGAAGTGCCAAAGTGAATAAAGTGTGTGTGAGTGGGGAGGGGTTCTGGCACCACAGGATGGTTGTTTTTGTTAGTGATATACATTTCCTTTAGGATAATGGTATATTAGCCATAAACATCAAATAACATTTATTCTAATGATGGGTGGAAACAATGCACCAAAAAGTGAGCCCATTCTCGAGCACATTCTGTGCGCAATACAAGTCTGTATCTATTTACTGCCACGGGAGAAAAAAAAAATCGAATGTGATTAACACGCGCCTTCAACACCATTGAACAACATATCTAACTTGGCGTTACATAATTCATGTAAAGTGTAACGTTTAGGAATCTAAAACAGAACCAAACACAAATAATTTTAATTAAAAACATCTATAGCCAAGATAGCGGCTAGCTTAACTTGAACCAAAACCTTCCCATTGATTTGATTTCCTACTCATCTCACTATCCCTCAACACACACACACGCCCACACACATGAATGTTTGTATGTACTTCCTACAATTTCTTGTATCCGGGTATTAAAGAGCGAGGAGAGTGCCGAGGAATCTCTTTGCCGGTATCGCCTTGAAATGCTGAATCTTTCTTTAGACCTCACTGTCGTTTAAAATCTATTAAATATTCCAACTGCATTCTCAACACACGGTAAATTAATAATTTCTACTCGTAACCAGACGCCTCTTCTCCGTCACAACTCAAAATCGAATTTCCTCAAATTGTCCTCTTCCCCCTCTTTACAATGATTCCCAAAACCGCGCCTCGCGTCGCATGTCATTTTCCCCGCTCAATCTTTTTAAATCACTTCGCCCTCTGTCGACGGCGTCCCAATCTACTTGTTTCCACAGAGAGAGAGAAAGATAGAGGGGGGGGGGGGGGGGTGGCTGCATGGGTTCTAGGATCACGGCGTGATCTTTTTTTTTTAGTGAGAAACATTAATATTACGAGAAAGGTGTATGACCCAACTTATAAATCCTTTAGTAGAATTCAATTTAATGAAGGTTGGTACACAGCGTACCATTAAGAAGTGAGCCCATTCTCGAGCACGTACACGTATTTGGACAATACCAGTCTGAATCTATTTATACCCACCGGGGAAAACCAGCTCCGCGATTGCGCGACTGATCCATATGAATCCACATTCCTCCATTTTGTTTGAGTTAGTGCTGATTATGAACATTTCCTTATACCGTCACTAAGACAAGATTGTCACATTGCAAAGCGTCTGCAATACAAACTGTCTGTAGGACTACGATCACCTTGTATAGGGACACAAGTACACGGTCGCAGCATACTTTGATGTTCTTTCTAAATGAGTCAGACTGACATGTTTCTTTGAAAATGACTGGTATAAAATTATGCTGAGGCAGGAGCGTTGCAGAGACGTATCTTAGATGCAAGTTTTTCTGGTGAGTCTTTTTATCCTTTACCTCTCCAAGAAGTAGTAGAAGTAGTAGTAGTAGTAGTAGTAGTAGTAGTAGTAGTAGTAGTAGTAGTAGTTGTTGTTGTAATAGTAGTAGTAGTAGTAGTAGTAATAGTAGTAGTAGTTGTACTAGTAGTAGTAGTAGTAGTAGTAGTAGTAGTAGTAGTAGTAGTAGTAGTAGTTGTAGTAGTAGTAGTAGTAGTAGTAGTAGTAGTAGTAGTAATAAAGAAGTACTAGTGGTGGTAGTAGTAGTAGTTGTAGTAGTGGTAGTAGTATTGGTAGTAGTAGTAGTAGTAGTAGTAGTAGTAGTAGTAGTAGTAGTAATATAGTAGTAGTAGCAGAAGTAGTATTTGTAGTAGAAGTAGTAGTAACAGTAGTAGTAGAAGTAGTAGTAGTATAAGTAGTAGTAGTAGTAGTAGTATAAGTAGTAATAAAGTAGTAGTAGTGGTGGTAGTAGTAGTAGTAGTAGTAGTAGTAGTAGTAGTAGTAGTAGTGGTAGTAGTGGTAGTAGTAGTAGTAGTAGAAGTAGTAGTAGTAGTAGTAGTAGTAGTAGTAGTAGTAGTAGTACTAGTAGTAGTAGTATGGGAATTAGTAATAGTAGTAAAATCTAAAGGAGCACAAATATATTGTTTACAAGATACACACTTTGTTCCTGAAATATGTCTTTCAGTGAAGAGGGAGTGGTTGGGTAAATGTTATTTTTTCCTGTAACAATTCTCATTCGAGACGAGTAGCTGTTTTGTTTGACAAAAATTTTGTTGTAGAAGTTAAAAGGGAAAAAATAGATGAGAAAGTTCATTTTATTATACTGACCCTTTGTATTGGAACGTTGCAAGTAACTATTGGCCCAAATGACGATACCCCTGTTTCTTTATGATGAACTAAAAGATATACAATTGAGTTTGATGACCCGCACATGATAATGTATGGGGATTGGAATCTGGTGCAAGATTTGATCTGGATACTTTTAATTACATTAGATTGAACAACAAAGAAGCAAGGAGGAAGGTGATAGAACTTAAAAATGATTTGGATTTGGTATAGGCCCATGTGTGCCGGATCGTATCGTCGCTCGGTGGAAATTTCCGTTCACTACCATCGGGGCATTACACAATACCAATCAAATAATTACCGTAATAATACACTTACGTCAAGTCTTGATGTTCATTTCGACAAAGATTGCACAGTAACGAGAATCTAGATTAAAACTGCGGTACTCGGGGTACGACACGAATCAACTGAATCGCAGTGGACAAATTGGCAGCTCCATTCGCATAACACGCTGTTTGTTCGCTACGCTGTGCGGACACACCGTGCATTAAGATGGCGAAAGTGACGTTGCCGGTTTAGTAGGGGCGTAGTGATCACGTGTGTAAAATAATACACGGGCATAATAACGCGAACAGAATGGAACCAAGACCGTCAATGAGTGGCAGTTTGAGACGAATGGCGGGCAAAAAAAATTGTTTACTGCCAGATTATTATATTACAATTCTGTAGCAGTGTTTCTGTTTGTGCCAAGAATTAAAATGGTATTTTTTATATAACAAACAGTTAAATCTTTATGAAATCAGTGCACTCTCGCTATCAAGAACACCGATAAAACATTTCATTATAGTAAAATCTCTGGTCCCATATCTTGGATTTCCTTTGTATTATTGTTTTTGCAATCCTGATATGAAGAAATTTCGTTTATAAAGAACCAATATCGTGGGTCCCAGGGACTTCTTGAGAATGAGAGTACACTGTTGTACTTTCAGAACATAAGTGGCGGATATGTGGACAGGGGTGAAATATCAACAAACCTTGACTTCACAATTTTTTTTTTATCCTGGATCGGTCACCCTAGTGTTTTGTTTTAAAATTGACGATTAACTTTTTCAAATTTGTAAATATTGTGATATTATTATATTGCTAAGTGGTGTTGTTGGTACAGAATAAACTCATTAACATGCTCATTCATTCATTCATTCATTCATTCAATCATTCACCCATCCATTCATTCATTCATTCATTCATTCATTCATTCATCCATCCTTTCATTCATTTATTCATTCGACTGGGTCATATTTAAACAGACCACGGCATTTTTTTTTATTTGCAGAGAGAGGATGAACAGCCCAACTCATCACCAGTGAATAAAAATAGTTACCCAGTTGTTATCACACTCAATTTGTACTATAATTGATAAACTAAGGGGGAGGGGATATGCATGTACCATGTAATAGATGGGCAATTTTGTATCCCCCTTTTCACAATATTTGAACGTTAGATTTCCTTAGAGAAATTCCATACCCAAGGATATCCTCCTCAGACTTGGTTACTGTTCCCCCCACCAAGGATTCCCGACACTCATCACCCCCCCCCCCCTCCCCCAAATGACACCCCCTTGTAAAAACGAATGTACTCACATCAGCAAACGTCACACTTACATTCCACTCTCATCACATCTTTTTCATGCATTTTCCCGTTTTACTATACATAAGACATTATTCTCATCCAAATTAAAATATACAAACAACTGTTAATTTGCATGGACCACTTGGATATTTGCATTTATTGCACAATCTAAATCTAAATTACTTCCAAAAATTGTTGGTAATCCATCGCATCATGAGTCACTAAAAAAAAATCCAGTTTCATTTACTTTTTGGAACTAACAAATATAATTAATACACAAAGTTTACATCAGTTGATATCATATCTCATGGCACACACAAGTAAAATTCTCTGAAGTCCAAGTGGGAAACAAATATAATTCAAAACCTACATGATATACTTAATAAAATTGCAGAACCTTCAAAATATATATTCCAATTGCCACACATCAGAATGTTACTGGAGGCATTTTCAAACCCCCCTGCCCATGTTTTTTTTTTATTTGCTGGCTGTGAACAGAAAAAATACACCTCTCATACCCCCAGACAGAAAAAAAAATGTGTTGACCTCCCCCCCCCCCCCCCCCCCCCACTTCCCCTCCCACTGAGCGTGATTTTGAAGGTTGTGCTGCTGGCCGACCATGGAAAAAAGCGCACCCCTGCCCCCAATAAGGAATTCCTGGATCTACCCCTAGTTTCTCTTTCCAGAAAGTCACTGAAAACGTTAACAGACATCTTATTTTTCTGAACATTTACTCAAACACTACATCAAAACAGATCACAAATCTTACCACTCAATAAATTCGTCTCACATGTTAAAGAATTAGCAAATTTATAACTTCAAGCCACTTCTCAAAAGTACATATGAGGGTGTGATTGCATGGAATCACTCCGAGTTATTCTCCGGATGACGGACAGAGCACACTGCCCGAAACGTCGAGACTGATACTCCCTCTTTCAGATTTTGAAAGAAACCTATAGTTAGTTGCAGAACTGACTATAACTTTTCTACACTTTTCTCATTTTCTTTTCTTTTCTTTTTCTCTTTATCACTACTTTGTGACTAGTTCACAACTTTCATCAACACCCACCCTCTTCTTCTACCTCCATTCCATCCCATTTATTTTCGGTTTAAAACACCGAAAACTAAAGCTAAAAATAGTCTTGTGTAAGTGTTATAAAAAATATAAAAATTCACCTCTCCTTTTTCACTTTTCACTTTCCTTTCCTTTCTTCACCCCATAAGTGGGCCAATTATCCGAAAGAATACAACCACATGGTGTTACCGAAAGTTTTGCTATTTTCTAAATAATATTTATTAGTACACTCTCACCATGGAAACATTCAAAGAACAATTAAATTCTTATATGTTAATCATAGTACACTTTATTATGTTAGTCTTTGTTAACTATTTGTTTACTCCAAATAGATGACTGTAGACTTATTATTATCATATTAATTATTATATTATATTAAGTTCTGTTTGTTTCTTCATTATTTATTTTGTATATTTATTTTTTCAGCACAATTCAGTTTATTAAAATTAATCATTAAAACATTTAAAAAAAAAAGAGACAAAAGGTAAAATGAAAATACGTACTGTCTTCATAAATACATCGCAGAATAAATCTACATGTCACTATGACTAGGAAGCTAATACACGGATGTTATTGTCTAGTCAGCCTCCTTGATGAATGAATAAATACACTGACACTATTTTCATTTAAACAGGCAAATAGTAGTAAGATAGTAAGACAGCAACCATTTACTATTATTCATAACTTAAAATCCTTGAATAATACCTCTTTTCTGCACGGGGACATTACATCAACTAACATCATTATTTCGTTCGTAAACTGGTATAGTATAGTATCACATACAAGCGCCATTCATACAAGTATTTCCTATTGCTAAACCCGTTTCAAAACGGCAACGCAGTACTGCGTTCATTACGTGTCTAGCTTCCCTGGTCCGCTCACGCACTTTAGCGTGCGTACGTACATCAAACCTAACGATCACTGTGTGAAGGGCTGCCGGGATGTAAATTGCTACGTTAAACTTTACTTTTCTCGTTAATGTGCAAGATTTGTCAAAATGAACATCTGGAATCTGGTTTTGCATATTTTAAAGCTAATTTTCATCTGTGTTCTGTTTAATGCCACGATGCACGTGAACGAAACGGCAAGAAAAATGGGGTCGTCTCACGGCCTAGTAGATGTTTGGCGTGACCATAATGTAGGGATCCGAAGTTATACACGGAGACAACGCACACCACTAAGACAGAGAAGGCTTGATTATTTTTTGGTTTCCTCTGATCTCTTTTCTTTAATCACAAAAACTGAACATTTGCTTGGATATAAATCTGATCATTCTATAATCAGTTTAGAATTTGAATGAGATAAGTACCAAAAATGTTTTACTTATTGGAGATTTAACAATGTTTTGTTGTAGGGTGAGGAATATGTGGACGTTATTACAAGAGAAGTAGTATTACAATATGCAGATGAAGAATCTATTCAAGGTAAAGAATATGAAGAGATGAGGAAGGAAGATATTTTGTTTTCTATCAATGAACATATGTTTTTGATACTCTTCTCATGGAGTTGAGAAGTGCTACTAGTTTATATTCGTTGAAAAGAAAAAGAGAGAATAAGAAAGAAAAAAAAAACAAGATTGAGAAGGAAATTTTTAAATTAGAAACCAATATGATTTCGGAGGAAAGAACCTCAACGATCGAAAAGATACGTATTTTGAAAGAACAATTAGAAAACATTATTGAAAATGAGCAGCAAAATTCGATTAAGTATAATAGAATACAAGAAATGCAATTCGGAGAAAAGCCTTTAGAATATTTTTTTAATTTAGAAAAACAGAGATCCGTAGAAAAAACAATTATAAGATTGATCGATAAAAACAACTCTTTAATTGATCAACAAGAAGATATTTTACAAGAAGTATATCTTTATTTAAAAGATTTGTATACATTTCAACCAGTATCTGAGGCTGGAAGATTGTTTGCTTTGATTCTTTCGGAAAAGTAAGGAGGTCTACACCACAAGAAAGTGAGATTTTAGAAGGGGACATACGTTATTCAGAAATACTTGATGCATAACTTGATGCATAACAGATTAAAATTGGTAAAGCACCCGGTCAAGACGGCTTTACAGCTGAATTTTTAAAGTATTTTATTAATGATATAGGCATTTATTTGTGGCGAAGTGTCAAAAATGCTTATTTGACTGGCGAATTATCTCCTTCACAAAACTTAGGTCTTATAACTTTAATCCCTAAAGGTAATAAGACCAGTCATTTTATCAAAAAATGGAGACCAATATCTCTTCTTAATGTTGTATACAAAATTGTATCTACATGTCTTGCAAATAGGTTACGAAAGGTATTATCAGTAGTCATTCACACAGATCAGAAAAGATTTTTACCTGGTCGTTTATTGGGGAAAATATTAGAATAATATACGATATCATTGCTTTAGTGGAAAAACAAAATTTACCTTGTACTTTAATGCTATTAGATTTCGAAAAGGCATTCGATAGTATTTCCCATTGATTCATTCAAAAGGTTCTTTCGTTTTTTGGGAGAGTCATTTCAGAGATGGATGGATGTCTTGCACAGTAATGCTTACTCAAGCATCATTGTCAATTCTCAATTGTCACACAGATTTAATATTAAAAGGGGCTGTAAACAAGGGGATCCAATTTCTCCTTACCTTTTCATTATGTGTGTCGAAATTCTTGCATTATGGATAAGGAATTCAAACCAGTTTGAGGGAATCAACGTGAACAAAAGAAAATTCAAAATAATTCAATATGCCGATGATACGGCTTTATTCATTTCTGGCTCAATTATGTCTGTTCAAAAAGCGTTAGAGATTTTCTTTTTTCACTCAATTTACTGGACTTAAACTGCATTCCCAAAAGACGCAAATTATTTTTGGAGTAACCTGAAAAAGAAAATTTTAGACAATGAAGTAGAAGTGAACTTGATAAAGGATACTTATTTCCGCTATCTTGGTACAGATTTTCATGTGAATATTGATAAGATCCAATATTTCAATTACGATAGGACTTTTGATCAATTGAAAGGACAGATGATTTCATGGTCGAAGAGAAATATTACACCTTTGGGTAGAATTATCGTTTTTATTGCCACAATTCAATCATCTTTTTCTTTCAATCCCCAGTCCATAGGTTCAATTAATGAAATATATCAAAGTAATTTTTTTTCCATTTGTATGGAATGGCAAACCAGACAAAATTAGTAGGGAAAAAATACTTGGCTCATACGAAGAAGGGGGATTGAAAATGATAGATATAGATTGTTTTAACAAAGCATTAAAATTTACATGGTTGAGTAGTAGTAGAAGTAGTAGTATAGTAGTAGTAGTGGTAGTAGTAGTACTAGTAGTAATGTAGTAGTAGAAGCAGAAGTAGTAGCAGCAGCAGTAGTAGAAGTAGTAGTAGTAGTAGTAGTAGTAGTAGTAGTAGTAGCAGCAGAAGTAGTAGCAGTAGTAGCAGCAGCAGCAGCAGAATTAGTAGTAGTAGTAGTAGTAGTAGTAGTAGTAGTAGTAGTAGTAGTAGAAGTAGAAGTAGTGAATGTTGTGCCGGTGTTTCCCTCCACCATAGACGTGTCTATAAATAGCCAGTGGGAATCCCACACGGTTTCCACTCACGTTCAAAAGACCGTGCACCAAGTAGTCTTACGTCCAGCCGTTATGTTTTTTGCCTATAGTTTCTGCACTGTTTTATGTCGAATAAATCGGTTGTTATTTTAACCAACGGACATACTCTGCATT
>OZ022581.1:16517526-16900026 GCA_963669155.1 Arbacia lixula
GCATGGATAAGGGAAACATCAGCCGACCGTCTGGCCTGTGTGCTTTAGATCGTAATCTTACACAGGGTGCTCCGATAAAAGGGGCATCTCAGTTCTATAGGCTTAATCATTCAACTATTTTCAGAAAATAGGTAGAAAAGAGAGCAGGAGGACGAGGATTTTTGTTTTGGTATTTTGTTTACCGACCTGTCCGGTCATCTTCCTGTATTTCATTTAACAACACTTGATGCATTATTGCATAACGTTCAAATGCAATATGACAACGAATTGTTCAATAGTAACGTGGACCACCGTGAATAGAATCGGAAACTATGTTGTGTGAACTGGTCAAGTGTTACAAATTTGGATGATGTATCCAACTCACATGCTTTGTTTATGACCACGCCCAAAAACTTCATGATGATTGTGAATATAAATACGGGAAGGAAACTAGTGTATTTAAAAAGACACGAAAAAAAAGAAATATTTAGGAAACCGTGGATTAATTACTACAGGTATTTTGAAATCTATCAACAAAAAATAGAGATTATATTTGAATCATACCCATGATCCGTCAGGAAATAACGAAAGACTATACAAATTTCATAGAAACAAATTTAATGATATTATTCGCTTTTAAGAACAAAAAAATTTCATGAGTTTTAAAAAGAAAAGAGATAAGTCTGATATTTAAAGACTTGGCAGACACTAAAGCAAGTATTAGGTTAACACAAATCTCGTAAACTGCCTAATTATATAGAAATACCTGGGTATAGAATTGAAGTTGAAAAAGAAATAGCTGACGCCTTTGAGTTTTTGTAATATTGGTGTAAATATATCAAAACAAGTCCAAAATCAATTGTTAATGGTATTTATTTTGGTTACAGTTCGATATTCCGAAGGTTCGTAATTCCATAAATTTCCTATACCTCGATGCTCGTTAGTCCGAAAACGAAAATGGGTTCGTTAATCCGAGCATTTGTCGTGTAACGTCCATATTAACGAACCGTCGAAATAACGAAAACTTCCCTTTATTTTTAGAGTCTCACGCTCTTTATGAAAAAGCCAAGAATGTGGATAACTGTGATACTGCGACGTACCCAAAAGCAAGTTGCTTAATCGTACCTATAACTTTGGCAGGTCGCAGGGTAAGTTTCCTCCACAACCAAGTTATGAACTCACTCATACTATTGGCATGATTAGAGCACGCGGATGTTTTTCGACCTTGCTTGGGTGGTGCGTAGTCACACATTTAGTTGTAATTCGAGTTGTCAACGAGGGTGGGGAGGAGCATAAATATATGGAGGTAACATAGGCGCATTATATTTGATATTTTGATATTACATACTGTTTACTCTGTTGATTTTTGTCTTAGCTGTTAATCATTTTTGTTTGTTTTTGTTTTTTGTTTCTTGTGCTGTGTGTATGTTTGCTTGTATGAGCCTTTCTTTGATGTATTTTTTAAGTATGTATTTTGATGTAATTTGTGCACTTTTGGTTCATCTAACTGCTTGTTATTTAAATAAATAGACTATATATTTAATGTGCATTGGACCACCTGTTTAAAGGTCATCGCACCTCACACGCCATCGGCTTTCTGGCGATTCCTTGTATTAATTTTTCATGAAAGTTGTTTGTTTTTGTTTGTTAAATGAATAAAGAATTGAATTGACATAGTATTGTCAGTAGGAGACGTCAATATAATACGGATGATAGTTTAAACTTAAAATGCCTACCAGCCTGGAAGCCAGGCTAGACGTAACACGAACTCTGTATTTCTTGCATACTGAAGGTGACGAATGGACGGCGTGCGTCGTGACAGACTGGGCGAAGCGGGACCGAGGGGAGGAGCTGGGCCGAGGGGCGAAGCGGGACCGAGGGGAGGAGCTGGGCCGAGGGGCGGAGCGGGACCGAGGGGAGGAGCTGGGCCGAGGGGCGGAGCGGGACCGAGGGGCAGAGGGGGTTACCGAGGTGGCCGCGGACGAGGAGGGCAAGGAGGAGTAGACAGAGGGCGCGACTTTAGGGGAAGGGGACGTGAAGGGGGATGGAGAGGAGATGGCCAGTACCAGGGTGCGGCAGGATGGAACGGTCAAGGAGATCACAGGTATTAACTTATTTATCTATCATTATATGAAAGAAACTTCGAACAATAAAGATAAGAGAGGAAGACGACCACAGATGGCGAAGGTGAAGTATAGGCAAAGAGAGGCGAAGAAAAAAGGGAAATAAAAAAGTTAAAGAAGGAGGAGAATAATGATAATAAGAATGATACAAGATATTTGAATAATTGGGTTACACACTACCGACAGTTCCAACGGCACCTGACTGTCGATGGTATTCTCATTTTACTGACGGATTTCGAAAAATATATGTGTGTGTGTATGTGTGCGTGTGTGCGTGAAAATTTGGGGGTGACTCACGCATCTGTCTTGTAATGTTTAGTATCGAATTTTAAACTTTGTTACAGATTTCAGACAATTAGGAATTGATACAATATGGTAAAACGTATATGCTGTCAAGTCATATATAGATATCAGCCATTCAATTTGGGCAATAGACTACTTATTCACTTGTAGAATGTGATCCTCTGATATTTTCTTTGTAATACGTCTTAGGAAACATCGGCGTTTTGGTGGAAACAATCATTTAATGGATAGAACTTTGTATGATTATTTCACAAAATTAACTTTACAAAAGTAAACTCCGAATGGAAAAACAATGTATGTGTGTACCTTCGTTATCTAATCGTCCCTTATGCAAACATGACATTTGCCTCAAAAGGAACGCTGGTGATGGAGCTACCGGTAACCAGGCTCGGGGTCCGAGGGTCACCAAACCACTTGGCTACAAGACGCTCGAACAGCTGCTTGAAAAAAACCCGGATGAGGCAGCGATTGAGCTTGGGTCACTTAAACTTGGCCTGCAAAAGCTTTTAGAGTGGACAGACGTGCGGTATGACGTGATAACGCTACTGTTTCAAGTCTTGCATCACATCTGTAACGCACAAGTATCCCGTGAAACCATCAACATGTTGTTGGACATGCTTGGCAGGACGGACTTCCTCAGCAAAGTCTTACCGCACCATCTTATCAAGATGAGGACAGAAAACGACCGCACTCGACTGGGTCTAATGCCAAAGGTAATTCGCGACATCGCCAGAGTGCTGTCAGAGGTTCAGCAACGCTTCCCGAGCCATTGGACAGATGTGGCGGTTGCAGCGACGCTTCTTCAAGATGTCATCACATTCACTGAGGGAAGAAACATCGTAGTAGATGACACCATTAAAGATGAGGTACGCCAGGTCATTGACTTCCAAGCCCACATTGAGAAGGAGAAAGAGCGCAAGATGAAGCAGTACGTTGACCCTACTGACCCTCCGCCAGAGGATTTCCGTAAGCTCAGTATATTTCCGACTCCGGAGGAATTGAGAGAGACCACCGCCCCTCCTTACCTTCGGGTAAACAAAGACAGGGGCAAGTACGACAACGTTGACCACTACCTAGATGTGCAGTTCCGTCTTCTACGTGAAGACTTTGTCCAACCCTTGAGACAAGGCATAAGCGAATACAAACAAGTAACAGCAAGGCCAGGAAAACAGAACAAGCGTTTTCAGGATATTCGTTTGTATTACGACGTTACGTTGGAGGAGCCTCTGTACTCACAGAGTGGGGTCACTTTCAAAATTCACTTCGATGAGAAAAGGTTGAAGGGGGTTCGATGGCAAGCTTCCAAACGGCTCATATTTGGGTCTCTAGTCATTCTGTCTCCTGACAACTTCCAGACGCTCGTCTTTGGAACGGTCGCCAACCGTAAGCCAGAGGAGTTAACGAAAGGGTTCATTGAAATCAAACTTGAGGACGATGGCGAGATCGCAGAAATTTTCAGTGACAAGACATTCGTCATGGCAGAGTCTTCGGCATACTTCGAGGCATACAGACACGTTCTTCACCGTCTGCAGAAAGTAACACAAGATTCCATGCCCTTGACCAAGTATATTGTCTCAGCGGAAAGGGACATTCAAGCACCAGCGTACATTGGGCGCAATGATACTGCATACGACCTTACCCCACTTCTCTCCCACAATGCCCCGAATGCCGAACGGACCAAGCTTGGTCTTAAGAACGTACGAGTGCTTAATGAACATGCATGGCGAAGAATAGGAGACACTGGCCTCAACGAATCCCAGTTGCGTGCCGTGCAAGCAGCCCTAACACAGGAATTGGCTGTGATACAGGGCCCACCTGGAACAGGAAAGACCTACATTGGTTTGAAGATTGTCCGGACTCTACTAGTCAACAACCAGGTGTGGAGAGAAGCTGAAGACATCGGTGCAAACAGGGGCAGGGCACGTTCTAACAAACCCATACTTATTGTATGCTACACGAATCACGCCCTAGATCAGTTCCTGGAAGGCATTGTGGAGTATCAGCCTGAAGGTATTGTGAGAGTTGGTGGACGGAGTTCATGTGAAGCACTCAAACGCTTTAACCTGAACTCGCTCAGGAGCTCCAAACTACGAGAAGAAACACCGAAGTATGTCAGACGAAGGATTGGCGAGGTTCGTGGGGAGATCGAGACGCTTGGAACTGAAGTAAAAGCTGCGCAAAGCAAGATCAACACAACCAAGAAGGGGCTTCTGCATGAAGATGTCATTTCAGAATATATGTCTGGAGAACAGTACAACAGTCTGACCAATAATCTCTTCAACTCCCAAGAGTCTCAACTCGTCAGTTGGCTTCTTGGGGACATGCGCGGGATGGAAGGTATGGTCATGGAAGGTGAACAATTGGGACCCGAGGAAAATCAAGAGAACGCCGAAGATGAAAATGATGGTGAAGAAGAACTCCTAGACATTCTCGAAGAAGCAGATCTGCTCGAGGAAATGAGAATGTTGGACTTTGACGATACCGCCCCTCGTACTAATGACGGAGGCGTTGACACTGGAGAGGAGGATCTAGCCTTTCGTGCGAGGGACTTCAACACATTTCATCAAGGAGAATGGCAGCAGGACCGTCGCAACCGCCGTAACATGAAACGCAACTTTGAAAGGAGACTGAGGAGCACAGACAGGATGTCAGACGAAGAGGCAAGGGCAGTCAGGAACGTCTGGGCAATTCGTGATGGCGAGAATCGTTGGAGATTATATCGCTTCTGGATTCACAAACATCGGCAAGAGTCATATCGTCGTCTCATTGACATGCAGAAAAAGTTCACTAATGTCTGTCAGGAGTTGCGAGAAGCAAGAAGTCAGGAGGACTTTGAGATTCTGAGGCATGCATCAATCATCGGCATGACCACAACAGGTGCTGCAAAGTTCCACATGCTGCTGCAACAAATCCAACCTAGAATCGTTGTAGTGGAAGAAGCTGCAGAAGTTCTCGAGGCTCACATTGTGACCGCTTTGACAGAGTCTTGTCAGCACCTTATCCTGATAGGAGATCATCAACAACTGAAACCTAACCCTACAGTATACAAGCTGGCAAAACAGTTTCACTTGGATTTGTCTCTCTTTGAACGCATGATCAACAACAATGTCTGCTACCAGCAGCTCACTGTGCAACACAGGATGAGACCCGAAATATCCAGCCTCATGAAAATGAACGCGCTGTATCCTGATCTTGTGGATGACGAGTCTGTGAAGACGTTTGATGATATCCGAGGTGTGACAAAGAATATTTACCTCATTCATCACGAAGAAAAAGAAGATAGTGCAGATGAAATGAAGAGCCACTCAAACACCCACGAAGCCAAGTTCTTGGTCAGACTGTGCCGGTACTTCCTTCAGCAGGGGTACCTTCCTGAGAAGATCACCATTTTAACAACTTATGCTGGTCAGCTCTTTGCCTTCAAACAGAGAATGAAAAAGGCTGACTTTGAAGGGATCCGTGTTGCTACTGTAGACAACTTCCAGGGTGAAGAGAATGACATCATTCTGCTGTCCCTTGTTCGCAGCAACAAGGAAGGAAGTGCAGGCTTCCTGAAGATAGACAACAGAACATGCGTAGCACTCTCCCGGGCAAGGAAGGGGCTGTACTGCATCGGAAATTTCACACTGCTCGCCGGGAAAGATGGATCGAACCTGTGGCGTGACATTGTAAAATACTGCAACGCAAATGGCCGATGCGGGACTTCCTTGGAGCTGCAATGCGAGAATCACCCAGAGACACACACGAAGGTAGCGAAGGAACAAGACTTTGCCCAAGTCCCCGAAGGTGGATGCTCTTTGCCATGTGAGGCTCGGTTGCCTTGTGGTCACGTCTGTAGAATGCCGTGTCATCCTATAGACAAAAGCCATGAAATCTACAAGTGTCAGCAGAAGTGCACCAAAGTCATCTGTCCCATGGGTCATCGCTGTAGAAAGCTGTGCTATGACGCTTGTGATAAGAAATGTATGAAGAAAGTAGAAAAACTGTTACGCTGTGGCCACATGCAACTCGTCTATTGCTACAAAGAGATCTCTGAAGTAACATGTGAGTCCCCTTGCTCACGGAGCCTGACCTGTGGGCATCAGTGCCAAGAAACATGCGGAAAGAATTGCACCTCCAAGTGTGAGGTGCTGGTAACGAAGCGCGACTGGCCTTGTCGCCATGTTGTGCGGGCCATGTGTTCTGCTGAGCCCGAATCTTGTCCTGAACCATGTCCTGCAATATTGAGCTGCGAGCATCAGTGCAAGGGCACGTGCGGCGATTGTCATCGTGGACGGCTACACAAATTCTGCCGGGAGAAGTGTGGCCGAATACTGGTCTGTGGTCATCCTTGCCGAGCAACGTGCGCTGCCGACTGTCCACCTTGTAAGGAAAAGTGTGCGAACAGGTGCCCTCACAGCAAATGCCAGAAGACATGTGGAGAACCTTGTCCTCCGTGTGCTGAAGCGTGCATCTGGCGATGTGCGCATAGTCGGTGTCGGCAGGAGTGTGGACAACCGTGCGACAGGCGCCCGTGTACCCAACCCTGCACGAAGAGGCTGCCGTGTGGCCATCCCTGCATCGGTCTGTGTGGAGAGCAGTGTCCTACCAAATGCAGAATCTGCAACAAGGAGGAAGTGACAGAGATTTTCTTTGGAGATGAGGATGAAGAAGATGCGCGGTGAGTGAAATTCCAGGAAAGAATATTTTATAAACCAGTGATGCGTATAGAAGAGAGAGCCGTTACTATTTTTAGACAGTAGTGTGAAAGAGCGAAAGAGATCCAAACAATATAATACAATTCCTATTTTCATATCTGCCAAGTTCCCCATGCTCTTGAACAAAAAATGTACACATGTTTTAGAGGAGATATCTACACAAAATCTGTGATGAGAGGGGATAAGGAATTTTGGTAGAGGTTTATCATGTTTATTGGTTTATTTCAAATATAAACAATAAAACCTCTACTCACATTCCTTCACATTTCAGATCATCAATTTAACCTCTACCCAAATTCCTTAACCCCCCTCTTATCTCCCTTACATCGGTCAACGATGATGAAGATGATGATAATATGTTTGGAAACTGCCGTTGCCTGTAAACGCAATGTACATGTTTTTCACATGAATATGAAGTGCATAGGCCGGCCCTTCATTTGTATTTTTTGTAACGAATGCAAGATCAGTTCATCACATTTTCTAAGATGCAGTGGTCTTTCACACACTGCCTCGTAATACACCCAGTATCGTACGTGTATTGACATTCGTGACGATCATTTTATCCTCGAGACATGTAACTGACGTAAAGCAACGTTCTTCAACTGTATTGTGTAAAGTTTTACGCGATATATGCATTAATTGTAATCATTAGAAATGATCTATTATATAACATTACCCTTTATCGCGTTAGTGTTTATGTAGTTATAGCCTAGATTCCATACATAATCGTTAAATTAAATGGAAAAAGATTAAATTCGATTCAATGGCGTCTCCTTTCTGTGTCGTAATACTCTTAATCAGATTCGTGGAACTGGAGGATTGCAAGCATGTGATTGAGGTCCAAGCGTTGGACCAGTGGATGAAAACAGAGACGGGTGGGCAGAACAACTCAACTACGATAAAGGTAGGTATCTAATGGGTGTAGTAGTGTGAGTTTTGATAAGTCATTTAGTGATTGTTGATAAACATTACCCAAGCTATTTTGATGCGGTCGTCTTGAAGTTTAATATCGTTTCTACAAGGTGTACTTTGTGACTCTCAATTCCATTTTGTATTTAAACTTAAAAACGGAAATATATTTTTAATAATTACTACACATTAACAATTATCTGTCTCAATATTCTTCCAGCTAAAGGAGTGCCCACGTTGCAAAACTCCAATCAGACGCAACCTGCGGTACGGCGATATTATCAAGCGAGCACTCAGTGACATCGAAGGGGTTAAGAAGAAATCATTCGGCGAAAAGCGTGACATCGAACGCAGGCGACGAGCGCTGGATAGTACGCTTGAGGTCGAAACTGAGATGATGGGCATGCTTGCAGTCGGGACAGAACTAAAACTCTTCCCGCGCAAAGAAGACGCGTATCGCTTCAGGAATGTGATCACGCCGGCAGCGAACATGGGACAGGTCACTGCTGTGGCCAACAGAGTTGACTTCCTTCTGGAAGTCAGGAAAACATTTGGAGAAATTGCACTGCTACGCTCGTTCAAACAGAGGGACATGATCGATCAACTAAACCACGCCTTGCAGATCATGCAAAGGTGGTTGTGCCAAGAGCCCATCGATAGGATGTCTCAACAGCAAGCAGAGGATGCTAACCGTGAAGTGAGGCGTGTGCTTCTCGGTCTCAAGTTGGTCAAGATTCTAGAAAAGTATCCGAGGGCACAAGCCAGCGCTAAGGCGGAGGTTCAGGAGGCCAAGGAACTTCTCTTTCATGAGGTACTCATGACCCCAGATAGAGAACGTACCATCAAGAAACTCCTACAGAAGATCCAAGTCAAATCGGGTGGTTTGGCAATCTCTGAACAAGAGAGAAAGGACATCGTGGCGGCCTTAGGATATCGTCAAGGTCATTGGTTCAAGTGCCCAAACGGACATATCTATCTCATCACCGAGTGTGGCGGTGCGATGCAAGAGAGCAAATGTCCAGAATGCGGCAGTGGTATAGGCGGTACAAGCCACCGTTTGAGAGAAGACAATCGACTTGCACCGGAGATGGACGGAGCGCGACATGCCGCCTATTCCGAAGAGGCATTTAACATGCATAACTTCAACTTAAATGACTTACATTAGATATCTGACCAACTACGTATGACCTACGTAGCAACCTCCCCAGAGACTCAGAACGGAACGGGAGTGAAAAATGAAAATTGTCAAAGGACATACTGTAGAAGCATTAACACAGCCAATAGCACAATAGCAGTGACTATATGTCGAGCTCTACGTTATTAGTAAAATCGTATGTAGTAAAATCGTGACTCTCTTTACAGGAAAATGATAGTATTGAATTCTGGATGCTCCTGATAGTGGCGAAAATCATTACATATTTGCAAGAGTCTAATGTTTACATGCTTCTAACCTTAATGATTGTAAGACTTCTTACATGTCTTATGACACGCGAGTTACTGATAAAGTTTTGCATTAATATAATGTTGTGTAAGAAATTTCTCATTCGGTGAATATTTGTGACTGAACGGTTGCATTGAAAAGAACCACACTGAAGCATCAAACTCAACAGAGAGAAACTATGTTTATCACTGTCTTATACCGTATACAGTATGCTTTGGTAAAAGCAAATCACACGCGGTCTATAGACCAGAAACTTGTCTGCCACACAAAAGGTTGAGATATTACTTGAATAATGTCTCTATGTGATTATTAATTGATAGACATTTTACCTCTTCTGATGACCCAGTACTTCGTGTCATCTGGAAGGTAAATCCGAGAATGGATAAGGAAGGTGTACATAAGCTATCATCTGATCATGGCTGTATAGTTATAATGATTTAAGAGTTTGTACTGACATTTTTAAAGACATTTTAGATTGCATTACGTATTATGCTTATGCTTAGTGGACGAACCAATTATCTAACATCATCCGGTGAAATCAAAGTCAAACGAGAAATCATAAATTGTCGTAACACATCACTAGAAGAACACCAGATTGCAATCGGTTCTTTCTAAATTCTTAGCATCATTACATTATGTCTTCTCGCTCTTAAGTTTCCTACTGTGTATATTGTCGAGTCTCATACGCCAATAATATAGAGTTTCAAGATATGAATGTATTTCAAATGTACAATATAATCACTGAAACCATATTCGCAATAGCTGCACATATAACCTAAATAGATTACATTTGTGCTGTAAATAACCTCCTTTGCCTTTCATATCTACGTATTTGTTAAAAAAAAAAAAGTGTGTAGCGTAACATGCGAAAATCACGTGATTGCTGCAAAAATGTATGTCGTCAATAAACAGTTAATTTCATGGTTTGCATACAAAAGTGTCCACAAGCTACAGCCAGGCAACATATATTTCAAGTTGAAAGAGACCTAAATCGATGATTTGTACATAATATATCCGTAAAACATAAGTTCGTACGTTCCATGTTATTATATGAACATAGATTAAATTGTTCAGCAGCTCTGATTTCGATCAACTATAAAGAGTACATGGTAGTGTTCACCATACTAACAAGTGAATGATATTATCGTAACTATGAATGTTTTTTATGAAACCATTTACAGACATTGACAAGGTCGATCCCATTGCTTACAGTTCAATAAAAAATGGAATGTTATGTTTTATTGCTTTTCCTAAGCCTTAATAATAAGTGTGTGTAAATACAATGGTATTACATGTAGAAGAAAATACTGTTCTAGAAGCCCACTTATAAAGCAGGTATCAGAATATGACGTGCTATGCAATGCTATGTGTGAAGAAGAAACTACTGTTTAAGATCTGTCATCATGACGTATATAGGTACTGACACGTGCCTTGTGATTTTGCAATGTCATCTAGAAACAGCATCTGCACATCCTTGTATTGGAACCTTCATTTTCCAATTCAAATTCTAAGTGACTAACAGAAATGCTCGATGTTATTGGTGTAAGGAGTAAAGGTGGTAGTGATTACAGGCTTCGCCGTCATCACCGAGTCCTTGTTTTGTTTAATTTGAATGATTTTACCATTTTGAGATGATTCCTTACTGGTATCAAGAATTTGAAAAATATTGTCCTTATGGACATGTTTTCTTTCTATGCATGTGATCGTTAGAACAGGTTATACTGTATATCGGTGTAAAGTATCCTTTAGCATGTTTAGGGTATAGAATGTGTCAAGAAAATCTCTCATCCTTTTTTCTGTTTTTTTTTTAAACTAATTGTTTTATGACGATGTGCAACCGTCAATCGCATTTTATAAGCAATTTTTCATTGATTCAATATTTCCAAGTGGAATATGTGTAACCTAATTTGTTTGTTAGATATGATATCATTCTGGATTTGAAAGAGGAACTTAATTCTTCTTCTGTTCATGTAAGGGTGTAGACGACATTTTGATTATACGGCAAGAAAAAAGGTATTTTACCATGTTTATTAAAAACATACAAGCAATTTTACATTATGACGACTTATGCATGTCTTTCAAGTAATTACATGTCAATCACAAAAATTAATTGACTCAGCAATAAGAACACGAAAAAAAGGAAGAGGTGAATAAAAACAAGAAAAAATTGGAGCTATTGTAGCTCATTTGTCTGAGTTACACAAATCAAAATGTATTAGGACAAAAATCAAAAGAAAATATTGAGAATAATGTGTCAGTGTCATACTCAAATACTCAAAAGGCAAGGCGAAGAAGAATGATTGAATAATGATTTGGGACACTTCATCTGAATAGAATAAACTAACTAAATGAAATATGAAACTGAATGTGTTTCTCTTGGGTCATAGTGCTATAATCAAGCTTATATCATCCTGGTTGTTATCATCTATGTAGGAGAGAAAGAGAGAGAATACACTTTTGAAAAATAACCAAATAACCCAAATATACACATGATGAAGTTAAAGAATGACAATTCTTTTAGAAGCGCGTTTCGTGACATTTCATTGATTATTTTTCTTGCGATAATTTGATAATTGCAGTACCTAATGTGATTTACATTTCTGGAAATATCTGGACCTAAATAAAAATGTGTATCAGATAGTTTTGTCGGAACACAACAATGCGCATTGTGCATCACATCTGTGAATCCATTAGCAACTGCCATCACACTGTTATTAATAAT
The DNA here is from genome assembly GCA_963669155.1 of Arbacia lixula. Lineage (NCBI taxonomy): Eukaryota > Metazoa > Echinodermata > Echinoidea > Arbacioida > Arbaciidae > Arbacia > Arbacia lixula. Next base: position 16,529,701 of record OZ022581.1, read on the forward strand.
TCATGATGCTTCTAGCTATCAGACCTCGTGAAATGACATTATGAGATGTGCAATGGGCATTGTTTTGTTCTGAATCAATTATCTGAGACATACAATTTGTAGATCCAAGTTTGTCCCAAAGTGCGAATCTCAGTAAATAGTTAAAAAATAAAAAAATAGTTTAAAAAAAGGAAAATGTTACGAAACCTGCTTGTAAAATGATTGACATCCTTTGATTTATGATGTGAACGTTATGTTTCAACATTGACAAAAGTTTGTCTTACACTTAATATATTTATACAAACACACACATATAATCACACTGAAACAAACGCACATACATATACACCCACATAGAGGGGGAGACAGGGGGGGGGGGAGAAGAAAATACAGAGAGAGAGAGAGAGAGAGAGATTGGGAGATACAGAAAGATAGAGAGAGAGGGGGGAGAGGTATTAGAGCTAGGAAGGGGTGGGGGAGAAAGAGAAAGAGAGAGGGAGAGAGGTGTGAAATCAGATTGACACGATACAGGAAAAACACATCTGTATAAAAAAAAAAGTATAGAAAGAGAGAAGCGGGTGGGAGCGGGGATGTGCCAAAGTTAATAAAGTGTGTGTGAGTGGGGGGAGGAGGGGGGGGGGGGGGTTCTGGCATCACAGGATCTTTTTTTTTTTTTTTTTTTTTTTAGCGATACACATTTCCTTGAGGATAATGGTATATTAGCCATCTTATAAAACATCAAATAACATTTATTTTAATGATGGGTGGAAACAATGTACCAAAAAGTGAGCACATTCTCGAGCACATTCTATACGCAATACAAGGGGGGAGGGGGGGTTCTGGCATCACAGGATGGTTTTTTTTTTTTTTAGCGATACACATTTCCTTTAGGCTAATGGTATATTAGCCATCTTATAAAACATCAAATAACATTTATTCTAATGATGGGTGGAAACAATGTACCAAAAAGTGAGCCCATTCTCGAGCAAATTCTATACGCAATACAAGGGGGGAGGGGGGAGGAGGGGGTTCTGGCATCACAGGATCTTTTTTTTTTTTTTTTTTTTTTTAGCGATACACATTTCCTTGAGGATAATGGTATATTAGCCATCTTATAAAACATCAAATAACATTTATTCTAATGATGGGTGGAAACAATGTACCAAAAAGTGAGCCCATTCTCGAGCAAATTCTATACGCAATACAAGGGGGGAGGGGGGAGGAGGGAGGGGGGAGGGGGGGGGGGGTTCTGGCATCACAGGATGGTTGTTGTTTTTTTTTAGCGATACACATTTCCTTTAGGATAATGGTATATTAGCCATCTTATAAAACATTAAATAACATTTATCCTAATGATGGGTGGAAACAATGTACCAAAAAGGAAGCACATTTTCGAGCACATTCTATACGCAATACAAGTCTGTAACTATTTACTGCCACGGGAGAAAACCAGCTCCGATGGTTTGAATAACCTGCGTAGTGAGTTGACAACCCTTCTTCAAACCGCCAAAAATACATGACTGCCACATTGCAGAGCGTGTATGATATAAAGTGTCTTTAGGACTTTGATCACCTTGTATCGGTGATATTCTAATCCACGAGCAAAATTGTGCATATCAGAAAAGGACACACCTCCTAATGAAGATCAGGACACGTTAACACTCATGCAGCATATAGTGGTAAATGACCTACTATTTAAGATGGTAATCTAACACTAACGGCGATTAAAGTATCATGGTCATCACAAGTAAAATATTACATGTAATGGAAACATGGACTAAACAAGAGAATAATGGTCTTAGTAGCTATGACGGGCAACAGGCAATAGGCCGACCAACCGCCGTCTGTGAAACTGCCGTGCACCGAGAAGGCTGGGCGGCGTATGGATGGGTTTGGGGATTCCCACCAAGTAGCCTTACGTCCAGCCGCTATGATTTTTGCTTCAAGCTCCTGCACATTATTATGTCCAATAAATCAGTTGTTACTCTGTATTGATATGCTTCGACATATACATATTCTCCCCCACATACACACACACCACACACATATACACACAAGAACACACACAAACAACACTCATAACCCTCTCCTGTCCCAATGTTTTAATGTCGGCGGATGTGTTGTGGATGTCAAAGGATACTTTGCAATGGATATGACGGGCGAAAATGTCGTGCACATTAGGAAAGAGGCCGGGGTGCATTTAACCCACTCAATACCAGGTCATGACCCCCCCCCCCCCCCCTTTGGCTATTACCCATACATCTAATGAACATAATTACATAGTACTGAGGGTTAAGATTGAACTCAACGGCCCTAAAATCCAAAATGTATCGCTCTTAATCAACAGTTGAATCTGAGCAATTATACTACAATCAGAAGTACATACATACGAACGTAGAATAAGAAGTATTAACACAGTTATATAAGTCGCAGTCATGGAGTAGGAGTGCTAATAGCGGTAGAAGTAGTAGTAGTAGTAGTAGTAGTAGTAGTAGTAGTAGTAGAAGTAGTAGTAGTAGTACTAGTACTAGTAGTGGTAGTAGTAGTAGTAGTAGTAGTAGTAGTAGTGGTTGTAGTAGTAGTAGTAGAAGTAGTAGTAGTAGTAGTAGTAGTAGTAGTAGTAGTAGTAGTAGTAGTAGTAGTGCACTGTAGTGGTAGCAGTAGTAGAGGTAGAAGTAGTAGTAGTAGTAGTAGTAGTAGTAGTAGTAGTAGTAGAAGTAGAAGTAGTAGTACTACTAGTAGTAGTAGTGGTAGTAGTAGTAGTAGTAGTAGTGGTAGTAGTAGTAGTAGTAGTAGTGCACTGTAGTGGTAGCAGTAGTAGAAGTAGTAGTAGAAGTAGTAGTAGTTGTTGTAGTAGCAGCAGTAGTAGTAGTAGTAGTAGTAGTAGTAGGTAGTAGTAGTAGTAGTAGTAGTAGTAGTAGTAGTAGTAGTAGTAGTAGTAGTAGTGCACTGTAGTGGTAGCAGTAGTAGAAGTAGTAGTAGAAGTAGTAGTAGTTGTTGTAGTAGCAGCAGTAGTAGTAGTAGTAGTAGTAGTAGTAGTAGTAGGTAGTAGTAGAAGTAGTAGTAGTAGTAGTAGTAGTAGTAGTAGTAGTAGTAGTAGTAGTAGTAGTAGTAGTACTAGTGCACTGTAGTGGCAGTAGTAGTAGAAGTAGTACTAGTAGTAGTAGTAGTAGTAGTAGAAGTAGTAGTACTAGTAGTAGTAGTAGTAGTAGTAGTGGTAGTAGTAGTAGTAGTAGTAGTAGTAGTAGTAGTAGTAGTAGTAGTAGTAGTGCACTGTAGTGGTAGTAGTAGTAGTAGTAGTAGTAGTAGTAGTAGTAGTAGTAGTAGTAGTAGTAGTAGTAGTAGTAGTAGTAGTGCACTGTAGTGGTAGTAGTAGTAGTAGTAGTAGTAGTAGTAGTAGTAGTAGTGGTAGTAGTAGTAGTAGTAGTAGTAGTAGTAGTAGTAGTAGTAGTAGTAGTAGTGCACTGTAGTGGTAGTAGTAGTAGTAGTAGTAGTAGTAGTAGTAGTAGTAGTATTAGTAGTAGTAGTAGTAGTAGTGGTAGTAGTAGTAGTAGTAGTAGTAGTAGTAGTAGTAGTAGCATACACAGCACGAAATCCCGACACATAAGCAAGGACCTCTGCAGAAGGCCTAACAAGCCGGAAGGTCGCAATAAACTTGTAAAGTAGAGCTACGTCTCACGTTCCTAGACTATATATATATTCATATTATGTATATACTTATGAAAATATAAATAAATAAATATGAACGTTGGAGAAAAGTAGTTTTTCTCAAAATTTCGGTCATATATCTTTATCAAGAACTATTCTTGATAAAGGCCTATGACCTAAACGCAGATTCACTTTATGGGGCGCAAAATAGATCATCTGATGCTGTCACAAAACTGATTTTCATTACAGAGTCACAACAGTAGGTGCTTCCATGCTGCAATTATCATGTGGACAAATTTGATAATATACTACAGTGATTCCGAAGACAAAATCAATTATATTGAATCATTACAAATGTTTCGTGTTGTTTTATTTGGCCTCCCGTTAACCTAGTTCAAGTTTAGGCACTGCTGTAGGAATAAATTACTGTTCGTTCTGACTCCAGTTCTCACACCTCCCTGGTTCAACGCAATGTCCATTCTCAGGATCGCATTGCGTTTAAGCGTATATTCCATTTACATACACATGTTTGTGAAAAATGAATTCAACTGTGGCTTATCAGGGCCGTCGCCAGGGGGGTGCGGAGGGTGCGAACGCACCCCCCTTGAGAACCAAAAAAAAACAAACAAACAAAACAAAACAAAACAAAACCGGAGGGGGGGGGGTAGGGATCCGGCGGGCTATATAACTGCATGAAATTGAGTTAATACGTTGTTTTGTGTATTTTTGTGTTTTTTTTTCATAAAAAGCACCCCCTAGAAAAAACCTGGTGACGGCCCTGCTTATAGTTCATATAATGCCTGAAAAACACATTTCTTATTACTTTTATATTCAAAATACTAATGGGAGCTTAGATTGGTCTCACATTTCACTTCATGGTCATATGTTATCAAAAGCTGTTCAGTTGCACAGTAAAGTGGTTCTTGACACTTGATGCAGTAATTCCTAAAAGAAGCTACACGAAGCTATATGGGAATTCAGTGCAGTTGCGTCATTAGGAGGTGACAACATTAGTTTATGCTTGTTTATGTTACAGATGCATGCATTTATGTACAAAATGCATTTAGTACAAGTTATACAAGTTAAAAAAAATCATAGCTGTCTATACGATGGGGGAGCCAACAGCAGGCTGCACTGTTCTGCAGGTAGTGCAGCCTTTTGGAATGTCATCAATTCCAGTCAATTCCATGGGCTAAGCTGGTATTCGACGTGTAGTTGTTAGGGTCTGCAGATATCGCACTTCATTTTTTGAAGGCAGAGTAACATCACTGCTGAAGATCATAATTCAGTTCCAATATACCACTGCATTCACCGTGTTAATGGTGTATTTACACAACAATAAAGTGGTTGGCTTGTTCAATGAATACACAACCTTAAAGGTCCTATCAAAAGAACTGAACAGAAATAGCACAAAGGGGATACAAACCCGTGGGGATTCCCAACCAAACTTCAATCTCGATCAATTGCGATTCTGCATTCGACCCAAGCAAGTTCATTTATCGGGGGAAGGACATTTGCGGGAAAATGACACCCCACCCCCTTACCCCCGCCGCAGAAAGAGAAACACACACGTATAGACATAGACAAGCCAGTACACTGATGGAGAGACACAATTACACAATTTCAACAAAATTTAATTAAAAATGCTTATTACAGAGAAAACGAAATATCAGTTCCCCCCTCCATCCGCCTTGACATCTTTACACGCACCACAGCTCACAGTCGCAGAAAGAGGCTTTGATTATGGCTCCATAACGTAGCTTTATTTCCTGCTGGCACAGATCAGATTCGATCGTGACACTGTCTCACAATTATGTCATGTACGTGGGCATGTCAAATAGCCTAGATGCAACTTATTTGCATTTGATTGAAATCTAAAGACAAACATGTAAATCAAGTGCTTCAAAACCCTGTGTAAGCGAGTAGCAGGCGCAAAGCCCAGTCAGTACCTTAAAGGGATAGTTCACCCTAAAAAAAGACACATGAAAAAATACATTAGTGAAGGTTTGACGAAAATCGGCCAAAGGAAAAGAAAGTTATTTGATTTTTAAGTTCTTATTTTTTTGACGTCTCAAATCATTGTCTTCTTTTTCTTTTCTTTTCTTTTTTTTTTTTTTGGGGGGGGGGGGGAAATTTCCATTTCCTCAAAATAATATACCACTCTACCTGTGCGTTTGATATATCATTAGACACACGTTTTTACCCATATATCGTTATGAAAAGAATGTATTCCTTCATCAAAGAACATAACATTACATAATAACAGACACAACATATGGGAGAGCTCCCCTCACGTGACGGCACAAAATTAAAACTTTAAAATCAAATAACTTTCTTATTCTTTGATCGATTTTCGTTAGACCTTCACTGATATGTTCCTTTCAGGTGTCTGCTGTCATTGAAACCAAAACAATTTCAGGGTGAACTGTCCGTTTAACTGGTCTAGACTAGTCACCATGTAGTGGTCTAGGCCTCCTGACGTATTGAAACACGACCTATACAGGTTACGTCCCGGCCTCACTACCAGACACATATTTTGAGGCCATATAATGATTGAGTCTGCGCACGTAGACTATGCATTTCGGTCTGTGGCGTTGGGATCGGGAGCGGGGATTCCCAAGCGCATGCGCACTTTCATTGTTGACAGTACAGTCTGCTGTCAGCGTATAGTCAAATATAGATTAGGTGACATTGTCAAAGGATCTCTTACTATACAAGGCTTATCCATATGTCATGGGCGGAAATCCCGGGGGGGGGACGGGGGGGGGGACGCCTCCCCCCACCATTTCGAAGGGGGGGGGGGCACAATATCAACTGTCCCCCCCACTATTTTCGGTCCTGTACCCCTAAAATATCATCATCACCCCCCCCCCCCGCTCAGCGACTTCTTGATGAAAAACATGTCCCCCCCCCCCCCCCCCACCTTCACCTTCGGGGAGCGATTTCCGCCCTTGCCATAATTATGTTGTCATCTATAGAAGAAAACGGAGAAAAGGACAAGATGAAAGCTGCTATAGAACATAAGAATGTATGCCCATTCTTACAGGACTCAATGTAATGATGAGCAACCGACCACAATAAATTAATGGCATGACAATCAAAAATGTGGTCGCTACATATACCTCGGTAAAACATCACCCATTAGAATTAAAAAGACAAGAGGAGTGAGAACAAGAATGCGGTTAGCGTGGTTGAACACTTTTGTGAAATCCAGCATATCATATTCAGAGATAAGAATCGTTCAACCTCCCTAAACTAGCACTAGCTGCCTTCAATCAATGTATATTGCAAGACATTGTCACTCACATGCATCTTTATTCGACTACGCTGGCAGCTAGACTGTGCTGTCAACAATGAAAGTGCGCATGCGCTGGGGAATTCCCGCTCCCAATGCCACATGCCGACATACATAGTCTATGGGCTCAGACTCGATCATTATGCGGCCTCAAAATGTGAATTTGGTAGTGAGGCCAAGGCATAACCAATGTTGGGAACGCGAACTTCAGAAAGAGAGGAAATATGTCAGGGAAATTATATAGGAAATTAAAAAAAAAAACGAATGAGATCGGAAATCCATCTTGCAAGACTTAAAGAATAACAGATGAGCACATAATATAACTAATTTTATTGGACATCAAGAAAAAAAAATTAGACGTAGAAACAGACATATAGTAGGCGTTGGATGGATGACATCAACAACATTGGGAGTGTTACATGAATGAGACTGTAAGTAAAAGAAAGAAGAAAGTGGAAAAGTCATGATGGGGCCTTCCTTCTGCACTCGAGAGACATAGGCTAGATAGATAGACAGTACATATTTAGAGAACATTTCATAGGCGATAACACAGCGTTACGCGTCAGTTATGGCTGATCTTCCAAATCAGGCAAAAATACTTGTGAGTCTTGAGGTGATTGTCATCTTATCTAAACTTCTATGCGTTGTTTGATTTTGTTTCATGTCTCCCCAAGGAGCTCGCTCGATACATCCTTGGCCCCATTTTATCTCTTGATGTAAGAACGTAATGTAAGTTTTAAATTGTTCAGCACCACTTCTTTCCAAATGTGTTCACACTGAAGTGTGCCAACGTCTAAACATTAACGTAACCAAGGAAACACAAGTATACGGATACAATGGTAAATAAAACAATTACAATGTGATGCGCTGGACATGCTGGAAGTGCCAACATCGAAGCGCACCTTGGTATTTTCCGTCATTACTATGCGTATGCATCTGATTATATCTGATATCACTAGGACACGGTGCGCATGCGCCGGGTATACCCCCAAAAGGCCCACTGTAATAAACTTTGTAATGACCATATAAATCCGGCGCGGCTGACGATTGTCGCAACATCATCAATTATTTGTTACGCTTGGCGCCAAATTTCTTGATTGAGCTAAGGCGGGCATGGTTCTTTAGAAATCGAGAAGTAGGGGACCCTGTACCCTGAGCATATGGATCATAAGTACGGCAGTATTATTTAAAGCGTGTACATTTCGTCAGTGCTTTCCGCAGGATTACTAAGCTGACAGCGGATTGACGCGATGAGCGCAACGGGTTCCCGGGGCCGGGCTGGTGGCGGCGACAGGAGAGGGAGGGGAGGCAAGGAGAGCAGCACACACGCACGATTTAAAGGTGAAGGGTAAGTCACTGTTAATTTGCCTCTTATCCAATCACAGTAATCATAGTGGTGATAATGAATAGGTTTTTGGTCTACTCCCACTTTGTCTACTAACTGGGAAACCTTTTATGATCAACTAACTGTCTGAACCATGCAAAACCTTAACTTGATAGTTGAATGTTATCTCTGTGATAATACATTGTAACCATTTATTTTATCTACTTATGTATTTAGTCTTTTTTAAAAAGAGAAAAACCCAATCAGTAAGCATGCACTGTTTTCCCTGGAGGACTTATGTCCAAACATTACAACAAAATGTAACATGAACACCCCCCCCCCCCCCCCCCCTCCCATTCTGGGGTCGGATCGGAGGGACCGCAGGTCTATATTCTGGACTCTTTTTTATGAAGTTTTTATATTCCCCGGAACCAGATGCTCGAACTAACCGTACGCGTCACGTCGAGTGATGGGCGCGATACCGAGAACCTGTCCGCCCGGAAATTCCTCATAAAAAAAAACCTTCAGAAAAAGAGTCCAGAGTCCATGCGTGTTTCCAAAATGTCAGGTAAAGGGGTACTTTTTCGCGGACAAGTCCGGCCCGCTAATTGTAAATAAGGGTGGGTTTTTTCCTCTCTCTCTCTCTCTCTCTCTCTTTGGACTCCTGAGAAATTTAAAAAGAGGGTTATAGAATATCTTGAACATCATAGAAAAATTGATTAAATCCCGGAATCAAAATCCTGAAATTCCTGCTAGTTTTGAAAGCTCATTCATGATTATTTCATTTTAAGGAGTAAAAAAAACAGAAACCTGTGCACCAGACTATGAAAAGCTTTTGGTTTTCTCATGGTTTGGCATCATGACATCAGGGAACCTCTATTGTAATGACAGCTTACCTGAGATGAAGGGGGGGGGGGGGGGGGGTAGGTTGTCTTTCCTGAGAAAGGGGGTTGGAATGAGAGCTCACCTGAGATAGGAGGGTACAGTGAGCAGTGTTCCGGTCTTCAAGTCGGGAAAAGCCCGCGAATGGGGGGTGCAGAAACTGTGGCAGACCTGAGATAGGGGAGTGCTTTCAAAGGGAGGGAACGCGCATAGGCGTATCCTAATTAACACTGGTGTGGGGGCGCGGGCATGAACATAGATTACAGAAACAACAGCTTGAGACATGCAAGGCTGTATGAACCATTAATGGCAACAAAGATCCCAGTTCTGATGCAAAACGCACACGAAAAGAAGGAGAACCGATGCTGCCACATGCATCACACAAGTGAAACCTCATCGCCAATTGCAAATTGGTAACTGAAAATGATATGATTGAAACCGAAAAGTATACCTCGTAAACATGTTAGATATAATAAAGGACAACAATATTAAGTCCTATGGGGGTCAATCCACGTGAAATCAACCAATGGTGTTAACCCGACCCCCTTCAATTTTCTTCAAACTCGCACCAAATGTTCCCCCAAGTGTCTGACGGAAGATTCTGAAATATTTTGGCCCAAGGTCAAATGGTTGCTAAGATACGGCCTCCCTTAGCAACCAATGCGTGATCGAACAACTGAGTTTAAATAAAATTTGCTATTTTTGATTGACTGCTGCAGCCAAGTTAGGTGAGTTACATTGCTCATTTCCTGTAAATTGAAAGAACTTTATAGTCTTAACATGCACAATGTATTCTGGTGCCGGTCAGACCACCCATTCTTACGCATGACGTCAAGGAAAATGGTGTTAAGTGTCAATGGCAATGTGTTTGGGTGCATGTTTGGAAGCTGATAACTTTAAAAATCAATTAGTTTAGAACCCACTATTTTGCAGATATATAGTCGTTTACTAGCTCTACCCACCTAAAAAAAATTGATCAAAAAACATGCATTGTTTTCTCGTAGAGCGCCCTCAGGGTTTGATTTTTTTAAAAAGTTGCCAAGTTCAAGGTCTCAAATCACCACTCGTCCCATTGAGGATCGACACCAATTTTGGTGTGTTGATAGACTTTTACCTATATTTTTATAGGATACCTAAACACTTTTGTGACCGAAATGTTAAATAGCTGATTTAAGCATTTGAAAAAGGTTGTAAACACCCCAAAATCTATGTAAAATGACACATTGAATTTTAAGCACATTTCAAATTGTGATAACTCAGAGATAAAAAGCCAAAATACAATGATATCTTCTGTGATAATAGTCTGTTATTAGTACTAAAAGAATATACATCACAAATATTTTAGTTTTTTTGTCAATGACCTCAAAAAAGCACCTGAACATCACAAGAAACAATAAATCAGTCAATTTTCCGTAACCATGGTTATCATAATGGTGTTAATGTGTGTTTACAATGATTTCTAATTGTGTGTCATTTCAGTACTAATGGTGACTTTAAGCTGATAACTGCATATCATGTTTTAATATATATATTCTTTTAGCTACACATAATACCTTAAGTCATGTTCATATCTATTGACCTTGACACCATTCTGAAAGAGCTGTATAAGCCTAAAAATTAGCATATTCTCAACACCGGTGAGCTTTACATCATAGTTCAAAATCATTTTTCTCTCAGACAGAATGCCTGATCATGTCGATATTTGCAGTGGTGGTATACTTTGTATACGTGGTATAAGTGTTTAGAATATATAGTATTATCTAATTTATCTATCATAACAACGACCTTGAAAATACAGCTGAAAATCACAAAAAATCAATAGTTCTATTGTAAGGCATTTTACAAAGACTTTCAATAAGAAAAAAATGTGTCATTTTAATATCAATAGTGAATTTAAAGCCGATAATTGTTAATCATGTTCCATTTTCTTCCATTTTAAGCTACAAATAAAAGTGTAAAACTCATATATGTTGTGACTTATGCTCAGTTGGAGACATTTACGACTAATCTTACATTTATGTCAAGGTCAATGTTATTTTTACTTTAAATGTTATTTGCAGCTCAAAATGGAACAAAAAGGGCAACAGATTTGCAATTATCAAACTTAAGTCAGTATTCATATTAAAATGGCACTCAACTCAAAGCCGGTGTCCACATTCTATTATTGGAAATTTGAATGATTGTTGCTTTTGTTATGATTTCCAGGTGTATTTTCAAGGTCATTGTCATTTTAGGCAAATCAAATAATACTAGATCTTCTAAATACTAATTCCAAACTACCAATACTGCATATATCGACATGATCAGGCATTCTGTTTTGAAATTGATTTTGAAATGTGATGTAAAGCTCACTGGTGTTGAGAATATGCTAATTTTTAGGCTTACGCAGCTCTTTCAGAATGGTGTCAAGGTCAATAGATATGAACATGACTTAAGGTATTATGTGTAGCTAAAAGAATATATATATTAAAACATGATATGCAGTTATCAGCTTAAAGTCACCATTAGTACTGAAATGACACACAATTAGAAATCAATGTAAACACACATTAACCCGAGAAGCCCGATTTCAATAACTGAGCGTGAACCGCGCCGTACGATTTCATTTCCAGGAAACAGAAGACCGCGGCGTTTCCATCAGTAGGCAGTGCTTAGCGCGCGTTCCGCCAATAGAAAGAAAGCGCTCTCCGGATGAGCGATTTCCCTTCTTTCGACGTCATTATGTAATGAATATTCATGAAAAACGACTGTCATAGATGAATATTCATATATTCGTCTTGTTTGACCAATGGCGTGCACCTCACGATCTCCGCATCGAAATCCATATTCATGAAGAGCGGAGTTATGTCATCGCAGCGGTCGTGATCATGTGGGGGGGGGGGGGGATGAAGAAAGAGAAAAGGGCAAAAAAAATGAAAAGAAGAATGACAAAAGAAGGAGAAACTAGTAGGAGAGGGGGTGAGGGAAAAAAGACAAAGAAAAAATGCAGAACAACGAAGTAGAAGAGGAAGAAGAAGAAGAAGAAGAAGAAGAAGAAGAAGGAGAGAAAGGAGGAGATGAATAACGAAGGAGAGGCAAAAAAGAGAAGTAGAAGGGGGATGGGAGAAGGAGACGTGAAAGAAAAGGGAGGGGAAGAATTAGCAGAAAGAGGAGGTGAAGAGAAATATTGGAAGAAATGATGAAGGATAAGAGGAGAAAAAAAGGAGAAGGAGGAGAAAAAGATTTTTAAAAAATACGAAGCAGACGCAAGGGCACTAGAAGAGGGGGAGGCGGGGGGGGGGGGAGAAAAAAAGGAAAACGGAGAGAAGAGAGAAGAAGAACGAGGAGAAGAAGAAGAAGAAAAGCAAGGTATAAAGGAAGAATAACGAAGAAGGAAAGCAGGAGATGTAGAAGGAGGGAGAGGTAGAAGGAGCAGAATAAGAAGGAGAAGGAAAAGAATGATATCAAAAGAGATGACGAAAATAAGAAGAATAAAAAAAGAATGAGAAGAAGACAATAAAGAAGGAAATAGAGATGATAAAGAAGAAGGAGTCGATAAAGAAGAAGGAAAAGCAAGAGAAATAAAAGATGGGGGAGTTGATGAGAAGAATATCAGCAAGAAAAGAAAGGGAAGGAGAAGAAGAAGAGGGGGAGGAAGGGGAAGAAGCAACAGTAAAATAAGAAAATAAATAAGTCGATTATTCATCTTCCATTGGGATAAAGTTAGGGCTCATTTACGGAATAAGTATCCCTCCAAACCGTTTATGTGTCAAAAATGGAGGAGGGACATTTATCTGCGACCCCCCCCCCCCTCTCTCTCTCTCTCCCCCTCTCTCTTTCACCCCCTGGTTTACTGAAGATCAGATCTATTATTATTAGGTGGTCTGTCGTCAACGACAGATCACCTCTTAATTTCGTTAAACTTTTCTTTATCTTCTTCTTCTTCTTGTTCTTTATTTTTATTCCTTCACCCCTACTTTTTTGTGCCGGGCATAACTCATAATTGCCACATCATTTTTATTGAAACTTTTATCACTTCTTGGTATTAATGTAATCTTTTAGGAATAAGCTTTTCAAGGTCATCACATGATCATAACGTCATCAACGAGCAATTTATTGAAAAACTATTATTTCATCCTACTCCAGAATGGATAATTGGATCAAAATGAAATTTGACATGAATAAATTAAACAAGTTGACAAATAATTTCATTACAAAAAAACGCGCGCGTACGCGTACGTTATTGCTTTTACAAGCGTGCAAAAACATGCTCTAAATCAGCTAGATTTTTTTTTGCATATGTTTTAGGCTATTTCGAGCATTTCAAAAATTTCCGCGCGTACGCGCGCGTTCGCACGTTTTTCCGTGCGTAGCGCAAACGCAGCGTCAAAATTCCGTGTTTTTACTGGTTTCATGTTTCTGACACTCCATAAATTACATTCTGCAATTTTGAGCCATTTTCATGCAATAGTAACGTCGTGCGAGTGCGTCAAAGTTCAAAGTCCACGCGCGCGTCAATACGTTTTTGTGTGCAAATATTGCAAAATACATGACTATATTCAATCGGCACCTCAAAATAGCTCCTCAGAATGGCTGGTAACCCCCAATTTTTTTTTTTCATATTTTGAAAGAGTGGGAACTCTAGATGCTATTTCATGTATCATTTGGTCGTTAAATACATCGTGACGTCATCATATTGCCATATGAATCGAAAAAAAATCAATTTTCATGTATGACGTCATAAACTTTTTTACCCGTTCTTGCGTATCTCAATAATCCTTTGTCAATTTTCTTCCATATTTCAGTATGTGATAGCTGAGACATTGCTCTATGAAATATCAGCCCTAATTTGTAACAGGATTCCATCTTCATGGTATAAATTTGATTATAGACATTAATGTCAAAATCGGTCGCATGTACGTGTTATGTCAATGGAAGGGGTATTTATGAAATGACATGACGAGCTTCTAGGAGCTGTATCTCGCATATGTTCAATTCTGTTACTCTGAAATTTTAGTATGTTGTAGCTGAGTCTACTAGCTTTCGTGAACGTAACCTTTATTTTTTAATCAGATGTCGCGATCATGGCGAAATTTCAGCTTGAATATCAATTTCTTAATCATCCTAGCCCCTGCTGGGCATTACGTGTTAAGTGAATGGGAAGATGTGTGGCTCAACGGGTAAGGCGCTGCTTTAAGATCTCGAGGCCCCCGGTTCGTTTCCTGGAGTGGGTACGGTCAATTTTTGTATTCCTTTTGCAATGTTTATTTTGCCACTTTCCTCTGTTCTATCCCTCACTTTGTCATTGTCTTTGAGATTTTCTTTCCCATTCTTTTTCTCTCGCCTCTTTATCTTACATGATATTAATCAAATGTTATTAGCACAGACATGTGATCATTTTGTGAAGTCTCTGAAATGTTAGTATATTGTACGTGGCTTTATGAGTTTTCTTGAGCGTTGCCTCTGATTTCTAATGGATAGATGTCACCGTGCATTTACCATACCATGTCTGTGCACAAATTTGTCAATGCAGATCACCTTATACTTGTCCACAAGTATGTATCGTGATAATTCATGTTTGATATCTGCAAGCAGTGCTACATGTGGGCGGGGGGGGGGGGGGGGGGGGGACATGCTTCCGAACAACAGATATTATGCTTATACCACCCCTGGGCTCCCTAACACACGTATTGTCTCATATCACCTCTATTTGCATATCTGTTGTAGATATTCAATTGATGTGCAGCGTAGCGTGAATCTCGTGACTGAATTCTGTAACCGGAGATACATTCTTCGGGATTGAGCTAACACACATCAACCCACCAGTCCGTACAGATATCTAGTGCGATTTATTGTTTACATTGAAAAGAGGAAGTTGTGTTTCAAAAGAGACATCTTAAGCATATTTTGTATAACTGATCTGTAATTACTCCAGCCTTCTCATATGGTGGAAATAATCAAATATTTATAAAATAATGAAAATATGCCGCTGTAGCAAGCCCCCCCCCCCCTCTGTTTGTCTGTCTGTATGTCCCTCTCGTCTGTCTCTGTCTCTCCTTCAATCTCTCTCTCTTTCTCTCTCTGTCTCTCCTTCAATCTCTCTCTCTCTCTTTCTCTCTCTCTCTCCTTCAATCTCTTTGATATTCTCTTGCACTCTCCCGTTCGTTCTCTACATCGTTATTCCCAAAGCCAGTTTGGCCAACTCAGTTTCAATAGGTAACAATATGGCGCATATTATTTTATTGTCTGCTTGCTTGCCAAAATCTGTGTATAGATGGCTGTAGTTATCCATATGTTTAGCCTATCACCATTATCAGCTCTGTATGTCTCTCCTCCTACATTTCTCTTTCCTCTGTTCTCTTTCTATGTTTCTCTGTCTATATTTCTTTCCATTTCTTTTTCTATTTCTCACATACACACACGCCTACATACAATTACGAACATACACACAAACGCATTGACCAAAGAAAGAAGCTCATTTCCCCATGTGTTCCGTCTCTAAGTTCTACTGCATTTACATAATATGAACGTATGTAATTGGTATAAAAATAGCATATCTGTTTCATGAACACTTTGCAGAAGGGCCTCTGAAATAGAGGCGGTCGAGTTTGAACCATGGTAAAATAAATACTGCAACTACACGTGGTGAAAGATTCCCGCCTGAAGTTACACAGAGCGTTGGGTTGGGCCCACGCGCAGTCAGATCTTGATCTTGCAAAACAATTATTTCTGTAAGATATTTGCATGGAATAATGCCGTGACCCCTGTTAGTACTTTGGTGTATTCATAAAGAAATAGGGTGCAGCTTGTCACCAAATAAGGCTTGAAGAATGAGCGCAGACATCACGTGATGAGGTGCGTTATGTATTCATATCATTCATAATATTCAGTAGAAGTCTATAATAGCATGTGCTACGTGGCATGTATTATCGCACATTGGCCTCCAACGATGGTATACATTTTACAAAGCAGACGGACTATGCAGTCTCCATACGCAAGTACAAGGCATGGAATGGCCGACTCTGTGTACGTTCATAATGCCTGTCAAAGTGCTATTCCTTTTATTACCAATTAATGTTGAATTTATGATCGAAACATCATCAATGATTATTGTGATATCTAGCTCCAAAGATGGGTTTCCTTTTTGTGGGACGCACTGTATAATCAAGGATAATATATGAAGAGAAATGTTAAAAATAATACTTTGTTTTACTTTAACCAAAATAAATCAACATTATTTTTCACAAAAATGTTAGATAAGAAAACGCATGGCAAATCATTGAGATTTTGGTCCCTCATCTAGGGGGAGGGGGAAGAGGCTTCCCAACCTATAGTTACTTTAGACAAAGGGAGTACATATGCCCTTGAGCGATCGCTGCCCGTGCTAAAAGAAAAAGGATACTTACGAAATGCAAACTTTACTTGCCCAGCAGCAAAGTTTTACATTGATCTTCAATGATAGGCCTGCAAATATTGTTTAATTCGGTGAAAACCATGTGGAGTAAATGTCGAAAAACGTACAAATTTAGATGATCAATGCAATCTTTTAAAATAGTGCATACTAAAATGACCTTATGTTAGAACTGATATTCAAAATATGTCGACCGATTGCTTGTATACTGAAATGAATAGAGACCCATATGTATTTACCGTGACTTTATTCCCCTTCCCTTTTTGCTCACTAATCATTTATTTTGCAGCTACATACAAATATTTTGTATCAATTGATATCCAATTTATATTTTCTATTTGCAAACATGTTTATGATAATTTATGTTTGATATCTGCAGTGATACATGTGGGGGGGGGGGGGTATGCTTCCGAGCAACAGCTCCCTGACACACGTATTGTCTCATATCACCTCTATTTGCATATCTATTGTAGACATTCAATTGATGTGCAGCGTAGCGTGAATCTCGTGACTGAATTCTGTAACCGGAGATACATTCTTCGGGATTGAGCTAACACACATCAACCCACCAGTCCGTACAGATATCTAGTGCGATTTATTGTGTACATTGAAAAGAGGAAGTTGTGTTTCAAAAGCGACATCTTAAAGCATATTTTGTATAACTGATCTGTAATTACTCCAGCCTTCTCATATGGTGGAAATAATCAAATATTTATAAATGACAATATGCCGCTGTAGCAAGCCCCCCCCCCCCCCTCTGTTTGTCTGTCTGTATGTCCCTCTCGTCTGTCTCTGTCTCTCCTTCAATCTCTCTCTCTCTTTCTCTCTCTGTCTCTCCTTCAATCTCTCTCTCTCTCTCTCTCTTTCTCTCTCTGTCTCTCCTTCAATCTCTCTCTCTCTCTCTTTCTCTCCCTCTCTCTCCTTCAATCTCTTTGATATTCTCTTGCATTCTCCCGTTCGTTCTCTACATCGTTATTCCCAGAGCCAGTTTGGCCAACTCAGTTTCAATAGGTAACAATATGGCGCATATTATTTTATTGTCTGCTTGCTTGCCAAAATCTGTGTATAGATGGCTGTAGTTATCCATATGTTTAGCCTATCACCATTATCAGCTCTGTATGTCTCTCCTCCTACATTTCTCTTTCCTCTGTTCTCTTTCTATGTTTTTCTGTCTATATTTCTTTCCATTTCTTTTTCTATTTCTCACATACGCACACGCCTACATACAATTACGAACATACACACAAACGCATTGACCAAAGAAAGAAGCTCATTTCCCCATGTGTTCCGTCTCTAAGTTCTACTGCATTTACATAATATGAACGTATGTAATTGGTATATGTTTATCTGAAAATGGCATATCTGTTTCATGAACACTTTACAGAAGGGCCTCTGAAAATAGAGGCGGGTGAGTTTGAACCATGGTAAAATAAATACTGCAACTACACGTGGTGAAATATTCCCGCATGTACTTTCACCGAGCATTGGGTTGGGCCCACGCGCAGTTAGATCTTGATCTTGCAAAACAATTATTTCTATAAGATATTTGCACGGAATAATGCCGTGACCCCTGTTAGTACTTTGATGTATTCATAAAGAAATAGGGTGCAGCTTGTCACCAAATAAGGCTTGAAGAATGAGCGCAGACATCACGTGATGAGGTGCGTTATGTATTCATTTCATTCATCATATTCAGTAGAAGTCTATAATAGCATGTGCTACGTGACATGTATTATCGCACATTGGCCTCCAACGATGGTATACATTTTACAAAGCAGACGGACTATGCAGTCTCCATACGCAAGTACAAGGCATGGAATGGCCGACTCTGTGTACGTCCATAATGCCTGTCAAAGTGCTATTCCTTTTATTACCAATTAATGTTGAATTTATGATCGAAACATCATCAATGATTATTGTGATATCTAGCTCCAAATATGGGTTTCCTTTTTGTGGGACGCACTGTATAATCAAGGATAATATATAAAGAGAAATGTTAAAAATAATATTTTGTTTTACTTTATCCAAAATAAATCAACATTATTTTCACAAAAAAATTAATGTTAGATAAGAAAATGCATGGCAAATTATTGAGATTTTGGTCCCTCATCTAGGGGGAGGGGGCAGAGACTACCCAACCTATAGTTACTTTAGACAAAGGGAGTACATATGCCCCTGAGTGATCGCTGCCCGTGCTAAAAGAAAAAGGATACTTACGAAATGCAAACTTTACTTGCCTAGCATCAAAGTTGTACATTGATCTTCAATGATAGGCCTGCAAATATTGTTTAATTCGGTGACAACCATGTGGAGTAAATGTCGAAAAACGTACAAATTTAGATGGTCAATGCAATCTTTTAAAATTGTGCATACTAAAATGACCTTATGTTAGAACTGATATTCAAAATATGTCGACCGATTGCTTGTATACTGAAATGTATAGAGACCCACATGTATTTACCGTGATAAATCAGAAGTCATGTCGATGACAGCTTCATGGTGTAATTTGATTATAGGTATTTATGTCAAAATCACACGCTTGTACGTGTTATGTCAATGGAAGGGGCATTTTTTTCTCATCATGAAATGACATGTCGACCTTTAATCTATAATCTATTTTTCGTGTGAATCAACAATGCCCAGTCTGATTGTGATTAATTGATACATGATTCTCATACATGTATTTCTAAAATGAGGCATTGAGGAGACTATGAAGTAAGCAGCTACAGTTTTATATTGTTGTTTATGTTGTCATTTGAGCCATTTCCTTGCAATAAATAGGTCGAGTGCGTCAAAGTTGAAAGTCTGCGCGTGCGTCAATACACTTTTGTGTGCAAATATTGCAAAAAACATGACTGTCTTCAATCGCCCATAGCTCCTCAGAATGGCTTGTGACCCCCAATTTTATTTTAGTATTCTAAAAGATGATGGAATGTAGATGTGATTTCATGTATCATTTTGTCCTCAAGTACATCGTGACATCATTAAATTGAATGAATTAAATGAATGTTCATGTATGACGTCATGAACTTCTTTAGCCGTTTTCGTGTATCTCAGTAATCCATAAATTTTCTCTCAAATTTCAGTATGTTGTGCCTAAGACATTGTTCTATGGTAACATTGCCATTATTTTTCATTTTGATAACGCCTTCATGGTGTAAATTTTTGATGATAGGCATTAAAGTAAAAATCGGATGTTTGTACGTGTAATGTCATTGGGAGGGGCATTTATTTCAAATCATGAAATGACGTGACGATCTTTTTAGCAGCTGTACTCACTTATGTTTAGTCTTTTACTCTGATTTTTTTTTTTATAGCTCAGTCTATTAGCTTTTCAAATCATGAAATGACATGACGATCTTTTTAGGAGCTGTACTCACTTATGTTTAGTCTTTTACTCTGATTTTTTTTTTTTTATAGCTCAGTCTATTAGCTTTCTGTAACTTGGTCTTTATTTTCTAATCAGACGTCGGGATTATGGCGAAATTTCAGCTTAAACATTGATTTTTACATCATTATAGCCCCTTTTTCTGCTTTACGTGTTAAACGAATGGGGAGATTTGTGGCTCAATGGGAAAGGCGCTGTTTTAAGAACGCGAGGCCCCCGGCTCGAATCCTGGTGTGAGTAGGGTAAATTTTTCATTCCTTTTGCAATGCGAGCTTTGCGACCTTCTTCTGTTCAATCCCTCACTTTGTCATTCTCTGAGATTTTCTTTCCCTTTTTTTACTCTCTCCCCTTTATCATGTTGCTAACACATACATTTGATCATTTAGGCAAATCTTTGCAAATAGTATGTTGTAAGTGCGCTATGACCTTTCGTGAGCGTTGCCCTTGATTTCTTATGAATAGATAGTGTCACCACGGAAGGTCCATGGTGTCACCGTGCATTACCGTCCCATGTCTGTGCACGAATGTGCAATACAGACCACCCTATACTTGTCCACAAGTATGTTTCGTCATTAACTTGCATTACGGTCTACTACTTAAGTCCTTTTGAATTTTGTTTAGAAAAGTGTTTAAAAATTTACATCACGGAAAAGGACGACGGGAAGAACGCAACTATGATTTATCAGTTTTCTATACCCATTCTCTCTCTATTTTCCTCTCTTTTCCCTTTCGCCAACATTACCCCCTGCCCTCTTTATTACTTACCATGCTCAAACAGATGTGGTAAATTATTCCATACAAAAGTTCCTTGTATCTTATTTCCCCTTTTCGTCAACCTTTCTCTCTGTCAATTTATTTGCCTCTACCAAATTTCCAAATTGAGGGGACGAAATTGCGAGCGAGCAAAATTTTTGATATTTTTACTAGAAAATCAAAATTTGTGATAGATTAAAACATAATATTCCGAAAAGAATATCCTTCACTCCTCTCGTGTTTGTTTTCTTTCTTGGTCGTGAATTATCTTGGGGGAAAGCGCCCCAAGCCACTTCATCTTTACAGCACTGTCTTTACAGTGTATGATTGCGTATAACGGTGTTAGGACAAACATAAAAAGGGATGGATTAATGGTATAAAAGTTTGACAATTATTGAAAGATAAACAGGTTGCTATTTGCATACCCACAACAATACATGTGTAATGGTAGTTATTAACATTCTCGACTCCAAATTGCACATACGTTACTCTACCGACACGCACCGATTATCGACATCATTTATATTCGAAATTTCTGAGAAATTCACGATTTTGAGGGACAGCTGGTCACGAATGAGATGTCACCTCCCCAGAAGAAGCCTCGCTTCGTCTTTGTGGAATATGTACTGGACATGGCAGATTGTGGGCTCTGATAGTGAGATCGACTCTTCTTTTACCCAACACAAAGATACAACTTCAATATTTTTAAACACTTGTTACAACATTATCCAGTTTTATATTAACTCGGTGCAAGCTGCTCATGAGGTTCAGAGTAATGTTTATAATATATTCATCATGTGCATAAAGAATTAAAGGTGGCTTTATTAATTTTGAGAAGTTCAGAGTAATGTTTACAACCCAACCATCATGGTGGCTTTGATCGAAACACCCAGGGATCTCTTCTATAGAAATTAATTCCTGTCCTGTTTATCGTGCTACATGCTTTGTCAAGTTTTCAAAGGACCCGCTCCGTAATTGGCTATGATTTGAAAATGGTTTGGGTGCGTCACTTCCTGTTCTTTCATAAAGAAAGTGCCCTTTCACTGGCTCCACAATAGGTTTTTCAAATTCAACTGATAATGGATCGTAGCCCTGCAGATACCAAAGAAAGATTAGAGCCTATGGCAGGCGTATTCGTACATATACATATGTAACATTTCAACATTACCTGGGTAACACCCAAGGCCCACTTCTTTAGACATTCACCCCACCCCTAAGGAGCTCATTAGGCGCGCATGACCACACATCCTGCTCTTTTGTAAAGCAAGGAACGTACCTCTCATAAGCTATAAAATGGGCCCCTTTCAAACTGAAAATGAACTTGGTACCATAAGAAAGCGTAGATCCCCTGCTACACACGACCTTCATACCGTTATTACCAGTCTATAAACAAGAGCGTTAGATGTGCATGCAAAATCATGTATACAGGAAGTGAAAGAAACATAGGTTGAAGGGGTTACTAAATTCGAAAAATAAGTTCCCACTAATTTATGTAAAATTATCCACTAAAAACGAATTTCACATTCGTTTGCCGCACTTAAAGATCCCCTGTCATCAAAATGTATGTTGACTTATGTCGATGCAAAATAATATGTACATAACAAAATCACTAATTATTCAATGAAAATATGCGTGCTATATTTTGAAACAATTTTTCTTTATTTTTTCTCAGCTCTGATATTAAAAGCCCCGCCTCCAAAATATCCTCCAACACAAAATTCCCCCTATGACAACATCAAAGGTAGAAATTAGCAGGATGACAAGCAGAATTTATGCACAAATTTAACATTGCAATGACTACCTCCACCTGCCCACAAGAGCATCACATGTCTTCACACAATTCATCTAACAACCTTTCATGTGGGAATAATCGTTTCCTTATGTCAAAAATGTGCTAGCTATGTCATGTATGTGAAGCTATTAGAAGCACTTGCAGGTAGACATTGCAATGTTTTGGTTGTGCATAAATTATGTCTATTGCCCTGCTAATTTATACCTTTGATGATGTCACATGGGGAATCTTGAGTTGGTGATTTTGTTAAATACATATTATGTTGCATCAACAGAAGTCAACATATATTATGACGACAGGGGCCCTTTTAGTCTCATTTTGACGAAAATTTGACAAAAAACCCCCCCGCATACCTCCAGTGACGTCAAAAAAGTCAAAATGCCATCAATGCCAACGGCGTGAATAAAATGTTTCATTCACGCAGTTCAAACAATATGTTACCCATGGGAACCCCAAAGCTTGTCCGAGGTTTGTCGAGTAGCAACAACTAAAAGATTCAAAGTGCATCCATCCATTGAATATGAATGACAAGATACAGGGGAATGCAATAATGCGTTACTACGCAGTTAGGGGGAAAGTTGTGAATACATTACGAAACTCGTCTATTGTTGACTTCCGTACACGCCGTTGGCATTTTTACTTTTCTGACGTAACTGGAGGTGTGCGTTTCTTCAACTTTTCGTCAAAATGAGACCTTATTGCGGCGAACAAATGTAAAATTCGTTTTTAGTGGATAATTTTACATAGATTAGTGGGAACTTATTTTTCTAATTTAGTAACCCTTTGAATCAGAGAGATGTAAGGAATGGATTCAGCATGAAGTGTAATTTATTCCTACAGCAGTCGCGTGCACAATGGAATATTTTACGCGTTTGGCTCTTTGATCGAGGGAGATCCGCCGCCAAACAATAATGACAAATTTTGGATGTATTTAGAGGAATAAATATTCTGTTTGCGCAGAAGATTTTAGAAGCACTTCATGTACTAAAGTGCATGTGCAGTAGTGGAACATCGTATAATGATACAAATATCTTGTAAATCGTTTATTGCGTGTTTCACTTTCCATGGAAACCACCTCGATTTTATGTGCGGAGATGTACGAAAAAGTTACGGACCAAATCATTTCTACAATTTTATAAAAACTTCCCTCCGCTCACCCCCAATCTAATTTAGTAACCCTTTGAATCAGAGAGGTGTAAGGAATGGAGTCAGCATGAAGTGTACTTTATTCCTATAGCAGTCGCGTGCATTGATATCACAATGGAATATTTTGCGCGTTTGGCTTTTTGATCTAGGGAGATCCGCCGCAAAACAAGGATGACAAATTTTGGATGCATTTAGAGGAATAAATATTCTGTGAACTTCAGATTATATTGTTGCTTCGTTTTTTGATAAATCGAGAATAATGTCGAAAACATGTCAGAGAAATGCCTCCATATCGCACATTGGGCAATCATATTTCCTTACAAATATCTTGTAAATCGTTTATTGCGTGTTTCACCTTTCATGGAAACCACCTCGATTTTATGAGCGGAGATGTCCGAAAAAGTTATGGACCAAATCATTTCTACAATTTTATAAAAATTTCGCTCCGCTCACCCCCAATCTAATTTCCAGTGTGTGTAATAAAATCAGTTGTGAACTCCCAGCGAAGGCTGAACGGTTGACATATTTCTCAAACCAGATTTTCTTTTGTTATTCAGAGGCATTGCCTAATGAGAAATACGACGTATTGTTTGAAACACCTGAATATCTTGAATTTTATGAGGCGGCGGTCATCATAGATCAAAGGAAGTCTTTCCGAGTGCAATCCATCCATGATAGGTCCATGATTAATAAAAACAGACACGGTGTAAGAATAAAGCCACGGGATGCAATGAACATCCCTCTAAAGAACATAAAATTCCCTGAAACTTATATAAACAATATTTCTTTGTTATACCATCATATCAAAAGTTAAAACGATTTGAAATGTTTATATCAGCCATTGCTCAAGTACGAGTCTTGGGAAGTGCGCAAAAACCTGGCACAGAGAGCAAAGCGCGGGGGCACACAAAGAGTTAGCAAACAGAAATGCATTATCTTTTCTTCGGGAATGTTCACAACCCATGCAATGCTTTTGTTCAATTAATGAATGCTTTCAAAGTTATGATATGGAATTATGTGATAACAAAATCATTTGTATCTGCTTATCGTTGATAATGATGTTTTATGCGAGATATTTTATGACACAAGTAGATGGTGTTGATTTCCAATAAAAAAAATATATATGAACTTCCTATTCCTATTATAACGGCATATTCAAATAACATAAGGCGTGTTACATGCACGTTCCTAACATGCCTAAATGCAAATGAGGACAATTCATGCCGAGGTCTAGTGCCAGCTTCGCTTTGATTGGCTGATTTTTCTTACACACAGGGCTGGTTACTAGGGGCAGCTTTCGAGACGAAATTCTGGAGAAATAATATCTTTATACGAAATTTTCTGAAGGCAAATCACATCTTTTGAGACGGAAACCGCCTTGAATAATAAGAAAAAGGTTTAGACTTTTGACTGATTGAAAAATTATGATCATTTTCAACGCAAAACTGTGTTAAATGTTGGATAGAAAATGTCCTTAGCATTACGCATTCGGTGCACGAGTTATCTCGTTCTTCGGGTGTGAGTGTGGAAAAGCTAAAACGAGTTATCTCGTTCTTCGGCTGGAACGGGTTAACACCATTATGGTAACCATGGTTACGGAAAATTGATTGATTTATTGTTTCTTGTGATTTTCAGGCGCTTTTTTGAGGTCATTGACAAAAAACAAAAGTATTTGTGATGTATATCCTTTTGGCACTAATAACAGACTATTATCACAGAAGATATCATTGTATTTTGGCTTTTCATCTCTGAGTTATCACAATTTGAAATGTGCTTAAAATCCAATGTGTCATTTTACATAGACTTTGGGGTGTTCACAACCATTTTCAAATGCTTAAATCAGCTTTTTAACATTTCGGTCACAAAAGTGTTTAGGTATCCTATAAAAATATAGGTAAAAGTCTATCAACACACCAAAATTGGTGTCGATCCTCAATGGGACGAGTGGTGATTTGAGACCTTGAACTTGGCAACTTTTTAAAAAAATCAAACTTTGAGGGCGCTCTACGAGAAAACGATGCATGTTTTTTGATCAATTTTTGGTAGGTGGGTAGAGCTAGTAAACGACTATATATCTGCAAAATAGTGGGTTCTAAACTAATTGATTTTTAAAGTTATCAGCTTCCAAACATGCACCCGAACACATTGCCATTGACGCTTAACACCATTTTCCTTGACGTCATGCGTAAGAATGGGTGGTCTGATCGGCACCTCAATACATTGTGCATGTTAAGACTATAAAGTTCTTTCAATTTTCAGGAAATGAGCAATGTAACTCATCTAACTTGGCTGCAGCGGTCAATCAAAAATAGCAAATTTTATTTAAACTCAGTTGTTCGATCACGCATTGGTTGCTAAGGGAGGCCGTATCTTAGCAACCATTTGACCTTGGGCCAAAATATTTCAGAATCTTCCGTCAGACACTTGGGGGAACATTTGGTGCGAGTTTGAAGAAAATTGAAGGGGGTCGGGTTACAAATCATCTGAAAATTGGTTGATTTCACGTGGATTGACCCTTATCTCAATGGTAGTGTAGCCCTATTCCACAGACAGCTAACATTTTTACCACATTATATAAATCACAAGAGTGTATGGCAAAGCTATAGCCTATATTTAGTTAGCCGCCTTTGAAGGTAAAAATAGTGTGAAGTTAAGCCTTGATACACTTGTCTATTAATTTCTCTTTGACATAATATCATTACATACTTGACAATACATTTTTGTATATTAGCACGTTAATTGTTCACTTTTCCTAAAATTCACAATTGTCTTACACATCTAGCAATAGTGATTTATAATGCCAAGCACAAAGCTCGACCAGGGATGTGTTATGGAAGGATAGGAAGCAACTTTCTTTCTTTGAACCCATGTGCCAAGCCGCTGAAAAGTTATGGTGTTTGAACAATTATGAACATGATTGTGTGGCAACGGTTTCTCAGAGAGAACAAAAGAAATGTACAGTCTCATTTCGCTTGTCCCGTTCTTTTAATGACATTAATACTTCCATGAGCACAACAGGTATCAGCAAACACAAATAAACAAGTTTTTCAAGTAAAATATCTCTGCTTCACGCAAACACACACAAACGCCGTTAATGATAACACACAGCTTAATATATCATTTTGAGGAAGGTTGAACCTCCCAAATGCACAAGTTGACGGAAAGTGAAGAAATTGGTCAATTTTGTAATTAATACAAATAGCTTTTATGTCCAATTTTTAATGATTCCTCAATACTTTTCGAAACAAAAGCAGAGTATTAGGATCTGTCATTTTCTGCCGTTAACTTCCTTATAGTTTGCAAACGAATTTGTAAAAAACAAAACGTCTACAGACAAATGGGAAATTAAAGAAATTTCTTTTCAAGTTGACATCAGCTAAATGTCGGCTCGGCACATGGAACATCAAAGCATTTTCATGATTATGGAATTCTTTTGACATTCATGAGCACGCTTTAGAACCCATACAGATGTTTGAGTGTATTATGCTCGAGTTTCTACTCCTTCCTATAACACTTCCCTGGCTCGATTATGCGTGGACAAATTAGCGTTCGTTATTGTTTAGCTGTAGTGTGGGCTCAATTAACTATCATCTTAAAAAATCCCATGGTCACGAAATCCTGATGAAAGTCGAAATTTGATTTGGTACAACTTCATTTTAAAAACACAAACAATCAGCAAAAATATACGTCACTGAATCAACATTTGTGGTGTATTTGATTGTTTGATTTGATCTGATTTGTCGTCTTGTATTCTTACCATCAAGTAAACTTCGTTTAAAGCTGATAGGAATACATCAATCTACTTGGTAAAGGGGATGCCCACCTTTCGGACAGTAATCAAGTAGACTCCTGTTATCCGATTTGTAAAAAATAATTTAGTATAATAATTATAGTAATTTATTAGTACAAGCAAGGATGTTTGAGCACATGGATATCCAGGTGCTGTTTGATTAATGCAGATGCATTGTGCTCTCCTTCTAGTCACAAAAGAACGCTTTACAAATATATTCTCTTTGATCTCCCATGTTCGGATCCGCCGATTCTCTGGATGATTTTTGCCTGGATTTGACGTATAAACGAAATAGGATGCGCAGAAGAATTAGGGATAATATCCTCACCCCATATGCTTGCGCAGTTGTGACATGTAATACATGTACCTACGATGCATCCATAAAGATTCAATCGAGGAATATTGTTACAGTATGGTAAAAAGACTCTAAACGTGATATCAAGCTAGTATTTTCATCTAAAAAAGGATCAAACTTCGTGTTCGCTTGTTCTCATTTACTACATAACAAGCACTTCGTGACCAAATTAAAAATTCAGCAGCGAAAGCTGAAATGAATGCATGTATAGGAATGCGTATGACCTATTATAAAATCCAAGTGAACGTGACGCAATCGCGTATGCATCATATTGTTGAGAGCAGCTGCTAGTCATGGATATTAAGTGGCGGAATCAAACCTTGTTCAAAGGGATGGATATCCATGTGCTTAAACATCCTTGGTACTAGTGACCAGTCAGTAATACTCTTCATTGAAAACTGTTGTAACAACGACTCGCATTGTAAAATGCCCTCCTGTGTTTGTTCAAAACGTAAGTCGTAGTTTAGACAGGGGGAATTCCACATACAATCACATACACCTACCCACACAAACCATCAGCACACGATACACAAAATGTCAGTGTATGTGCTCTGCATGTGAAGTAAGAGGAACGTGTTACAATACATGACGAGTGTCTGTGAAAACATTTACATTGTCATTAACACTGCACACGCACACACATACACACCTACACACATTCATACACGCACGCACACACACACACACACACACACACACCTACCGATGTTCACACCCTGATACATAGCTATACAACATTTACTGTATCTCGTAATGTCAATACACGTGTCGTGAAGGAAGAGGATCTGTTGCAATGTCTGTGGGAGTCTCTTGCGTGCGCAATGTCCTCCAGTGTCGTTGAAGTCATTTACTTTGAGAAAATATGTACATTCACACATACACCTACATGCATACATACACACACAGACGCTTTATTTCCCCATCGGCTTAATCTTAAATTATTGACGCCCATCTGATCTACTAGAATTACCCGTACCATGGTCTCTTTGAACAAAAGAGGACAAACAGAAGCAGATTGTGAAACTTTGAGGAAGTAGCATGGTGTAGCAAGTCGTTTATCTTACTCTCGATCAGGAGGGTAAGGGTTCGAACCTAGAAGATGACACCAATATGTTTCAGTGAAACATTTAATGTACATACACGTAGCTGCTCCGTACCTAGGAGAGAAATAAGGACTTCACTGAGTACCAGAAGGGTCCTCTTGTCCAGTCGCTCTGACCCACAAATTTGCGGGGCCATTGTGAGATGCAGTGCTTACACTGACGAGGCTACCCTGCATAAATAAAAACGTATTTAAATCTCACAAAAGTACACAACACTAATGCTATATGGCATGTCACCGTATCTTCAGTTCCATAGTGCACAAAGTAGCACACATAAAGCCTGCACACCATTGGACCGGTCAACGTGGCAAGGTTACAATTTGCACAAACATATTTTTGTCTGCTTATTCTTTAAACGTTTTATCCGCATCTCATATTTCTCTAACTGCCGCCATAGGCCACATGATGTATAAACGTATAAATATCAACTCCAAACCTCACATAATTTATACACATCAAATAATAACTCAGATGAGATTACGTGCAAGCTAAGCAGCATAAATTATATTTCAAATATTTGCCATGGAAATCGGAGGTAAATTTCTAACATTGTCTTTTGTGTGTATTCACTCCGTTCAGGAAGCAGCATACTACGCGTCAGGTGGGGGAGGAAAAGGTCTGTCCAGTCGGGTATAGAACGCTAGAGCAACTGCTCGCCAAAGACCCCGACGATTCCTGCTTAGAGCTTGCCTCACTGAAGCTTGGCCTGAGGAAACTCCTGCAGTGCCCCGACATTCGCTTTGACCTGATGGCTGTGCTGTGTCAAGTCTTTGGTCGTGTATGTAAGGCACAATTCTCATCTGCCACCCTCAATATGCTACTGAGTCTAATCAGTGAAACAGAGTTTCTCAGCAAACATCTGCCTTGTTTCTTGAGTATGGTGATGACCGTGGATGGATACAATCGGTTAACAAGATTAGATGCCATGCCGAGGTGCATTGAGGACATCGGTCAAGTACTGTCTGCGATGCATCATCGCTTTCCAGGTTACCACACCGAGATATCTCAGGCACAGTCTGAACTTAGAGATATTGTATCCTACAATGCGGGTAGAATTGACATTGAGCAGGTAGTTTTTCGTGTCACCAAAACCGAAAAAAGCAAACAGACTACACAAACCAAACGCCGGGGTTCTGCCCCAGACTACTTCCGAGAGGTTGACGTCCTTCCAACAACGCAAGAATTGTCTGAAGCTGGCTCTCGTCCTTTCCTCCGAGAGAATATTCGAAGTGGTGAATACGACAGTGTCGACCACTACCTTGATGTTCAGTTTCGTCTCCTTCGAGAGGATCTTGTAGGACCTCTGAGAGAGGGTATCATGCAGTACAGGCAGGGGAAACATGACCTAGACATACATGTCTACCACAATGTTACTTTAGAGGAACCGCTCTACTCACACACCGGAGTTACATTCAGGATCCATTTCGATGAAACTAAGCTGAAGGGAGTCTTATGGAAATCCTCCAAGCGATTGATCTATGGGTCTCTTGTTGTCTTGTCTGCCGACTATTTCAAGACCTCAATCTTCTGCACAGTTGCAAGAAGCCATGCAGAGGATCTGGTTCATGGCCTCGTAGAAATCAAGCTGGAACGAGATGGCGATGTGGCTGGCATGTTGTCCAATGGGACTTTCATCATGGCAGAATCTCCAGCATATTTTGAGGCCTACAGACATGTTCTGAGTCGTTTGCAGCAGGTTACCAATCAGACGTTGCCCTTTGTTGACTACATCGTGTCAGCATCTCAAGACATGCTGACGCCCGCCTATGTACGACATCACACCAAGTATGATCTCTCTGCACTTGCCTCGCGTAAGAACACTTTTGTCTATCCATGTCTAAGAAGTGCTTCCATTCTAGACGTGGTTGCATGGGAAAGACTCCAACCACTGACAGACTTGAATCCGTCCCAGTTGCACGCAGTGCGGGTAGCTCTGACCCATGAGATGGCTATCATTCAAGGTCCACCAGGGACGGGAAAAACTCATGTTGGATTAAAGATCGTGCAGGTGCTTCTTGAGAACTCCCATGTGTGGAGGAACACATCGTTTGGTACTGCGACTAAACCAATTCAATCAAACCACCCAATACTGCTCGTATGCTACACAAACCATGCTCTCGATCAGTTCCTAGAAGGCGTAGCGAAATTCCACACTGATGGCATCGTGAGAATCGGCGGTCGAAGTTCCAGTGAGGTTCTCAAGCAGTATAACCTTACTTCATTGAGAAGCGCCGACCGTGAATGCGTTCCCCGACATCTCAGAAGGAGGACTGGAGAACTTCGGGGGGAAATTGAGCATCTCGCAACAGAAGTCAAGGGACCTCAAGAGACATTAGTGATGGCGAAAAACGAGGTTCTGCATGAAAACGTGCTGTCGGAGCACATGACTACAGCTCAATACTCCAGCCTCACACGAAGCAGAGCTTCCGTATCCAGTCACAAGTCTAAGATGCTGGTGTGGCTCTCTGAAGAGGATGAAGCCGGCTTGAATGATGATGAAACCCAAGGGCGTGATGATGGAGAAGATGACTTTGCACAGAGCGAAGATGACAACCTAGATGTTATGGAAGAGGCTGACTTCGTACGAGAAATGAGAACGCTTGAAGTTGATAATTATCCCTGTAAAGTTATAGTGGGCAAGAGGCAGGCAGGTATTCAAGAAAATCCTCTCGCTGTGAGGGCTCATTTCCAAGGATTGAAGAAACACAACAAAAACATGCAGAAGAATCTTCAGAGAAGGCTCAGGGGCACAGAGAGTATGTCCGAAAAAGAAGCAAAGACAGTTAAGAATGTGTGGAGTATTCGCAATAATCGAGATCGCTGGCGACTGTATCGGTACTGGGTTGAAAGTCACTGCCAGGAAGCGAGACTCAAACTCATAAGCATCCAGCAAGAATTCACTGCCTTATGTGAAGAGCTCCGTGAAGTGAACAGTCAAAAAGACTTTGAAATCATCCGGCACGCAGACGTTGTAGGAATGACTACTACGGGAGCTGCAAAATTCCACGTGCTTCTTCAACGGATCCGGCCTTGTATCATAGTAGTTGAAGAGGCCGCTGAAGTTCTGGAGGCTCACATCGTCACCTCACTGACGGAGTCCTGTCAACACATGATCTTGATCGGTGATCACCAACAGCTTCGACCAAGCCCTACGATGTACGAGCTCGCCAAGAATTACAATCTGGAAATATCACTCTTCGAACGAATGATCAACAATCGCATTCCGCATCAGCAGCTAAATATACAGCACAGGATGAGGCCCGAAATTTCAAGATTCATGAAGCTTCAGAGGTTGTATCCAAACTTACAGGATGATACATCTGTAATGAAGTTTGAAGACGTCCGAGGTGTATCAAAAAACGTGTATTTCATACGACATGAAAAGAGAAGACAGCAAGAAGAATAAGAACAGTCGTTCTCATTCCAACACTCATGAGGCGACGTTCTTAGCGGGCCTTTGCAACTACCTTCTGCAGCAAGGTTACCCTGCAAGAAAGATCACCATTCTCACCACTTACAGTGGTCAGTTGACAGTCTTCAAGCAACACATGAAGAAATCTGACTTCGAGGGTGTGCAAGTGACCACAGTGGACAACTATCAGGGCGAGGAAAATGATATCATTTTGTTGTCTCTTGTTCGAAGCAACGCAGAAGGAAAAGCAGGGTTCCTGAAGACCGACAACAGAGTTTGCGTCGCCCTGTCCAGGGCAAAGAAGGGCATGTATTGCATTGGGGATTTCACGCTGCTGGCAGACCGCAAGCGGCGCAGCCTGTGGAGAGAGATTGTCGACATTTCCAAAGGCAAGGGACAGATTGGTAACTCTCTTCCGCTTTAGTGCCAAAATCATCCGGAGAACATCACTGAAGTTGCAAAGCATCAGGACTTTAGTGAAAAGGTTCCTGGTGGTGGATGTTTGTTGCAATGTGGGGCACTTCTCACCTGTGGCCACAGATGCGATCTTCGCTGTCATATGGAGGACCGGGTGCATGAGACTTACGTATGCCGGAGAAACTGCACACAAATGTGTCCTGGAGGCCACCCGTGCAAGAAGCTGTGCTACCAAAGCTGTGACGTGCCGTGCATGATAGCAGTCATGAAGACCCTGCCATGTGGTCACACTCAGCCATTACCATGCTACAAGGATGTCAGAGAAGTAGCATGTGACAAGCCTTGCACTCGGCAGCTTCAGTGTGGTCACCCGTGCAAGAGGCCGTGCTGCCAAAGCTGTGACGTGCCGTGCATGATAAAAGTCACCAAGACCCTGCCATGTGGTCACACTCAGCCATTACCATGCTACAAGGATGTCAGAGAAGTAGCATGTGACAAGCCTTGCACTCGGCAGCTTCAGTGTGGTCACCCGTGCAAGAGGCTGTGCTATCAAAGCTGTGACGTGCCGTGCATGATAAAAGTCACCAAGACCCTGCCATGTGGTCACACTCAGCCATTACCATGCTACAAGGATGTCAGAGAAGTAGCATGTGACAAGCCTTGCACTCGGCAGCTTCAGTGTGGTCACCCGTGCAAGTGGCTGTGCTACCAAAGCTGTGACGTGCCGTGCATGATAAAAGTCACCAAGACCCTGCCATGTGGTCATACTCACCCATTACCATGCTACAAGGATGTCAGAGAAGTAGCATGTGACAAGCCTTGCACTCGGCAGCTTCAGTGTGGTCACCCGTGCAAGAGGCTGTGCTACCAAAGCTGTGACGTGCCGTGCATGATAAAAGTCACCAAGACCCTGCCATGTGGTCACACTCAGCCATTACCATGCTACAAGGATGTCAGAGAAGTAGCATGTGACAAGCCTTGCACTCGGCAGCTTCAGTGTGGTCACCCGTGCAAGAACGCATGTTGTGAGAGGTGTACCACCATGTGCCCAGTCATTGTCACGAGAGATGACTGGCCTTGTGGGCATAATGTGACTGTCAGGTGCTCCGATGGACCCGAATCCTGCCCCATTGCATGTGCGGCAACGTTGAGCTGCGACCACCAGTGCAAAGGCACATGTGGCAGCTGTCGTCGGGGACGCTTTCACGAAGCATGTATGCAGCCGTGCGGTCGCACACTGTTGTGCGGACACCCGTGCCCAAGAGAATGCTCACAAGACTGTGCATTATGCCTGGAGCCTTGCGCAAACGGATGCCAGCACGGAGAATGCAATAGAGCTTGCGGTGATCCTTGCGTGCCGTGTCTTGCGGCATGTAAGTGGAAATGCTCTCACAAAACATGTAAAAGGAGGTGTGGGGAGCCATGTAGAAGACCACCCTGTGACAAGCCGTGTAACCTCTTGCTTGCTTGTGGTCATCGCTGTATTGGTTTCTGCGGCGAGCCATGCCCAAGCAGATGTACAGCCTGCGAGACAAGAGGTATAGCAGAATACTCAGCCGAACACACCGAACCCCACAAGAAAACTCAGGAGTCTAGGTGAGCCCATTTCAAAGTCTTTCCTTATTTTATTTCTTTTATCTGCGTCCAAAGAGCTTAAAATTTATACTTTAAAAACGTATACTGCAAAATAACTTACAAAAAAGAAAGAAAACAAACAAGAACATATTGTCCATATTCTTATTATTTGTCATTGTTATGCCTACGCCACAAAGTGGCCGGAGGCAATGTGTTTTGAGGTTGTCCGTCCGTCCATTTACTGCGTACTGGCAGTCAACTTGCATTACTAAAGTTTGGATTTATTTATTGTTGGCATAGGCCTATTATTATTTTGCAGGTAGGAGTCGCTAAAATAGTACAAACGCGCTCGTATTGACAAATCAACCAAAGTAGGAGAATGGGTGTAACATTTATTTGTATCTGTTTGCTTTAACATGCAGGTTTATTGTACTAGAGGACTGTGGACACCTTGCAGAAGCCGATTTTCTCGATCAGTGGATGTGCAGAGGAGACAACGGATGCCCGATCAGTCTTCAGGTATTACGAGGTCTGATGAATCTGATAAGCAAGGTTTCTGCCATCATGACGCCACAGTTAAACGTTTTTATTTCCACCAGAAATTTCTCTTTTCTTGTACATTATGCGAATGATTCTGATTTTTCATTGTCATTCTCTTTATCAATGGAATTAGACGGTCATTAGATTTACTGATAATTAGAAAATACTTGGATTGTAGGAAATCAGTAAGCAGATAGAAAAGAAATTTCGAAATATTTCTTTATTTCTTTTCCCCAGGACTGTATGATTTATTACAGAAATGCTTTACACTTACCCGAGCAAGATGACCTAAAAAATAAATGTTCTTAATTGTGTACGGTTCATGGCATAAATGTGTTGCTGTTTTTTTTTTTTTTTTTTTTTTAGATATTGCTGTCCCGTATCTCATATTCTACTGGATTCTTGCATCCATTTCTTTCAACGATTGACCAACGTATTTCTCCAATCTTTTTTGTTGTTGCTAAGCTGAAGATGTGTCCATGCTGTGGGACCCTCATCAGACACAACGTGCGGCATGGAGGGGCCATCAAACAGACTCTTCGAGACATCGAGGTGGTAAAGACGAGGTTGCGGGTTGATAGCCCCGAGAACGAAAGACGTCGCCGATCGCTTCAAAGAAGAATCCTCGCTGAATCAAACAAGTTCTTTGGAGCGCGTGGGAGTATGTTCCCAACTCCAGCGACAGCCCGCCGATTCTTGAACAGTATCGACTCACGCATAGAAAGCTGTGGAGATCTACATTCCCTCGAACATAGGGTTGCACTTCTGCAGGAACTGAACAACATCGAGAAGTTGCTACAGCAGCAGTTGCACATGTCCCCCGGTAGCAAGGCGTGCGCTGAACATCTACTCAGCGACGTCACGATTGCACGCAAATGGGCTTGTCATGAGCCAATCAACAGGCTTTCTCAGCAGCAGGCAGATGACGCCAATAGAGAGGTCCGAAGGCTGCATCTCGGCGTAAGCTTCCTCCGCGTAACCGGGCACAAACCAAGCTGCCACCTGAGCGTGATACATCGCTTGATTACCACAAGAAGATGCTTCATGGATAGCTCCCAACTGACGTCGGCTCGAGAGGAGGAAATCAGCAGCATTCTCAAGGTGATCAGCGAGAGAGCAGGAGCGAGGAGTGTCCCGGTGGAGGAGTGGAAAGTACTGGCTCCGGTTCCTGGATTCAATCGGGATGGATGGTTCACATGCGGTGAAGGACACGTGTACCATGCTGGGGAAAGCAACGACGCGAATATCAAGTGCCCCGAATGCAGACGGAACAATGGGAGCATTGTCAATAAACTGAAATCGTGCGTGGTTTCGTAATTATATAATCACTGGTCTCTTGCATGATCACCCGTCCACGGTACCAACATAGCTTCGGATGCATCTTTTTGTGTGATAGATCTCACGTTTCCTTCAATGTCAGTGTTTGGAAAAAACATATATAAACAAAAAATTGATGGAATCATCATAAATGGTAATTCTCTAATGCGACTCATGGTCTTGCCGAAGCTCGATACTTACAACCTTGCATTATGAACAGCTTAATGGCACAAATTGTGCATTTGGTGATCATGACAACCTGCCATGTAAACTTTTTCTTCTTCCTCATATAATGCAATAGAACATGTTTCTGATCATCAAACATGTGTAAACATAGAAGATAATCAATTGCATTGTTCATATGAAAAATAAACAGGGTTATACATGGTATAACATATTGTTTATCGTAAAAGGTAATACTATTAAATGGTAGATCACATTGTTACTGATAATGGGCAAATATCATTGTTACTGGTAACCTGTTCCTCACATTTCTACTTGTAACTTGTAACTTACATTGTTACTGGTAACCTGTAATTTACATTGTTACTGGTAACAGGTATGTATAATTGTTACTGCAACAGGTAAATATCATTGTTACTCTTAAAAGGTAAAATACATTGCTATTGTTAAAAGGTAAATCACATTGTTACTGTAGCAGGTAAATACATGTATCATTGTTACTGTCAGAAGGTAATGCACGTTGTAAAAGGTAACAGGCAAATAATATCGTTACTGGTAAAAGGTAAAGTCACATTGTTACTGTTAACATGTATATCATTATTATCGCTAACAGGTAAATCGCATTGTTACTGGTAACAGGTAAATAACATTGTTAATGCTAAAAGGTAAATGACATTGCTACTGGAAACATGTAAATATAATTGTTACTGTTAAAAGGTAAATCACATTGTTACTGGAAAGAGGTAAATAATCATTGTTACTGTTAGAAGGTAAATTGCATTGCTACTGGAAACATGTAAATATACTTGTTACTGTTAAAAGGTAAATCACATTGCTACTGGAAACATGTAAATATCATTGTTACCGTTAGAAGGTAAAACAAATTGTTACGGTGTATATTGCACAGGGGTGCCCCGCTTAATTGCCTCAATGCATCAATGTGCGGCGCGAAAAAGCATGATTTGCGTATTGCTATCGACGGTCTCTCGGCTATAGGTTTTGGATCAATATGATTCTGCGCTAAGTCCGTTTTTCAGTTCTATGATTGGAATCGAAATTTGTTCACATTATTTTTTTCCATTTTGCGTGAGTTTTTTTAAAATATATGTATATATTACCTGCAAAACGGCTACCCTGTCTTTAAAGAGCAAATCTATACGGACAATATTACTGTACTCTGTTAATTCATGATTTATACAAAAAAGATACAATTAAAAATGTGTACGTGTTATAGCTATGAGGTAAATGTCGTAACTGTGAGGCCGAATGCAGAAAGAATCATACTCTAGCGTTATAATGATTGTACGTATACATGTTTGGCATATACTAATTATTGTGAATATGA
Source organism: Arbacia lixula (assembly GCA_963669155.1). Lineage (NCBI taxonomy): Eukaryota > Metazoa > Echinodermata > Echinoidea > Arbacioida > Arbaciidae > Arbacia > Arbacia lixula. The sequence goes on from OZ022581.1 coordinate 16,567,335, forward strand.
ATTATCTTTTTCTTTCTTTGTTAATTCATATTTTACCATTCGTATTCTATTATTCATACACAAAATATGCAATATTCAATGATTACGATCGAAATACTTTTATAGGCCTATATAACATCTTTGCATTCTGTATTTCCAAACAGTACAAACATAAAAAAAAAATCCTGCGTGTTTGTAATGGCCGGTAGAGTACATAACACTTATCTCATATACTTACAATACTCTAAACTCAAAAGTGTTACCCATGATTTATTATGTGTACAACATGGTGTATGACATATATATATATATACACATATATTTATATCTTGTTTTCTTTCTGTCTTTACTTTTTTATTGAGGTACAAACAATTTTGGGTTTATAGTATCAAGGATTATCTCGTATATATTAACTCAATTGAATTTAAAATCAATTCAATTGATGACTGAATGATCTTCTTTTTTGTTTGTATTCTTGTTTTTAGCTATATATTTTGTTTCTTGCTAGAAAAAGGAATGAGTTTCAAATTGAATTGATTAGTGGTGATTAGTTGGTGATTGTCATAAATGTATGGGGAAAACTTTCTTATTTTCAATCTTTTCTTTCCGGTATTGTTTGTTTACTTTACAACAACTAAGTTTCATTTATGGTGATTATTATCATATTGTACATACGTGGTAGGCTTCTACTCAAAATATGACGGATTCGTACAATATGGATATGTATAAATATGATTTGTATATCAGGAACACCACATGACTATAAGAAATGTCGGCAGTGATAGATGAAAGATGAGTGAACTGTATTTGTCGCAAGTAGATATGATTCAGAAAGTACTGAACGAATGTTCATGACACTGTCAAACTCTCTTTAAAAACTCTCTCTAAAAATGTCGCATGTAAAATGAGGTTAAGGTTCGTTATTCGTATCTATTCAGCAGTTGTATTGGAACATATGCACTGATATTAAGATGGTGGCTCACATAGAATGTGATAGTGCAAAAGCCAGACTATGTTTATGTCACATCTTTGGCTAGTGTAGTAACCTTCATCGTTTGATAATTGTGATGTGAATGACACCTATAACTGCCATGCGTATGGAAAAGGCAAGATGTGTAAACGACAGACGTATATCCCAATATTTGTTTCACTTAACCCTTGTGTGCCGGATAAACTGATGCTATTTGTATGTATTGCGAAAGAAAATCACAAACGCCACGCTAAGTTTTGAACGTAAAGGTACACAATTTTATTAATGCTTTGTGTTGTTATTCGCATATTCATAATATCAGTTTAAGAAAATGTAGTACCTGGTTTCAAACGAGATTATTCTTTGCTTTAATCATAATAACTACACCATTTAAGATTGTTCCTGCCGATGCAGGAAGGGCGTGAAGGGGAAGTTCACATTGAAAATAAATTGCCTTCAAAAGATGCAAAATATCAAAGAAGCGGATTGTCAAAGTTTAAGCAAAATTGTAACTTATTTTTGAGTCGAATTTTCAATGCATTGTACCCTATGTGCCTGATAGATGAAGCACATCTTATTCCTTTTTAAGTCAAATATAAGTCAATGACACAAGTTCTTTCAGAAATATGATTTTCACATGTAAGCATAATTTTCTGTTGTCGAAGAAAACGTCAAGTTATAAAGTTATTGTCGAAAGATAATTATACAAATTTACGATATTTTGAATACAAAGCATATGATTATATAGAGGCCGTGCTTAAAAGACATTTACAAAGGACTGTTAATTGTTAAGTCTTCCTTTAATCGTGTGCCGGTTTGTTGACTGTGGTTGGGGTGCTTGTGACGCTTCACACTAGTGAGTGAGTGTGTGTGAAAGTATACTTTCATAACTATGGGCAATGGCCACTGAGAATGACACCTTTTACCAGCCAAGCCCTGGACTTGGGAGTATGTCTCGTTTATAAATAATCAATGACAGAAAAAAAAAAAACATTTCGAGTATTCAGTAGTTCGTTGACTTTAAAAGAATGCGAACACATACATAAACATAATGAGCACAAACCCACTAATCAATCATTTGTGGGCCAGAAAAATGCTGCAGTAAGGATGAGTGTGTATGAATTGAACAAAACTGTACCACAATCAACAAGAGAACAGAACCCTTTCAGGAATGGAACAAGCTAATCCTTCCCCAGTAGAATGGATAGGAAAATCAAAGAAAAGAAATATCAATCAGAAATGTATGTAATACAGTCTACCATCACAAACCTCGCCTTCCATCTCCTATCATTACATGACTATCACATCACTACTACATTTTCTTCTATGACTGCCACTAGTGTTACTACCTCTTTTTCTTCTGCTACCACTACTATTCAATTACATTACGATTACTACTACTTATAGGCCTTCCGTCACATGTATCATTACCACTTTAATGATGCGGATAAGGAGTGGTATTATATACCCCCTCTTAAAATGGCAAAATCGAATGCTTCATTTAAAAGAATTTAATGTTGCGCCCCCCCCAAAAAAAAAAAAAAATGTATTTATATATATGAATAAATATATGATGAATAAATAATAATAATAAAATAAAATAAAAGACTAAACTTCTCCTTTGAATCGATATGGCACACCACGCGTGATAATTGATAATAATAATAATAATAATAATAATAATAATAATGAACAATTCTTGTATAGCGCATATCACAAAAAATGAATTTAAGTCCCTATGCGCTTAGAAAAAAGAAGAAGAAAAGGAATAGGACATACCACTTACGAGAAAGAAGAATACTTTGACATAAAATAAATGAATTGGTTATTTCAAAGAATAGAAGAGATGTGTCTTCAAGAGACTTTTAAAATTATCTAATGTATCAGTTTGTTTGAGGTTTATTGGAAGTTTATTCCATAACTCTGAGGCAGCTTGCTGGAAAGATCTTGCACCGTAGGATACTGTGCTGACAGTGCGAGAAACTAACTGAGATTTTGACTGTGATCGTAGGTTTCTTGTAGGACAGTATTTAGTGACCAATTCTTGCAAATAATCAGGACCCAATTCATGCAAGCATAAAAACACCAATGTCAAGATCTTAAATTCAATACGCTGTCTTATTGGAAGCCAATGTAGTTTTTCTAAGATTGGGGTAATGTGATCACGAAGTCGGGTGCAAGTTACCAGCCTTGCCGCAGAGTTTTGGATTCTTTGTAATTTCTGAATTTCATTTTCAGGAAGACCATACAAAATACCATTACAGAAGTCAAGCCGAGATATTACATGAGCATGGACAAGTCTCTCTGTTGACTTCTTTGAAAGAAAGGGACGTATCGTCCCAATCTTGTGCAAAGCAAATGATGCTGCCTTGCAGATATGTTTTACATGACCTGACAATGTCAAATGCTCATCCAACCTAACACCAAGATTACGAGCAGAATCAACAGTATTGATAACAGTGTTGCCAAATGAAATAGTATCAATTGATTCACTCTGTCTAAATTTACTTCTAAAGTGGATGACCTCGGTTTTCTCTTCATTCAGTTTAAGACCATTTTTAACAGACCAATTCTTAATATCAGTCATACATGCCTGGATTTGCAAGATTGCTTCACCCTGATGTCCTTTCTTAACGAGTACATAAACTTGCGTATCATCAGCATACATCATACCTTTAAGATTATGTTTACAAATTATATCATATAATGGGGCAACATACAGACTAAAAGCTACTGGGCCGAACACTGACCCTTGCGGAACACCATGAGAAGATGACTTAGCATCTGACATAGAACCGCCAATTACCACCTTATGCATCCTATTCTGAAAGTATGATTTTATTAAGTCAAAAGCAACACCACGTATTCCATATCGTTCTTGCAAGCGTGATAAGAATTTGTCATGTATAATTGTATCAAACGCTGCTTTATAATCCAACAAAAGCAAAAGTGCCTCTTCACCTTTATCAAGATTCAAAAGGATGTCATTAGTAACCTTTACCAGTGCAGTCTCACAACTATGATACTGCCTATATGCTGATTGGATAGTAGAATACAAATTATTTTTTTTCAGGTATGCATGCAATTGAATAACCATAATTCTTTCAATTGTTTTACTAATGAATTTCAGATGTGCTATAGGTCTATAGTTCTTCAAATCCTCAGAGTCAAGACCATTTCCCTTCACTAAGGGGGAGATATGAGCTTCCTTCAGCGAATCAGGGAAATGTCCACTAGAAAGAACCAAGTTTACAATTCTTGTGATGACTGGAGCCAACTCCTTGATGCATTTCTTCAGCAAATCCGTTGGGATTGGATCTAGCTCACAGGTGGTTGATTTGGAACGTGTGATTGTTCTTTCAACTTGCTGTGAAGACACTGCCTGAAATTCATCAAACTCATGGTCAGTTTTCTGGAACATGACATCGACAACCTCAGGACACTTCGAGGAATCAAGAGATGATACAATGCTTTCAGTTTTACTAGCAAAGAAGGTAGAAAATCGATTTGCCAGGGATGGGTTGCTTTCATCATCTTTAGGAAGCACTTTATCAGACTTGGCACACAGGTTATCTACTTTTCGGAAGAAGTCTCTTGGACCGCAGCCGTCAAGCTCCCTGGAATAGTGCGCTCTTCTTGCTCGGATTAAGACTTGATTATAATGTGTGGCTTCTTTCTGGAATATCTGATGATCGATCTCCAATTTTGATTTCCGCCAACGTCTCTCAAGCTTCCGCACTTTCTGTTTTGCTTCATGACAATCATTTGAAAACCAAGGTGAGCGGGGCCGGGCAGTAATAGTCCGTGTTGTCTGAGGAGCATGTTTATCAAGAATATTCCTCACACTTTCAAAAAGGAAGTAAGTCCCCACTATACGTCGATGATAAAACTGTGCCGCCTCAATGTGACAAACTGACATTTACTTTACTGAATACTTTCCCCCTTCTCATGATGGAAACCCGTCTTTTAAAAAGTCTCGTAATAAGTGCATTGTAATAAGTACATTGCATTCCTGTCAGGATATCCAATCCTGTTGAAGTACTTCTATTGCACCTGTTGCTACTACTGCCTCTTTTACCACAACTTCTACAATTACTCAAAATATCAGTACTATTACTGCTGCTACTACATGAACTACGATTACTAGTGCTACCACTACTACTATCGAATGTGTCTCCTATTTTTACTCCTCCTCCTATTTGCATTACTATTACTACTACTACTACTACTACTACTACTACTACTGCCACCACTTTGTTTGATACCACCACCGCTACTACTACTACTACTACTACTACTACTACTACTACTACTACTACTACTACTACCAGGCGCGTATGTAGGGTAGGGGGAGTTTAAATTCACCACTACCCCCCCCCCCCCCCCCCCTCCCACCCACAGCACTCCGATGGACTGGGCAGAAAAAATCCATCACGGCTCATCTACTTTTGGAGACTCGGCGGGATTAAAAAAAAAACGGCTAGAACCCCCCCCCCCCCCCTCCCCTTACAAAAATCATGGATACGCGCCTGACTACTACTACTACTACTACTACTACTACTGCTACTACTACTACTACTACTACTACTACTGCTACTACTACTAGCACCACTTCTACCACTGCTTCTACTACTGCTATTATTTTAATAATACCACCATTACTACGACTACTACTACTACTACTACTACTACTACTACTACTACTACTACTACTACTACTACTACTACTGTGGTCCCTGATCCGGCCTTTATTTGCTCCGTACATTTTCACATCACGCTTCTACGCTCCTTTTGCCCTCAGTCCCATCCACATCTTCTGTTCGTTCGCTCGACCGTAACCATGCACAAAATTCACCAACAAAGTTTGACAGTTCAGTGACCTTTTATCTGTTTATTCACCTCGAACAGCAGCCTGTGCATTGAGTCCCAAAATAACCATCAAATCGAACGAAGAACATCAGAATGAAGTATTCAAAAGAAGTTCGAAGGAAGTCTTCGAAGAAGAAGAAGAAGAAGAAGAAGAAGAAGAAGAAGAAGAAGAAGGTTTAAAAATCATGCGTCTTCTCCGGATCCCGTAAACATCGACTACACGACTCTTATTACTGTAAATAGAAAACTTTCACATTGTCTATAAAGTTAAGTTCGCCCCTCTTTCAGTTTGAACAAGAGATGGCGCTATTTCAGCTCGATTGGCACTTACATTCCGGCCCCTTAATTTTCATAAAACAAGTTGTTGAAAATTATCTAAATCATTGGATTCTCTGAGCAAAACATTACTTGTATGTGTATAACTTTGGAAAGAACTCTTAACACTACTACAAAACCTTTACATCTTTAATTCTACAAATGTGAGAAAGAAATTATAGATGCCTACTCTCCGCCACTGGCTTCCCAAGGGCCTTCACCATGACCTTCCACGTTTAGACTTACTGTGGGTACTTGGGGCAACAATGACTTGATATTGAGAGGATTATATTCACCCCAGCCTCTTTCTCAATGTGCACGACATTTTCACAGGCGGCGATTGGCATTGCGCACTGCAAGAGTCGGCCGCTATAGCCAATACGAACTATTTTTGACATCCACAGCACGTCCGCCGACATTGCAACATTGGGACAGGAGAGGGTTATAATGAGTGTTGTTTGTGTGTATTCGCTTGTATTTGTTTCATTTTTTTATACCACCACTACTACTACTACTTCTACTACTACTACTACTACTACTACTACTACTACTACTACTACTACTACTACTACTACTACTACCATGACTACTATTACTACTACAATTATTGATACATCTGTCACTAGTATTACCAGTACTACTTTCTTCTTTAACTACTATAACGGCTGGATGTGAGGCTACTTGGTGGGAATCCCCAGACCCATACGCCGCACCGCTTTTCTCACATCGAACCACTTGATTTCCAAATATCTATTCTGTATGTGCGTTTGGGGGGGGGGGAGGTAAAGGGATAGTAAGGGATTCTTGGGGGCGGGGTGGGGGTGTTTTTTCCATGATTTCTTAATCCTGTCCACTCTCTAGAAGTACTCTCATGGGGGGGGGGGGGGTGGCATTTGATACTGTGGGGGTACAGGAACGAAAATAGCGGGGGGACATTTGATATTGTGTCCCTCCTCTTCGAATTGGTGGAGGGGCACGTCCCCTCCCCCCCCCCCCCTCCCCCCGGGATTTCCGCCCATGCACATAAGGTGCAGGAGCTTGAAGCAAAAAAATAAATAACGGCTGGATGTAAGGCTACTTGGTGGGAATCCCCAGACCCATACACCGCACCGCTTTTCTCACATCGAACCACTTGATTTCCAAATATCTATTCTGTATGTGCGTTTGAAACAAATAACCTGAAGTCATCATTGTGTAGAGCTGTAGTTGAACACCGAGCTGTCACGGTTTGTACCACAACGCGTGACGCATGACTACTATTACTACTACAATTATTGATACATCTGTCACTAGTATTACCAGTACTACTTCTACTTTCACCTCCACTACTACTACATGTATTACTACTACTACTACTACTACTACTACTACTACTACTACTACTACTACTACTACTACTACTACTAGTACTACTACTAACTACTACTAACTACTTCTACTACTGCTACTACTAGCACCACTTCTACCACCGCTTCTACTACTTTTTCTACTAATACTAATACTACTTTTCCCACCACTTCTACAACTTTTTCTATTTATACTAGTACTACTTCTACCACCACTTCCAATCCTACTACCGCTTTTAACACTATTTTTGCGATTTATGTTAATGTGCTACCTTTACTCCTATACTACTACTTATTCTACGTTCGTCTTCAGTATATACTTCTGATTCTAGTATTATTGCTGAGATTTATCCGTTGATTAAGAGCGATTCATTTTGGGTCTGTTGAGCTCCACTTTAACCCTCTCATTACAATATAATTATGTTCATTAGATGTATGTAAAAAAGACCAGGGGTGGGGTGGGGGTCATGACTTGATATTGAGAGGATTATATATATTTACCCCGGCCTCTTTCTCAATGTGCACGACATTTTCACAGACGGCGATCGGCATTGCGCAATGCAAGAGTCGCCCGCTATAGCCATTGCGAAATATTCTTTGGCATCCACTGCACGTCCGCCGACATTGCAACATTGGGACCGGAGAGAGTTATAATGAGTGTTGTTTGTGTGTATTCGTTTGTATGTGTGTGTAGTGTATGTGTGTGTATGTTAGCGGAGTATAAAGAGTGTAGAAGCATGTCAATTGAGAGTGTGTCCGTTTTAGCAACATCCGATTCATTGCACATAATCATGGGCGGAAATCGCTCCCCGAAGGTGGGGGGGGGGGGGGGGGGAGAAATGTTGTCTTTCCTCAAGAAGTAACCGCTGAGCGGGGGGGGGGGGGGGTAGGGAGTAGTAAGGGATTTTTTTGGTTGGTTTTTTTTTGTTTGCTTGTTTGTTTGTTTTTTGTTTGTTTTGTTTTGTTTTTTGTTTGTTTGTTTGTTTTTTTTTTTGTTTTGTTTTTTTTTTTTTTTTGGGGGGGGGGGGTTCCATGATTTATCAATCCCGTCCACTGTCTCGAAGTGCTCTCATTGGGGGAGGGTGGGACATTTGATACTGTGGGGGTACAGGACCGAAAATAGCGGGGGACATTTGATATTGTGTCCCTCCTCTTCGAATTGGTGGAGGGGCACGTCCCCTCCCCCCCCCCCCCCGGGATTTCCGCCCATGCACATAAGGTGCAGGAGCTTGAAGCAAAAAAAAATAACGGCTGGATGTGAGGCTACTTGGTGGGAATCCCCAGACCCATACGCCGCACCGCTTTTCTCTCATCGAACCACTTGATTTCCAAATGTCTATTCTGTATGTGCGGTTTTTTTTTTTTTTTGGGGGGGGGGGCGGAGGTAAAGGGGTAGTAAGGGATTCTTGGGGGGGGGGGGTGGGGTGGGGGTGTTTTTTCCATGATTTCTTAATCCCGTCCACTCTCTAGAAGTACTCTCATGGGGGGGGGGGGGGCATTTGATACTGTGGGGGTACAGGACCGAAAATAGCGGGGGAAATTTGATATTGTGTCCCTCCTCTTCGAATTGGTGGAGGGGCACGTCCCCCCCCCCCCGGGATTTCCGCCCATGCACATAAGGTGCAGGAGCTTGAAGCAAAAAAAAAATAACAGCTGGATGTGAGGGTACTTGGTGGGAATCCCCAGACCCATACGCCGTGCGACCGCTTTTCTCATATCGAACCATCTATTCTGTATGTGCGTTTGAAACAAATAACTTGCAGTCATCATTGTGTAGAGCTGTAGTTGAACACCGAGCTGTCACGGTTTCTACCACAACGCGTGCTGAACTGACTCCGTGACGTGCTAGCTAGCTGTGACCATGGACATGATGGAGGTAGCTGAGTACGTGATGCGGGTGCAGCCTTCACTGGGCGTGAGCTACAGAGAGTTTGGAACTCATCTTGACCATATACTCTGAACTGACCCCAGGTGAGTTCTAAATTTCTTGCGAGCTGTTACGAATAATGGTGATTCGAAGTTGTCGCACCTTGCACAGAGCTGTTTATGTGTTTTGACGGCTTGAAAAGAGGGTATTCAAGTCCTGGAAACAGAAAATCTGAGAAGAGCAAAAATGTTTGAGGAAAATCGGACACCTAATGAGAAAATCAAGACGAAGAATCTGAAAATTTGAAATCGTCTGGTTACGACATCTTGGACATGTCTGTCTCCTATTTCATGATTCCGAAGCAAAGATCTGTTATCAAAATTCTATTGATAATTATATCAAAGGATTACAACTACATGTAGTTCATATTCTGTTGTTGGAATACAACAAATCAATAATTGACATGAGCGCATGCAAAATATAATAGTAAATGCACCTTCCAATGAGTCAGACGTATTGTCATCACATTAGAAACTCACGCTACGATATTGCTGCCACAGAAGAGCGGACGTTCCCATCGATTCTAGTCGGCTCTTCAATATCGTTTGATTTGGCAGTCCAAAACATGAGGCAAACTCTTATTCCAGAGTTTAGGAATTTTGATATAAAATATTGCATCACGCGCAGCCGTACCATATTCTGTAGAAGTGCAAATAACTATTTCACATGAATAGATTATTAGTAAATCATATAGTATATCATATAGTCAAAGGGAACTTCAGTTAACTTTAAACAACTTCAAGTTTGAAGATGGCATATCATGCATGCTCACGTGGTTCAATTAAAGAAAGTCATTTTGAATCCATAAATCTCTCAAAAAAAAAAACACCATCCATCTCCACACATAACATCATTCCATAGTATAATAGATGGTAATACAAATACTAAGAGAATAAGTGAAATCATAAAATGCATGTAGTACAGTGGCAATCAGCAACTCCTAAATTCTTCAAGTTTCAGGAACAGAAGAGACAGAGCTACTCTCAAGATGATGTAAACTGATGTGGACTGTACCACTTTCACTATTAGTGGGTAAACTTGGGAGATTGTAAGACTCTTTACCCAGTCATGATAAGCATTCTGATTCATGTAAACATTATGAGATATACGTGTAGGACAAATCATTCAAGTGATATAATGATGGCATGTTAACCAAAAATTTATATTATGTTCCGTGCCGTTAACGCGTCGGATAGGTTTCTTTTAACCGTTACGGCGACTTGAGTAGAGACAACGTACTATGTACAACGCACCATGGACGCGCGCGCACTCACGGAGCTCGTTTTTCTGCATTATGTTTACAGTGTGTAGCTGCATGTTGCCTACGTAGAGAGAAATCGATGGAGCATGAAAGATAGAAAGTGAAAGAGATAGGGGAGAGAGAGAGAGAGAGAGAGAGAGAGAGAGAGAGAGAAAGAGAAAGAAAGAGAGACTGTGGCGTAAAATTTCGCCCTTACATATAGCGCGAAATAAATATAGGCTAAATATAGAAATTACCATACTTATGGGTTAATAATTTGACGTGCTTCCCAAACACGGCGTAGAAAACGAAATTTCAGTCATCATACTGCGATTATTTTCTGTATGACGAGTTACAGAAATAATGTGCTCTTAAATTTACTACTACTACTAATTCCAGGGCATGCATAGGCTTCAGCCTATGCCATCTCAGGTTCCATGAACGTAGTAGCACCTCGAGACCAGTCTATCCAGCATGTCCTGAGCTCACTAACGCTATCAAGGCCAGTGTCATTCTTTTGTACATGACTTTGTATACTAATGTAAGTGGCCCGACTTCTCCCTCTCCTTGCAGTACACTGTTTAGGCTCCCAGAGTGTGAGGGGATTAGCAGATAGTTCAGGGTGTCTCACACAGTGTCCAGCTCTTTTCATTCTCCTCTCACGCACTTTGATAGATACTTTTGGTAGACCACCATATAAATTGACATTTCGTAAGAAGTCACTCCAGGACACATTAAGCAAATAATCAGCGTTAGTGAGGGTGATGGGACGAACTATCACTTCCGAGGCGATCTGGATGTAGCTATCTTTCCGAAGCGCAGCTGAGGAAAGATAGCGTATACATTCAGATCGCCGAGGAAGTGATAGTTCGTCTCATTGCTTGAAACCAAAAGTTGATTATTTGCTTTATATTCCACATCTGAAACCAACTATCTATACCAAAAGTGACAATTTGACGTAAAAATGTAATGTTTACTTATCTCCATAGCCCCGAGCCGCTGCCATGGGGAACACGCGTAAGGACGGTCATTAGGACGCACATTAGGACGCGCATTAAGACGCGCGTTAGGACGCGCGTTAGGACGCGTTAGATGTCAAGTGATAGTCCTAGTGTAACGCACTTTTATTTCGCGCGTACTCAAAATATTAATCACGCATTAGGACTGTGAGGAGTTAAGAGATCAGCGAAACCAAAAAGTACTATCACCTAGAGTGTAACGAACTTTTATTCTCAGGTGATCTGATAGGAAAAACTACGCCTCATCACGTGATCAACTCTTGACCAATCATATAGCAGCATTCTTAGTATGTGGAATATAATAAGCAAATAATCAGCGTTGGTGAGGGTGATGGGACGAACTATCACTTCCGAGGCGATCTGGATGTAGCTATCTTTCCGAAGCGCAGCTGAGGAAAGATAGCGTATACATTCAGATCGCCGAGGAAGTGATAGCTCGTCTCATTGCTTGAAACCAAAAGTTGATTATTTGCTTTATATTCCACATCTGAAACCAACTATCTATACCAAAAATGACAATTTAACGTAAAAAGGTAATGTTTACTTATCTCCATAACCCCGAGCCGCTGCCATGGGGAACACGCGTTAGGACGCGTATTAGGACGCGCATTAGGACGCCTATTAGGACGCGTATTGGGACGCGCATTAGGACGCGCGTTAGGACGCGCGTTAGGACGCGTTAGATGTCAAGTGATAGTCCTAGTGTAACGCACTTTTATTTCGCGCGTACTCAAAATATTAATCACGCATTAGGACTGTGAGGAGTTAAGAGATCAGCGAAACCAAAAAGCACTATCACCTAGAGTGTAACGAACTTTTATTCTCAGGTGATCTGATAGGAAAAACTACGCCTCATCACGTGATCAACTCTTGACCAATCATATAGCAGCATTCTTAGTATGTGGAATATAATAAGAGCTATCCTAAGCATGCGTGTGTACACTCCACCCAGTGCTTTCTCTTGTCTTGAACCTAAAGAACAGTGTGTGATTTGGTTCATATTCAGATAAACGAATTTCTTCGTGACAACGCATTAACTCTGTATTTCCTATCATCATTTTATTGAAATATTCATTGTGTAAGTCTTTGTGGTGTGTGTGTATGTGTGTGTGTGGAGGCGGGGGGCTGCCATCTGTATGTACTGTCACCTCCCCCTCGACCTGTCTCTTGTATTCTTTACCCCTCACTCACGTCTCCTCTCCCCTTCTTTCCTCTTCTTCTTCCTAATCTTCCTCTTCTTCTTCTTCTTCCTCTTCTTCTTCTTTCTTCTTCTTCTTCTTTCTTCTTCTTCTTCTTTCTTCTTCTTCTTCTTCTTCTTCTTCGTGTTCTTCCTCTTCTTCTTCTTTTACTATTTTCTACTTCTACTTCGTACTTTGATATATTATTTATATAGCTATATTCATTTCTTTATCCAGAGTTCCAAATGAATCAACCGGCTACTATTGATTTTGAATTTGTATTCATTTTTTTCTGCAGGAATTTCGCTTCATGTTGATCTGTGGACTTTGCTCTAATATAGCAAATCATACTTTACTTGCGCGCTGCTAATGTTTACATGTAAATTTTTCACTCTTGATAAAGGTCAATGACCGAAAATTCGATAGATTGCTCTTCTCCTCCCCCTCCCCTCACCCCCACCCTATATTTCTCTCCCATTCTCGCGCATTCACTTTCGTTTCCTTATCTGATCCCCTTCCATCTCTCTGTATGTATGTCTCTCTCTCTCTGTTTACCCCCCTCCTAGCTCTCTCTCCCTCTCTTTCCATGGACCTAGCATGGACCATTTCCTCTTGAATAACTCATTTTGTTTTGCAATGGCGTGGTTCCACGATCAGCGTCATGGAGCTACATACATGTACGTGTATACTGTGTGAACAAAGTATCCCCCGCCCTTCCCCCCTACACACACACACACACACACACACACACACACACACCCCTCACTCTCTCTCTATGTTATAAACCACATCTTTTACGACGTGTTTGGGAAACACATCAAATGATTCACTCCATAAGTATTTATATTTTTTCTCTATATTTCGTGCTATTTGTATTAGGCCCATGTGTGCCCGATCGTATCGTCGCTCGGTGGAAATTTCCGTTCACTACCATCGGGGCATTACACAATACCAATCAAATAATTACCGTAATAATACACTAACGTCAAGTCTTGATGTTCATTTCGACAAAAATTGCACAGTAACGAGAATCTAGATTAAAACTGCGGTACTCGGGGTACGACACGAATCAACTGAATCGCAGTGGACAAATTGGCAGCTCCATTCGCATAACACGCTGTTTGTTCGCTACGCTGTGCGGACAACACCGTGCATTAAGATGGCGAAAGTGACGTTGCCGGTTTAGTAGGGGCGTAGTGATCACGTGTGTAAAATAATACACGGGCATAATAACGCGAACAGAATGGAACCAAGACCGTCAATGAGTGGCAGTTTGAGACGAATGGCGGGCAAAAGAAATTGTTTACTGCCAGATTATTATATTACAATTCTGTAACAGTGTTTCTGTTTGTGCCAAGAATTAAAATGGTATTTTTTTTTATAACAAACAGTTAAATCTTTATGAAATCAGTGCACTCTCGCTATCAAGAACACCGATAAAACATTTCATTATAGTACAATCTCTGGTCCCATATCTTGGATTTCCTTTGTATTATTGTTTTTGCAATCCTGATATAAAGAAATTTCGTTTATAAAGAACCAATATCATGGGTCCCAGGGACTTCTTTATAATGAGAGTACACTGTTGTACTTTCAGAACATAAGTGGCGGATATGTGGACAGGGGTGAAATATCAACAATAAAGAGAAACCTTGACCTCACAATTTTTTTTTTATCCTGGATCGGTCACCCTAGTGTTTTGTTTTCAAATTGACAATTAACTTTTTCAAATTTGTAAATATTGTGATATTATTATATTGCTTAGTGGTGTTGTTGGTACAGAATAAACTCATTAACATGCTCATTCATTCATTCATTCATTCATTCATTCATTTACTCATTCACCCATCCATTTATTCATTCATTCATTCATTCATTCATCCATCCTTTCATTCATTTATTCATTCGACTGGGTCATATTTAAACAGACCACGGCATTTTTTTTTATTTGCAGAGAGAGGATGAACAGCCCGACTCATCACCAGTGAATAAAAATAGTTACCCAGTTGTTATCACACTCAATTTGTACTATAATTGATAAACTAAGTGGGAGGGGATATACATGTACTATGTAATAGATGGGCAATTTATCCCCCTTTTCACAATATTTGAACGTTAGATTTCCTTAGAGAAATTCCATACCCAAGGATATCTCCTCAGACTTGGTTACTGTTCGCCCCACCAAGGATTCCCGACACTCATCACCCCCCCCCCCCCAAATGACACCCCCTTATAAAAACGAATGTACTCACATCAGCAAACGTCACACTTACATTCCACTCTCATCACATCTTTTTCATGCATTTTCCCGTTTCACTATACATAAGACATTATTCTCATCCAAATTAAAATATACAAACAACTGTTAATTTGCATGAACCACTTGGATATTTGCATTTATTGCACAATCTAAATTACAAAGTAATGTGTGGGATAGATCCTTGTACAAGAATGTGATATGTTACTTCCAAAAATTGTTGATAATCCATCGCATCATGAGTCACTAAATAAAAATCCAGTTTCATTTACTTTTTGGAACTAACAAATATAATTAATACACAAAGTTTACATCAGTTGATATCATATCTCATGGCACACACAAGTAAAATTCTCTGAAGTCCAAGTGGGAAACAAATATAATTCAAAACCTATATGATATACTTAACAAAATTGCAGAACCTTCAAAATATATATTCCAATTGCCACACATCAGTATGTTACTGGAGGCATTTTCAAACCCTGGCTGTGAACCGAAAAAATACACCTCTCATACCCCCAGACAGAAACAAATATGTGTTGACCTCCCCCCCCCCCCCCCCCCCCCCTCCCCACTTCCCCTCACACTGAGCGTGATTTTGAAGGTTGTGCTGCTGGCCGACCATGGAAAAAAAGCGCACCCCTGCCCCCAATAAGGAATTCCTGGATCTGCCCCTAGTTTCTCTTTCCAGAAAGTCACTGAAAACTTTAACAGACATCTTATTTTTCTGAACATTTACTCAAACACTTCATCAAAACAGATCACAAATCTTACCACTCAATAAATTCGTCTCACATGTTAAAGGATTAGCAAATTTATAACTTCAAGCCACTTCTCAAAAGTACATATGAGGGTGTGATTGCAAGGAATAATCTACTTAACAGTCTAAAACAAAAGAAAACAAAAATACTTTCAGGATACATATTTCGACTTACTTGCTTCACAAAAAATAATTTATTCAGAACTACATACAAATTCTTATATGTTAACCATAGTACACTTTATTATGTTAGTCTTTGTTAACTATTTGTTTACTCCAAATAGATGACTGTAGACTTATTATGCCATTTATATTAAGTTCTGTTTGTTTATTCATTATTTATTTTGTATATTTATTTTTTCAGTACAATTCAGTTTATTAAAATTAATAATTAAAACATTAAGAAAAGAGACAAAAGGTAAAATAAAAATACGTACTGTCTTCATAAATATATCGCAGAATAAATCCACATGTCACTATGACTAGGAAGCTAATACACGGATGTTATTGTCTAGTCAGCCTCCTTGATGAATGAATAAATACACTGACACTATTTTCGTTTGAACAGGCAAATAGTAGTAAGATAGTAAGACAGCAACCATTTACTATTATTCATAACTTAAAATCCTTGAATAATACCTCTTTTCTGCACGGGGACATTACATCAACTAACATAATTATTTCGTTCGTAAACTGGTATAGTATAGTATCACATACAAGCGCCATTCATACAAGTATTTCCTATTGCTAAACCCGTTTCAAAACGGCAACGCAGTACTGCGTTCATTACGTGTCTAGCTTCCCTGGTCCGCTCACGCACTTTAGCGTGCGTACGTACATCAAACCTAACGATCACTGTGTGAAGGGCTGCCGGGATGTAAATTGCTACGTTAAACTTTACTTTTCTCGTTAATGTGCAAGATTTGTCAAAATGAACATCTGGAATCTGGTTTTGCATATTTTAAAGCTAATTTTCATCTGTGTTCTGTTTAATGCCACGATGCATGTGAACGAAACGGCAAGAAAAACGGGGTCGTCTCACGGCCTATATGGGCAAAGTTTTACGCTCTCTCTCTCTCTCTCTCTCTCTCTCTCTCCCTCTCTCTTTCACTCTCTCTATCCTCATGTACGTCACCCTCCATGCTCCATCCAGGGATATGTTGTGGAAGGATATGAAACAACATTCTTTCTTTGAGCCCATGCGTGGCACCGCCAAAAAATTATGTGGTCTCAGCATGTGCTTTTCACATGTTTTAACAATAACGAACAGGATTGCCTAGCAACGGTTTCTCAGAGAGAACAAAAGTTGTGTAGAGTCTTTTTTCACTTGTCCACTTCTGTTGGATTGTATCAATACTTTTGTGAGGAAAAGAGATATCAGCGAACAAAAATAAACTATTTTTTTAGTATAATATCTCAGCTGCACGCAAATTCACGCAAACTCTATTAATGAAAATAAACAGCTTAATATATAATTTTAATAATGATTAAATCCGACATTTCCGGAAATCTCCGGAAAGTGAAGAATTAATTAATTATTTGTAAGTAAGAATATTATCTTACATCTCCGTTTGTACATCATTCGACAATCATTTAGAAGAAAAACGAATACAGGATCTTAACTGGTGTTGCCCTTAACTTTCTTGAAAATTACAAAAAAAAAATGTGATAAGAAACACAGCGTCGAGAAACAAAAAAGGGAATTAAAGATATTGCTTTCCAAGTTGACGGCAGCAAAATGACGGTGCCGCGCATGGGACTTCAAAGCATTGCAGTGATTGTGGAATGCTTTTGACATTCATTAGTACGCTTTTGTATTCATACAGATGTTTGAATATATTATGCTTGAGTTGTCCTTCCTTCCTAACACATCCCTGGTGAGTGCGCGCGCGTCCATGGTGAGTTTCTACTCCTTCCTAACACCT
Organism: Arbacia lixula; assembly: GCA_963669155.1. Classification (NCBI taxonomy): domain Eukaryota; kingdom Metazoa; phylum Echinodermata; class Echinoidea; order Arbacioida; family Arbaciidae; genus Arbacia; species Arbacia lixula. The sequence goes on from OZ022581.1 coordinate 16,585,120, forward strand.
CCCTGGTCAAATCATGGACCTATCATGGATGGACTGCGCCCAGAAAAACTTCCTTTGATCTATGATTACCGCCGCCTCATAAAAATTCAAGACATTCAGGTGTTTCAAACAATACGCTGTATTTCTAATTAGGCAGTGCCTTCCTCTGAATAATAAAAGAAAATCTGGTTTGAGAAATATGTCAACCGTTCAGCCTTCGCTGGGAGTTCATAGCTGATCTTATTACACACAATGAAAATTAGATTGGGGGTGAGCGAAGGGAAAATTTTGGAAGAATTTGGTCCGTAACTTCGCAATTTCGCAAATCTCCGCACATGAAATCGAGGCTGTTTCCATGGAAGGTGAAACACTCAATAAACAATTTACAAGATATTTGTAAGGGAATATGATTGCCCAGTGTGCGATATGGAGGCATTTCTCTGACATATTTTCGACAGTATTCTCGATTTTTTTAAAAAAAACGAAGCAACAATATAATCTGAAATTCACAGAATCGTATCATTATACGATGTTCTACTACTGCACATGCATTTCAGTACATGAAGTGGTTCTGAAATCTTCTGCACATACAGAATATAAATTCCTCTAAATGAATCCAATATTTGTCTTGCATATTTGGCGACGGATCTCCCTCGATCAAGAGCCAAACGCGTAAAATATTCCATTGTGATATCAATGCACGCGACTGCTGTAGGAATGAATTACACTTCGTGCTGACTCCATTCCTTACACCTCTCTGGTCAAATACACACACGCAAATGCACGCGTGCACATGCACCCATGAGACGATACACGAACACGTCATAAATATTCGTTGAGTGCATGGTAATCTATATTTTTATGCTGTAAGAAAGACTTCAAAAACATTCCACTCCGAAAAAAATAAAAATGCATTTGTTATTTATCCACATATTTTCTGTGTAGTGGAACAAGATCAAACCGATGGCGTTCTCGGGTGAAGCCTCTGGGGAATTCGATGAGGGGCGCGGAAATGTTCGTGTTAGGGACAACGTCTTCGAGGCAAACTCTAGAGGGACCAGTCGAAGAGGGCGGGCTAACAGCAGCAGGATGCAAGGAGAAGGAGGTCGCGGTCGCGGTCGCGGGCGTAGAGACAGAAGAACTGATAGGGGAGGAGATGTGGATGGGAAGAGGCGGACAGGAGGATCAGCAGGAGAGCAGGAAACAACCCGCTACAGGGGCAGAGACTCGGGAATGAGAGCGGGAGACCGAGGCAGGAGCGGGCCGGTCGGAAGAGGGCGAAGGGGTCCTTACAGAGGCGACCGACAGTTGGATCGACCTAATGGTGCTCGCGCTGAGCCACGCTGGAGACAACAGGCTTACGACCAGGTTCCCCCCGGACACCACAGGGCAGGGCAGGGAGACACAGGAAGACAACAGCACCAGGCAGGAAACGTGAGGTATCTGTTCATTTTTCACTTCTCTCTCTCTCTTTACCACGTACGCATTCTTCTGGATCGCGGACTGGGATAAATTAACATCATCATGATATTTACAGGACCTCGAATTGCTTATATTGATTGAAAGTAGTAATATTAACCAGGAAATTTGAGTAAATATGTAACAATGATTAGTACCTAAAAGGATCATCATTATTATAACAGTGGTAGAGATTAGCATGCCTCGAGTGTGTAGACATGGTAGAAATGTCGGTTGTTTTTTTTTTTTTTACCTCGGCGTTATCTTTATTCGGGCATTCTTCTTCACATTGTCTACAGTTTATAATATTGAGCAAGCAAATACCATATAAGGTGCACTGGGAGCTTCCATGCATTTGAATATCACCTAGCACATTGCATTGTATAATGTGTGTGCAAAGTCGCAGTATAAGTAATTGTTGTAATGTCCGTACAATATGCTGACTACATTCTCCTCAAAAAAGTTATGCAATTCAAAGTGAGTGGTGATATATATCTTATTTCTTCGTCATCGTATGTGACTGAGGTATCATAACGGTATCAGCTCGATTATTCTTCTTCACATTGACGTGCCATTTTTCCGAACTCAGAAGTGAACTCAGAAGTGAAACGCTGCAAAATGCGTTCTTTCAAACACCAAAGGCCCCATTTCTTTTAAAGATGCAATGTGTTCTTAATAGTGCCGCTGTGATAGGGCATGTCTTGCATGAATGTGATTGGTGCACTGTTCGTTCCACCATGCGGATCAGGATTGATAGCATAGGATTGAATGATGTTCAGAGTGTCATTCATTAAGCACGACGACATTAAAGAATGTGTATACCCCCTTTCGTTAGGATGGTGAAATGTGATGTGTCTTGAATACTGCCATAAATATACAACGCATATCGGATTTCCAGAAGGCCTGGGGACATATGCATGAAACCTTACTAAATCTCATTAACTAATGAAATGCATTCACCTACATGCATTTTAGTAAGTAACTCGGCTAATAAGATTTCATGAATATGACCCGGCCCTGGGCTATTGGAGAACTTCTATCAAAAATACCCGAAAACGAAGATTTAACCCGGTTTGACCTTGCTGCATATTCTGTAGGGCTGCGCATTCCTTAATTGCGTGTAGCATCAAAAAAGGTTAATCTCACTGTAAAATTTAAAAAATGTTAGCTTTCAAGTAATACCACGTTACATATGATGAAGCAACAAGTTCCCTCAAACCAGAATAGCAACATTGTCCTTTGCGGGGTGTCAATGACACGTCGACAGTACTAAATGAAGTGATGATTGAAAGATGATCAAGTGGTTTTTACATGCCTTTGGACAGCAATGCAGGCTTTGGAGAGGGGTATTACATGATCGTATCAACACCCTACTTCCATTTTATATTAGCAGCATGTATAAACATTACGGCTAATAAATCAAATCTTTACACTTATTTATCAAATTCACATTTTTGCACTAGTATGATGCAGGCGCCTCTACCTGACCTTTTGTTTTCTTTTGAATATTTTTGAACCAAGATGAACAGGTAAAATACTGAAATTTTTCTCAGAAATCAACAAAAAAATTATCTTTAAATTTAAAAAAAAACCTATTGCTACTAATTGCTTCGAATATCGTTCGGTAGAACGTCGTATATTCAAATCACTTAACCTTCAAACTGGCCCCTACCGACAACTGGACAATGTGCGATATCTCTGTCAATTCGACGAGTACAGTGCCGACATTTCACCGGTACTGCGTCTCGAGCATGTCTATTCGAGTGGAATGAAAAAATAACGAGAAAAATATTGCAATTGCAAGTTCACATGTATACCTATATATGGTGAAAATATGATGAAACACGACATGTGCATTGTTGAGATATAGATGACACAAAAAAGTGGGGGCATTACATAAAAATAAAAAGAAAAAGAAAGAAATTTCAGACGAAAATAAAAGGTGATCTGTCGTTTACGACAGACCACAAAGAAGTATTGTGTGACGCTCAAAGAGTTATAGTTGAAACGTCACAGTTTGTGTGCTTTTCCTCTTCAATTATATCCTCCAAGCACCAAGGCAGATGTCTTGTCTTTTATTTGAAGAATTGTCAACCATTTCCCGGATCATATTGTGACTTAAGGAAAGATTTGAAGAGCATGATTGAGAAACTTTCATTTAACAATATGTTCAGGTGAATGCATGAACACAAAAGAAATGGCAAAAGAAATGCAACAATACGGTATTGAGGCCAATTAATACTTCGCTTAATAAGGGAAAATTCCAATGTAAATTGTACCTCGAATGTCATACATCTTGTGTGTTTGTTCTTTTATCCACCCAAGGTCGTTGTATGGCGGGTCTCAAGCAAGAAAAAACAATAACCAGAGGGCCTTCAAAGCTATCAGTTCAAGACTCCTTCTGAGCATACTTGAAAAAGATCCTTCTGAAGCGGCAATCGAGCTCGGATCCTTAAAAGGATGTGTTACGACCGGCCTTAATGAACCTGAGATGCAGCCTACGAGACAACGCTTATTATGGCAAGTTCTCGCATTTGTTTGTGGCAATGTGGGCGCGGATCACACAGTCACCATGCTGTTGGCAATGGTTGTGGACAGCAAATTGCTCACCCAACATCTCCCACACTATGCCTTGAGCCTCAGAGTCTCAAAAGTGGTGAACAGCGAGACGATCACGCTGTACAAAAACGTCATCACCGTTTTTGAGGCAATGACACAAAGCTTACCAAGCCGTATTTCTGATATCCAGGTTGCAACGACATTGCTATCTGATGCAGTTGCCGGGTTTGATAAAGATGAGTCCTTCGAAGAGATCAGATTGGCACTAAAACATCTCAATACTCAGATCTACGAGATCGAAAAGGCGAATGAACAAAGACGACAGGTGGACCACATCGCCCAAAATCCTCCACCAGATGACTTCCGCAAACAGGCCATTTTGCCGACAAAAGAAGAGTTGCAAGCTGGGTATCAACCATTCCTTCGGCCTCATCTTGAAAGAGGTGTGTACGCCAATGCTGAGCACTACCTGGATGTTCAATTCAGGCTCCTGAAGGAAGATTTCATCTACCCACTGCGCGCTGGGATTTCAGAGTACCTCGCGTTCAAGAAAGCACATCCAGGAAGAAGGGTGAAACTACAGGATATCCGGATCTACGAAGAGGTGCGTCATGCGAAGTTGGTTAATGATCATTCTGGTGTGAGCCACTACATGGCATTCAAGAAGCTAGAGCGTGTTCGATGGCACTCAACAAAACGGCTAATGTATGGGTCACTTCTCATACTTTCAACAGACAACTTCCAGTCGTACATATTTGCCACTGTAACAAAGAGAGATGTGGAAGATCTAGAAAAGGGCTATGTGGCTGTCTCATTGATTGACGAAGATGAAAGTTCAAAGCTACGCAAAGGGGATTTCATCATGGCAGAATCGACTGTCTTCTTTGAAGCCTATCGTCCTGTTCTGTTGGGTCTCCAGCGCATGTCGGTCTCTGCTTTGCCACTCTCCAGGTACATATTGAGCCTTTCTCACCATGTCAGGGCTCCCCTGTATCTAGAAAATGTTGAAGACGAAGGTAGTGACTCGGAAGCCACTCCCGTAGCAATCGACATTTCACCGCTTATCAATCACAACGAACCCACATACCCAACATGCCAAAGGGAACTTCTAGGTTCTGACTATGAGTTAGACATGTTCTCTGATGATGAGTTAGACATGTTCTCTGATGATGTTCTCCATAATCTACATGGAAATGACCAAATTCCCACCACAATAGACGTGTTGAACGATGCTCAATGGCCAGGACTAGACGACATTCAGTTAGACGCCTCACAGCTTGAGGCTGTCAAAACAGCACTTACCAAGGAAATCTCAATCATTCAAGGACCGCCAGGGACTGGCAAGACGTACATTGGTCTGAAGATTGTCGAGACTCTGCTCCGGAATGTATCAGTCTGGTCAAATGAAGCCAATACCGGACCCATTCTTCTGGTTTGCTACACAAATCATGCACTGGATCAGTTTCTGGAAGGAATTTTGAAGTTCCACAGGGAGGGCATAGTTAGAGTTGGAAGCCGAAGCAAAAGCGAAGCATTGCAGCCATATAACCTTCAACGCATACTGTGGAGTAAACGGGGGGGCACAGATTCGTTCGTAGGCCGGAGAGTGCGCCATGTGAAGAACGAAGTAGATTCTGCGAAGCGTCGACTAGAAAGAACCCAACAGAGGCTAGCAGGTGCCATCTACGGTATAATCAACGAGTATGAACTAGGCTCTTATATGTCGTGGGATCACTATAACAGTCTTCTTCGCTTGTCGCAATTCAAAAATGTGGAATCATGGATGGTAGAATGGCTCTTGTGTGAGCATCAAGCAGATAGGGATTGGAACCAAAACGTTAATGACAGCAACCCTGTACTGCAACAAGAAGAAGCCAGCAAAGCAAATGAAGCACTCGACCACCAGGCAGGAAACCACAATGTCATGATTGACGTCGAGCACGAGCGGGCTTTCATTGAAGGTGAACGCATGCTTGATGAGGACCCCGAGGAAGAAGAAGATAACAATGACGATGAGGGAGACTATCCATTTCTTGGTCTTGATCTGAATGACTTGAAGCAGCGTTCGCATCTGCGTATGTTCCTCGAAAAGAAGATGTTAGGATTGGATGTGGTTAATCGACAAGTGCTCAAGACCAGAGATGTATGGATGATGAATCCCAATGATCGATGGGCCCTTTACCACATGTGGTTGAAATCATACATTGCGAACCTACAGGAGAAGCTTCCAAAGCTGGACAAAAATTTCAGGGAGCTTTGTTCACAGCTACAGGAAGCTAAGGACGTGGAAAAGTACCATGTTCTTTGCATGGCCTCTATCATTGGCATGACTACAACTGGAGCGGCAAACAACCAACAGGTTCTGCAAAGAGTGAAGCCATCGATCGTCATTGTAGAGGAGGCCGCTGAGGTTCTCGAAGCCCACATCATCACGTCACTGAATACTTCGTGCCGACAGCTTGTTCTCATCGGAGATCATCAGCAACTCCGTCCCAAGCCCAACGTCTACATGCTCGCCAAAAAGTACCACCTAGACGTTTCCCTATTTGAGAGATTGATAAACAATGGCTTTCCCTATGCACAGCTTGAGCTTCAACATCGGATGCTTCCCCAGCTCTCAGGATTGATGAAACGGCATTTTTACGACCATCTGCAAGACCATATATCTGTGACCACGTATGAGGATATCAAAGGTGTCGAGAAGAACGTCTTCTTTCTTGATCATGCTCAACCAGAAGCTTCCATGGAAGATACGCAAAGCCATTTCAATATCCATGAGGCCACATTTCTTGTGGCACTGTGCAACTACTTTATCCAGCAAGGATATCGACCGTCTCAAATCACGATTCTAACTGCGTACACTGGCCAGTTACTGCAGTTTCACCAAGTGATGGACCGAAAGAAATTCGAGGGAGTAAAGGTGACATCGATTGACAACTACCAAGGAGAGGAAAATGACATAATTCTCCTTTCGTTTGTGAGGAGCAACCAGGAGGGTAAAATCGGTTTTCTGGGAGTTTCTAACCGTGTATGTGTGGCCTTGTCCAGAGCAAAGAAAGGTCTCTTCTGCATCGGTAATTTTACTCTCTTTGCCGAGAAGAGTGAAATGTGGAAGAATATAGTGAAGGACTTGGAATCGATGGGCTGCCTAGGTAAAGCGTATCCACTGCAGTGTACCAACCATCCTGAAGAAAGAACGAAGGTGCAAACAAAGGAGGACTTTGTCAATGTACCCCTCGGTGGATGCATGAAGCTTTGTGAGATTCGACTGCACTGCGGCCATGTTTGCAGACAGAAGTGCCATCCGCTAGATCAAGAGCACAAGATATACCGATGTGAAGCACCGTGTCCCAGGATTCTCTGTGAGTTGAACCACTCGTGTCCCAAACGGTGTTCAGATCGATGCCCACTTGAGTGTCCTTACAAGCTTGTGAAAGTGCTTTCATGCTCCCATGAGCACCTTCTTCCTTGTTATCTGAGTATAGACGGGCTGGAAAAGGAGTGCACTGTCATGGTAGAGAAGCTGTTACAATGTGGACACCGAGTCACTGAGAAATGTAACTTTAAGAGCACATGTCAGGTGGTTGTTACGAAAGTACTTCCATGTGGTCACAATTGCAGGGCAAAATGCTCTAAAAAGCCAGAAGACATTTGCTGCCACGAGGAAGTCGAAAAAGAACTTCCTTGCGGACACATGGCGACTCTGAAATGCCAGAAGGAGATTGAGGGCATTCAATGCCAGTACATAGCAACAAAACACCTACCATGTGGCCACATTATTGTCGAAAAGTGCTGCGAAAGAGGTACGTGCTCGACCCCCGTAGAGAAAATACTCGGCTGTGGTCACGCTTGCCAAGTACGTTGCTCGGTTGAAACTTCCACCGTCGGGTGCAAGGAGACATGTAGCAAGAAGTTACCATGTGGACACCCATGTCAAGAAATTTGCGGGGAACCATGCTCGACCGAATGCACAAAGATGGTGACAAGAAAAGATTGGCCATGCGGTCACAAAGTAACCGTCAAGTGCTGCGAAAAGTCCAATTCATGTTACATTCCTTGTGAATCGATCTTGTCATGCGGTCACAAGTGTCCAGGTTCGTGTGGACAGTGTTTGCGTGGAAGTCGTCATCTTCATTGCGCTGTAAAATGTGGGAAGGAACTGGTTTGTGGACATTCTTGTCCATTGGTATGTAGCGTGCCATGCGTGTCATGCAGCGAGAAATGCCCCCGACGCTGCCGCCACACGCAGTGCAAGCACCCTTGCAAAGTACCCTGTGATTTGTGTACCAAGCGATGCAACTGGAAATGTCCACATCACGAGTGCAAGATGCTGTGCTTCGAAATGTGCGACAGACCTCCCTGCAACGAACCCTGCCCAAAGAAGAGAAAATGCGGCCATCCTTGCATCGGCCTGTGTGGAGAAATTTGCCCGAAGAAATGTCGCATCTGTGACAAGACGGAGTTGGAGCAACGGTTCGGGACTGGAAACGTAGAGACATCGAGGTGAGGATTCCTACTTCCAACAGTAAATATTGTCTATGTTTACAATGATTTAACGTATTTTATTTAGCTACCATACCTGCCTTTGTGCCATGTTGTGCAATCAGATTTCATGTTACTTTTCAGGAAGTGAATTTATATAAATAGTTAGTGCGTTGTACTCATTAGTACCAATAACAAAATCGTTCTCCAATTTCATTACAATTTTGGAAGCGTAATATTTTCACAATGATGCACAAATTGGTAACGTTAAAGCAAAAGAAACCAATTTCAGAAAGTAAAGACTGTGGTAGCTATCCTGCCATTATAAAATGAATTATGTGTATAATAAACCCTATATTCAAATATGTACTTAATGTTTTCAAATCTTACCTATTAACATTACCAACATATTCAATCGTGATGTTATGATATCAAAAGTATTTGTCTCCTGAAGGTATATCCAGCTCGAAGACTGTGGGCACTTCTTCGAGGTCAACGAGCTCGACAAGACGCTCGGTCTCAGAGCGGACCCTTCAGCTTCTACAGGCTTCAAGAAATTCTCGGTACATACTTCATTCAGTACTTCTTGAATGTCGCATAATAATAATAAGTAAAGCTTATATAGCGCATTATAACGAGAAAGGTTCTATATGTGTCTAACCCGCTGCAACCCCCTGCTTCAACTGTGGATGCAGTGAAGAGGAGTACCGAGAAGGAACAAGATATATGGTCTGTTAGCTATGCGGTTCGCTGTTCCAACTCGGGCAGGGGAATAGCCAATCAAAACCACCGTTACTTAAATTTACTTAAATGACAAAAGGACAACGTGAATAGAATGCCAAAACACAAGGGTTAAATTAAAGTGTCACATGGTAAAATAATTTATTGATAAAATATACGCAAATGCTTTCTCTTCTTCGTGACCGTATTTCACAATTCTCACAATTATGCCTAACTTAATTATAACTAACTTAACCGTAAATTACTATTCTTAAACTACAAAAGGGGAACGTGCACTTGGAAGGGAATTGGTTAGTGGGAGGATGAATATTAGTTTGTGGCCACTTACTACTGTTCGCGAAAGTCTCTTCTCTTACTTGAAATCCTGATTGCTCGTGTTATAACGCTCTTGACGGGTAATCAGGAACGGGGCTCGGGAACATCAGAATCGTAGGGTCGACTGGAACAAATCGGGAACGGGGCTCGGGAACGTCGGGAAAGCAGGAGGACAGGAACAATTCAGGAACACTGGAACAATCTGGTTACAATTCTCGAACTTAGGAACAATGAAGCAAGAAAGAGTCTGACTTGGTGGTTTAAGACTCAGTTCAATGCAATGCTGGAGGACTGTTGAAAACTCTCAAACTTTTAGAGTTTGAAGATAATTCTGTTGCTGGAGGAATGCTGAAAACTCTAAGTTCCAAACTTAGCTTGAAGATACTTCTGTTCGATTCGTAAAGTTGCAGTTGTTGCTTAATAATTAGTAATGGTGGTGTTAAAGTTGAGTGGGAGCCGGTGTGCAGGGGAGACCAAGTGTGCAGGGGAAGATGGGAACCAAGTGTGCAGGGGAAACCAAGTGAGGATGGGAGACCAAGTGAGGAAATAGGCTTGGGGACTGGGGTTTTATACCTAATTACATATTCAAGCAGCATCTATTCTAAAATCACCCTCCATATACTTTGCATTGGCAAAGCACTCACTACCTGCCTGTCCATCACCTAATAATTAGGAGTGACTACATAGATACAGACAATTCATTGGCTACAAGTTATAGGAAGTAGGCGGGACAAGAAAAGTACAATATCATACATTAAAGGTTACTTGGAATTCTACTACTGGACATGGACTCTGTATTTCCTAAAATTCCTTTGTCCCATTCATCCTGTTTGGTCACTCTTAAGATCAACTAAATCTCTCAGTCCAGATGATTTAAGACAGCATCCACAACCCACTAAGGCCCACTAAGTAGTAAGAATCCGCCCACACATAATTGCCAGCGAACAATAATGTTTACAAGTTTCCTCTCCTCTCTTTTTAGGGTGGAACATTGTGTCTCTGTGTTAATCTGTCAACACAGCACAAGAGTAACACTCCTCAGACCTCCTTAATTCATACTCTGGACATCAACAATAGTGCTTAAGCTCCCTTAATCATAATCTCCTCTTTGACATATCAGCTACCTAATTACTTGTGGGAAGCTTTTCCAAGTTTCCACTGAACTAACTATTATATTATCTGTTTTTGCTCAAAACAAGGAAAATCAAAGATGTACTTGTCACTACCAGGTGTTTGGTATATATCACAGAAGAAACAAAGAAAGAGATAGATAGAAGTCGGAAGTAGTCAAAGGTGAATAACCCAATGGGCAAAGAAGAGGGTCAGAAGTGTGGGGGTGTGAGAGATAGAGAGAGAGAGAGAGAGAGAGAGAGAGAGAGAGAAAGACAGAGAGAGAAAGAGAGCAAACAGAAACTAACTTATTTCCTGTCCATACAGGAATGTCTTTAAGTCTTAACATTTATATGATACATTTATATCGATCTTCTTACATTCCCTATATGTGAATAAATTCCCTATACGTGAATATAGTCGTAATTAATAATATAGCGGTATATTCATACCCGCTACATGTGCTTTACATTAATATTTACAAAATGTACAAAGGTATATATCTTAGATTCTTACATTAATAGTATTACATTAACAAAAAACGAAACTAATTAGTAAACAGGTAGGTCTTCAAAACAGCTTTAAAAGAATACAATGATGGTGCTTTCCGGATGTGCAGTGGGAGGTTGTTCCAGAGGCTTGGAGCAATAAATGAAAAAGATATTTGTCCATATGTCTGGGTGCGAGTACGAGGTATGTGCAGGACGTGTTGGTTCTGGGAACGAAGGGTACAAATATGGAGTGTAAGAAACTAGAAGATGTACGATGTAGGAAGGTGCAAGTCCGTGAAGCTGACTAGAATGACATCATTATGTGTGCATTCTTTCCTGTCATGTGAGCATAGACGGACTGAAAAAACAGTGCGATGTCGTGGTAGAAAATATGTTATCTTGTGACCACCGAGTCACGGAGAAATGTCACGAATAGAGCAGATTTCAGGTGGTTGTTACAATGTTGACTAGGAGGATGTTATCCTTTAATTGAACTTCAAATGTAAAGCGTGCATGCTTCGCAAGCTAAGCAGATACTCAAACAGCTAAATCTGACAGCCAAATTGACTGCCTTGTTCATTATCGAGGCTTTCTTCCTAGTTTTCAATGTTTTAGTTTTTCAGAGCATGATCATACAACAATTGATAACAATAATCTGCTAGTAAATGAACTGTTGGTTATGAACTCACTAAGTTATTCACACACGCGACGTGCATCATAATTACGATGTAGACTCTCATATTACAATATAGATTGATGTTTTTTCGTGTGATGCGCGTGTATTTTTTAACTAATTCAGAGGAATCGGGACTGAGTCTTCAAGTGAAACGCTGAATTGTTCTTTCCTTTCTTCTTTCAGTTAAAGAGATGTCCCAGCTGCAGGAAAGAGATACGTGTGAGCCGCCGCTACGGGAATATCCTGAAAGAGTCAGCCTCCATCCTGTCACAAGTACGTGCAATGATAGAAGAAGACACCGCCAAAGGTCAGCACCCTTCGAAGTCAAGAGCTGCACGGCAAACATCTCATCGATCCTTCGATGCCACTAAATGGGTTCAGTGTCTTAAGGGGCATGCTCTTACGAATGAACAGCTGGAGGGAAACACTTGTCCAAAATGCATCGAGGCCGAAGAACAGCAAAAGCTCGGTATGACCCAAGATGGGCACCCAAACGGGCATGTTCGTAGAGAGCCTTATCATGACCCTGGGCATGGACAGAGAGGAAGAGGGAGGGGAAGAGGAAGAGGGCGGGGACGCAGGGGGGGTAGGGGTAGGGGTGGCGGCCAGAGAGGAGGCGGACAAGGGTTACCCAGGTTCTTTTTCAGATAAAACATGAACATGTTTACCTTTCATTGTAGAAAACCGTTTGATTCTTGATGACACTAATCTACTACAAGGAGTGGCAATCATTTTGGCGGGCCACCGTTGAAACGCATTTGACAGCTCTTAACAATTTCAAGGACCATAATGTTCCCCCGTGTAATTCGAGAGAAATTCGCGTTATGAAGTGCATTAACAACTTTTTCCAAATGCCTTAATGGTAATGTTTCGTTAGTCCTTAACTCGAGCTCACTCAGTGCCTACTTTGGGGGATTTCTTTAGGGTTGTCCGAGTAAGTAACGCTATACTGTTATCCTCTTCACCGTAGTGGCAGAATGATTCGCGAGGAAAGCGGAGATGGTGACGTTACATATATCTGCATAATAATTGATAAAAAAAAAAAAACATGACAGAAAGAGTTAATGAGTTCAAATTAGTGATGTTAAAGCATTTGCTTTTATTGCACTATCGTTATATATTTTACCATGTAGTAACAACTTACTTGTATAATTATTATTAGAGTAGATTGGGTTTTGCGGTGACATGAACCTCCCGTTGTTGTTTTTTTTTTGTTTGCTGTCAAACTTGTCATTTTGTAAAGCGAAAATAAATTGAATTGAAAAATATACGTATCAGTTGAGTATATAACACTCGAAGTAATAGACAAAAGATATGTCATCACAAAGGCAATATCTTCCTCCTGACGTCTTGTTTACTGACTTCAAAGATGTCATGTAAGGTTTACCATGAAGGAATATGCTATATCAAAAGCTTTTATTGAATGATAATTTCGTTGATGTAACGTGTATATGTAGTTCAATTTGTAACGATGCGTTCTGTACAGTCTGCAGACCCATGTAAAGGTTGTTATCGTAGATTTTATATATGTTAATCATGTTATAAGTGAAATATAGTAGTCTTACGATCAATGATATTTTTTTTCATGAATCGCTATAATGCAATGTCTATCTTATTTTTGAAAATATTTACAATGCCTTTTTTAAATATCGGAACAGATTATAAGCCATATATGTTATAATACTCAGATTGATAGCTCTGTACACACGCCTTTATCGTGGGGACCTTGTTCCATGATAAACTTATGAAAGATGTGCTATATACGGATTCAGTACAACACTTTGAAGCATGCATGAACAAGCAAGATGTGAGGTGGATATGTTATATTGAGAATATGTAGCTGATGTTAAACTACGATGTTGTTCAAGTAGACAATGCGCACTATATGAATATTTACTCAGAATTTGTCATGAAACAGCATACACGGTGTGTCTAAACATTTAGAAGTTGTGCGAGGTACTTTTTTCTGGTGGAAAAGAGAAAAAACGACTACTCGTTGCAAAAATATTAATACTCCATTGTTATTAGCGGCAACAGACAAACTTGACAACAAAACAACAAGCACGAATTGGAATAATACAAATCCAATACTTTTCGTGTATAAGCTGCGAATATTGTCAAATAGTAATTTGTCACAGAACTCTTCACACTTATATGTGAGCTGAGTTCAGTGTTTTAATATGCTTACATTGTCAGCGGTATATGATGCAACGTGCTTTTCAAGCCTTCAAGCGTTTATAAAGAATTCGATTAGAAAAGTAGAAGATGTGTTACCTAGTCCATGCTCTGTTCTATGCTGAGTACTGACAACAAATATGTCATTTATGCTACCATGTAGGAATATGCTATATATAGAAAGTTATTAGTTAATGATGATATCGTTGAATTATAATTCAACTTTGAGTGTGTAAGACTTAATTGGATTTCTTTCCTATTAACTACCCAGTTTATCAATATTCAATGTTTGGCTTAAGTAGCTCAAAAAGGAAGGAAAACACGAAACACTATATTCAGAGCCGACGCAAAATATACAAATTTTATCGGTTAGCCGTATGTCTAACATTATATATTTGTGTTTTGTATCAGAATGTTTTATAAGTGTTGCTTATTGTCAATTATCAGCGTATATATATATATATATATTGTACCATGTAGGAACGACTCACTTGTATAATGATTATTAGAGATCACTGGGTTTTGCGGTGACATGAATACAGTTGTAGTTTTTTTTGTATGCTGTCATACTTTTCATTTTGTAAAGCGAAAATAAATTGAATTGAAAAATATACGTATCATCAGTTGAGTATATACCACTCGAAGTAATAGACAAAAGATATGTCATCACAAAGGTAATATCTTCCTCCTGACGTCTTGTTTACTGACTTCAAAGATGTCATGTAAGGTTTACCATGAAGGAATATGCTGTATCAAAAGCTTTTATGGAATGATAATTTCGTTGATGTTTACGTGTATATATAATTCAATTTGTAACGATGCGTTCTGCAAAGTCTGAAGACCCATGTAAAGGTTGTCATCGTAGATTTTATACATGTTAGTCATGTTATAAGTGAAATAGAGTAGTCTTACGATCAATGATATTTTTTTTCATGAATCGCTATAATGCAATGTCTATCTTATTTTTGAAAATATTTACAATGCCTTTTTTTAAATATCGGAACAGATTATAAGCTATATATGTTATAACACTCAGATTGATAGCGCTGTACACACGCCTTTGTCGTGGGGACCTTGTTCCATTATAAACTTATAAAAGATGTGCTATATACAGATTCAGTACAACACTTTGAAGCATGCATGAACAAGCAAGATGTGCGGTGGATATGTTATATTGAGGATATGTAGCTGATGTTAAACTATGATGTTGTTCAAGTAGACAATGCGCACTATATGAATATTTACTCAGAATTTGTCATGAGACAGCATACACCATGTACACGGTGTGTCTAAACATTTAGAAGTTGTGCGAGGTACTTTTTTTCGGGTGGAAAAGAGAAAAAACGACTACTCGTTGCAAAAATATTAATACTCCATTGTTATTAGCGGCAACAGACAGAGTTGACAATCAAAACAACAAGCACGAATTGGAATAATAAAAATCCAATACTTTTTTGTATAAGATGCGAATATTGTTAAACAGAACTCTTCACACTTATATGTGAGCTGAGTTCAGTGTTTTAATATGCTTACATTGTCAGCGGTATATGATGAAACGTGCTTTTCAAGCCTTCAAACGTTTATAAAGACTTCGATTAGAAAAGTATAAGATGTGTTACCTAGTCCATGCTCTGTTCTATGCTGAGTACTGACAACAAATGTATCATTTATGCTCCCATGTAGGAATATGCTATATATAGAAAGTTATTAGTTAATGATGATATCGTTGAATCATAATTCAACTTTGAGTGTGTAAGACTTATTTGGATTTCTTTTCTATTAACTATCTAGTTCGTTAATATTCAATGTTATTCTATCCTTATTGTTGTTTTTTGTATCAGAATGTTTTAAAGAGTTTTGATTATTGTTAATTATGAGCCACTCTCGTAATGAACTATGATTTCATTATGGGACCGAGTTGTCGGGTTGTCACGAGTTATGAAATGCATAGGTTTATACATTGCCTGATTATAGAGAGAGACGCGTAGAGAATTTGTTGATATTAATGATAGGTCTGGATGAATTTGATCAAGTCCTCTGCTCATAGTGCTAGAGCGACCTCTATCGGATGACGAATTATAACGACGACGTGTTTTGTACTCGGTTAGAGCAGGAAGGTGTTTGTTCAATTGATCTTCCTTTTTTTTTAAATGTGGTAGTTTCTAGAATTAAAGACTTATATTCTTTTGCGTAGTTCAAATAAGTTGCTTATTATCTTTTCATTGCGTTACCGTACAATGGGCTAAGTGGTATTGAAAATTAGAAGGAAACGAGAAAGAGCTTCGGGAAGAAATGAAGAAAGAAGGGAGAGAGACAACGAGTAAAAGGAAAGATAGAGATAATTATGAGTAGGTGAAAATTAAAATACACGTGATGAATTGAGAGAGGAGGAACATTATAAAGGAGATAGAATGGGGTTGAGAAAGAAGGAAAAAGAGAAGAAGCAAGGGAAGAGAGACAGACAGACAGACAGAGGCCGAGAGGAAAGGAGAGGAAGTTGAAGGGTGGGGGTAGGTGTATGGGTCTACTTACACATTCTTATAATCGCTGAACACAAGTTTGACACACACAGCGTACTAAACGTGGACTAACTTCATGGGCAGCCAAATAAAACAATATGAAACATTACTATTGATTCAATATAATCATTTCATCCTCAGAGTCACAAAAAATTGAGCTTGTCCACATAATAATTACAGCGAATAATTGAAATCACCCTTTCTTGAGATTATGTGATGAAAATCAATGATTTTGTGACTGTTATGTGTAACTGATTTATTTTGCGCCCCATTAAGTTAGACTACGTCTAGTACGTGATCTCAGTTAAACCATGTTTGGGAATACAGGCCAAAGTCTGAGATAACCGAAAGGGTAATATATCTAATCCAGACTATCATACGTGTACGTCTTGCACGTAGCTGTCATAGTGTGGGTAAATGGAGAATGACTCTGAAATGAAAAGAATGATTGTTTTTTTGTTTATCTCAAGATCAATCAATCTTGCAAGATTTCTTCTCCAATCTAACACTTAAGAATTAGTCCAAAGAGTAGGAGTGTGGCTTCGATGATTACGGTTAATAACTTAACAAATATCCAAGGAAATTGTGACACGTGGTGGTAGTGGTGTGTGTAAGGGGGGGGGGGGGGGGGTGCCCTCCTTTTACAACAACTACAACTACAACTTATAAATACCCCTCCACCTACATACATACACACACAATGAGAAGCATCATAAGCATATTTATTGGTAATGACAGATCTTTCGGAAAATCTTCAAATGCACGGACAGAGACAAGCAGGCAGACCGGTACGCACTCATACATACATGCACACACACAAACACACACACACATACACACACACATACACACACACACACACACACACAAACACACATACATACACACACGCACACACACACACAAGAGGACAGACACATACACACAAACTCACACGCACTTGATCTTTGCGTATATTGAATTGATTTTATTCTTTGGAAAGGCTTCGTTTATCTCTGTATCTTTTGTTCCTGACCCTGTGTGTGGCAAGCAAAGTGACAGACTGTAGGATTCATGTGCATTAACAGCGGAGTCTTTTATTGTATTTTGTATGCATTCGACTAACTTTTCTGACGTCACGTGGAGGGTTTTTTTTTAATTTTCGTCAAAATGAGACTTTATTGCTGCAAACAAATGTTCAATTCGCTTTTAGTGGATAATGTTACATAGATTAGTGGGAACTTATTTTTCTAATTTAGTAACCCTTTAATGCTGGCAAAAGTAAACGCATGGCATTTAAAGAGTTCAGGCTCACAGAGGCTAGCTGTCCTTTTAAGTGCGCTAGGACACACCCCAAACCGCTCGTATGGTTTTATAGCGCCGTATTCAGTACAACGCTGCTCGACGACACTCAGACATCTTCGGTCAAGTTTCAATTTTGGAGTTTATTTTGCCGTGGGCTTCGTGTGTTCTTGGTCGGGTTACAAAAACACGTTTTATTTTTAGCCCATTCCTCCGCTATTACACCATTGCTATAACTGTGGTGGGTGTTGTTAAGCAGTAGTTGGAGAGTACTGCTGCACCAAAGTCACGATTATTATATTGTACAAGCTCTGCATGCCACCAATGTACTTTGCAAGTTATGATATGCTTTCTTCAGAATGTATGTTGTAAAGGCATGTTAGCACGAACAGCTAATACGTGCTTAGGTATACGATAACTAGTGTGCATGTTAATACGAGCTCTTCCAATCGTTCAGTCACTCCGCATCTCTCTCGCTCTTCTTTCTCTCTTTCTCCTTACCTCTGTGTACCCTTCCCTTTATCTATTCTATACGTTTTCTCTCCATCCATCCGCGTATTTCATTTTGTGTGCACAGTGTATGTATACAAATACGTTTATAAGTATGTACTCCAGTCAATTAAATTTTCTATAATATTTTGTGATATTATATGATATTATATTTTATGAAAACAATATTGGAACGATCATAGGCCTATATATCCAGTATCTTGCCGCATCTACATATCCTTCTGTGTTCCACTTTACACCTTCGACGCTTGCATGAGTTCGTCCTCGCAAGAGTTCTTTGACCGGCTTTAAATGTGGTGCATCCTTGTTGCAAATGAAATTGTATATTAGTTTAGACACGCATACTGGTTCAGATCTTCTGTGAGGAGTAGAATGCCAACCTTCTATTGACCGTGGTTACATTTCGTATAGATTTGTTGTCTTATCGTCAAAAAAAAACTATAGGCTGGTTCCTGCAGACCCAGACAAAATCATTTTGAATATCATAATCTACATGATCTAAGCGACTCAATCATAATAAAACTGTACAACTGGCAATTTATTGTCACCTCTATGATGACGTATCGTCAGCAGGAGACGTATACCATGTATACTACACGTAATGTATTGTTTCTTATGTCACTAGCAAGTTCCATGTATCACAACCTAGATCTGTGTGATATACTTGTGGTCCATCCAATCTTTGACACAAATTGTTTTTCTGCAAAATGGATGCACTTCCTATAATCCTCTAATAGGTCAAGATATAATTATATGTTAAAAATGTTAATATCTAACAACGATTTCCCGATGGCGCTTCGTGTACAAGACATTTGATGTAGGCCTCCTGCTATTTGCACCATGGTAGATCATCAAATGTCAAACCCGCCGATATGAACGAAGAATTCTATAATGTACAGATAAATTCATGAATATTTGTATACAGACAACATCCATATGATGAAGTAGACTCTACCCCGTGGTGGTACCCTGCCGACCTGCTCATTCTATGGAAGTACCCACTCATAGTGGAAACTCTCAATGACAGTTCAGTGAAGCTTTTGGAAAATTACATTCATTGAGGTTGCCGAGGATCGGAATCTACGTCATTGTTTCAGCACCACATAGACCTACCTTGTCTTGCGGACGAGAGTTTGCTCTAAATATTAATGTTAAAGTCGTCAAATCGTTTCATCTTTCGCAAACTGTCACCAATCTGCTAAATTATGATTGTTGGTGGGGTTTTTTCTAATCAATAACAGGCCTATTTATACTTTAGTTTATTCCAATTATTAACACGTGTAGGTTACAAGTAGATGGCAATGTCCATACCTCAGATGATTGTTATGCCTCGTAATGGCAGTGGAACTGGCATTGATGTTGGTATCGAATCGGCTACGGAAAGCCGGTACCACGGTGCCATTAATCCTTGTAGTGAAGGGAGGCGTTCCTGGCCATGTTCCATCCGGCTGGAAGCGGGGGAACGAAAGCTGCGTGCTGCCCTAGTTCTCCTGGGGACCAGCGCGGTAATTTCTACCCGACGGCAAGAGAGGATTCCCTTATTGATATCCAGATTAATTTCCTTATGGAATTGCAATGTTTTCCTTCATTCCCTTACCCTCCGCCCCCCCCCCCCCCCCTCCCCACCACTCGCCCTTGTTCTGTTCTTGTGTTATGCATGTTGTGTGTATCGTGCTCCGCCATAATGCTTGCGCAACATACCTCATAGCATGGATAAATCTCGCAGGATCAAACCTGGTCTATGCCAGTGTAGAAATTAAATTATCAGAGCCAGATGGAGTGAGATACACACCATTTGAATGGAAACCAGTATACGATTTGCTGCAAATCACGGTTGTCAACACAGGAGTATTCTGTTCTTCTCGAAATTGGTGGAAACGATGCTGTTGAATAGCTTGATTGGTAAGCGTTGCCCTTCCCGCAGATAGTGACAGTGACTTGGTGTGGTGTATCGTCCCCTCTGACCCTCAATCGGGAGGGGGAAGGTTCAAATCCAGCAGATACCACTTGCTCTCTGCGGCACATTTAATCGACATAGCTGCTCCGTGACTAGAAGAGAAATGGGCAAGGCAGGATCCTTTATCGACACAGTGACTGTATGGGGGAGTATCAATTCCAAAGGACCCTCGCGAAAAGAAGTGGTCACATTGATGAGACAGACCTTCCTTGCTGGAAATGTTGCACATTATGTTCTCAACTATTGTAACTTACCATTGATGGTAACTGCCATAGCAACAGCAGAAATGCTGAAAGCGTATTGACTGCTGCCATGGCAGCTAATACAATAATTGAAAATATATATGCAGCATGGTCCAGGGATGAAAAGGCTTTATAATAGACCAGTTCGTAATAACACCATGATTGAACAATCCACTGAATAAATACTACTAGACCGCTGACTGTGATTTTTTCGCGAAATTGTGTCGGGAAATGGATGTAAAGATATTTTACAGTGTGCCCGGAACAACAATAGAAGCAGGTGCACATGGTGGGATGATCTTTCACTAACTTCTCAGCGCTGAATAGCTGTTGCCATATCTGCATGATAATAATTTGAAATGTGGTTGACTATCTAAAGAATTTCCATTTTGCTCAATGAGTAATGCATTTACACTGAGGTCATTTTCTACCAACAATAATCTGCTCATGCGCAGATTGCATTTACAAACTGGCTATCATCATTTATTAACATCTAGGGCTTACTGTTTGGCCTACGTCTCCGACTTAGCTGTTGTCAACTTGAAAAGAAATTTCTTTAATTTCCCATTTGTCTTTAGAAGTTTTTTTCCACAAATTTGTTTGCAAACTATAAGGAAGTTAAGGGCAGATTATGACAGATCCTTTACTCTGCTTTTGTTCCAAAAAGTAATGAGAAATCATTAAAAAAATCGGACATCTAAGATATTAGTATTACTTAAAAGATTGATCAATTTCTTGCATTTATAGGGTTAAACCATTCTCAAAATGATATATTTAGCTGTGTATTATCATTAACGGTGTTTGTGTGCGTTTGCGTGCAGCGGAGATATAAAAAAAATTGGACATATAAGATATTTGTATTACTTACAAAATTGACCAATTTCTTCACTTTCCGACATTGCATTTATGGGATTCAGCCATTACTGGTTAAGACGCTGTTTTAAGAACGCGCGACCCCTGTAAGGTTCGAATCCTGGTGTGGGTAGGGTCATTTTTTCATTCGTTTTGCAATATGATTTTTGGCACCTTCTTCTGTTCTTTCACCCACTTAGTCCTTCTTTTTTAAATTTTTTCCCCCATTTTTTTCTCTCGCCCCTCTATCATAAATGACTATTATCAACTTGTTGTTAGCACAAGTTACGTGTGACCATTTAGGTAAGTCTCTGAAATTTTAGTATATTGTAGGTGCGCTATGAGCTTTCTTGAGCGGTGTATCTTGATTTCTTATGAATAGATGGTGTCCCAATTGAAGGTCCATAGTGTCACCGTGCATTTGCCATCCCGTGTTTGTGCATGAATTTGCAAATACAGACCACCTTATACTTGTCCAAGTGTGTCTCGTTGGCTTTGGTCCGCCGGCGCGACGCGACCCGTTCAGGACATTACTTGGAGCGTCATGAATCAATATGAGATTTCTTCTTGTTGGACTTTTTTTAAAGCCTGAAATTGAAAAGGGGAATGCAGCAACCGCGGCCGTTTCGGCCCCCTCTCGTTTCAAAAGGGGGAGCAGCGGCCGATTCGCACCCCCCCCCCCCCCTCTCTCTCTCTCTCTCTCTCTCTCTCTCTGGATCCGCCACTGTACTTAGCAAAATTAACACAACAAAAACAACAACAGTAAAATTGGTTTATTATGTTCAGATGAATTGCGTACGATATGTTTGTAAATGTGGTCCTTTTAAAGTTACGCTTACGTTTGAGTCTTGTACGATAGACTAATCTAGACAAGAGAATCTTAAGCCGGGAGTGGGTCTCAAAGGGAATTTCCCTTTTCTCGTTAAAATAATAATATTCTGGGCGTACATGTAGATTCTTGGAAGGAGGGGTTTGGAAGCATCTCATCATGATATCCTCGATATTTATAACATATGCATGTCCCTAAATTGGATAAGTCTGGTAGCCCTATACTGTACGGAACTAAAGGACCGTAAGTTGCCATTCTTAAATTCAATAAACACATGATTCATAAACATATAAATGTTTACCGATCATAACAATGCAGTCAATCTATCTGTTAATGTGATACATACTATTAAGCTCCACGATAATACAACTGTGTACGTAATACAGTTGATAAGACATTGCATTGACATGAATGGTAATGTTCGGTATCATATTGGTTATGATTTATATGCTACTCATCGCAGATAGGTCGCTAGTGATAATCGTTTGTCTCGCAATGTATAGTGAACAGAATTTTAAAACAAAGCACACACCAGAGTACCAAAATACCAAAGGGTATTTAAACCTCTACTTACTACAATTTTGCATCACATATGACGAAGTGTTGCAGCGGCACATGAAACGTCGTGATCTTTTTGAGATTCTGTTGACCATATAATTCGAGACAAACGATTATCACTAGCGATCATATTGGTTGATGTATAATTGTAAGATTGTAACAATTATTAAAAAAGGATGTGTTCCTTACGTATTAAGATTGACAACCTAAATTCATGCGTTGAGTTAGAGAAAGAATTCTGTTTGAACTTAAAGTAAAGTTCCCTATTTCCAGGGAGGTGACAAAAAGGCAGGTGACAAAAAATGTTGTTACAAAAGGCGGCAGTTGGTTCGATTTAAAGTTAAATGCTAACACGTTGAAGTAGAATTAAGTGTTATCAAAAAAGAAAAGAACAATTCTCAGGATCATCGCAGATTGACAGAATCATGGCCATGTTTCTCAAAGTACACCCCCCCCCCCCTTTTTTTCCACAAATCCTAGACCCACCCCTGATTATTACAATCATTTACAAAATTACATTGTTATGGATCGGTATCGAATATAGAATTGATACAGGGTAAGCATGACCGTGTGTTAAACATTAACTTAAACGTACGTGAGTATATTAAGGTCCGAGCAAGGTAAATAGGTGATACAAAAACGGGACTCAACAACAAAGAACAAACAAGTGACACGCTTCAGTAGTAAAGTTCACTTTAAAGTTCCTCAATTCTTCCCTCTCTCCAGGCATGCCAGGTAAACGTATCTCCCTCGAACCTAAAGCATTAGTAGGAGAAAATTCAATGGTTCGGGTCACGTAGATTAACAGTCGTGAGTTCAGTCGTATCCCGGTATCCAGGGAGCCATCTTCCCTCGTCACACGTACATCTCGCTTGATGGGCTTCTATTTCTAGCCTCACTGAGTCTAAAAATAGCCGCTTATCGATGGATGCGTGTACAGATAGAGCAATCATTGGACGGAGTTGCAACTGTTGTGCAGCGCCGCCTCCCCCTTGCCTCTCCTCACCTAAAAATAGACGGCTATATTTAGTCCGCACCATCATGGACAACCTAGCAAGGTAAACAGGATTTGGTGCGTAAACATCCGTTCCGAAATATGACCAGAGATGAAAGAAGACGGGAGGGGAATGTAATTAATCTAGCAGGGGAGTTTGTATTATCAAATCAGCTCTGATATTGTGCTGTTGTTGGTCTGCGGGTCAGGCTGCTAATAAGCAAGCGAAAACATCATTCTAAAAGCAAACAAGCAGATTCGGGCTTTTGGTGCTTGTGTGGCATTAATCTGTCAACTCTGTTGTCTCATGGTGGGTTTGTCTTGACTTCATATCTTGATCGAAGGAGGAAGGCGCGTCCTCCTGAGACGCTATGGCCGAGCTAGAGAAGCCGAGACAAACACATACTAATCAGCAGCGAAGAGGAGAGGAACGTTGGAGTCTGTTAATTCTTAATCCTTTAATCTTAGGCAGCATGACATGGTTATGTTGGAAATCATAGAACATTATTACAGTGTAACAATATCTCCAAGACTATATCGTTTCAGAGGAATATATCAAAGCTGATTCACGGTTCGAGCTGATTGTCTGTTCAAATTGGATCACTGTATTTCTCAATTTGAGGTACAGCAAACGTCCATCTTTTCCTTTTTCTTCTTCTTTTTCTCCTTCTGATTTGTTTGGTTCATCACTGTTTTTTCTATCCCTCATCTTCTGTTTGCCCTCACTCGCTTTCTCATTCTCTTCCATCTCTCATCTTTTTCAACCTTTTTCATTGCCACATTAATCTACTTGATATGCTGCATAATGCGCTATCATCGTAATTTGCTAAAATTAATCTCCGTCTTTATGTCAAGACAACCTGTAACCACTGTGAAACCCGGTGAACGAAAGAACATCTGTCCCATGCAACTGATTCAACCAAGGACAATCATGATTGCAGGATCTGCTTTTCGCTTCACGAACGCAATTTCGCACGGGAAAAACCAGCGGTCTAAGCTCCCAAAAGCATCCATTCTGATATAGCCAAACTCTCTGTCGCGTCTCCTTTCAACGCAGTAGTAAGGCAAGGGACCATGTAGCTGCGGTGTTATTAGAGTGATTAAAATGGAACATGATTCTTGACGGGAAATGTGATACGGCTCTCGGAGAGGCCTCGGCAAACAGACACAGGTCTATCCGATACGAGCTTCGTGCTTCGCGGGGCTAGAGCCAGAAGAAAATGCTGGTATTCATGGTCACGTGGTATTCCTGGTGAATAAAGCGTGTATAATGAGAATAAACAATACGTTAAGTTGACTCTTTACGTAGCGTTAGCTCAGTTTTGTCGTGCGCATATTTACATGCATATGATGAAGCTAAGGTTAAAGTCGTAAGACAGCATCATTCTACGATTCAAAATCGGGAAGGAGGAGAACCAGAGGCACAATGCACACCCAAAGCAAGATAGAGAAGAAACAAAGGGGTAGGGTGAGAGAGGGAGATAAGAGATATGTGGGAGACAGAGAGAGAGAGAGGGAGAGAGAGAGAGAGAGAGAGAGAGAGAGAGAGAGAGAGAGAATGAGAGATAAAGAGAGATGTTAGCAGGATGTGGACAAGTGTACACATGGTAGAGAGAGATAGAGAGAGAGAGAGAGAGAGAGAGAGAGAGAGAGAGAGAGAGAGAAAAGTGAGTGAGAGAGTGAGAGAGAGTGAGAGAGAGAGAAAAAGTGAGTGAGAAAGAGAGAGAGGGGGGGTGGGCATGCAATGACCTGATGACGAATACGTGAAATGGGGGTGAAGGGAGAAGTGAATTAAATTTATTACATCAACATGGACAAGGTATTTAAAGTAATCATATATTTTCAGCATTCAGAGAATCCCCTCATTCAGATAGATGTTCTTCGTGTCATTTTTCGAAGGGAGTGGGAGATTATTAAAGATGAATCACTCTCTGAGGCGTGGTTAACATTTTTGTCCCGTTTAGAAATGTTTCTGACCATGCTGATGATCCACTGCATTCGCCTTTATATCGAGAATATTGAGAAGGGGGAGGGGAGTCATTGCCTACCCCATTGACATTAAACATTATCTAGGAACTCTTCTGACCGCTACTTGGGACGTGTTCCCCAGTTGTAGGAAACTGTGTAGGAAACTGCGGACTATCATCGGAGAGACAACCTTTTGGTGCTGGGGAGCTTTACCAACATCGTCAGGAGTTTAAACAGTTTAGAAGTACCAGGGACGTGTGTCTCCTCTCACGTCCCTGGAAGTACTTGTCAGGGAGGGAGGGTTTAGAAGAACAATAGGTTCAGCAGAAACGCGAATCTGGTGAAAGATGATGGTGAGGTCGACACCGACGACGACGGTTTCGATGATGGTGTCGTTTTTTAAGTTTTTTTTTTTTGTTAATGATGGTGATAATACCACTGGAAATTTGTATGAGGAATGTTGTCAGAGCGTTTGATATAATTACGTGTGAAGGAGACCAACATGAAGAGATGAAGAGAGACCAATAAGTGAAAGGATCATCTTAACATTGTGCGGTTCCAGGGCAATTGACAGGAACAGTAATCCTCAACATTGCTGCAATCGCTGCATCAATGGTAGTAAATGATAACGGAGAAATATTTGAAGAGAGAGAAAAGAAAAAGCTGTCTCAGGTTACCCATCCTTATGCCTTGCACTTATGTCTCACGTGCAATACCGCAACGTATGTACTCATGTAAATACATCGCATGAATTTACGCACCTCGCACCGCTGCTGAAAGCTGCATGCACACACACACACACACACACACACACACACACACACACACACACACACACACACACACACACACACACACACACACATACACACACGAGCACGCGGATAGAAATGCATACCCGATCGGTGGACACACACACAGAAAGGGTAGCGCAGAAAACGCCAAAAAAGTCTTTGCGTGCATGTTCAACCGTCATCTTCCGCGCTCCTTTTCCCCTCTCTTTTCACTTCCTCGCAGCATCGCGCGGGACACTGTGAGCGCCATTTGAGTGCCCGGGATACTATTTCACCCACCTTGCCGTCAGTCAGATACAGACAGGCAGGCAGATTATGAAGTACCGACCAGCCAGCTAGCTGATGCTTTCAAATTCGCCTTCGATCCGATGGGAAACGGTTGGACCGCTCGCGCTAGAATTATAGTCGCGTCGCGCTCCCAGCTCTGTAGCTCTTGAGCCGTTTTGATCTGGCCGGCTGCCAGAGGAGAAAGATTGGATATTGTCAAGGATCGCTGGTTGGCAGACGGATCAGGGGCAACTCAGATCCCGGATCATACAGCCAAGTCCGCACACCGGAATACATTTGTCACGCAGGTAAGTCCAGCTAGCACTCCCATGATTTCATTCGCTCTTATTCTACTTCTTCCATATTCATGATATTACGTGAGTTTACGTTCACCTCTTGTATATCTCTCATCCATGTTCGCTATGACACACATCCTTCCAAACGTTTTCCATTAATTCTCAAAACAGTGGTAAACTGGCGTCTCCAGCCCTGATATCTTGCAATGTGATTGTTTTGAATCCATGCCGCTTTGTATAGACCCATACCATGTGTACCGTGGGCGCTACATTTGGTTTATTCTCGCAAAATAATGTTGCACCGACAAAACCCTGCGCGCACTCGCGCACTCAGATCCTCCCCCCCCCCCCCTCTCTCTCTCTCTCCCTCTCTCTTTCTCTCTCTCTCTCTCTCTCTCTATTCACATTTCTCCTGATATCATCTTATGTCAATGTCGTGATACGTTTATGTGTTTTGCTTGACAATGATGAGCATTGGCATCTCAAACCTTGTGAATTTTCTTTCGTGGATTTGTGCGCTAGGTGGACGGTCATAATAGAAGAGCATCCACGCTCAGCGTGGTATGGAATGAGATATCAAAAAGACAAAATACATAAGAACTATCTGATCACTAGCGATGAAGATTCGTAACCTGTCGTATATTTTACACTGAAAGTATGACATAAAATAGCCTACTAGCATGACTAGTAGTGTGTATTGCCAAGAAAGTCGGGCATCGTCGCATTTTCAAAAGTATTTTTCCAGGTAAACGACGTAATGATTACACTGAATATTAATATGATAAGGATCTAGCCGATGCACATGGACTCGCCTGAGTGTATTCATTCGCATTATGATTTATCACATTTCATACAGATGGCCTCCTACGTTCTACGTGACTATGCGTATTCCACTACCTCTCTCCCTCCCCACTATCCATTTATATTACATACCTCTCTCTCTCTCTCTCTCTCTCTATCTATCTATCTATCTCTCTCTCTCCCTCTCTCTCTCCCTCCCCACTCCCCCTTTATATTATTACATACACCTCTCTCTCTCTCTCTCTCTCTATCTCCATCTCCCTCTCTGCCCCTCCTCTCTTTATCGCATCTTTCTCCCACACTCTCTATCTCCCTCTCTACTCCCTCCCCTTTCTCTGCATCTCCCCCCCCCCCTCTCTCTCTCTCTCTCTCTACATCTCTTTCTCTCACCCTGTCTCCCTCCTCCCTTCCTCTGCATCTGTTCACCCTCTCTCTCTCTCTCTCTCTCTCTCTCTCTCCCTCTCTCACACACACACACACACACACTCTTCCTTTCTCTCTCTACCGCTCCTCTCTTTCCCTCTCTCTCTCTCTCTCTCCATCTCCTTCTCTACTCCATTCTTTCTTTGCATCTTTTTCCAACTCTCTTTCTCTCCATCTTCTTCTTTACCCCCCTTTTTTCTCTGCATCTTTCTTTCAAGCTCCCCCCCCCCCCTCTCTCTCTCTCTCTCTCTCTCTCTCTCTCTCTCACTCTCTCTATCTCTCCTCGTCCCTCTTTCCTCTTCCCTCTTCTCTATAACTCTCAACTCCCTCAAAGTTACTGTTAATCATATCATAACCGTTCAAGGATGAATCTATTTTCGTCTTTTCTGTGCAAACAAATTATGATTTATGCAAAGCTGTAAATGCGGAAAAAATACGCATAATGACTCCGAAATATCATTGAGCTTACCTTGCATTCATGAATGCGTGAATTACAGTGAATTGGAGTGTTGGGACAAAAATGGTATGAGACATTTAATGTTGGATTGTCTCTCCACCTCCTGCTCCCCCTGCCCATCCCCACCCCCCCCCCCTCTCTCTCTCTCTCTCTATCTCTCTCTCTCCAATCCCCTTTCCCTCTCTTTATGATTTTCTCTTCCTCTCTTTCTTTGTCGTTCCCCTCTTTCTCTCTCCTTATTTATTCATTTATATATTTATTTCCTTTTTCTTGGTTATTTTCTTAATCATTTTCTGACTTTCGACATCTAGAGTGACATATTATATTATTTGATATTTTACACGACAATTGGTTTGTCCTGTCTCCCCGTCCACCACCCCCTCCCCCCCCCCCTCTCTCTCTCTCTCTCTCTCTCTCTCTCCCTCTATTTGCTTTCTCTCTTCTCCCCATACCTTTCCGACTTTCCGTCCTCATCTATTACCCGACCTTCTGCAACGCATCCAGGCGTTCGGTGTATTTAATAGGCGCCACACGCTGGATGCGTTCCTGTACATTTTGGTGGCGTATCACTATTCGAAATGCGCTCTTTCAGAGATTAACACAACAAGGTTTTTCCCATTTTTCCTCTCTCCTCCTTCTCCACCCCCTCTCTCTCTCTCTCTCTCTCACACACACACACATACACACACACACACACACACACACACACTCCCTTTCTCTTTGTTTATTGTGATCTATATCAAAGCAATTCTTCATATCTATATCAACTTAAAAGGACGCAGTGAATATTGTTATGACGAGGGAAAATGAACGTTCCCCGCCTATGTCTTCTCCTCCTTTCTTTATCACCGCAATAATTCGTGTATTTGCTCTATCCGTCATGATATGATATACCCACTATTAGCACTTAGACTGAATGTCGCCTATAATTTATAGTCAAACTATGAGCTTGAACATTTAACGGGTGTAACGCAATATTCACATGCGCATTCGCAACGTTATTAATGTATACAGTCTGGTCTGGATATACGATGCGTACACCAGCTCGTCCGCTCACAGTACACCCGTATGCGTATTTTTGTCGATATACGTGCAAAGAATATAGTAAGGGATAGGCGCCCTCGTGATACGCTATCTTAGTCTAGTAATTTAGTATATTGATGTACGCACTAGAAACGACGACCATAGCTCACTATGACACTATTTATGGGAACACAGCCATGTGATGTACCACCTGATATACACGCAAACGTCGTATCGGGGGGTATGGGTGGGGGGGGGGCTCTATGAGGCGGGGATACATCTGTTAAACCTTCAGTGCCAGACACAATGTAGGTCTATTGGATGTGTGTGTGTTATTGGGGAGGGGGATCCACATATGGGATATAAAGAGTTAATGGTAAATACATGCGCTGGTAGCTGGGAGCATTTACGTTGACAAGTTTCTTTCTGGACTGCACAACATATTATTTTGTTAATAAGAAGCAAACCATACTAGAATCTTTGTCTTCCTCTCACCACACACAAAAAAGTCATCTGCTCTCGACCCGGCCATCACCCCGTCCAGGGCTCAAAATACACTGTTGGTCATAAAGGTGGAATATTTTTTTTCACCAAATTTTCACAGCGTAATTATTACCACATGATTTGAATATGGCATTTATGGTGCATGATAACAACTTTACTTTATTATTCTGCCTTTTACACACGTTTGACAGTGATATTTTACAAGTTTATGTCCTAAGCGATGGATGTCATGAGCACAGAACAACAATGACGACAATATACAGTAAATTAAAGGATCATGAGATATTTATTTTCAATCTCTCTCAGTTTTCCAGATGACTTCTTTTTTGTGATTTCATGGACAAATTTGCATCAAACTTGAGTCATTGTTCTTACTCAGTCACTAGTATCGGGTATGTCCACCCCTGGCACGAACCAGCGCATGCAGACGTCGTGGCATGCTGTCCACTAGCTTGTTGATGACGTCAACAGGCATAGCGTCCCATTCTTCCCTCAGAGCATCTGCCAACTCCTGCAGATTTTGAGGAATGACCTCTCTGTCGTTGATGGCTCGGCCTAGGGCATCCCATGCATGCTCTATGGGGTTCATATCCGGCGAACAAGCTGGCCATGGCAACTGTACGACGCCCTCTGCCTCCAGGAATTCCCTTACTGCAGCGGCCCTGTGCGGTCTAGCGTTGTCATCCTGCAGTCGGAAATTGTGCCCATACACTCGTCTTGCATATGGAAGACAGTGGAACTCCAAGATATCCCTGTAGGCGGCGGCGTTGACGTTTCCGTCCGGAACCACCAGTGGCGTTTTCCCTCCATAATGGATGCCGGCCCATATCATCACTGAGCCGCCTCCGCCTTGAGTCGTCTCGTGGATACATTCATCGCGAAGGTTTTCCCCGGCTAATCGACGAACTCGTTGTCTCCCATCCTTTCGGTCAAGGATGAACCGGCTCTCGTCCGTGAAGACCACATGTTGCCAATGTCCTGGATGAAGCCTTCTGTGCTCCCTAGCCCAAAGAAGACGAGCTACTCTGTGGCGAACAGACAGGCGTGGACATTTGGTCAACCGTCGTGCTCGGTAACCATGTTGGAGCAATCTGCGATTAACGGTTGACCGGGAAACGTTGATCCCATGATATCTCCTCCACAAGCGACGAAGACGGCTCGTGGGCAATTTCCGGTTTCTGCGGCTGAAATTCAACAGTTGGCGATCATCTCTTCTTGTGGTCAATCTGGGACGTCCTGGAGATTTCCGTGGCCGCACATTCCCCGCCTCACGTTGACGTTTCAGGATCTTAGAGACTGCACTCTGTGATATCCCTAGGACTTCTGCGATATCAGTCTGCTTGTAGCCCTCCTGTCGCAGTGCTACCACTCTTTCGCGTATTGCTGTTGCCGTTGGACCAGGCATAGTCCAGGGAACGTCTCTACCGATTTTTATTTCAAACGGTACAAGGAACTCGAAAAAATGCAACCTTCTTATACACAGTGCTAAATCAGGGAAAGGGACAGAATATCATATGCATAGGCTTTTATAGTCTACAACGAAAGAATTTATTACGTAATCCAAATTTCTCATGTTATAATGTCACCTGTGTAATGGGGAAACATTATGTAATCACTCAATTACCATTTTGTCTACGCGTAGCCTTTCAAATACCAACGAAACTGTCGATTTTTATTCAAAAATATTTTATTCCACCTTTATGACCAACAGTGTACGTATGTGTGGGTGTGTGTGTGTGTGTGTGTGCGTGTGTATGCGTGTGTGTGTATGTAAGTGTGTATGTGTGTGTTTTTGTGTGTATGTATATGTGTGTGTGCGTGCACGTCTATGTGTATTCGTTATGTACTGTACATGTGTGTTCCACAATAACAATTTGTGTAACATTCAAGTAGATGCCGTTATAGTAACCATACTTCAGGATAATTCCACACAGCGCCACGAAATGAATGATAGATAGCGTCAATCGAAAAGGTCATTGCACGGCACCAAATCACCAAATCAGTGTTAAATCTGATGTGGTCTTAATCGTAATGTAGATCGACTTCTGAAAAGTGGCCTTTTTGCACGGTTTCAAATAACATGCTTTCCATATAGAGTATAAAAAAAAAGTGCTAGTGTGGTATTTTTGCACGGCCGTATGACGCAAGCAATTGTTTCGCGCACATGCTTTCTCGTCGAAACCAGAATTAAGGATCCGGTAAAAGCTGACTCGTCCCTTAAAAGCCTGGCTGGGGAAGATTCACGACCACCACCCTCGCGCATGTAGTCTGAAGTGAGTCACTGCCGTGACACCGCTATCAGAGAGATAATCAATTATTATAAAACATTAATGGTCTCGCCACCATGGGAGCAGAATACACGCAGGATGAGTAGGATGGACGCTTATAACCCTCTCGACACTAGACAAAATGTTGATCTATTGGGTCTATGCGTGCAGCTTGTGCTAATATACGACGATGACATAGAAAGGGTTAATGAGCGAGCATTAGCATTGAGGGTGCACTCTTCTTGTGTATGTATTACAATCACAATGATACGATCATACAATAAGCACTCTTAATTCTTCCTTTCCAAAAAAAGAGACATGCAATGAAGGAGCTAGAGCATGTATGTCCAAACGACTTACATTTCCTATTATTAGAGTGCCTCCTTGCCTTTTCTCCTCCTCTCTCCGTCTCGCCCTCTCTCTCTCTCTCTCTCTCTCTCTCTCTCTCTCTCTCTCTCTCTCTTATAACCCTTACCACCCTGTATCCATGAAATATGTCGCGGGTTGCCTCCTCGCTGTTTCTCTTTCTCTCTCCGCCCCCCCCCCCTTTCTCTCTCTCTCTCTCTCTCCCTCCCTCTCTCTCTCTCTCTCCCTCTCTCTCTCTCTCTCTCTCTCTCTCCCTCTCTCTCTCTCTCTCTCTCTCTCCCTCTCTCTCTCTCTCTCTCTCTCTCTCTCTCTCTCACACACACAACCGTCACCACCCTTATATCCAGTCATGGGTTGCCTCCTCGCTGGTTCTCTTTCTCTCTCCGTCTTATCCCCCCCCCCCCCTCCCTCTCTCTCTCTCTCTCTCTCTCTCTCTCTCTCTCTCTCCCTCTCTCTCCCTCTCTCTCTCTCCCTCCCTCTCTCTCCCCCTCTCTCTCTCTCTCCCTCTCTCTCTCTCCCTCCCCCTCTCTCTCTCTCTCTCTCTCTCCCTCTCTCTCCCTCTCTCTCTCTCCCTCCCTCTCTCTCCCCCTCTCTCTCTCTCTCCCTCTCTCTCTCTCCCTCCCCCTCTCTCTCTCTCTCTCTCTCTCTCTCTCTCTATCTCTTTCTCTCTCTATCTCTCTTATAACTATCACCACCCATGTATCCATGAAACATGTCGTGGGTCGTCTCCTCGCTGTTTTATGTGTGCACTGATCCGGAAGGGCGACGTTATTTGTCCCCGAAGTCATCTTCATGAATCTATTCCAGTGAATCGTTTTGGGGTATGTCTAGCATGTCTCCAATAGGGAATATGAGACGCCAGACGAACCTCATTTGCATCATTCGCCACTCCCACCTAACGAACACCTTCCCACACTCACACCCACACATAAAACACACACAAATACAAACCCAACCGCGTCTCTCCGCAGTTTGCAAAGAGTTATGTAAAGCGACTATTGTTCATTTCAAATACACCTACAGTTTAGTCGAATTTTTATATTTTAGACAAAAAAATCGTATCGGGCATGTGAACGGTACTGTTGCAGGTTTCTAATTGGAATATTTCCAACTACCATATTTCCCATTAGAGAGATTATGGTGTAGCGAGGACGGGACAATTCGATTGAGAACAAGGCCCATTTGATTATGATACCTCTACAGTGACAATCAAATTGATTGTTTAAGTGATAGCATTGATGTGATCAATTAGATTATATCATTCATTTATAGAATCAGTATATTCGCCTGTGTTCAATTTGTTCCAGCTTACATGTCGTGTCGAAATCAAGCTCACAATACTGCTAGTCAGATAGTAACATCGCCAAGAGACACGCCGGTCGACATGATGTTTTGAGCATAGGATGACAGGAAGAAATATCGCGTACTAGTATCTACATTATACACTCAGAAAATCAGTAGATGTCGTAATCATCTTTTGTTTTAATAATCGCAGAATCAACATCAGTATTCGTCTGATATAAAATAAACCTCATGATCGGAAATTTAAGAATATTCGAAGTTATCACTGCAAACACCAAACGGCATGATGGTCGATATGTTCATGCTGCTTCAGAAATAGGGTATCATTATTATGTACTCTCAATCACGAAAATTTGGCCCATTCCTTTTCTCAGAATGATTATGATTTGAAGGAAGTACATGTAATATGTGCGTAACATAGTCGGGCATAAAGAAAACATTTATTTCAAAGATCATTTTATTAAGGTTGTGAACAACGCACCCTGTAGCTTCTCTTCCTTGACTCGAAAGTCACGTGGCCAACGTTGCCAATTTCACTCAAATCATAAGGACTTTCAGAGCATATTTTCTTAATTGTTCCCCGGTTTTCCACAATGCTTTTACATGGTTATATTTTCTCACAACAAAAAATGACTTCCAGCTGGGGTAAAATTCCCCTTGAATGTGAATACCTTGGTATTATTACGAGAGCAATCCTTGAATTGCTACGAGGCAGTGTTGGCATGTGGCCATGTTCGTCAACCATGGGCGGCCTGATCTTGCCGCGAGGTGTACGCACGATGGAGCGTATATTCTATGTCGATGGTCGCGCATAATCCGATGTAAATTGTGTCTCCCCAAATAATGAGCTTCCCGATCGATGGCCATGTCACAGGGCGAGATGTAAGCTGGGTTGAAATGTGTGCTGCTTTGATCCAATGCCGCCCTGCACATTGCTATTCCAGATAGACTGCAAGTTATCAGGAAGCATAGTAACTCCAACTGATAGAAGCGCCTTGTTCTAAGAAATATGTCCCGTCCTCCGACTCCCCTCCTCCTAGAATTCCGTTGGAACAACCCTCATTTCTTCCACCTGAACCGCAATCATCAATGGATCATTTTTAAACCTTTCCCACGGATTTTGTGGTGCATGTATTATGTTCAGAGGGAGGCGGTTATCATTTCTTTCTTTTTAATTTACATTTTAACTTTTCCCTTATAAACATTGAGCAAACATGACACCAATCTTGATCATAGTATTATCAGATATCGACGCAACATAATGTGGCTCATAGAATATTACTACTTTCTGGGTAACGAAGCCACTGCTTCCATCAATGTACGCATCGAAGTATTATCCTTCCACAACAAACAACTATTGACCCATTTTCTACACTTCGTAGTTACTGTTTTATCGTGTTTTTTCATTTTTTTTATTTATTTATTTTCACTAATTTAAAGAAACCGTGTTATCCAGTGACATAAGCAAACAAATAAATCAATAACGAAATGATAATCATCAACAAATTAAATGAAAGGCCTTAACAAGGACCCTTGTAATACGTTACGGCCTGGATAAAACAGTGCAAATATAACTTGTATAACATACACACCTAAACTATTAAGACTAAACTACTGAAAATTGAAAATAACACAATCTTACAAAACAATTTTAAAAGATATTTCTTAAATGTTCTTTTATACTTTATAGTATAAGTTTCCTGCCTGGGGTAGCTCATAATTATATTACTTTAATATGTATTGTGAAATTACCATTGCTATACTGATTGAGTACTGTGAGATATTAATGTTGTTCTGTGTTTTGTCGTTTTTCTTATAATTTGAAATAATTTGATATTGTTTAATGGACCCCATGGAAGACCAATGACAACCTTAATGTCTGTGCTGAATATGGGTCACCAGTCGTTTGATGAAATGTATGACAACATCAAGTATATTTATTGCTGTTGTTTCTATAGATCTGTGTTTATAATGCTTGTTCATACCTCAATAACACAACTAAAACAAACAATTGCAGTGTCTAAGCTGTATGGTTCGTCTCGCGCAGGCTTATCTGGCGTGCTGCGTGGGGGGGGGGCGGTTGTATTGGATCTACCAATGATGGATTGGATTGTATTTTGTCTTGGTATAATGAATAATCACTTGATTGGACAGTCAGCCGACTATTTCCGTCCGCCGTTTTCTTTGTCCCTGGCATGCCTGGGGCGTACCGTAGGTGTATGCCATCCGGCAGCCTCATTGCAGGCTCCAACATTGACCATGCTATGCGATCGTTTTCTCTTACTCATTAATGGACTACGCTTATACCCTCGTCCCTCTTCATTTTCAACCCCATAACCCCCCCCACACACACACACACACACACACACACACACACACACACACACACACACACAACCACTCTCTCTCTCTCTCTCCTTCTCTCTCTCTCTCACTCTCTCTCTCTCTCTCTCTCTCTCTCTCTCCACCGCCTCACCTTGTCTCCCAGTCTCTCCTGTCATTCCCTCACCCCCCCCCCCAATCTCTCCCCCCCCCCCCCCTCTCTCTCTCGCTGGCCCTTTCTCTCATCCTACTTGTTTACCCCCCCCCCCCCCCTCCCTCTCTCTCTATCTGTACATTTATTTCTATATGAATCAATACATCCATTTGTTAGTCATGACATTGTCTACCGTTTCCATGATTACCCTTTATCGCTGCCCATTCCCCAACTCCCTATTTCCCTCCTCTCCCTTGTTTCTTGTATAAATCTATTTGACATTTGTTTTATTGTTCGGATTTTATACTTGTTCTTCTCCCTCTCTCCTCCCAGCCCACTTCTTGCCGTCATTTATACCGCTTATGATCCATTTCCATCTGTCCGATCCTCTCTGTAAATTCCTTTTTCTGAACTCTGTCAGCTACCCTTATCACTCTTCCCATCCACGCTTCATCCCCATATCAAACTCCGTCTGTATGACTCCCTTCTCCAATTCTCTCACCCCAATCCCCTCCTGCCTTTCCCTGGAAGAGTATTGTACACAATCAAGACCCCGCCCGCCCCCGCGTGTCACAGAGACACGGGTTAAATTGCCTCGTTTCAATTGAGATCATTATTTGCTTGATAAATATTAGGAGGAGGATACACAGACGAGCATCGATGAAAATAATGAGGGGGAGATTAGTTTGCTGATGTGTTTCCTTTGTAGTAAATTTGTTCTGTTAAGTAATAAAGGAGAGCAAGGGATAAGCCCTTTTGGGCTATCTATAATTCAACTATTCAATTTGTCATCTTATTTATTTATACATCATTTAGAATCGTGTCATAGCCACCTCGGAGAGTCTATTCAACACATCATCAACAGTTCAAATGTACGAGGTGTATGACGAATCATGAGCAATTTATACAGCATGCATTATGTCATTATCAATGACAACTTCACGCGATTATTGTGCGGATAATATCTGATTAGTAAACTTTGAAGCCATTAACATGTGATATAAACATGTAAGTTATTATGTTGTAAAATATTAGTCACAGGTTTCACGATATATCAATTTTGCTTGCAGATGTTTTGATAGAATGAATACAAGGGGGAGTCTTCTCTCACGTAAATACTTGTTTATTACAGACATCAGACACAGACCTAACGTAAATATTTCCTCTTGGCTAGAAAGGTCAGGCACTCTCCTTGATTACATAAAAGCATATAGACGGGACAACGCATTTGTCATAGTCTACATTCACGTGCTTTGATCTGGCGTGTTTGATAAACGGAATGAACAGGGCAAAAATACACTTTATGTTCAAGGGATAGTCCACACTGAAGTTAAGTGGATTTCAATAAAAGCAGAAATATGATATAAGCATATAAGTGAAGGTTTGACGAAAAGAATAGGAAAGTGATGATTTGTTTGCATTTTAATTTTGTGATGTTACGTGCGAGGCGCTCTCCCATGTTTTACATTGTGTGCTGTATGATTCCATAAATTGCTCTCTTTCTGTTTTGATAAACGTTTTTTTTTTCATAGAGGTATGTGAGTAAACACATGATTCTAACGATGTATCAAAATGAATGCACAGGTAAAATCATGTATATCCTTATGAGGAAATTGACATTTTCAAAAACAATTTAGACACAACATAATGGCAGAGCATCTCGCGTGTGACGTCACAACATAAGATCCGCATAACTTTCTTATCCTTTGACGGATTTTCATCAAACCTTCACTACTATGTTTCTGCCATTGTTCTGCTTTTATTGACACCAGCTTAATTTCAGGTTGGACTATCAGCTTGTCAAGTTTATAGATAATATTGATTTGCTGTATACTTTTTCGTACTCTTCTGGGGTTTTTTCTTCGAAGTTTCAATTATAAAATACCGAAGTGTGACGTCATTTGAGCATTATTGTCAAGACAACTGGCTCTAAACTATACGGCTAGAGCAAGCAGCGGTGATCACAACGGGGACTGTAATTGGGAATGCCGGACACTAGCCCGATAGACAATATCGGACAGATAAACCTCTCGCTGGATTCAGTTTGTTTAGAGTCAATTGTCTTGACAACATGTTCATATGAGGACACCTTTTCGGTACTCTATATGTTTCAATTTTCTTGTTTGTTTTTTTCTTTCTCTCCCTTTGTGTGTGTGTGTATGTGTGTGTGTGTGTGTGTGTGTGTGTGTGTGTGTGTGTGTGTGTGCTTGTGTTTATGAGCGCTTTATAAGTGTCTGTTTCTTACCGCCATTTGCAGTCCGTGGTTAAGAAAGATGAAACGTAGCAAGATTGTATCAGTTCAATACATTACCGCACTAGGTCTTTCAAGAGCTCGCCTGGTCAACACGACAGCACGAGGCATATTGGGTTGGGACTACGTACATATTTACATTCCTGGGCTCATCATCAGATCATCGATGTATGCAATGTTTGATTATGTTGTGTGCGAAATGAGGCAAATGTAATGAGTGTAGACACTTTTCTCCAGCGATGTCTACATTTCCCTATTTGAATTTCAGGTAGACGGATGTTTGATTATGTACTTATGTCCAGTATGTTTGCAATGTACATAGATGTGAGTGTATCTGCTCGAACATCCGCATGGCCGAACATCTTTCATATGCTTGGTTGATTTCAAGTCTTCAAGATGTATGCGTAAGCATGTGATCAATGTGTATGTGTATGTATTTATGTTTACGGGTGTGCGTTTAAATGCTTTATGTATGTACGCATATATTTATTAGTATGCACTTAATTTGCATGTGCAAGATTGATTGATTGCTATGTATTCATTTATAATTATGTATTTTGTGTATGTTATGTGGAATATTTGCACGTACTTTTTTTAAATAGAAAACAAAGAAAAAAGAAATCAAACAAACAAAAGCATACATGTATGTGTGTACATGTGGATGTATACAATCATGAGCATGGTCAATACACATGTTTCGTGCATTCGTAAGTGTACGTTGGAGCAATAATGCCTTGTGTCTGTTCTTGAGATTTTGTGTATGCACGTTTGCAACCATCCACGTGACCAATATTTATACATATATCTCGTGAGATGAATCTGCTTCATACTTTCCTACGCCACTATCAAACTCCCACTTGTACAGTGACGTGCGTACCTACTCTCCTGTATAATACCGTCCAGTTCCCAGCTCTACGTGGTATATAATATGATGGAAAGTGAGCACAAACTAAACAATCTAGACCCGGCCAACCCAGCCCAACATCCACGCTGTATAGAGCTAGGCCTCCTGCGTTATACAGGAATTCATTTCGGCTCTAATTCAATAAATTACAGCCCGGAACAGTGTAGTTTTGGCAATAAAAGCGATGTAGGCCCCCCTATTCTCATAAAGTGGCAGTCGCTAAAACAGTTGGCTGGCTTGTTTGCTTATTTGATCGGCGGGGGGGGGGGGGGGGGCGGGGGCGTAGGGGCACAGACACGAGGGAAGCATCGATCAACAACATGCCGCAGTCGTACTATCTATTCCTCGTGAAACATGCTTCGATTTTAGAAAAGATTAGCACAATTTGACCATTTGCTTCCTATATAGTTTCTGCCTTTCTAAACATGGTGGATATGGTTATGGTATTTGATTTGATTTAAGTTTGTTTAATGTTTAAAAACATCCTCCAGGATTAACAAACCAGCAACGCACGTACACATTTACATACTTTTTGATATTTATTTTTGATTCCATAAACACCTAAATTTCATACAATCTTTTTGAATGTGCTAACTAAAATTAACAAAACAATATTTTAATTTCAGTACAAATTAATATAAATTTTGAGTGAAAATATTTAACATAATTTAACAGTAAATCATATCACGTTTAATCATGCAAGGTGAACGATGAATCCCTCCGTACATGCCTTTCCCATTATTGTTTCCCCCATGCTCATCCACCCTCCGCCCTCCGCCTTAAAGGGCATATACTGTACTGGGAAGGCAAAAAAGACTCCAAAAGGTAATTGTTAGCAATCTTCTTGCAAATGGTCTTAAATTCATGTATTGTCCATTTTAGAAGCTGGCTGAAAGTTATTTGCCCTCAAATGATCTACATATGGAGTAATGAGTGATTAAACCACAAATCCTCAAAATGTTAGGCCCGCACACGTTGAGGATTTAATCATTAATCATTAATTACTCCAAATGTAGATCATTTGAGGGCAAATAAATTTCAGCCAGCTTCTAAAATGGACAATACATTAATTTAAGACCATTGGCAAGAAGATTGGTAACAATTACCTTTTGAAGGCTTTTTTACCTTCCCAGTAATGTATATGCCCTTTAATCTTAAACCCTCCCAACCCACCTAACACTTACCACCCCTCTCCCTTAACATACACACACACACATACACACACACATACACACACACACATACACACACATACACACACACATACACACACACATACACACATACACACACACACACACGCACACACACACACACAACCTCGCATTAATTATCTTGGTACTAAGGCACGAAGCGACCATTGATTTATAACACAATGCATGCGGCCATAGTAATGAGAGGCTTTAGAAAATAAGTGTGTCTGTTAAGCGTCCATGCTCAAACATTTGTGCTTGAATAAGCCAGTTCGTAATTACAATTTGCACATGAGCAGATGAAGGTCATAGTGACCAAACCAGCTTGTTGGTTTTTAAATCACTGAGATAAGCATCATCATTAATAAGTTATTTTAGAATATGCTTGTTATCCAATTTATAAAAGAACACCAAGGTGTTCAATCATGGGGTATTTGACAACAGGCCAAACGACAACAATTAGTTTACAATAAACAATGTAATAGAAGCTTTCCCAATTGTTCACAGACCGTAGCCTACTATTCTTGTCACCTGTTTTGAGATGGTTCCTTTATTAGAGGTTGAATATCGCCAATTGCTATGTCGGGTAAGCACATTACGTAACATCTCCTTTTGAAATGATATATTAATCAACTGCTTATCCTAATGAAAAAGGGAAAGGTCATAGTGACCAAACTTGCTCCAGAGCTAACTACGAACTGGTGTATTGGATCTATCTCTGTGTGCGTGTATTATGGAATTCAGCTGCAGTATTTTTCTTTGCTAATACTAGTGTAATACCGTAGGGAATCATTTATGTCAACCGTTTGTGTGAAATTAATGGCACATTGGTGGATTCCAATTAAACACGAATTGTAACAGACATATAAATATTACTGTATGTTAGAATACAAAAATTGTATAATATACACGAAATAAAACATACAATGGATTCACTGCATTATATTCTATACACATTTATATGCAGGGTTTCGGTATGCACTGAATTCAACTACTCACAGGAATAATTTTTGACAAATAGATACTTGCTGAAAGCTTATCAAAATCTTTGCAACTGTGTTACAAATAATTACATGTACTTTGACCGGTTTTCGAATTATTTTCTTGGTCAATTAGATAATATATATTATCTATATATATATATATATATATATATATATATATATATATATATATATATATAATATAATAATAACAATGCGACCTACTTATCGGTATTATCGATATTACACGTAGGCCCACACTGCCACAGTGGGCGCCCATCCTCAGATTGAATATTGACCTGAGGAATAATTACAGCAAGGCCACTCCCTCTCCTACCAGCTGGAATAACTCGGGTCAAAGACCCGGCAGACAGCCCTTGATATGCTTACTTACAAGAGACAAACAGGAGAAATTGCTTAAGGCGATTAAAGTAATACGTTCGCATGGGCACGGTTTGTTGCCACCTCTTGCTGTAACTGCAATCCTGCTGACCCCCCCCCCCCCCCACCCCCCTCACCCAACACTCCGCCCCCCCCCCACCCACACACACACATACACACACACACACACAACACACACACACACACACACACACAACACACACACACACACACACACACA
This sequence comes from Arbacia lixula, assembly GCA_963669155.1. Lineage (NCBI taxonomy): Eukaryota > Metazoa > Echinodermata > Echinoidea > Arbacioida > Arbaciidae > Arbacia > Arbacia lixula. The sequence goes on from OZ022581.1 coordinate 16,627,745, forward strand.
CACACACACTCTCTCTCTACTCGAGCACATAGGTTGACCGCCTCGGAAATTGCTCGATTTGTTTGCCGCAGCGGGAAAACGCTAGCGGTGAGCGGCAACGGTCGCGGTAAACCACCTTGTTGTGAACGTTCGATGTGTCTGGGTGGAAGGACTATCAGTAACTCATGTGGTTGGTGGTGTGAAACGTTCCCGACCTTCATGCTTGGTGATACAAGAGTGACATCAACAGCAAATTAGCAATACGGATGATTGGTAAGGACAAATTATACCGAGCTTGGTATATAGGAAGAAGATGAAATGATAGACACAGGAGTAAAGTAGAGTTTGATTGAAGAGAGAGAGAGAGAGGGAGAGAGAGGGAGAGAGAGAGAGCGAGAGAGAGAGAGAGAGAAAGAGAGTGCGAGGCGGAACCAAGAAGGCAGATAAGAATATCTAAAGAAGGTAATAAAACAAATGCAAACTTTCGAGTAGATGTGAAGATTGAACCGAGTCAACGAGAGAAAAAAAAAAAGAGACTCGCGGAATAATCGAAACTGATTTATGCTGTCCTCTCGCTCTAGTTAGTTGGTTGGCCCCTGGATTTCTAGAGCAGCTCGTTTAATATGCACACAGATCCGTTCACTCTTCCTATGTCTGTAATATTCACTGGATCATCCGTTCACCAGGTTGCGCCACGTGTACAGTGGCTAGAGTAAAGGTGTATTGTAACCTATATGTACAGTATTTACCTACATATGTATAGCCACCAGCAATATAGGCAACGTCCTTCGTACAGCAATTTGCGTGGCCAAGAAGAGGTTGATACACAGTCATTATAATATACCAGCATCTCAAAGAGCTAGACAGCAAAAGCCATTTTTTTTTATTCCATGTACACCTAAACAAGGACCGATATAAAAACATAATTTAGGAAATCAGTTCAAAATGTTTTTAAAGGCGTACGTGAAATCAAGTTTACAGGCCATGCGCGTGATGGATGGCCCATTTCAGCTTGGTTAGTATGTTAGCACTTCACCTAAATGGATATATGGAACCCACACACTCAACATTCAGCGTGTTTTGTATATCACATGCATGCGGGAATGATGGAAAACAGACACGCACTTCAATTCTAAGAGGAGAAAACGCTGGAAAACATAGATATTAAAGTTATGGATTATGGTATCAGTATATTAAGCTTGGGGCAAAATCCCAAGTTTTCCGGGGGGGGGGGGGGGTGAATATTTGCATGCATGCAGTTCGATGATTTTGGTTTACCATAATTTTCCATCATAATCGACAATAAAATGTTACCTCTCGGATCAACGCATTGACGTCAATGGGTAGGCTAAAACTATTCTATTCGCTGATAAGACTTCCATTCATGTTTCTTGCTTCCATAGCGCGTCTTAATCTCTTTGCTTATATCACAGTCATGACAGTGCATTGATCACGATGTCGTCGTAGAAGATTGTTTTAAAGGTACTGTCTCCCTTTTTCGCAGACTTCACCCAAAATGCTTCAAGAGCAAGTTTGTAAAATATTACACTTACCGGCGGCGTAGAATGCAAAGAGGGTACGAATAATGCAAAAAAAAACACATTTTACTCTCAGGCATGTATATTTTTCTCGAATTCAGACTAAAACTTGTACCTGACAATATTGTCAGATTGTATCACAAATTGATAGGAAACATCACTGTGTGTATACCGCAGAGTCTATTAAATCGATTATATTGTATATCCATATATAAAATCATGTAAATTATAATGATCTGTGAATGACTTTTAGAAATAAATTTGAACTTTCAATAAAACCCCGTTTAAATAAAACTTTTTCGTGCCCAGATGAATAATATTTTGATGTAACTTCATACTTCGTTCTTCTACTTACCATAATATTAAACCCACTTTTATATCTTAGGCCTGCAAAGAATATGCACAACCTTTCATGTGGAGAGAGAGAAATATGGGTTGAGTACAGGTACAATGTGGAGCTCTGAGAAGACACTCGACGCCTCATTAGCCATGTGTTGCAATCGTCTACGGTGATTAGAATGTTGCGGCTGCCTCACTTTCATCCAATGAAACCTATATGTAAAGACCTTTCAAGGGAGTCCAGAAATAAGGTTTTTATAAGTGGGTAGTTTTAAAGTACCGGTTTACACCTTTCAATGAAAAAACATTGTTCGAAGGATGCACTTAATGTGGTCGTTAACCCTTCCTGTGCCAGAAAAAATGCTGCCCAATGTGAGTGGTGTGCATTAATAGTGATAAAATGCACACTTGGGCCCTGTTGCATAAAACTTACCATTGATGGTAACCTTGCTTCCAATGTCAACTTCTATGGAAACATTGAATTTGATTGGCTGTTGAATGATGTTATCATGGTAGTTACCATTGATGACAGAGTTACCATTAATGGTAAGTTTTATGCAACGGGGCCCTGGCATTCAAAGAGATAAAAGCAAAGGTCCGTAACGACATGTATTCTTTCTATACAGGTAGTAATGTTTCGATAACAATGCTAGTATCGCGCGTGGGGTGGGAGGGGACAGGTACTCTGCCCTACTCTGACAAAAGGAAGCAACTAACAACAGAAAGTTTTCTTGTAAATTAGCAAAATGTGTCTGTCACTTGCATAGGCATCAGTGCAACACCACATCATATTAGATTGAATATCTCGCAGAAAATATGAATATTTCTTGTCCAGATTTTGCCTGTATGTAATGAATGCTGGGTAAAATCTAAGATTACCAATAACCCAGATTTGAGTGATTTGTCACTTGCTTACTTTTGTCAGAGTAGGGCAGTACTGAGGTGTAGCGGTCCGGAAATCGAACATCATCAGTTTACAGTCTTCTTTATGTACAAATATGTTGGCAAATAAAACTAGCAGCTTTCTAAAGAAAGCTTGCAGTACTACAGAGAAAATAAGACTATCATGGTTATGTCGTTACATACGTCACGGGTTTTTTCCCGTCATTGCCCGTCTCCATACCGCAATCATTCTATTTCATACCCCGACAGCAATTTGTGGATATCGCGTTTAGTGGGTAGAGTGTGCGCGCTCTGGTTCGGCTGATTGGGAGTTGAAGAAAAAAGTACCGAATCTGGACCATCAACTTATCCATCTCTCCATTCGAAGACTCTCTAGTAAGGCATGTCCTCATCACCAATGTTCCTACAACATCTTTCCTGTGGCAGGTGAGCGGGTTTCACGAGGCGATTTGAGTACCAGAAAGTGTGCCAACTTCGTGAATCTCCACCAATGGTACAGCACGCCGACAGGTGGGCCAGTCACACGAGGCGATTCGAGTATAGAATCTGTGCTAAGTCGGTGAATCAAAACCAATGGTCCATCAGAAGAGACCTGGTAAATCTTAAGTAGAACTCTCTCGAAAGATGAGCCAATCTCACAAATCTGAACTTAACCTAGAATTAGCATGATTAGTGGCGCTATTTACTCAGACTCCTCATGTTATATGACTTATCACTGAATGTCTTGCGAAATACGATCTTCCCTCCATGTCTTGAAGGAAAAGTGGGTCAAGCTCAAGAGGTTCCATTTACCCCGCTGTTGTCGCTATTTATCTAGAGTGCCTCTTAGACGCCTTAGACATGGACGTGTTAGACGCAAAACGTTAATTGCGCGGTCTTTATTAAAAACAGGAAAGAAACAAAAGTCGAACTAACAAGCCCGAGCTAAGCGCAATCACGTCGACAGATCGAGTGGTGCCATTTCTCCGAACGGCCCCAACACGAATGACCACGGAAACGATTCTCGCACGAAATGTAGGGCGAGTTCACGTGGATCCACTAACGCCAATGACAGTGCTAGATTCATACGGAAGGTCACTTGTAAATTACCTTTTTTCTCGGTTTAGAATTTAAAGCAAATGGAAAGCATTTGAAGAAATGTAAATATTATCTGAACGTGTCAACGTAGACAACATGGATAAAGAGTTTCATTGGCTTAATTTGTTTATGCTGATGTGTTTGTAACTAGCGCTAGTATTAACAATAGCCTCGTTTCGATGTCGTGATGGCTGCCGGGAGGGAGGAGGACCCGTAGATTGGCTTTGACCTTTGCAGATTCGATAAGCAGGGAAGCACACAGGAAAGTAAACATCTTCAACATTCGACTGCACCTCGCTGCACTTTCGCCCCGATCGATGCGGCAGACTTTCGTATTCATAAGCCCCGCTCTGCATCGCCGTCACATCCGTCATCGCGACAAAGAAGGGCGGAGAATACGCAACAGAGATATGAAATGATAATGAAGAAGGAATTTGAAGACAGCTAGCGCAGCGGCGGGAAAGTCTGTGCTCCGCAATCCGCGTTTGCATACCACGTGACGTGATAAGTGCGATGCGAATGTCGTTCGTGTTGTGTGTCTGTGCGTGGGGTAAGGTGTCACCACTTGCTGTCTTGTGTTATCATGATCATTAGACCCATGCTGTTTCTCATCACCTTTTCAAAGTTCAGAAGAGTGACACACGTTGAGGCATGAGTAGGGGGAGAGAGACAGAGACAGAGAGAGAAGATCAAGACGAGAGAAATATGTTGGGAGAGAGGAGAGACAGAGACCGAGAGAGAGGAGAGTGGTAGCCAGAGAGAAAGAAGAGAGAGATATTGGGATAGAGAGGGGGGAGAGAGAGAGGGAGAGAGAGAGAGAGAGAGAGAGAGAGAGCGAAGGCAGACAAAGATATAAGAGAAATAGGGTGGGTGGGGTGGGGTTGGGGAGATACAAAAATAGTGGATTAGGGATTCTATACGTGTCATCTTCCCTCATTTATCTGGTGACTAGCGCCAGTTACTGCACCATCACCACCACCCCCCCCCCCCTCCCCCACCCCCACCCCTCCCTTTCAGCCAATAATTGTATCTATCTTTAAAATACTAGCCGGGCACCATTTGCGCATGAGCAGATTATTACTTTTAGTAAATGACCTCAGGTCAATTTCCAAACTCACAGAGTAAGATGGGAATTCATTAGATAGTCATCCACATTTCAATCTATTACCATGCAAATATGGCAACAGCTATTCAGCTCTGAGAAGGTAGTGAAAGAACATTCCACCATGTGCATCTGCTTCTATTTTTGTTCCGGGCACACTGTAAAATGTCTTTACATCCATCATCTAACACAGCTTCATGAAAAAAATCCCAGTCAGCAGTCTAGTAGTATTTATTCAGTGCATTGTCCGACCATGGTGTAATTACGAAATGGTCTATTTGACTACAATCTGTATAGGTATGTCCTTGAGCATGTTGAGGGGAAATTGCCATGACCTACATGTACATCTGATTTTGCTATAATGTGGTTAACATTGTGTGACTCTATAGTACCTTCGTGTATGGAAATTCGTTCCATATAAATATCCATATTCATGTATCCCTTGTACCAGCTAAACATGCAACCATCGATACTTACGGATGAAGAATGTATCAGCTTACTACATGAGTGACACATACGGGATCAAGACGGTATCAGAACCATGTTCCTAGCCGTTGTCGGGTCGTGTTGGCGAATGGCGTAATCAAAGATGAACATGGCGCCACTTCACCCGCTCGTGTTTGTAATACTAGTAATAGAGACGTGTAAACATACGTATGTATGTACATGTATGTACATGTATGTACATGTATAATTGTGTGCATTATATGTGCCGATGTGTTCACTGTGAGTTCGTGTGTGTCTACGTGTGTGCGTGTGTGTGCGTGCGTATTGTCTGTTGAGTGATTGCCTGTGTTGTGTCAGTATGTAATTTTTGGATCGTGTGTGTTTACGTGTGTGTACATACGTACGTACTTCTACACACGTACGTATGTCGGCATGTTATGCGAACCGTGTCAGTGTACGTGTGTGTATGTTTGTGTGTGTGCGCCTGTATATCTGTATATGCATGCACATATATGTTTGTGTTTGTTTTTACTGTGTGTGTATGTTCGTGTGTGTGTGTGTGTGTGTGCGCGTGTGTGTCTAAGTGTCTATGTGTTGGATGGACGTACAGACAGCTAATTCATGATTTTCCCCAATAGGAACCTGATCAGTCTGATTACTAATAAACCACTTGTCACCCCCCCCCCCCCCCTCTCCCCTCGCCTCTCTCTTCCACACTTCACCTGTAACAATTAGGGAGCAGTGCCGACAAGCACCCCACGAGGCTACTGAATGAATAATAGATACACCAGTCAAATCAAAAATCTAATTCCATCGCAATTACTTTCCTATTTGATGCATCGGCATTGCAGCGAATAACCTCGCATTGCCTGCGACATCTAGGGGCTCACTAATTAAAGATAAATGTATCATTAACGAAGCTACGGGGCTCTCCAACGACCTGGATTGCAAGTATAACTCCTTGCACGCATTCAGGGAGTAGAGCGACGCCGTGAATCCGAGGGATCCTGAAAGTTTAATTGGTATTTAGTTGAAGACTGGTGGCAGCATGTTATTTTTGACATGGATTGAAGAAAACAAATGCTCATTCTCTCCCCAATTTCCTTTGGAATTGATACTATTTAGCAAGACAGAGGGGCATCGTCTTAAAGACCTCGCGGTGAAATTCCAAAAAGCTGCGAGGATATTATCTCTGCGGCCAATTCAACTAATTTCTTCCACAATCATGCACAAATTTACGCCGTCAAAAAAGATTGCTCATCTTAAATTTGCAGATAGCGAGGATGGGCATTATTGAAGTCGATGATTCCATTTCCGTGTTGGGTTGCTATGGCAACCTTGGGAGAGGGGCCTGGGAAAGGAGGACGTCGTCTCATATCTCCGGCTGTGTTCAACCCTGTGTGGACGTCTTAGAGACAAAATGTTTGTTTACCTTTCATCATGTTGAGCTTCGCTAAATATGCAGCATAATGAATCAATTGTTGAAAACACTGTTTATACGTTTCAATGATTTACATTTAATTAAAGAGGTCAATTAATTGGGCTAGGAGCTCTTGAAGCTCCGGTCCTTACCCAAACTATTAGACGTGGATGTATTTCTCTTGTAGGCGGGCAGAAGGCATGAGTATAGTGTTTGCAGTCACGTTGCAGTACCTAGAGCAACTACCAGATCTGCCATTGACTCATCTTCACACTTCTCAGTAAGATGATCTGTTAGATAATCGGACGACAAAGCAAGGACTCATCCGCTAATAGTTAAAGAGCTGTCTTTGAAAGATGCGCGCTGTGAGTCACCTCTACCGTCGTGATGTGTACAACCATCAATTCGACACAAACACCATGGCCATGACATGTAAGTGTATACTCATCACCATTATCATCGTCATCACCACCCCCCCCCCCTCCCACCCCCTCCTCATAACCTCCTCCTTATCAATATTGTCATCAGTATTATCATTATCATCGTCATCATTTTCATCATCACTCTCATCATCATCATCATCATCACCATGTGATAATCTTCTCCACCATCAACATCATTCCTATCATCATAACCATCACCACCATCATCCTTACAACCATCGTCACCGTCATCGTCAGCATCATCACCATTAAAACCATTATCGCCAACATCATCATCCCGACCATCATCATCACCATCATCACTATAATCCCCATCATGCTCATTCTCATCACCACCATCGTCATCACCATCATTACTATCATCACCCACGCCATATCTTCAGCAACATCCCTGCCAGTATAGTCGACATGGCAATTATAGTAATCATAAGCTAGCAATGGATATGGTTATGAGGAACATGAAATAAATCCAGCTGTCTGCTCACGACATACAACCGATATCCTTGATTGACTGCACTGCCTTGCAATTACCTCGTTCAAGTATGTATCAATAATGATTGTGGAATTAGCAAGTCATCTCGGCTCATGTGCATACAGCGGCATGTCTTCGTTACTCTCCATCTCCTCATGTCAACTCGAGCGGTGTGAATGATCTGTATTTCACCGACTTCTTCCTTCTACTCTCCTGGGAGAGAGCTGAATCGATATCCAAACCATCTCGATGCCTGTGACTGTTCTTTCCCCATTGCTTCCTCTTCCGTCTTGGGTTTAATCGAGGTTTATGCGCTGCGTGGGCTGGGCACATTACCCTAGCCTGGTCACGGTGGTGAGGAACGCGTAATACATTCATATGGGTAGCATGGTCAGGTTTTCAACAAGTATTGAACGTGATGAAGTGTAGCTTCCGAACTGAAAGAACTAGTCCACTCTCCCCCACTTACATCGTTTACACCTGTGCTTTATTCAGATATATACCACTTTAAATAAGAACAACTGAAATAAGCATACTTGAATACTCTTAAACACTTGAACACTTAAACGTGAGTGAAAGCTGACATTGACTGACAAGTTAAAAGAAAATTTTCACCAGTTGATATGATATATAAGGACTGAAGATAGTGCTATGAATAGAACAACACCGGACAAGCATTTAAATTACAAAAAAAAAAGATCTTATTACGTATGTAAAGAGATTTCAGCGTTATTGATTTCTAGATGTTATGTAATGCGGTGGTGTTGATCCGGGATATCTATGCTCCAAGACACATATATATATCTAAATCACCCTGTATGCAAGTAAAAAATTACCGCATTTTGCGTCAGATCTTAAGTGTGTAATGGTTATGATAAACCATATAAAACAAACAAAATGGAGTAGAAAAGGACAATAGAGGAAAGACGTCAAAATAAGATGATGGATAAAATCGGTTATAACGACGTTTTTATCATAATTATGAAGACGAAGAATAAACAAGGGAAAAAGAAATCGAAAAACCGGAGGCGGGAGAATAAGGAGAGGGAAATTACAAAGAAGAAGAAGAAACAAATGAATGAACATGAATGACCAAGAAAGAAAGAAGACATGAACCCCCAAGGTCTGTAAGTCATGAGACATACAGGTTGGCGTGTCGTGAAGTGATCCATTCGTCATGTCCAATCCCCGGGCCAATATTGACTGTGACTCGGCCTCCCTGGATGAAAGGTCAATCTACGACTTGTACAAGGATAACTATGGCGCCGCATTCATCACAATCACAAAACTGCTATATCCGTTCCGATATTCTCTGAGCTGGAATTTGTCAATGTTTTGAGTCAAGGTTAATATATCACGACTTAGAATGTGTTTCCGTTGCACCGTACATTCTATAATTCGTAATTAAAGCATGTTCTATGATGATTAGGTTTATCAATCGTATGCAACGCTATTTTGAAAGGACATACGCCCATCGAATGATAAACTTAGTTTGGGTTGATTGAGCACAGAGATAGGTCTGGTGTCATTTGTGTCTCGCTTCTACATTTTTTATGTCTCTCCTCTCTTTATTTGTTGGTGTCTTTCGTCCTCTCTTCTTCTCTCTTCTTCTCTCTTCCTCTCTCTCTCTCTCTCTCTCTCTCTCTCTCTAGCTCGCTGCCTCGATCTCTTTATCCCTGTCACCGTCACTCATTCTCTCGTTCATGTCCCTCTGTTCAAATCCCTCTCGGTATCTTTCAACGTCTTTCTATATCATCCTCTATCTTTACCACCCCCTCTCCCCCCTGCCTCCCACCCACCCCCTCCCCCCCCCCCCTCTCTCTCTCCCTCTCTCTCATTCTCGCTTTTCCTCCCTCTCGCCCTATTTCACCCTCTTTCCTCACACCCCCGGGGTGCCAGGGGATATGAATAATCTCGAGTCTCCTGGATTCCTTGCAACAGCTCTCTACTTCTTTAAGAGTCATTGACTTCCGAGGAGTTATGTTGCCATGGTGTGCGTCTATTCACGTCGTAGCTTTAACTTCTCATGACAAGCTCATATAAATGCTGAATATCACAAAAAGGTCCTTTATAGCGTACAACAATTATAAATAACTTCAGAGGAAGCAAAAAAAATGTTTTCTTCATTCTTCGTACAAAGCCGTAGCTATATTTGAAACTACAATGTTCCAAATGTTTGTCTCCATTTAAGACGTTTTTGCAATATCAGGGCTTTTCTGGAGATGTGCAAATGTTTTGCAAAATATCAACAATAAAGAGAAAAGGCGGTAATTAATTTGATGGCTCTTGGCCCCATTTTTGTGTGTGTATTTGCGATTACTCTAAAATGTCAGTGTTATAATTTGCTACAAAAGGAAAATCCTTTAAATACAGTAATATGCAGCTCACGAAGAAAGGATTATGACTATGGTGATGGTGGTGAGGGGGTTGGGGGTAGGGGCGGTTGGTAGTAAGTCCTCACTGTTTGTTTGTTTTTTTCGAGGGTGTGTCACTGTTTTTTGTGGTAGCCTAAACGATCCGCATCAGATACTCATAAACCTCAGTATACAAACGGAGAATGGATATTTAGTTTGATGCCTGTCTGATCCACAGACTCCTTGAAAAATCGAACAAGCTCATCGCCTTTTCCTTCTAGAGGAAGGGGGATCATCACCCCCCCCCCCCCCACCCCTACACACAAACACACACACACACGCGCGCGCGCGCGCAAACACGCACACATAAACACAAGCACACACATACACGCAAATACACGCAAACACAAACACACACACACAAACACTGATATACGCGCATATTGCATGCAGTAAACAGACATTTGTGCACATACGTACACACTAACAAACTCTCACATTCATACACACAATACACACACAGCACATACACAACACATACTATGGTACAAACAAAAACATGCGCGCGCATAAACACACACACACACACACAAACACACGCAACCCTGGGCCACCTTAATTTGGGCCACGCGCCGTCACGGAGCATCACTCACGGAGCATCACTCCCTAAGCCGGGCGGTGCTGATCATGATAAGCAGGAAGAGACGATTTCCCTCATCATCAGGATAACCCACCAGCCGAATGCATTTGGATCGTTCCCTTTCTATTTTCGTTACGTTTGCAAATTTTATTCACGTCGTTCAAACTATAGGTTACTAGGTAACCCTATATCTTGTCCGAGGTCTGTCCGAGTAGCAACAACTTATTTATTCAGAGTGCGTTCCGTCCATTGAAACTGAACTACGAAATACATGTACAGGTGAATGTACGTCGCGTTGCTATACAGCTTATGGGAAGATTGTGAATAATTAAAGATTTCGAAAACGGCCTATCACTTCACTCACAGACACCAGGGATGTGTTATGGAAGGATATGAAGCAATTTTCTTCCTTTGAACCCATGTGCCACACCGCTGAAAAATTATGTGTTCTCAACAGGTGCTGTTCAGGTGTTTGAACAATTATGAACATGATTGTGTGGCAACGGCGAGAACAAAAGAAATGTACAGTCTCATTTCGCTTGTCCCGTTCTGTTAATGGCATTAATACTTCCATGAGCATAACAGGTATCAGCAAACGCAATTAAACAAGTTTTTCAAGTGAAATATCTCTGTTTCACGCAAACACACACAAACGCCGTTAATGATAATACACAGCTTAATATATCATTTTGAGAGTGGTTGAATTCCCCAAATGCACAAGTTGTCGGAAAGTGAAGAAATTGGTCAATTTTGTAAGTAATACAAATAGCTTTTATGTCCGATTTTTAATGATTCCTCAATACTTTTCGAAACAAAAGCAGAGTAAAGGATCTGTCATGATCTGCCGTTAACTTCCTTAAAGTTTGCAAACAAATTTGTCAAAAACAAAACGTCTACAGATAAATGGGAAATTAAAGAAATTTCAGAAATTTTAAAATCAGCTAAATGTCGGCTCGGCACATGGAACATCAAAGCATTGTCATGATTATGGAATTCTTTTGACATTCATGAGCACGATTTAGAACCCATACAGATGTTTGCATATATTATGCTCGAGTTTCTACTCCTTCGTAACACCTCCCTGCAGACACTAAGGATGTGAAATGTTTTACAAAAGGTCATGCATATTCCTAAACATGCATACATTTCAGCTTCGCTGAATAACTGGTAGTTCTGTCACGAAGTGCTTGTTATGTAGTAAATGATTACAAGCACCGAAAATTCGATACTTTATTAGATGAAAATACGAGATTGGACGCGGCTGGACACATTTTATTATGTTACTCTTCTGAAAGGAAGATAACTTTTGAATGGAATGTCATGAAGTAGAGTGTTAAATCGATACTTTTGTACTGCAACTTGATATCACGTTTGAGCCTTTGTTTTTTATTATAATAATATCCTTCGATTACATCTTACGAGATGCATTGTAAACATGTTTAACTGCGCAAGCATCTGTCGTGAGTTTCCCCCACATTATTTTGCGCTTGCTATTTTGATTAGCGTCAAATCCAGGCAACAATTTTATTATCCAGACAATCGGCGGATTCGAACATGGGATCAAAGAAAAAATCTTTATTTAGTACACTAAATCTGCATTAATTGAATGCCTGATGGTACTCCATGTAATTTAAACAGCATTGCAGACATTCAAAGCAGGCACACCGTGTTCCTGCCAGCCGCCTGACCACCCACCCATCCCTGTCTCGGACCTCGTTCCTGAGCGAACTTGTTGCTGATGTTGATTATGTCGTTATCATGGTTCTGTTGTTCTTCTTTGATTAGGAGAAAGAGCTGGGCCTCGTATCGACAAAACGCCACCCTTCCTTTTCCCTTTAACTTGTGTACCATTCCGCGATTAATAAGGTTGTCAACCCTGTCCACTGAGCGCTTCTTTGGTCGATTCCCCACTGCGCATCGTTCTCATGAAAGGTTTTTAATTCCAGACACGAAGATCCAGAGTTTCGTCTGACGAGAGACGCCAGTAAATGCAGTTAAGTGAGAAAAAGCTGAGGAGTTTGTCGATTTGTCAGCATAGAAACTATTAGCGGGACCAGAACGGAGGAGAGGGAGAGAGAGGGAGAGAGAGAGACATAGCAGGGGAAGGAGAAAGAAGGGGGAGAGAGAGAGAGAGAGAGAGAGAGAGAGAGAGAGAGAGAGAGAGAAAAAAAAAAAAGAAGAAGAGAGAGAAGGGTAAAGGGAGATGGACAGATTAAAACATGGAGAAGAGAGGGAATTATTGATGTGCATTTTCGGATGCGTATTTAATACAGATCGTGATTAAAGTGCAAACAATTCCAACCTTAATGAAAAAAAACAGAAAGGTACAAAGTCAACATAAACAACCTAATAGTTGTACAGTGGAATACCACTGCGGAAGAATGCCACGTGGAATTAAATATCACGCAAGCTACGTAATGTTTTATAAAGAAACCCGTCGAACTTCGATGTTTGATCAGATAAACGTTCCCCAGCATGCCTAGAGGATTGGGAGCGATTATGAAGCCACCATTCGATTTACTTCAAAACATTTCGTCAAAGCATTCCCGAATCATTAAGCATCAACGGGTCCTTCTATGGTAAATAATGGTTGTGAATTGCGGATTGAAATATGTATGACCGTGTAATGTTGGCTTATAATGATGGTTAATCAGTCCGATCTACTACTATGGCTACCATGGCTACAGACGCTTTCAAACGTATCTCAAGACTGCATTTACAGATATTTGCCATTCTTATAACATTATGAAAGAAGCATAGATGTAGTTTAAGTGCTTTTCTCGCGCTCAATGTTTTATCTCGGCTAATGCCCATGCATGCTCGTCTAACTTGACCATGGGAAATGCTAATATCACTATCATTTCGTTTTATCGATCGCATGTATGTACAACATGTCACAGTGACATCTGTTTTCATCGTTCGTGAAAATAAGAAATTGTAGATATGTTTGTAAAAAAGAAAAAAAAAGAGCATCTTGTCTAGTGTTGGAGGGACTTCGTGTGTTTATGATAGAGATAATAAAGATGATGAAGGAAAAGATGGCGGGCGGGAGAAAATTCCCATGAAGTTGAATGTAAACATAAAGAGGAGAGAGGACAGGGTGTTTTGTATGGATGGAAGGGGGAAAGGTAAATACGGCTAGACAGAATTGACACAATGAAGTGGTAAGCAGGAGATAACTGATCTCTATTCGAGACGGCGACTGCGGCTTAATTGGTTTGCAGTGCTCCGATGAAAACGGAAAACTGAAGTCTATTTTGTCCAGTATTTGTAATCTGTGAGGCGCTCTCACAGGAGAATCGAAATTTGAAATCCATTCATGCATCATATGCATGGCCATGCTCTCACAGCTAGTCACAAGTATATCATAAGCCTAAAATGTCCCCGAAAATGTATTTTCATAAAACTGGTACTCACGTGCTCACGCAATGCTGTGCTAAAAATTAATATTTATAGTAATTTGATATTGATATTTTCATTGTCATTGTCATTGTATTATTTGAAAATATTACAACGATTCTACTTCACACTAGCATGACTGATGTGATTCTTTATCGACCGTTACGCTAGGATTAAGACATAGCAAGAGGATACTGTCGATTCGATTTTAGATTTAAGAAGAAGCTGCGACTTGACAACCCAGTGACAGCAGAATAGCGACACGCAATTAATTCTTCCTTTTGCTCAGTTTGTCATCGTTTCCACTACCAAATACTATGCGGGCTCGTCGTTCTCCCATGCTCTACATTTCTAAGTAACGGCGATATGATTATTGGCATCTATATTAATTAAGGTATTGGTATATCAATTGGAAATGGTGTTTGATATTGGTATCGCGATTCGAATAGGCTGTTGGTATTGAATTCGGTTATTTAGATTCAAAATTTAAATTGTGTTTTTTTAGTGTTGAACTTATGGTGTTCATGGTGATAATGTTGACATAAGTATTAGTATCAGTATTAATACTGCTAATATATGTAATCGGTTTTGTATTGGTATCGAAATCGGAATAGATAATCATTGGGTATTGTTATTTGTATGGGTAATGATACTGTCATTGCTAGTGATGTGTTTGCATTGGTATTAACATTGGATTTGGACTTGGTTTGTTTGTTTGTATTTATTTCCGAATCAAAATTAAAATACATACAATGTATACAAGTTAAGAAGCATATATACAGTATCAGAAACGGAGGATAGCCCAAATTCAGCTGTATTAATGAAATACTGCTGTTCTTCCTTGGGGTCCTACAAATGGTATAGATAATGGTTTTGGTTTTGGTATTGGAATTGGAGCCCAGCACTCTGTCACCATTGACACAGAACGTTCTCTCAGCTGTTATTAGATTATACCTGCTCATTTCTCACTCGCTCTGCTGGCATATCGAGACGGCAACCTTGGGATCCAAGCACGGTGTATCATTATGCCGTGTGTCGAAAGGGCGTCCCTTTTTTTATGAGGATAGCGTCGATACGAAATACGCCACCTCGTCTTTCTCGCACGCAGACACGTACACTATGCAATAGAATCAGTGACCAGATGATGCATACTGCAATTATTATTGGACAAAAGCCGCCACCAGGCAAAGGACGTAGAATGCATACACAATAAACCACGATGTAGTGTAATGTTAATCATTTTTCATTACTGTGTATTGTGTATTTCATCATATATTCTCTCGATGTACCAGGATTGCTAGAGATAGGAGATGAATAATAACAAGGTGAAAATGAGACCATATCCGTGTCGGCGAGACGGTTTGATTGCAGAGCGAGCACAACAGTCGCTGCGCTGAACATGTTTAAAGGGCAAGGGGAGAAGTGGTATTAGATACGAGTCGTAATCATGGCCGAACCGTTCTGCTTTTATCACCGAGTCAGGATAGCATTTGATTTGTAATACTTTTAGACGATTCCTGTCTGGTATCTTGACATAAATTGAGTTGATTCCATGGTCATAGAGGAATGTTCCCCACGGTCATGGCAAAATGGCACTCCGTCCTTGTATTGGTCTAGTAGTCTTTATTCCTGACGTTTAAATAATAGATTACCATGGTTTCATTGACAATTCTGTACTTTTTCTTGAAAGAGTGAGAATACCACTACAGCTCTGAGCCATAAAAATCATCTATTTTGCATTTTTTTTTTTTTTAAAGATCATATCTGCAGGATCATCGCAAAATAAACGAAAGGTAGAAACCATGTTCAGAGTCGATAGACATGATGAGGAGGAGTGACACCTCATATTCTAGATATGACCCCCCCCCCCTTTCCCCCGCGCCCCTCATCCCAACCCCACCCCCATTGCTAGTGCTACACTCTACCCCCATCCTCATGATTAGCCATTGGTTTACTACAGGACACGCTCAATATATCCCAACGCATAACTCGTGCTTGACATTAGGTCCCTCTTTAACCCTTTCTAAGACAGACAAAATGCTGCTCTATGGGTTTTGTGTGCATTACTGTTAAACACAAAATACCCACGTGGTACATATGCCCTTTTCTCACTTGGATTTCTTAACCCCTCACTATCGTTAGTCCAGTACTATCCCTAAACCACGGACTATCCTTAGCCCCTTTTCTCACTTGCAATTTTAGTCCCGTACTATCGACGAAAGCGGGGCTAAGAAAAATCACTCCTGTTCTCACTTGCTTTCGTTAACCCCGGACTTTCTAGGTAATGAATATTCATGATTCTCCATGCTCGTATGTCACGAATTGGGCTCGAGAAGGCGCGCGAAGTGTATCTTCCTTAACACCGGACTATTTTTTGTGTGTTCTCACTGGCTTTCTTAGCACCGCAATTGCGGGGTTAGCACTGCAATTGCTACCAAATTGCCGTGCTAGATAGTCCTGGACTATCGGTGGGGCTATCCCACTTTCCAAAAACACAGTGAGAACAGAAGCAAGGCTAAGCTTAACCCCGGTGGGGCCAAAGGGTGGGGGGGGGGGGCTTAGCACCGCAATTGCTGGGGCTAAGTGAAATTGTTGACATTGAGAAAAGGGTAATACAGAGTTCCAGGTAAAATGCTGCGTACGTGCGTGATGGGATTGGTTGTTGGTTGACACACGGGGCTCATACAGAGTGATATCTCCAGACATCACCATAGACCTTGCAGTAGAAATGCCAGACATCATAAAATATAATTGTGACTATTGAATAATTTTGTGTGTGCAGAGCTGGAATAAATAGGCAGCCTATAGAGGTACTTGGCCCACGTTGTAGGGCTCATAGGATTCGTGCTAATACTTCAGGGGCTATTGTCATGACTGTGGTCCCAGTAAGCCCTGGACATGTTTAAGAGTGCCTCGATATACATGATTTTCAGCATGTGCAATTGTGTGTGTGTGTGGGGGGGTGTGTGTGTGTGTGTTATTTTCGGTCGACTCGATAATTGTGATCGATCTAATTCTCCTAGGCGTTGCTATGACAATGGATATGTATTACCATCAAACCGCCGCGCCATGTAGTACAAAAAAGGCGTGGAGTGACAATGACATGAAGTATCATCCGGTTTGGAGATGAGGTACGGAGGGGGTGGTATTTAGAGAGGTGAACATTACCAGGATTACCACACACCCACGCCATGGCTGAACGATTTGTTAGGCGTTCTCACAATCATCAGTCTGTAATCATAAGTTTCCTCAGTACGTCTGTCTGCTATCTAAATGAATTGGTGTACATTACTTTTCAGCAGCTCTCTATGACGATAATGCCTTTGAAAAGAGCAAGCACACTTTCGCCGCAATAATCATGTATATTGAGTCTGTTTCCCTGCCTGTTGTGGAAAGGCTGGGAGAAGACAGTGTAGGATGAATAAGGGTTTTATGGTTTTGCTATTTGTAATCGTGTTAATGGATGCGTCTGCTCTATTGCCTGAGGCCTGTGGAGTCCTGAGTGCCGGCTCCATCCCCCTGGGTCGTTGCTGTTCGATCGCAATAAATTAGGTTGACCACGCATAATGAACTTCTTTGTTTTCGTCGTTATCGATATTATCTTCTTCTTATTTCTTTATAATTTGCATTATTTTTGCTTCCTTGTTTACTGCTGTCCTTTTTCTTTGTCTTCATCATTGGCACTTTGGGGGTGTATAAGATGCCTTCAGTTTTCTCCTGTTCTCTTCCTCCTTCTCTTTATTCGTCTTCTTGAACATATTTTCCTCATCTTTATCACCTTTTTCCCCTTCGTTTCTTCTCCTTTTCCCTTTTCTTATTTTTCTTCTGCCTGTTCTTCTAAATTCCACACTTTATCATGTTTACATACATTACCATCGTCTTCTCGTCGTCGTCATCAATTGTCGCCACGGTCTCCACCACTGCCAGGACTGCCACTTCTATCACCGTCCTCATCTTTTTCTGATTTGTCATGTCTCCGTCAGCTTTCTATCACCGCTTGCTTTGTTCTCTCCTTCCACGCTGATCTCATAATGACCACACTGCCACTCCAGTCAGCTTAGTAAAATAGCTGTGAGTCCTTGTTAGTTTGGTCATACACTTGACATGCTTGACAAACCTATAACAGTTCTAGCTATGTGTCTCTCATCCACACGATAGGCCTGGAGCCCGTCGCCGTTTAGTATTATTTCTCTCTCTCTCTCTCTCTCTCTCTCTCTCACACACACACACACACACACACACACACATTCTCTCTCTCTCTCTTCTTCTCTTTTTCTCCTCCTCTCACTCACATTCTCTCTCTCCTTCTCTTTCTCTCCTTCTCTCACTTACATTCTCTCTCTTCTTCTCTCCCTCTCTCCCTCTCTATTTATCTCTCTCTTTATCTTTCTCTCACACACCTACACACACACACACCTACGCACGCAATACTCACACATGAAATATCTATCTCTTCATAGTATGCAGAACATTTCGTGAGTGAATGGAGAAGAAAATCATTCATGCCCCCCCCCCTCCTTTAAAGAGAATATGCTTGGCAGTGACCTTAACCTTTTGCCCATACATCGAGGTTTACCCTTTTCCTGTCCCCATTTTGCCGTCTCTCTTTATCCGGGCCCCACGACCACCCTAACTCCCCTCCCGACCCCCCCCCCCCCTCCGACCCCCTTCTCTCCCTCCCCTCTCCTCCCACTCCTTCCCCCTTCTCTCCTCTCCACTCCCCCTCACCCCCCCCCCCTCACTTCTCCCCGAGCCCTATACACCCCTCAACCGTCCTTAAAGCGTGTGGAATTACCCCTTTTCGTCTGATGCACTCCAACGAGTGCTTTTCTGGGCTAAGCATGCACGCTTGCCTCTGTCAACTGTCTCCTCTCCCCCGCCCACCTGCACCCTCTCCCTGCCGCTACCTCCCCCGTTCATTTCATCGGGGCACCGTGGCCCACCGCGCGCACGTACGTCGTGCATAATTCATGGTGCCGAGAACGCCAATTTAGAATGCTCCGAATTTAGAAAGAGAGGGTGAGAGAGAGGGGAGAGGGGGGAGGGGACAAACAGAAATACACATTAACTGACATACATACAGACAGATAGACACGCAGACAAAGAGGAGCGAGATGAGAAGGGTATCGTAATAAGGACAGGATAGCGGACATAGTAGAAGGGAGGCTAAAAAAGAAAAGCTACAGAAATAGAGGAGATAAGTAAGATGTGCTTAAATATTTGCAAGGATCTCGTACTTCCGTTTAAAGCAATATCGTGATATTGCATTGTCCGTGTGAATAAATGTTTGCATGGTCGCTATGCAGAATCCATTACCTTTGTCCGAAAATGCCACACAACATCCGCATCGTTCTGTTGATCGTTCTGTTGGCGAACCTTTTGTACCTGCCCTAGTAACGGATCCTTTTCCATTAGCCGAATTGATAGAGTGGCGTACCTGTTCGCGCTACTGTGGGTTGACTGTATGTAACAGGTGGTATAGTTATGGTGCGGTGGCGCCACGGTGCGCTGTGTGCGTAATGTACGTGTCTGCCGTGCCGTGTCGCTGCATGCGAGAACGGCGGAAAGAAGGACGTGGATTTGCATCAGACCGACCATGCATCAATGCGCGTTGCCTCGTGAAGAGAGGATGCGTATAGGTGTATCGGGCGCAGGAGAGAGAGAGAGAGAGAGTCAGGCGCAGGAGAGAGAGAGAGAGAGAGAGTCAGACACAGACACAGAGAGAGAGAGAGACAGAGAGACAGAGAGAGGAGAGGGAGAGGGGAGAAATAGAGGAGAGTGAAAGAGAGAGAAAGAGAGAGAGAAGGATTTATATATATATACATATATATATATATACATATATATATATATATATATATAGGGGAAGAGGAATGAGAAGGAAAGGAGGACTGGGAAACATCGAAAAGGAGACTATGCAATATTATAGACAGGAAAGAAGCATAGAGAAATGTGAAGAGAGAAAAGGAATGTATGAGAAAGGCAGAGAGAAAGTGTGAGAGAGAGAGAGAGAGAGAGAGAGGGAAAGAGCGGGAGAGAGAAAGTGTATGCGTTTATATGTGTGTGTGTGTGTGTGTGTGTGTGTGTGGCACAGGAGAGTCGAACATTGATAGGCATGTGATGGAGGGAGAATGAGCGAATTATTGTGCCAAAAGGATGACAGAGACTGTACTATTAAAGAAAATGTTTTATATCGTTGTCAGAGAGCAGAGGACAAGGGTGGATAGAGAGGGGTGGTGAGAGGGGGAGAGAGATGGGAAGGGAGAGAGAGAGAGAGAGAGAGAGAGAGAGAGAGAGCGAAGGGGAGAGGAAGAGAGAGATCGTGTGCATGCACATACACACCCGCGTACGAACAACAACACACCCAGATAAAATCCTTATATCATGCCTTCATGATTATCACAAGAGAGGAGAACAGAATAGGTCTAGTCGTGGCTTTCCTATTCTTCTCCTGTCTAGAAGAAGTCATGGCCCCACGCTGTCGCCTTGAGAAAACATGGTCACGTGACGTCTTAGCTCCCACTTCGCGCCGCATGCTAAATATCTCCGCGAGAGCCACATGCACACGGCTGCGACACGGGGAATCTCAGCCCGGAGCTTAGAACATTATCAGCGTGATAAGAGCCGTCCTGATTTCGCGATACCCCCGCACAGAGCAACGGAGAGGGTCGCTGTCTCCGTATGGGACGTGTAGTATAGCCTGGCGTGCGATAGCACCGGCTTTACCTCCATGTATATCTCACTGCAGTGCGAATGATTGACTGATAAACGTTTGAATTAGCAAGAGTTATTATCATGCCATTTACTGATTATTTTACCATCGATATACACAAATCCCATAGAGCAGCGTTCAGTCTGGTACACGGAGAGTTGGTATCCCTACAACTTTCTTTGGATTTAATGGACCACTTCAACTGACATACATTACTGATGTGAAATGTTACAGTAACATTCAAACGAGCTGGATCGATTTGTATTGCATATCTGTGGACGTGTCATAATATCAACTGTCTCTTTATTTATTTTCACATTGTCGTTAATATATATCATCCAGCATCCCCATTGATCGTACCATTGTCAGAACAGTAACCTTTGTAACACAGTCATGAATTATGGCCATCAATATACATTCACCATTTCCTTTCTTTGGCAATATTGCAAGCACTGTTCAAAATTCTATATTGAATATTGCATTTTAAAAAATTATGAAAGTTCTATATTGAATATTGCTTTAAATGTTGAAAATTCTATGTGAAATATTGCATTCAATGATGAAAGGACAAATTTTATTTTCAAGACAGTGTTCAGGCCGTGGAAGATAATATTGTTGACCTTTTGAATCTCTGGATCAGAATGGATCCGTCTTGAAGTGTATCACCTGCTGGTTTAAGAGCTATCTATTGAGTCCTTGCGTGTCCGTAATGATTCACGCATACTACTTGTCATCCGGGAAGGGGGGGGGGGGGGGGGGGTACGATAACGTAGATCCAAATCCACATTGCAGATGCACACATGGCAGTCAATGAAGAGTGGAAATGGTGTACGTAATATGTGTTGGTTTAAAGGTGTGTGACGTTACTGTGGAAAATATATTTTTGTGTGATGGTTGTGAACTAAATCTAATGCAAATTAAAGGAGTAATCAACGCTGGAGTTAAGTTGGTTTCAATAAAAGCAGAAACGTGAAATAAACATATCATTGAATGTTTGACGAAAATCCATCACAGGATAAGAATGTAATCTTTTAAAATTGTAATTTTGTGACATCACGTGCGAGGTGCTCTTTCATATGTTGTGTTCTGTATGATTCGATAAATTGCTTGTTTCTGTTTTTTTTATGAAAAAAATATGTTTTAACATAGAGGTACGTTTGTGAAATCTTGTTTACGCATGAAATGAACAGGTAAAATGATGCATATTCTTTTGATTAAAAATAACGAGTACACAACATATTGGTAAGCTACTCGCACATGACGTCACAAAATCAAAATTTCAAACAATCGTATCTTTCTTATCCTTTGACGCACTTTCATCAAAGTTTCAATTATGTTTCCTTCATAATGCTGCTTTAATTAAAACCAACTTCATTTCAGAGTCGACTATCTCTTTCCAGGGACCATGTAAACATTGATGCTAGTTCGAGACAGACCGAGGCGGGGAGGACGTTGGTCTAATTGATGAGAGACGTAAGATAATAATCTTGGCATTGGTGTTCGCGTTGGTGTTAGAATTGATACAGCTCTGATGGTAGGTGAAGACAGGTCTATTTATTTATTATTTATTCAATTGTTATTTACATTTACAGGGTAGTCTCATTCAGAGCCCAAGGGCCTGCTTTACAGGCACGACAAGAGAGCCCTGTAGATATACAAACATATGTTGATGTACATAGTTTGCTACAACATTGAGAGTAATACGTAATTAACCATATTTAATCAAAATAAACATGATTTAAAATCATGACAATTTCACCACACATACACACACGCATCTTATACGTCCAACATAACAAGATAATCTAATGTACTAATCGAATTTGTCGTTTAAATGTCGATAATGGGTGAGAAAGTTGTACACTAATTGGCAGTTTCTTGAACAAATAACATGCTATGTATGCAAATGAACTATTTTTTTTTCTTTTTTTGTGGCTGTGGAATAAATAGAGGACTATTCAAGGTTTATCTAGTTAAGTACAGGGTGTCGTAAAACGAGAGGGCTGAAGTGCGAAGGTGATAAACTATTCTAGATTTTGAACACTGCAACATAATAAACCATTATAACTGGTACTTTAATCTCCCTTCTATAGACTGCCACATCAATGAACTTAAGATTACAACTCTTGGGGTTAAGTATTCAGCCCATAAGGCACATTGCCTATACTCTGAAGTGTGCTCTGAGGCCTTTGGAGTTTTAACAAATGAGTTTTAGAACAGTTCCCACAGGCTGTCGCACAATAACCAATTTGAGGTAGCCTAATACTAAAGAAAAATACAATTGAATAAGAAGGTCCTTTGTCAAGAACTACCGAATTCTTCTTATACATTATATTATATTTGTTTGCTAATTTGACAAAATTTGCACAGTCCAGCAATTTTGTCATAGCGGATTTGAATGTCAAATTGTAGCGAGCGCTGCACTTCATGAAATACATCAGCCTGGACTTAGCATTTTTGCTTAGTGTAGTAGTTTCTGCTTGACAGCGTTGGTGATGGAGTCCGAAACAGTAAGCTGGTTTTCAACTTCAACATGGAATGTCTGTCAACTCGATGTCGTCAATGTCGGATGGAGCTAGAGTAAAAGGCTGTGTCTTGGACGCTGGCCCCGGGCCAGGGTCGGCTATGTTTGCTGCAGCAGTCCGTTTTTGGTCGGTCAGGTCTGGGCATTTTGTGAAGTATATTGCGGATCTATTGTAAACTATAGTAAAGGCGGAGCGACAGTTTTAACACGTCTTACATCCATCGATGAACACGAAGAGACCAGTAGGAGTAGGCAGTAGGTAGGAAGAGTGTTGATCTCCTCATTTGAGATGTAAGATAGTAGTATTGGTATCGGTCTTAGTGCTGGCACTGATTTGATGTAAGTGAGAACAGTTCTAGTCGATGGGAGTGCTGTCTCCTGATGACAGACGTAGTATATTGGTATTGGTATTGTTCTTAGTACTGACACTGATTTAATGTAAGTGAGGACAGGTCTAGGCGGTGAGAGTGTTGTCTTCTGATGAGAGACGTAGTATATTGGTGTTGGTATTGTTCTTAGTACTGGCACTGATTTAATGTAAGTGAGGACAGGTCTAGGCGGTGAGAGTGTTGAATTCTGATAAGAGACGTGTGTGTGCATGCCAAGTTGGCCGGATATTAGTCGGTGACGGTGGTCGATGCTAACTCAGGCGCGTCCCATGGAACGAGCAGGAGGCATCGCCACCCATCGCGACGAGTGACTCGGTGCGGGTTTCTCGAACGAATAACAACTCTAAACTCAGCTCTAAGTCGGGGAGCGCTATCAGGGCTCCAATCGTACGAGTCCCGATATGCGTATTCATGTCGTGGCGGAAGCCGATGTTGCGATCATCGCCAAGCGAGGATGATGCATACATGTACTGGCATACACGAAGCTAGAGATGGCACAGCCCAAGTTGGAGTTGTCATTGCCTGTGGGAGAAACCTGCCCCTGGTCGAGACAAGCACTTGGCGGGAAAGAGCTGTCCTGTATTACAGCGGCCTCGCATAATGCGACGGAAGAGGGTTGACGGGATCAGCTTTTGTTTTGATCAGATCGTTCAGACGTAACGCGGCTCTAACACTGGGTATCTCAGCTCAGTCCTAATCGCTGGTGAGTCGCTCTGATATTCGGATTAGGACGCTCTCGTTCTTCCCTTTGTCGTCTGATTGGGTGGCTAGTGTTTTCAAGATTAGCGTCCGCAACAAGCAGACAAGACAGTATCGCCGATTTTCCTCCGTTAAGGGGAAACAACATAATCATGATAATGATTATCTTTCTACTGGAGAACGATATTAGTTGTTTTTCCAACTTTGAATGTTTTTTTTTTTGGTATGTTATTTAACTTTATTTGATAGAATGCTGACATTGACAATGGGGAATAAAAAGGTTAAAGTTGATGAAGTTAAACTTTCATGTCACAAAGCATTGTAAGCAGACTTGCTATAATTATTTTCTAGATGATTATGCTCTAGCATGGCTTGCGTTAGATGCCACAAGAGAAAGGGGGAGCATTGGTTGATTCACATCGATAATAGAAAGCTTCCGGGGCGATATTTCCACGGCTAAATATATGGGGGCGGCTGACAACACCCTCCCCCCCCCCCCCCACCCCCCACCCCTCACCCCCACCACTTCTCCTTATTGTGGCTCATCCGTTGACAGTTTAGGAAGTGATCGAAGCTGCTTGTCGTTCATCGACAGACATGATCGCCTGACACCAAGCCACTAACGGGGGCGCGTTGACATGAGAGAGACAGTCCCGAGATCGCGCTCATGATTGCTGCGCGGCTCGCGAGGGTCTCCTTTCAAGATGCTGGAGATTTAGCCTGGTCGCGGAGGACCGAGGAGGGCGCGGTATCTATTCCGAGCATCGGCTGCCGTTTGGACATGTCAGATGGCGAAGATGAGCACTCTGTGCGACGGGTGCGTTCACATCGCCTAGCTAGAAATAAGGGAATAGTGTGAACGGCTCGTCATGGTGTCCTTAATAGTGATTCCTATCAAGCAGTTCAGGCAAACCACCTTCACGGGCATGTGCAATTAGGACGCCATTGCTGTAATATCTTCATTTCCCTGTTCTTTTATTACATTGTTTATGTGTTGATTAACACGCGATTAATCATAGGAAAGTACTGTAGCAAATAACAATGTGAATTTCCATACAAAAGTAGAATTTTATTCAAGTTATTAATATTACCCATATTTCTTATTTTAAGAGATGCTAAGGATGATAGTATTATATCGCAATCATAACTGAGATAACTTGTGAATTAGATATAATCTCATCAATTCTTTTATATCATTAAGAATGTTATAGGCAGAATGAAACACCGTCAATTAGTAATGAAATGTATATCTTTCGAAATGTTTGGCCCGAACAATTTGAGGATTTGTGATTTAATGATTAATTACTCCAAATGTGGATAATTTTAGGGCAAATAACTTTCAGTAAGTTTCTAAAATGGACAAAACGTGAGTTTAAGACCATTGGTAAGAAGATTGCTCACGATCACCTTTTGAAGTCGTTTTTGTCTTCCCAGTACAGTATACTCCCTTTAATAATGTTATAAGCAGAATGAAACACTGTCATGTAGTAATGAAATGTATATCTTTTGGGAAGAGTAAGACAAGCTAGTTTCACCCGACATATATCAGCCGGCTTAGTTGCACCACTGCGATTCGCGATTACTTTTATATCCGATAGCCGTATGTCCGGAATATCACATAGGTTATGCTGGGCATTCGGAGGGAGTGTATGGTGATTGGAGGAGGGGAGAGGGGGAGTGAGAGTCAGAGAGACAAAGACAGACAGACAAACATAGACAGAGACGAAGATAGAGAGTGAAAGACGAAAAATGTAAAACGGAAAATTGTATATACAGAGAGAGAGAGCAAGCAACGGAGAGAGAGGGGAGAGAAAGGGTAAAAGAGAGGGGGGATGATAGAGAGATTGTGTGTGTGTGCGAAAGATAAAGAGATGAGGCCTTTTCTATTTCTCTTTGAGATATTGAAAGGAGCAATCAGGGCCATCTATAAACAGCAGACCAGATGATACACTGAAATGAATGATTAATCAAAATGAGTTGATATCTACTTAAGATCAGTTTACATCTACTGTAGATCACATAAAGAAACCATAGGATGGAAGAAATACTGGGCTCCGATCTAAATTTACCCCGCCTCTATCTTATCCATTTTAAGTTAATCATGAACCAAAACAAGGACAAGTACCGCTACTGTTGATCTATGCGGCATAACCATGTTATTTGTTCGGGGGGAGGGGGTAGGTGTAGCAGGGGTTTATTGAATCGCGAGTAACTGTACAAACACTTGTACCCCATTGTGCGTCCACTCAAACGGATACTATGTTTTCTTCGGGGGTGAGTCTTTAAACATCTATGTATCCCACACGCACAAAAGAACACGTTGATTAACGCCAATGCCACAGAAAAAAAATGAGTGCTGTGAAAATATGTAAAACATTGTTAGATTTGTTTACAAAAGGAGAAAAATACGTGACAAGAATCTCAACATGAATCCCTTCAGAGCAGTTTGCATGTATTCGCACATGACTATGCAGACCACCTGTCCATTACTACCGCTTTATCTGTTTCACTTGTGGAGGGGGGATCCTCTTACCCCTCTACCCCGGACCATCAGCCCGGCTGATCAAGGCCCGCCACTCGGCTCGAGTACTGAATGCCGATCCCAGCTCTTCTTGCGTATCCTCAATCCACTTGATTAATTTTGCATTGCCCAAGGACTAAACACTTCATAAACAATCAGTCAATCTCGAGACATTAAACAGTGTTATGTAGGCTCCTCCTCGGTTTATTTCTGTCTCCTGGGCGAACGGGCTTGACGGCTATATAGACAGAGGGTGGTTTGGCAATCAAGAGAGGCGGGTTGGGGAGGGGTGGGGGAAGGTGGTGGGGATGCATAGCACACAACATACACACCTTTAGTTGGCTGGGGATAACACCTCGAAGTGGCAATTATCTTGATGTTCTATGCAAATTGAGGAAGCGAATAAGAAAAGAGATTTTAAAATATTGAGAAAAAACACCAGAAGAAGAAGATGAAGAGCATGAAAAAGAATTCCTGACTTTCATTTTACCTTAATGCATTATTCAACGTATATTGTATCATAACGACCCTGCCACTCTTTCACCACACACTGAGTGTTGTATATTACAAGATCAACCTGAGACAGCGGAAACGTTTCACTAGTCATAATCTTCAAGGCAAGGTTCCGTGAACGAGGATGGAAACGACCAAGTGATGCAATTTTGCTTCCCGCCATGCACGGTCACGCTTCGTGTCGTCTGCTGAGCACGAGTAACTCAGCTTGATTCAGTAGCGACACACTGCTATCATGGATATCAAGCGATATACAAGCTGCTGCATAATGGTGTCATAGATGTGTCAGACATTTCACCACTCAGGAAGATCCGACGCGTCAGAACACTTTTCCTAGAGAGGACTTACATATTTGTGTAGTGATTTCGGGATAAATGTGATTCGTTATCATGCGTCTTTGCTGATACGGTGTGTTTCGGTTGATAATCATACTAAATATGCTTAAGTGATTCGTGTTGCAAGTTGCTCTTGTAGAGCCTAATATAATCTTACATTTGATTCCAAGACGATCAGATCATGTTCTACTACAACATTACACACAACAACTACAACACTAAGAGAGACAGACAGACAGACAGACAGACAGACAGACAGAGAGATAGTGCTAGCACGCTGGTGGAAAGGTTGGAATTCAGAAGCCTCGGGCTGAGAGGCTTTGGCAGAGTCCATGATGTGATGGTGAAACTGTATTCCTTTTGGAAACACACACATCCACACACACACATACACACACACACACACACACTAACAAACACACACACACACACACACACACACATACATTCATACACATATACACACATATACAAACATACGGGCCTTCGCCAATCGGTGGATAAACAAACTAACGCACACACACACGCACACACCACTGTAACCACTACCTGATTGGTCCCTTTAATCCTGTGCCTGTGATGTGTGCGCACGGCACCAAACACCGTCCAATGGCGGGATAACATCGGCGTGGCTCCACGGTGTGATATGGAGATGGGTCCGACGATTGGGTTCGCTGAAACGCAGACTATGGGTCGGTAAGGCAAGAATGTCATTACGCGCCAAACAAGTCTGGCTACCTTCTTAAATCTGTTTATTACCTGTTTGGAAAGAAGAGAGGGAGGGTGCGTTTGTGTGGATGGTTGGTATGTGTGTTTGTGTGTAAAGGAGGAGGGAGAGAGAGAGAGAGAGAGAGAGTGTGTGTGTGTGTGTGTGTGTGTATGTGTGTGTCTGTCTGTCTGTCTGTCTGTCTGTCTGTGTTTAGGTGTAGGTAAGTGTGCGCATACGGAATTGCGTCGAAAACAATAGAACAACGGAACAAATTCATTGGTCGCGTAATCGTATTTACAGCGAGACAACGGAATAATACAGCTGGGTCGATGTGTATATAGCGTCGCTGTCACGGCAGGAAGTAAATCGGCTAAAGCCTAAAGACACTAGTACGTTTATTTATTCATTTCACGTTTTATTTAGACAGGGTAGTCCTTTCAGTCTCGAGGACTGCTTTCCAAAGGAGCCCTGTGATGTCCATGCAAAGCGCACTCTTATATTATAAGTTATGTTCCCTTCGGTAAAATAATGTTCATTTTTATTGCAGGATAAGAGCGAACATCAGATGACGCTCACACTACCACTGTGGAAATACATGTATGCGATAAATTCTGAAATAAATCAATGTCAGCTTGAATGATCCGCTAACACACCCTTTCTTGACGATGGTTATCCGGTAAAAGAGAGAGAGGGGGACGGGAATGTGGATAGGGAGAGATAGACATACAGAGAGATAGAGGTATGCAAGGAGAGAGGGGGTGTTAAAGGGGAGGTAGTCCCATTCCTAAACATTTTGCGCTCTCCCTGACCTTCCTCTATTCGCCTGTCACCTACACACATTTTGGAGAGAGGGCAAAAGAGAGACAGGCAGACAAAGGGGGAGAGGGGAAGAGAGAGAGAGAGAGGGGGGGGGGGGGTGTCGAGGGGAGGTTGGCCCATTTCTAGACAAGTGACTTCACTCTCCCGGCCTACCCTCTATGTTCACCTTCACACACCTTTTCGGCGACATCCTACCCAATCAGCGCGCTCAACATTCATGCCTCTAACTTTACGTCACATTGTTATGCATTTATGCAAACAATGTCAGGGAAAGCCAGAGGCAGTTATGCAAATTAGACCCGCATACCTACATCGGTACACATCCACTGGCATGCGTGTAATCTGGCTAGCGGCATGACTTACTTCATCGTTAATATACTGGCATAACTTCAGAATTGGTAAGGTGGCAACACGCTGGAAAGAAATATCACTCTGTGTGAGAGAGGGGGAGGAGCAGAGAGAATAGTATATTTAGAGAAAAGGCGAAAGAAAGGGAGAAAGGGGGAGAGAGGGGGAGAGAAAGGAGAAAGGGAGAGGGAGAGAGAGAGAGAGAGAGAGAGAGAGAGAGAGAGGAAGAAGTGGGCATAAAAGAGGGTAAAGAGAGCGGGGAGGAGAGAGCGAAAGAAAGAGAGAACAAAATGTCTCCTCTTTCGCTATATTAGTGCAGATTTTTATTGTAATATACGTTTTTCGAATTGAATTGGACAGATGTACACTACATTGCGAAACAGCGTGAGTTAATTTCATGATGTTATTGAAAATTGTCAATACATGTGCAATGCCACGATTGAATTGAGTTGAAAGAAATTTATTGACATCGTGATTAATGGTATTTTGTCACAATCATTTATTTTCAGCTCAGATATAATACGATTTCATGGACATGAGATATGACAAGAAATCTGTACACATAGATCATTTATCATTTATCTCTTCAAGCGTATGTGCTGTTGTTATTTATTAATATCGTGGTTTATATATAATTTACAACCTACGTATTGATTTGTAGGTATCCGATGAGAGATGTATTTCAAATTATACGATCGGATTAACATGTCCTTACTTTCATTGACAAAGAGAGGTTAAAATGTCCTCTTCAAAATCTCCTCTTATTGATTTTGCCTTCAACGAATAAGAAACCACAAAGATGCAATATGAAGACGCATAATGTCTACTTCTTACCAGACATGCCAGATGGCTCTTAATGCTTGACTGAGACTCTTAGTAACATCCTCCAGCTTTTAATGGAACTCACGATTTACTTTTGATTAGTCTAATCGGTCGCTCTTGGCGCTTACTGTACAACGGAAACAAGAAAACTGATACTTTAGAAGCTGTCTTTTCCATCCCTGCAGTGATTCGTGGTAGGGTTCAGATAGTATAGCAACCACGACCATGAACTTAGTTGTATTGCTAACGGCACTGGTTGCCATCATTAGAGAAATTGGTTTGACCAGCTCAGTTTGGCTATCATCTCCCTGGATGATGCTTGTCGATGTCCATTTTTAGAATAACGAAAATAATAGTAATTGCTGTACGGGGCTAAAGATAAAAATAACACTGTGTGAATATCAAATCACTTTCTTTAAATCATTTGCAGGAAATGAAATCGAACTACAGGTTGCTTAATATTAGCGTTACGGAACTCATTTTAACGCCAAGAAAGTGATGGTTTCCACGTTATATTTACTTCTTTTCTTGATATACAGCATGTTTTTGTCTGTCGACTTAATGAAATGAGATCATTAAACACCATACCAATACGATTTGTAGGTTTAGAGCGGAGTGCTCGCTCTACAGTTGACCGGCTCAAGTCATGTCTGGTATTGCAGACTACATCTCTCGCTTGTTGTTATTATCATCCAGTCTCCAGATGTTGCGACTTGCGACTATGACTTGATTGGTGCGAGAGATAATAATGCAATGATGCTCTGCCAAAATAACGCGCGAGTCTTCAGGCGTTTCGATTAAAGGATGCCTCCTAATGCTCCGTCCACGCGGTAGTGGTGTGCCGTTGCGGTTCCCCGCCGGCACTTTACGGAAAGGCTTTTCCGTCGCGGCCCTTTACGCAAAAGGCTTTTCCGCCGCGGCACTTATATACGCAAAGGCTTTTCTGCCGCGGCACCACCTGACAATCATTCACCTAGTGCATTATGAATGCAAAGGCGATTTTCTGTCCGCAAGAAGCGATAACTCGTGTGAAATGCCTTAAGAGAGGTGTAATTATGACAAGCGGCAACGGCATATTTCGTCAGTGTGAACGTGGCCTATAACACGTGGTCAACATGGTCAAGTGGAGAGAGGCACAGAGAGGAGGGGATTGAGTTTGTGGGTTTGACACCACCTACACACACCTAAAGGGAGAGATGGGGTGGGTGGAAGGGGGTGTATCAACATGGGAAGAGTGGGTGAAGAGAGGAAGATAAAGAGGGGATGAGGTAGAGAGAGAGGAAGTGAGTTACGCATGTAAGAGAGTGAGAGAGAGATATCGGGAGATATAAGGGAAAGGAGAAACAGTTGACGCCAAAAGCTTACATACACCCATGGAATTCAGTGAGATTTGTTGGGTTGCCAAACATCGTAAAATGTACTATATCTTTAGAAACATAAATACTACCATGACGAATTTGGTATCAAATGAAAGGGCGTATTAAGCTTTTCACATGATTGGAATGCCGTTGGGATTGAATTATATTTCAGATGGAATTTTCTTTGAAGAAAAAATTTAATATTTATGCCAAATGTATTCTATTATTTGCTATTATATTTTCAAACATCGTTTCATAGAAATAGATAAATGTCAAATATCTTATTTATGTTACATTTTCTATCATGATATGTCACCACTGAACAAAATGTGTAATCTGAAATGTTTGTGATAAGAAGTAACTCGCACGAATATGAAATGCTCTTGTCAAGTTTTTATTTTTAATTTATGAAGATATGATTTATTTAAGATATGAAGATTTGGGGGAGAAAATGGCACCTAAGTATTTTCAGCTTCTGATGACAAAGCAATGTGACGGAGGGGCATGACATACACACTTGTTTGATATCAAATTCGTCATGATAGCACAAATATTTCATAAGATACAGTCAATTTTATGATGTTTGGCAAGTGTCAATTTTTCTTTAAATTTCCTGGGTGTATGTAAACTTCTGGCGTCAACTATATATGGACATGTACAGTACATGAATATGGCAATGGGTAGCACAATTCAAATACATGTAAAAAGGGAGATATGTAGAGACGGAAGACAGATGAAGACAGGAACGAGAGAGGGGCAGAACGCGATATGAAACAGAAGAGGAAGAGCGTGATAAACAGAAAGAGATTGATAGAGAGAGAGAGAGAGAGAGAGAGAGAGACAAACGTGTAAAGAGAGAAAAATAGAGGGAGACAAAAATGGATAAGGTAAAGTCCTTACTTATCTAGCACAGCTGAGCACCTGTTCCGTTGCATTGTCCTACATCTTGTGGTAGACAGCTCTGGTTGTCACTCATTAGTTGTTTCTAGAACGGGTAAACACGACGGCAACGTTTCCAGCTGTCTTGAACAAATTTCTCTTTGGAGTAACCATCTGCATGAAATCTGCATATATATCGGATTCTTCTATTGAGTGGAAATCGTGGGTAAAGTCTTTACGCATACCTCGCGGGAAAATTTGGCATTTGTATTTCAGCCGCTTCATTTGAAATCTCTCCGTGGATATCAATTTCCTACCCGGTCTTGGAATTGAATAGTTTGACTAAATCCCGTTTGATCCACCCCCCTTATACACACCCACTTACTAACTCATTCATTCACTCACTCCCACATAGACAAGCTTTTTTCCTTCTTTTTAAAGTTTGTTTTATTCATTACTTAATTTAGGAAATTGTACATTAACACGAAATAAAGGTACATCTTAATTTCAATTTAAAGCAAAATACAAATGTAGCATGCTTATAAGCAAACGTATACACACAGACTATATATAACCATGGACCCTACCACGTCCATGATATAACAGAAAGCTGGGGCATATCGACCATATCAGAAGTAAACAGTTTAAACGAGCCGAGACTTTGTCTGTTTGTGGGGAATAATCAAGCCTAGCACTGGTGAAGCTTTGAATACCCATTATATATACAAATTAACAAACATACACATATAAGGTAAATCATTATTTGCACTTATTCACACACACATATACAGTTGTCCTCAAAATTATTCATACCCTTGTTAATTTTTATGATTTTTTTATTTTTGTGATGAAATGAATGCATTTTGTCAAGTGTGTATATATCAGTTATATGTGACCAACATGTGAAAGAATAACAACAATACACAATTCAAGAAATTCATCATTTCAGGGGTATTTTATTCATGGATTTTCAAAAAATGCCATGTTCAAAATTATTCATACCCTAGGTTTACTGAGTCCAATGTCTTTCTTTAATAGTCAATAGCATAGCCTTTGTTTCTTATGACTGCTTCTAGACGGTTCTTGTACGTGTCCACAAGCTTCCTGCATGTCTTCTGGGGGATGTTGGCCCACTCTTCCTTGGCAAAAGCCTCAAGCTGGGACAGGTTGGTCGGTTTCCTAGCCAACACTCTGGTCTTCAAGTCTCGCCACAAGTTCTCAATTGGATTCAGGTCAGGACTCTGACTTGGCCATTCGAGGACGTTGACATCATTGTCCTTGAACCATTTCTTCACTACCTTGGCGGTATGTTTTGGATCATTGTCCTGCTGGTACTTCCAATTAGGGCCAAGCTGGAGTTTCTCAGCGGATTACTTCACGTTTTCATCAAGGATCGTGATGTAATCCTCCTTTCTCATGATTCCTTGGACCTTGACGAGGTTGCCTGTGCCAATGGAAGAGAAGCATCCCCATAGCATTATGTTTCCACCACCATGCTTGACGGTGGGCACAGTGTTCTTTGGAGTGTATGCTTCTCCTTTTTTCCTCCAGACGTATTCAACATTCATATGGCCAAATAACTCCAACTTTGTCTCATCAGACCACAGGATGGTTGACCAAAAGCTGGAATCTTGCTTTAGATGACCTTTAGCAAAGGCTAGGCGAGCCTTCAGATGCTTCTTCCTGAGCAGCGGGGTCTTCCGAGGCCTACGTCCATGGAGACCTCCTCTGTGCAAGACTCGCTCAATAGTGGACCGTGACACCTTCGTCCCTGCCTGGTCAAGCGTTCGAAGTAGGGCCTTGGTTGTGGTCCGGTGGTTGTTGTTGACCTCTCGGCAGATTTTCCTGGCAAGTTTGGGGGACACCTTTCTCTTCCTGCCACGCCCACAGAGGTTTTTGACAGTATTGAACTTCTTGTGCTTGTTGATAATGCTCTGCACGGTTGCCACAGGGACATCATATTGCTTCGAAATGGCCTTATAACCCTTTCCTTCAATGTGGGCACGCACAAGACGTTGCCGTAGGTCCTCACTGAGCTCCTTCTTCTTGGCCATGATGATCAGAAACTGAGAATGACCAGAACATGTTTCCTCTATTTTAAGTCTTATGGAAAGATGCTATGTGTTTGACAATAGTTTAACATTTGGTCAACAAAAAAGGTATTTAATCCATTGGAACATCTTGAAATAACTATAGGACAAAGATTAACACATTCTCAGGAAAGGAAAACAATGGATACTATGAAGAAAGAACATTTTTGTTGAGGTATTGTCAGGGGTATGAATAATTCTGAACATGAGGGAAAAAAAACTTTTGGACTTATCTATTATTATGCAAATGAAGTTTAGCCAACTCATATGTGGATTTGTGCATAGCAACAAGTAGACAAAAGATACATAGGAAGTACCAACATAATAGCTTTTACAAGGAAGAATCTAACAAAGACTGTTATTTTCAATGGGGTATGAATAATTTTGAGGACAACTGTATATACATACACACACACGGACGCGCATACGCACACACACACATACATACTCTCCCTCGCTTTCTAGCGCCATTAATGATTATCCTCGTTTATCAACAGTTAAGGATGCTAAAACGCAGCTAAAGAGAAACTATTTTTAACCGTTGATTTGCACTGGATGAGTCGAGCTGTATCCTCCTTGCTTCATCCAGCCGATGCTCTCTGTCCCACACTTCTTATCCCGCCATACTCATGGCTGATTTCCTAGTCTCTCGTCACATTGTATCCCGCCATACACCGTGCGCTCCGATCACGATTCGACGAGACAGAGCGGTTCTGATTTCGTCGCCTCCACCGTTTAAACGCGCACTCGATCTTTGCAAAACGGTAAGTGGTGGGTATGTCATTGGTCATGAAATCTCCACGCCGCAGAAGAAATTAGAGGAAGAAGGAGAAATTAGAACGCAACAACGATAATAAGTAATATTGAGAAGAAAACAAAATCCCGAATTGAAAATGCTTCAGCAAGGATAACATTACAACGGAGAGAAATAAAAACAACGGGCGAAAACAGTTCAATAAAAAGTGGGAGAACTAGTTAGAGAAAACCGCTGCTTGAGCAGGTCGAGTCTTGGTCGAGAAGAGGAAGTGTGCCGCGGGCTGTCTAAGGTTGCCCCCTGCCCATCCATAACTGTCCGAGTCACTGTCGCGCCTGTCCCCCCGGTGAAGTGTCTTTTCTTGAAACACAAGGTTATTGATGAGAGGCTTGGCGGTGGTCAAATCGATCTCACCCGCATTTCATCTCTTCTATCCCGTACCTCATCTGTACCCCATCCACACCCCTCCCCCACCCCACCCCTTCCACACACACACACTCAAGCCTTTTTTTGTGTGTTCGCCTCCTTCTCGCATTCTGTATTCATCCAGACCCATACTAAAATAGAACCTTTCTATCACTTCCCCCGCCTCTCTCTCTCATCCCCTCTCCCTCTCACCCCTCTCCCTCTCGCTCCACCCCACCCCACCCCCTCTCTCTCTCTCTCTCTCTCTCTCTCTCTCTCTCTCTCTCTTCTCTTCTCTTTATTTATTTTCTCTGTGATCTTCTCTCACAATCATTACTCTGGCTGATATATATTTTACCCCCCTCCCGTTCCATCTGGACACGAGAAAGTTGAAGACCCAAACACGTGACATCCTGTCCAAAGTCACGTGATAGTCACAGCTCATCGCCCGAGAGCTAATTACGATAGATGGACATACAGATTCAGCTGCCACGCCTGCCTTAAGATCACGATAATTATCATTTTGATGTAAACTGCACGCATGATTTCCGGTCTGTTTGGAATCAGATCTACACAAGGGTATCGTCCGTTTCACTTTGCTGCATTAAAATTAATGACATGTGCATTAAAACCCCGACCTTCCCGTATTATTGTCTCCATCGTATTTTACCGACTCAATTCTCCAGCATTTCTGTGCTAACATGCACTCGCTATACCACTTTACATGCAAATTTGATATAGATGATGTTTAACCCTCCCATTACCAAAGGGTGCATGCAATTCATGAGAAGCCAATGGGCTTTTCCTGGCTTGGTACTGAGGGGTTGCTCCTGCTTTCTACCATTGCTGCTGGCCCCCAAAATAATTCAAGGATTTCATAAGTTTTAACGTAACTGCAAAGTACGCGTTATAACATTCACCTGCATTTCGTGATTTAGTTTTAATGGGTGGAATGCACCCTGAATATATGTCTTGTTGCTTGTCAGACAAACCTCAGACAGGTTTTGGGAGATACCATTGAGATGATTGATTAGAGAGTGTTAGATTGCCAGTGACTGTGACTGTGACTGTGACTGTGGCTGTGACTGTGACTGTGACTGTGACTGTGACTGTGACTGTGACTGTGAATGGCAGCTGCTCTTAACTACTAGTATGCGCAGTTGCACCACGTCCACACTGATGTTACCATAGGACATGCTTATTACACGACACAGTCACAGTCACAGCCATGGCAATCTCAACTATCATGAGTATCTAAGAACGTATTGCACAACATTTGCATACATAACGAAAATGGTCTATTCTCCATTTGCAATTTGCAATGAGCATAATTCGTAAAAAGATAGTCGCCCGTCCCTCAAGAATGGGTATGTCAACTTAGATCCCTTCTCCATCATTAGAGTATGACGTGATGTTAGGTAACGAGGGGGAGAGGGAGAAGGGGTAGCGAGAGGGATCTACTGCATAGACGAGAGTGGGAGGGCCGGGGGGGGGGGAGCTAGGAAAGAAAAAGAGCGAGAGTCAAATGTCAGCTAAATTCTTTTCTTTTTTAGTAGAGTATGGCGTGATGTTAGGAGTCGAAGAAGATTCTTCCGAATCAGAAGAGCCCATCATAAAATAGACCATTCACACCTAGGCGATTTGACGCTGTCGCTCTCAACCTACAGTGTATGATTAACGTTTTCCCGTCGCGACGATGGAACAACACCGCCGGCATAAAGAAACCTCCTGATGAGGCTCTTGCTAATAGCGTGCTGTAGCGACAGACCTCTTCCATGTGGACATATACCGCTGAAAGCATTAGAAAAGGGTGTCGAGGGAGGGTAGGAATGATGTAGACTCACGTGACCGCTAAAGACTGTCGGTAGTTAGCTTTTGCGATGCCGTTGGGACGAGCAGTATTAAATATTTCTGTCTTTAGACAATATATAATGTTGGTAAGTCAGAACGTATACAGTAGTCTGCTTCCCACACCTCACAAACCACACCAAGTGTCTACCGACGCCTTCATGTGATACCACGGGAACGTGGAAGACGCGCGCGTGTGTGTGTGTGTGTGTGTGTGTGTGTGTATGTGTGTGTGTGTGTGTGTGTGTGTGTGTGTGTGTGTGTGTATGTGTGTGTGTGCCTGAGTGGCATTTTCAGTGTATGCCAACGTGTGTTTCTATGTATCTGTATGTTTTTTGCGTGTGTGTGTGTGTGTGTGTTTTAACACATGAACGAGGTATCAAAGAAAACTTTTGACATGTTTGAAAAATAATTAAAGATAAGTTACGACACAAATCATGCTGAATTTTTGAAAAGTGAAAGTCTTTCAATAATTATTCCAAGAATAAACATTGATGAAATATCACAAGACCTGCTTTGAAAAGAAAGACA
Source organism: Arbacia lixula (assembly GCA_963669155.1). Taxonomy (NCBI): domain Eukaryota; kingdom Metazoa; phylum Echinodermata; class Echinoidea; order Arbacioida; family Arbaciidae; genus Arbacia; species Arbacia lixula. The sequence continues at coordinate 16,666,114 of OZ022581.1, forward strand.
TCCTTTGACCTGATGATGTGTCAAATTTAGCTTGATTCGCGTTGAAACTTTCTTTTTATATTTTTTCAAAAGTTTCAAAATGTGTGTGTGTGTGTGTGTGTGTGTGTGTGTGTGTGTGTGTGTGTGATTGGGGTAGGGGATATGGTGTCAAAGAGGCTGATTTATGGGCGATCACGCATCCAAAGTGGAAACATCCACCCACGTCCCCCATCTGACCATTTCATCTTCTTTCGTCTTCAGGACTCCTCTAAAGGTCAGAGTCACAACGGCAGAATGTTTAAGGGTGCAAATTGATACCCCTCACGCCACCCCGCCACCCCCCCCCCCCCCCCCCCTCACCCGTTTTTCACCGTTTTAATATTGCATCCTCTACCCACGCCCACCTTCATCGCTCACTCTTTAACTGGCTTTCAGTCACCGTTCGAGCGGATATGCGTGCCGACATAGCGACACTCGTGCAGAATTAGATGTCACTAGCCAGAAGTGATCCGCAGCTTCGCTACGATGATGGCAGATGTAACAACGCGCGCTCGCACAATCACAAGGGCGCTAAACCCTACACGTGCCAGTTGTGGATTATTGCATCACCAAATACACACACAGCGAATAGAGCCGCACTTTGTACAGCACACAAAGGATTAAAGATAGTGATGATGATAGGGAAGTGTTGTAGTTTATAGAGCGAATGGGATGATGTTTCTTCGCGCTATAGAGGTCTTAACCAAGGTTTATGGTTATCCTCTCCACATGATGTTGATGCGCGTCAACATTCATGTGTGATATCGACGCAAATACCCGAGGCAACCACAAGAAAAACAATGTACTCCTTGAATGAATTCCAGTATATCCCTCTGAGAGTGCTACTGATTTATCTCCAGATAGATCGTTTGGGAAAATAGATCTGTATGATCTGGTTAGATCTGAAATATGAGATTTTGTTTGCGCTGTATTGTTCACGCAAAGGGTTGTTGTATGAATATGTGTTTGTATAATGTTTGTGTGTGTGCCTGAGTGTGTGTGTGTGTTTGTGTGTGTAGATGTGTGTGAATATATATATATATAGGCCTATATATATTTATATAGGCCTATATATATTTATATTGTCCACATATATATATGATTGTATATATGTATATGTATGTTTGTATATATGTGTGTGTGTATGTGAGAGAGAGAGGGGGGAGAGAGAGCGGTGGGTAAGGGTATGGACAGAGACGACGAAAGAAGATTATAGATAATAAGAGAGATAATAGTGCATGTTAAGTAATGCAAGGTAGTTCCTTCAATCATGTAAATGGCTACTTTCTTTCGTCTTCTTCCTAGATGTATTGTACCTTTAATCTTTCCCATAATGACCAGTGTGTCCTGTCTCTTCCACTTGAACTCTTTTCTCTCTCCCTCACATGTTAATTCCTTCCATCTCCGACGCCATGCCCCACCCCCCTTCTCATCCCCTCTTCATTCCCTGTTCTTTCTCTTCATCTATTTATCTCCCCCCCCCACCTCCCCCCCCCATCTCTCTCTCTCTCTCTCTCTCTCTCTCTCTCTCTCCCTCTCCTTCCATCCCTTCCTCACCCATCCCTCTCTCCACATCCCCCTCCCCCTCCCTTCCCCTCATGCAATCTGTGCTTCTCTCTGTATTATAGATAGCTCCGTGTTATAACCACGCGAACACCCACGATATGACATGTCGACCGTATCACTCTACGTTGAGCCGGCGAATTGCTTGTACCGTTTTGCACGTAGTGCCCCCCGCGTATGCTAATCCAGTAGGTAGTACTCGGGATTCAGTTATCCGCGGGGATTCTCTTCTTCCTTCGCAGAATCCCATTATTTTCCACCAAAAAAAAAAGAGAAAAAAAACACGGATGCATGAATAAACAGCGTTATTTCCTATCAGTGTATGCCCTTTGACGTTATCTTGTCCGTATGAAATATTCATAAACTACTCGCCCACTTGCTCTATGAGGATTGTTTAACATGATCACGAGGTCTCCTTGACAGGTTTTCTTTGTAAAACAAGACGGTCGTGTGTATTTTTAAGTTGCACTAGGGATGTGTTATGGAAGGATATGAAGTCAACTTTCTTTCTTTGAACCCATGTGCAACACCACTGAAAAGTTGTGTGTTCTCAACAGGTGCTGTTCAGGTGTTTGAACAATTATGAACATTAATGTGTGGGAACGGCTTCTCAGAGAGAACAAAAGAAATGTACATTTCGCTTGTCCCTCTCTTTTGCATGAGCTTAACAGGTATCAGCAAACACAAATAAACAAGTTTTTTTCAAGTAAATTATCTCCGCTGTACGCAAACGCACACAAACACCGTTAACGATAATCATTTTTGGTTGAATCCCACGATTGCACAAGATGTCGGAAAGTGAAGAAATTTGTCAATTTTGTAGCTAGTACAAATATCACATATGTCCGAATTTTTAAATGATTCCTCATTACTTTTCGAAGCAAAAGCAGAGTAAAGGATCTACCATTATCTGCCCTTAACTTCCTTATAGTTTGCAAACAAATTTGTAAAAAAAAAAAAAAAAAAAAAAAAAAAAAAAAAAAAAAAAAGCTTCTAAAGACAAATGGGCAATAAAGGAAATTTCTTTTCAGGTTGACAACAGCTTAATGTCGGCCCGGCACATTGAACATCAAAATATTGTCATGATTATGGAATGCTTTTGACATTCATGAGCACGCTTTAGATCCCATACAGATGTTTGAATGTATTGTGATCGAGTTTCTTCTCCTTCCTAACAGCTCACTGGTTGAACTTGATTATGAGGCTCTTTCACATTAATTTTGTGTATGCGACAATATATTTTAATATTTTAATATATTTTTCGGCGCCGAAAAACTCATCAAGCAATAACATCGGCAACATTACAAGAGAAAGAATGAGAAGATATTCTTTGTAACACAATCATACCGAATTGTAAAGTGAATACATCCGTCATAAATGGCGAAATAATGGCTTTGAATAAATAAGCAATTATTTTCTGATGAAGAATTTAGTGGTAGAAATGGCGCGTAAATTGATTGATTTTTATATTGATTTTTGGAAAACCGTGTGAATGCGAACGGAATGAAGTTGAAGGGATTATGACGCACCCATGTAGGCTAGGTATAGTTCGACACCAGCGCATTAGCTTCCGCAGGTATGCCTACACACAATACAGGACAAGCCTTGATACTCGGTCACAGCCATAGGCATACCGCGCGATGTGTCCACGACGCGACTCGAATAGAGACTTTCCGAGTGCCGCGAGCGCGACTGTGACTGAGACCGGAATCTGCGTGTCATATTGTACCAGCCATGTGGACGTGACGCAATCGCGTTTGCATCGTATTGTTAAGAGCAATCTAAAACCCTCTATTTTTGGAGTGTTTTCGGGCGATGTACCCTATTCCATGCATTGAAAGTGTTCTTTATCATACTATTTATAGCTTGTGTTTAAAGAACTACCTTTAAGCATTGAGGATTTTGTTGAATGTTAAAATGGAATCCAAGGAGTATATTGATAGAATGCAAGGATTGTATTGATGGAAGAAATAGATTGGCCTATATTTTGTTGATACAATGATCGTTACAGGTATAGGTGAGTGTATAAATAATTTTATGTGATTCAAAAACGTCGTTCGATACATATACATACAGTACACGCATTATCTAGTCTTGCTAAACTAACAACCACGTGGATATATGTCTTGATAATAAATGCATTAACTATGTGATAGAAAAAGAAGTCAATGTTACATAAGTTCCTGTATAAAACAAAATGAACCCAGTTTCGAAATGCTTCCACCCAGAAACCACATCGCGCTGCAAATAGCCCACGAGTGTTTTTTTGCTAGCACGATGATCGATAACTGAACTACTATCGTCGCGTCAGAGAACGCGTGAAGTGATGCGAGAAGTGTGTTTTGTCCGCCATGTTTTCTTTGGCCATCATGGCCATTGCCCGTGTTATTTCGAGCCTCCAACAAAGCATTTGGCAAGGGAGGACAACATGTCGCTGGTCGTTCCAACGGGAGGAGGGAAAATGAAAATAATTGCACGACCTTGATGTATAGAGAATGGTGACTATTGGGTGTATAGTCACTCAGTTTTTCAATCTAGGTTATGATTTTCGCAGCATGCGTGCATGCGATGGGAAAAGCATCGTTTAGTTCGATATGACCCTATATCCTAGCGGAGGGGTATGGTGTGAAGTTTTTAGTGTATCACGTCGGTTTTCTTAGAGAGCGGTCGTGTCTAAGGGTAATGCTGCTGGATTTTACCGCCAATAACATGTTTTGTGTTAAAAAGGAGACAAACTCTCATCCGGATGAGCATCTGCATGCGGCGTTCTTGTGTCTTCTGAACTTTGTAGCTTTCTGCTGAGTTTATGTAACTCTCAGACCAGGCGGGTCTACCATTCCTGAGTCACATGTGGCGCCGTGTAAGTAAGAGGCCACTGAGACTGATGTTGGTTATCGTTCGGAACGTATTCCTCAATCCGCTACACTTTGGCGGATACAATTAGTGAGTGATGTCATTTTACTTTTCCACTTGTCATAGTTAGCATTTTGTCTTTGCATTGTACCACATCCGTACATTATCTTCCAGTCACGATTGGTTATGTTAACCCTTTGATTGCTAGATAAATGGCTGGTCAATGGGTTTTGTATGCATTGCTAATGCAAATACGCATCAATGGTGCATAAACAGTTAACTTAGCAAATCATATAATGTAGTAGTTTCGTTTATTATCGGCCCATCTGTTTTCCTAATGCGCTTTCCTGCGCCAAGCATTCCTCCTCCCCCTCATTCTATTGCTTCCATTTATTCATTTACCTTGATTTCCTCAGCAGCTAGTCGTATTTTGAATATTTTCTCTTGATCTTGATCTTATTCTGGTAGTCCTTTTTTGGAAACGTCTTATCATCACTTACCGCGTGTATCTTAATTTCCTGCGCTTTTTAAGTCAATTTGCATACTACCGCGGTACAGATGCTCAAAATACTTATTTATAAATATGTTAATATCATATTCATATTTCGATTAAATTCACCTCCATAGATTTCTATCCCACGTTTGTCGTGACTAAAAATAGATTATAATTCACAGGGGATTCGTTTCGCAAGCATGGCAAGTGGCCCACGGTCAGCGGATAAAACGAGGTCATTTTAGTGCGTTGATGTTGAGTCTGTTAGTATTTATAGATACCTCTTTATCATACTGCAATTTATGAGAGTGATCCATCCAGAGCTTTTATTACATTACTAAAATTGTATGGGCAAAGCAATAATTTGCTCCCTCATATCAGATATCGACCTTTCAGGCATAATAAGTCGATTTATATAAGGCACGATGGAAAGAAAAAACAGCCACGTGAACATGTTATTGCGTTATTATGAGTTAAATATCCAATTATGTAAGACATCGTGATATCTATCAAGCAGGGGGGGGGGTGCGGGGGAGACTGGTAAAATGCACCATTCAAGCCTTATCACGCGTTGCACCTTTCATACCTCATTCCTTTTTTCCACAACATTTCGCTCATATCGCCCTCACACTCACACTCACACACAAGAGCACACAATCCGTCCATCCCACACCTTTCCCTACTACCGCCTGTGTCCCTTCCCCCTAAATCCACCCCCATCCAGAAGCGCCCCTTCCCCGCCCAAACCATCACATCTCTCCAAAGATCAAGTTTTCGAAACGATGACGTTCATCGTCCACCCTCACAACCCCCCCCCCCCCTCCCTCAAACCAACCACACCCCTACTAGTGCATTTCACCCTTCCAGGCCCCTACCCCCACCTCTCCCTCTTTTTTTTCAATACAGTTTTGATACGATAAAGTTCTCAGACATCCACCACCCTTAATCCTTTCCCCATCATTGTCAGTACCCCCCTCCCCCTTAACCCCTATCCCACCCCACCATCGAACACTCTTTTCTCTCAAGCCAGCTTTGATACAAGCAATCTCTCCAAAAACTCATTCGTCTTTTCCCTCCCTCCACCCCCCCCCCCCCCCCACCACCACCCTCAATCCTTTCCCTACTAACATCAGTGCCCACCTCCCCCTCTTAACCCCCTACCCTATACCCCACCCTACCTTTACATACTCCTTTCTTTCAATCCAGTTTGGATACAAGGAACTTCTCCGAATACTGTTTCTTCTTCTCCCCCTCCACCCACCCCGCCCTTTCCCGTGCCCTCGCCACTCGACCTACCTGTCCATGGGGACACCAGTGATACGGAGCACTAGCCAGCACGACGGCTCTGTTGACATTTCTGCTCCTCTGACATTTTGAGTCTCCGAGCAGGCCATATTGGAGTGGAATGCTTTGCTGGTCTCGACAACCAATCAAATTAATTACACAATAGAAATAACATAATGCACCCGCTATGTTATGAAGGGGGAGGACTCCGCAATATCGTGCAGCCCGAGATGGAGACGGAGGCTTGCCGCGCAATTGTGTGCTGTTTTCAGTTTGGACTGCCTGGTATACAGAGAGAACGTGGGTTCATTGCTAGGGTATCGTTCCTATTGACAGTACGATGTGCCTAGCTTGCCATATTTGTGGGTGATGTTTGACTCATCTTCTTGAAAATCGTCCATGAATCTCACTTATCAACATCAACTTGGATGATGACTTGGATGAAGTATTTTTATTTCCATCGTGTGTTTGGATTTTGCTGACTATTTCTATGGCTATATTGTTTTCGTCTGTATTCCATGAAATAGATCAACTTTGGTCTTCAATATCTTGACAATAAATTGTGAGTATGACTGGTTGGAATTCAACATTCAGCTTGATTAGCATGATTATCAATTGTATGGTGGTTTCGTTCATTATAATTATACATTGGGAACCATAACTAACATGCGATAATGAACACCCGCAGGTTCGTTCATGAATGTACTAGCGAGCATGCAGCGCACTAAATGACGTCATTATATATGTGATCATTCAAAGACACAAGATACATTCTGCAGTCCTGTCCGGATTTGGCGTCTTCCGTTATTTTGGTATAAATTTCGAGAGAGGTTTGTGGCCAGAAAACTGGCTATGTGTTTTCTGGAAAGACCAGTTTACGTGGGTTTCTGCACATAATGACTAAGCCTATGCTGAACCAATTTGGTACACATACTGTCAGATTCAGACCTAAGTGTATGTCTGCATGATATATTTTTTATTTACATATATATTTACATATATAAAAGTCTCCATCTCTTTTCCATTTAGTCTTTCACTCCCATGTCTACCTACCCCCTCCCACTGTCATGTCCGCCTATCTGTCTATCTGTATCTCCCACTCTCCCCCACCCATCTCTCCACTCTCTCTCTCTCTCTCTCTCCTCTCTCTCTCTCTCTCTCTCTCTCTCTCTCTCTCTCTCTCTCTTTCTCTCTCCCTCTCGTCCTCTCGTCCTCTTTTACTACTCCAATATTATGCCTCTTTAGTTGCTTTCTCACTTGCCCCTTTCAGCATGTTCAGCCTTCTCTCCACCCCTCCCCTTCCACCCTCCCCATTCATTCTACTTCCTCTCCTTCCACAAGGCAATTCCTTCCCCTCATTGATTCTATTGGCCTATATCTATTTTCTTTCTTCAGTCTCTCGCTCTTTATTCCAGCCGTTCTTTACGGACATCTTGGTTCATGCGTGACCTTTTCCGATTTCATCTTTGCTCACTCCCACTCTCTTTACCCTTTTCATCTGTGGTTCTAAACGTTGCACATTGTACTCCATTCACCGTCGTGCTCTCTTTAAGTCCCCCCCCCCCTCTTCTCTCTGTCTCTCTCTCTCTCTCTCTCTCTCTCTCCCTCTCTTTCTCTCTCTCTCCCTTTCACACTACCTTTCTTTCCTTTTTCTCTCTCCACCCCCCTGTTTTCTGTCTTTTCTCCTTTCCGATATTTCTCTCTCTGTATTGTTTTGATCTCACTCCCTCCCTCCCTCTCTTTCTCTCTCTCTCTCTCTCTCTCTCTCTCTCTCTCTCTCTCTCTCTTCTCTCTCTCTCTTTCTTCTCTCTCTCTCTTTCTCGCTCTTTCACACTCCCTCTCTCCACCTTCCCTCCCTCCCCATCTAGTCCTTCATCCCCATGTCCCTCTTTCCCTCTCTCACTCTCCTCACTTTTTTTCTTCCCTCTCTTTATACCTCTGTCTCATTCATATGTATTCACACAAGCTTTGAAATCATTCAACAGCTCCCACCAATATGACTATAACTCACATATCTCGGAGTTACTACAGTAATAAGGTCTCTTCTTCCACTTTCTCTAACAATGTGGCCGCCCTTTAACTTTCTACCAGAATTAGCATGTCTTCATTACTACCCCAGCTTTTACAATACAATTTTAGCTGTCGAAATACATGTGCTGGCTTTTGTGTAAAAAAAAATATACGGAAATTGATTTTTGCTTGCTCCAGGCTAAATGTTTCTTCTACGCGCTGTTTCGTATTGGACCCATCGGTTTCCCTGTAATGAAAAGCGAACAATGCCGTGGAGAAAATCCGAATCAAACGAGCGTGCCTCGTGGTCGTTAGTATTCTTGCAACGTGATTTCTTAGAGGTCGACCAATCAATCAAAGACTCGTCACAATCATCATTACTGCTTTCCTAGAGACAATAATAGGTCCTAAGAAACAAACAACCGCTGGTGTTAGTATTTTAATGAGTACAATCGAGTACTGATGAAGCGAGATTATACCACTTATGAGAGGGGAAGGTCATCATAGAGACGTGGGGGTGCAGGGGCGACTAAACGAATGAGAAGGGGAGAGGAGATGCGTTGGAAAGCTGCATTAGAAATACATGTAAATTGAACACACCAAACACAGACAGTAGTAATATCATAATATTTCAGGTGCAGGAGTGACCAGGGGTGAGGGGGGGGGGGGGCGACACCCTCACCGCCCTGCCCCCCCCCCTCTCGTACTCCGATTCTTCTCGACTGCTATGGCCCATGCTTCAGCACACGATCGCCCACATACTCCCACATGCGGAGAGTTTCACACTCTCTCTCACTCTCTCTCTCTCTTTCTCTCTCTTTCTCTCTCCTTCCCTTCCTCTCTCCATCTCTTTACCTCTATTATGTGTTATGCGCCTCTTTCTCCCCATCCCCTCTTGCACTCTATCTCCCTATACATATTTCTCTCTCTCTCTCTCTCTCTCTCTCTCTCTCTCTCTCTCTCTTTCTCTCCCTCCTGCTTCTCCCTTTTTCTTTCCCCATCGTCTGTGAGTTCCCCAATCTCACCTTTGCCTGTCGAGTCTAATCTAAACATGACCGCCTCGATATCAGAATGACTGAGAAATAAAGCCAATGTTTACTGTTCTGCTGGTTCAGCCTCGTGAAAATCGTTTGACCATGGCGAGAATAATACCTGCAGATGATAACAATGGTACTTGTGGAGCAATCATAGAGACATTTAGAGGTTATGAAAGCAAATTACCCCGGAGAAGACGTAAAAGTTAAAATTCAATTAACCTTTGTTCAAGATTTGAAGTTGAAGAGGTCGTGGGCTACATCTCAACAAAGCAGCCGTAATCATCGTAGAGAAGAAATCAATTCGCTGTTTCATTGTATTGTTTAGTGGTGAGGAATATACAAAGCTGGTACATAGAAAAGAAAGTTCCATGTTTTTATTTTCGCTCATTGCTTTCGTTTCACGTTCACGCAACTTTTGTGGGTTTTGCTTAGTCTTTGACTGTCCCACAATGAGTACCTGTCCATACACTACTTCATGGTCACTTCTTGATATTCACCCCAATCCGTTCCCCTTTTTTGCACATACAACTCTGATCCAGGCTGTCCCTTCACCGTCACGAATTCAAAATAATCTGTGCAGTTCTTAGTGGCATGATAAAGGTAAACGTATGCTAAATGTACATGAACTCCTTTTCTTCCAGGCTCCGTTCTGCCATGTGGGAATGGTGTGTAAAAACAATGTAAACATGCCTCAATGATACATAAAAAGTTAACTCTCTCTCTGTCAGACTCCATACGGCCCTATTGGAATGGTTTGTATCACCGGTGGACAAGTGGCTCCAAGGCGCATAAAGCGTTAAAAAATGTTCATTTTCCAATAACTCCCTCTGTGTCAGGTTAAACGTCTCTCTGTCATGTCTATTGGATTTATGTGTGTAACTGGTGCAAAACTGTGATTTTAGCATGCAGGAGGTTAAAGCAACACTATTGGTTTCACACGTGTCTAGATTTTCAATCTATGTACAGACTTATTGAGGTCTCTCGGTCCGTTACAGAGTGTGCCGCGTACGGTCTAGAGGATAGCACGCTCACACTCACCACACGTTCTCGAGCACGTCGATGGCGTCATCGTATTGGTGTCGTGCTTCTTTCATTCTGTCTGCGTCCTGCGTTTAGCCTCTTGAATCTTGAGAGACATCTCCAGTGATATGCGGGATCTTGTGTGGATACTGGGTGTCATCACTGAAGCATGGCTATGCACACGGACACGCACACGCATACACACACACACACGCATACACACACACATACACACACACACATACACACACACACATACACACACACACATACACACACACATACACACACACACTTAAACACACACACGAACGCACACAATACACCTCGCCATCCTCCTTATAAGTTACCTTTTTCCTATTCATTTAACCCTCATCTACTCATCTATAACCCTCTCCATCCTAGTTTCCTTTTCATCACCCCTCTTTATCACTTAACTCTCTCTCTCTCTCTCTCTCTCTGCTTTGCCTCTCTGTTTCTCTTTGCTCACCTGTCTATATATATATATATATATATAAAACGTCTATCCGTCTCTCACCCCTCCCCCCTCCTAAACACATCCATCCACCATTTTCTCTGCGCGACCCAACGACGCCAATGACGAAATGACCTGAAAACAAATCACGCGAATCACGTGTTACACCTTTGCTCAACTCGCAACGTTAATTGCTGAACGCCCCTTGGTGAGAAGTCTCCTCCTCCTCCTGCTCCTGCTCGTCCTCGTCTTCTTCCTCCTCCAGCTCCACATCCTCCTCCTCCTCTTCCTCCTCCTCCTCCTCCTCCTCCTCCTCCTCCTCCCCCTCCTCCTCCTCCTCCTTCTCCTCCTCCCCCTTTATTAGTTGCGATGCCGAGGCTCCGATAGCCTAGTCAATCAGACTAATGATTGCGGGGTTGTGTTCATGGACGAAGACCGGCTGGAGCAAGGATTGCGTTGTAGTGGCTTGCATTTAGATGCCACAACACCATTAACCTGTAGTGTTACCAGCAATGCTTTATGTGATAGCGCGGATAGCGAGCACACGTGTCGTGGTTTGATTTGTAGTCAGAACATCTTCCACTTAGGTTAGCCTAATGTGGTTATATGATATCGTCACATAATTGGTACTTTTATAATCGGATGACTATACTATATTGTGATACTTGTACCGATAATTTCTAATAGTAATCCACCTCTGGTGACGAAAAACATTATCTTATGTTAATATTCATTTCCAAGATCGTTGGTCTGTGTAATGCCGTGACGTGGATAAACGGTAATAAAAAATACGTTTTGCGTCTTTAAACATATATTCATCTGTATTTTCTTCCCCTCCAAACTCCAGGCCGACAGCTGAAGTCCATTATCAATTCCCTGGAGTCGCCCCCTCCTCGCCCACGGAGCGGTCGGCGAGGAATCCCCCAGCCTCTCGCCAGCAAGGTGTCAAACGAAGAGCCCACCGCCATCTTGTTTCGCAGAGGAGCATAGTACTTCAAGGGACAGTCGCGGATAATCCTCATGAATAAGAAACAACATCTCGATCTTCTGGGTCACACAGAGACGGTTGCTTCAACTTGGATCCCCCGGGTAGCTCTTAGTATAATTTGTTTCTCGTGGTCGACATGATCCTGTAAATAAGAGGCGTGCGTGATGTAGTGTGGATGCGTCCCGCGGAGTCTAACGCCGCTGCCTTACGGCCGCCAATCAGGCAATCAAGCGAGCCTCAATCAAGCCGGATTACCGCCCAATCTCCACGATGCACGGCGTTCTCCCCATGCCCCCCTCATTGAGTTGCTCCTACGCCCGTTAATGTTAGCTCTAATTCATTCAGCCATTCCTCAGATGGACACCTCACGGAGATCTAAGGCAGGCGAGAGCTACGGAAATTAAGCCAATCTAGCCGCTCAACCGACCGTAGCGTCGGGTTAATTCAAATTTTGCTCAGTGAGAGCATTTTATGGGAATAGCGAACGGTGATATGGTAAAGACCTACTCTGTCTTCTGTGACTCAGTGTTCAAGTCTTAGCCGATGAGACGGGAGAACAACTTAGATTATCATGGAGAAAAGGCACGAAAGGAGCTACTCATTACCCGAAGTGGGTGTGTACGTGAATGATGCGAGCGATGCTGACGGATCGTGTGACATGATGACACGTGACGCCATCTTGGAGCGATCGCGCACCTCGCCTAACTCACGACGTCGTGGGGTCTTGTCGGACATCACTATGCCCGTGCAGAGACAAGGCAGCCGAGAGCACTCGAACCATCACATCAGCGAGCTGCCAGAGCTCCGGGAGGAAGAGCCGCAAGGTGCAGACGGTGGGATCAGAGGCGACCACATACTCGAGACGCGAAACGCGCACCTACATCCGCCGCTTAACGTCGGGCGCAGATCGCGTCGCAGCTCCGCGCCTACATTACTCGAGCCGATACAGGAAGGGCTGTTCGGCCCAGGCAGGAGGAACAGTACTCCGACAGCCTTGCCACTCTTGAGTCGTCGCGAGGCGTCGTTGTCCCCGTCGAGGTGCGGCGACTCGCCTCCCGCCCGTTCGCCTCGTCTTTCGCAGAAGGCCGCGCACCCGCTGGGTGACGTTCTGCCAGAGGAAGAAGGCTTCGGATCGGCGCTGCAGCGACGTCGCCTGTCCGAGCCCGACCACCACATCAAGAGTCTGCAGGCCAACATCCTCTACACCACGGAGGGCTACCTTCCACAGCCCAGGCGAAACAGTCTGGCGACGGCCACGCTGAACGACATCGCCGCGAGATTTGAACTCCTTGATACGCGGAGGAAAGTGATAGAGGAAGGCGAGAACCGGGAACCTGCGATGTTAGGTGCAGGGACCATCACAGACCTCAGGTGTGACGGTGGTGCCCGGGCCCCGCCCCCGATCAGTGTGACCGAGGCCCATTATTAACCTCACGGCCACTCTTTTACTAGCTTCAACCGTACCGGATTCCAGTATAGTAGGGCCGATGCGTGATGATGTCAAGAGTTTTTATTTTTGTCAAGCAAGAATATTGTTGGTCTCATAAATTTTGCAGACTTCGTACTGTGACTATTTAAACAATATTAGTATTAACTTTATAAATGCATCATAATGTTCGTGCATATTTTCAAGTTTCTTGTACATAGTACCTCAGCGTACACTCGTTCAAGGTTTATAATTGTTGAGGAGTGGTGGATCGTACCTCCTTTTCATCAAGAAAGTGCAGTGCAGCTCTTGTACTGTCTTTATCACGGTCATGAATGATATGATATCAGATATTCGAGGTCTTTGCTCACAGAAATTTCCACCTGCCGTCTCCCGCACCCAGTAATGCTGTAGAGCCAACAATCTCCACCTCTCTTCCATTACTCACTGCAATGTATAGGTAGTGAAGGGCAAACCTCCTGATCCACGCGCACGCCATCCTCTCTACGTGATACGCGTGAACGTATGCGAGAGCGTGTAGGAATACAATCCCACAGCTGCCACTTATTTGCGTCGCCGTTTAAATCAGGTGTGGAAGGCATGGGAGGTCGCAGTGAGGGTACCAGGAGAAGGTGACACGTACATGCAAACACGCGCGCGCGCACACACACACACACACACACACACACACACACACACAGCCTCCTATCATCCACTGCATGCCTATCTCGATGCAATGAATGCTGTACGATGTTAGCCATGGTTAGGTCAATGAGCCATGAGGTCCACGGGGCTCTGTCGGTGTACCAAAAAGGTAGCTAATCGTGTAATTGGATTTCTGCCAGAATATGTGATTTCATGTCCCCATGAGGGTGCGTTCCCACTGGACCGGTTTGCCGCGTAGCTTGCCGTCGCGGTATTCGCATTGTGCCGTCCACGTGATTTCTCAACTCCAGAGAGCCATAGACCCACGTGCAGCGATAGTGCTGCGTTTTCACATTGGGAAGGAACTTTGGAGAACTATCCAGCTGCGGTGAGCGACAACCATAAAGAATTCGATTTTTTTCATCGTGGATAGAGGAAAGAGGCTTCCAGAAATTGCCTATTCATCACGCCTAATTTCACTCGCGCCGTGCGTTCAAAACCCTGAATTGTACAACATAGTCAACGACACTTCATGGAAAGAACCAATAACGCCACTTTATCAAATTTGACAAGGAATAGTAAATTTACTTTACTTATCATATTACTCCTGATTGTATCGTGGTGTTGTTGGAGGCTCGCTCATAGCCTCCAAAGATGCTTATTTCTACGCATGGCTCGTCCTGTCTACACACAGTCTTACTGGCTACGTTTGCTCATGTACATGATGTAGAATGACGTAATTTCCATACCCATGTAATATATGTCATGTAGTACTTCGTCGGTTTATATGTACCGCTGTCTGTGGCAGCAACATCACTGAAGAATGTGGTTGGATCTTAAACAATATGAAAATGACAATTGTGTGAAATGGTATATCATTCGATAGCTTAGGCAAAAATATAATAAGAAAATGATGGGCTGATCTGAATAGGAAAGCCAAACCCATTTGTGCTTAAGTTGTGTTTTGTTTTGGGTAGACAGGTAATGCAGTTTTGAAGGCCATTATCATCAATTGTAAAGGAAAATTGTAAAGCACGTCCCCCCCCCCCCCACACACACACACACGATCTCTCTGTCCTTACGTCACTGTTCGTTGTTCGCAGAGATAAGGACTGTGATAATTGTGATCAGATTGTTACCTTCTCACAGTGATATCAAATTGTTGATGACATAACTCGGTGTCAAGAGAAATGAGCTAATTAGATAGGAGGAAGAGGGAGGGAGAAAGACGGTTATAATAAAGCCTTCCTCTGCTATTGATTCATTAGTGTGCACGTTGTCCGACATTGGTAACGATTGATGCCTATCTTCCATGTCCTTTTTGTGACATGTGACAAAAAATGATGACAAAGATGGATAACGAAAAAGAGTTAGATGCTGGCCGTACTTTAATTTCTAATGAATATTTTGCTGATGAAAATCTTGTAATACTCTGAGAAATTTAGAGTGATAAGGCCTTGAGGGGAATTTTAAATTTTGACATCTGACTTGTCAGTAGCTTAATGGATAAGATGTTTATCTGATATTATCTCCACCTAAATTGCATTTTGGGTGCGTTATTATAATGATGGTCATGTCGATTTTTAATTCCAACAAGCCATGGTACTAGGGGTTGTGCCAATTAGGTGCAATGATAGCTGAAAGCTATGTTTCAGCCCAAATTCTCTATCTATCTCTCTTTCTTTGGAACTTGTACTTTACTAGGTTGATTTTTCTCTGACACTATTCTGTCAATTTGATTAATTAAGGCATCTCCAGGAGGTTTGAACAAATAATATCATCAAATGTATGACTGTCAACAGTTATTTTATCGGATCGTTTCTTCAAATTCTACAATGTATTTATATTATTTGGGTTTCAAATATGACAGTACGAGCGCTCAGACTAGCATGGATGGTGATATTCTCTTGAAATAAATGTCTTTATAATTCTAACTTTTCAAAACTGCTTCAACATCTAGGTACTATTAATAGTATATGACAGATTCAATCCCTCATTTACATATTTGGCACATATTCAAAGGGGAAAATGCCATTATAATAATATGAAACGATCTACAGGCGCGTAAAGGATTATCTGTGATCCAGTTTTTATATCGTGTGTGTGTTTTTCTCTACCGAGTCATTTTGTTTTGCTTTGTTCCGAGCAATCATGTATTTCCATTTTCGTCAATACAGCTCAGAATATTAATTGCATGAGTTGGTACATTATTTGAAAGTTCCTTTATTTTGTTGTCATTTCAACGAAGTCATAAGTGTAATATGCAGCTGTGCCCATTAAGAACGCTAGCATTTTTATATAGGGAATGAACAATCTAAGCATGCGAAGACAACGTAACCCACGAGCAAGTTCATATTACACAAACACACTCACACACTTTTTGTCCGCTTTTCTGACATCCTTAAAATGATTATTGTTTCTTCAAGAAAGTAAAGCGTGTGAGCAGCTGTAGAACATAATAAGTGCATAGTACGAAAATGATAATGCTTACATCTCTTGGGCGTGCTCATTATATGAGGCGGGAAGGGGAGAGGGGTGAGAATCCAAATAACAGTACTCATTAAGCGATTGCTTTAGTTGGATACTTATCCGTTAGCGAGGAGAGAGCGTACTCTTAACAAATTATATATTATATTAACCAAGCTCACGGGCAAACCTAAACAATCACACGCATGCATTTAGATTATTTAGTGGTAAGTATCATGAGCACGTTGATAATACAAAATATCTTCATAACCTAGGTACATCAAATTGTAATGACATGCTATGTCACAAACTATTACATGTTGCACGATGAAAATTGAAATTGGGTAAGTTAATTTAGGTTACAACACTATTGAAACTGCCCTGTAAACCATAAACAGACACGGCAGTTAGAATAAGTGATTAACATTGGTAGTAGCAGTTATGTCTGTATTCGCTACTCAACATAATCGATAACCAGACTGAAAACGGGACCAATCAAAGTGCAAAAAGGACTGTGTATTTCGAAGCACACTGTTCCCCGCTGAACAATGAGGTGAATTAACCTGCAATCCAGTCAGTCTCGCTTCATCAGTGGTCAGGCTCCTGGATTCATCAACCACCTGCCTCCTCGCAAGTTGAAACGTCTACTTTTTACACAAGCAGGTTACATAATCAGCTATGTGGTATATGTACATTCATATATAACGTAGGCAACTCGTAATCTTTTAACGAATGAATACAAGAAAGTGGATGTGGGTGAGGGATAAATTATTTAAAAGGTACTATCCGATTGCGTTTATGTTTTGAAATGGATGTACATTAGAAATGACTTCTATTTCCTGCACTTGCTTATTTAATGTTCGTCATGTTTAAGCTTATAATTCATATACATGTAGTCTATTCATGTAACCACGGTGACATCTTGTGATCAGCCTGAAGCTGTTTTTCAGCAAAGCTGCTTGTCATGTTGAGGTCAGGATAAGAGAAAAGTCATCAGTAATCCCTTTTGTAACCTAGTCTCCCTCGATTCTGAGAATTTAGTTTCTTCATGCTCGTCTTAAAATGAAAATAACGACTACAGGTTCAGATAAAGACAAACACGCGACAGTAGATGTAAAAGGCGCGTTATATAATAGCCTTCTTGCTCCACCCATAACATTATTCTACATTAATTTCATATCGTATTCTGAAACCGTACCTCGCCCCGAGCCTATGGCCGCTCCAGGTTGTTACGTGAGTCGGACTACAAGCGGGGAGCGTCTATATTTAATGCCCTCATTTGTAGTCTAGCCTAAATCAATGCCAATGCTGATGTTTTTAATCACGATTTATGGAGACGCACCTGCCCACCCGTCTCCAAACCGCCCGCTCCGGCCTCTTATGTAGAACTATAACCACTGACCTTTCTCGTGTATAAGCACAGCGAAAGAAAACTACAACGTGGATTGTTGTCCGAACGTTTACGATTCGTGACCAAATTTATTCAGTATTTAAGGAGTGAAAATCACGCGGTCTATGTAAACGCATGTATGCAAGCTTTACGCTCTGGGCGCAGTATGAAGATAGGACGCTTCTCAGACATTGAATTTTACAATAGTCTGGACTGTGGCGATGTAGAATGATAGACCATTGGCTTAAAGTACGAGCGCATTTACACAGTATTCCCCCTGCACAAAGGTCTGGTCTACCGTGGGTGCTGCCATGTCGCAATATATCTCACGATTACTGATAAGGCAACAGTGCAAAAGATTAGAATGGCAACAACAAAAATGTCCGTATCAGCAAATAAAGGGATAACGTAGGCCTGTCAGTCCCAATACCGCCCTCCTACGCCAACAGCGCGATATTCGTCATATCAAATCATTACCACTTTCGAATTTATTCTGAAAATATAGTAATTAATCTTACGTCCAAAAACATTGATACTAACTTTCCTGAAGCCTGGATCACTTTTTAGCATCAATATCGTGTAGATGTGTTCTGTTTGTTTCAACTGAGAGTTGGCTTGTTACACGCCAGACGGCCCGCAGGCGAAGCGAATACTCTCGGCCCGCTTCTGTAGTATTAATTGTATAAAGCCTGCTCGCGATGGGTCAGGTTGTAAGAGCTTGGAGGCAACACGTTCTCAACCACCACAACACGATCACTAAAACTCGCCCTCGTCGCCAGCTAAGGTAGGAAGTGAGAAAGAGGGGGGAGGGGGGGGGACACCCAGGGAAACACAGGGAAGAATGATAAAAGAAGGAGAAACAACGCGCATCGCATCTCTCTCCCTCTTTCGCTCCCTCTCTTTCTCTCACTCTCTCTCTCACTCTCTCTCTCTCTCCCTCACTCTCTCTCTCTCTCACTCTCTCTCTCTCCTTTGTTCTCTCCTTCCCTCACCCTCTATCTCACGCTCTCTTCCTTTCTTTAACTCTCTTTATTTTTTTCTCTCTTTTTCTCCTTAAAAAGGCTTTGCTGTGTCCGTTATTTTTTTTTTTTACTTTTATTCATCATACACTTTCCCTTTCACTATTTCTATCTACTCTCTTCCTGTCTTTTCTCTCTACCCTCAAATACCTCTCAAGTTCTCTCTCTCTCTCTCTCTCTCTCTCTCTCTCTCTCTCTCTCTCTCTTCTCTTCTCTTCTCTTACTTTCCTTTTCGGTTACTGTGTCTTTTTCCTTTCGCATATTTCCCTTCGCTTTTCATTCTCTTTCTTTGTCTCGTTTTGCTCCCTTTGTTCTCTCTCTCATTCTCCCTTTGTTAACCATCCATCCTTCTTTCTCCTTCTCTTCATGTCCTTGTCTAACTCCTTCGTTCTTGGTTTCTCTCTCTCTCTCTCTCCTACCCGAGTACCTCGTGTCGAACGCTCTGGGATCTAATTATGGTAGTGGACTTTGGCGTTATTAAATCTATTCGTAGGATTAGCCCTTGGCATACCAACACAGCCAGCTCAATTCTTCCTCTCTACCATTCTCTCATTCACCGTGTCTCTCTCTCTCTCTCTCTCTCTCTCTCTCTCTCTCTCTCTCTCTCTCCCTTCTCTCTCCCCGCTCCCTCTTTCTCTCCCTATAACATCTATCTTTCTCTCTCTCTCTCTCTCTCTCTCTCTCTCCTGTATTTTCCTCAAGCCATCCCCCGTCTGTTTTCGTAATATTTCTTACCATTACACACACACACTCTTTCTCTCTCACATACGCATACAAGCGCCCCCCCCCCCCATACACACACACACAAACACACACATATAATATACACTCACACTCAATACTTCCTCTAACCAGGCTGCCTGCTTCATTTACAGTGTTTCGCGCATTGAACGTTCAATCACGTAAATTGTTTCACATCTTCTTTAGATACCCGGATGGAGTACTTTTAAATTCTCTATCGCCTTTTGGAGGCGGCGATGAATGCGAGTTGCAGACTAACCCCTTCAAAAATTGCGATTAATTGAATTCAATTCCAATCCTTAAATAATCATATTAATACATCAATTAATTCAATGCATTGCCAGATATGTGATATGTGACGGCATTTAACATAAGGCTCAATGCGTATCAAACTGCAGTGCATAGTACAGAATGAATGGAAGCAAGAAGAGGCAGGAGATCAACACTACATCAAAATTCACGTGCAATATTAAAATATAATAAAAGCTCTCGTGCAGGCACAAGTTTGGGTCTGGACCAGTCCTCCTCCATACAAACAAACAAGACAGCACAAATGCAAAGCAGTGTTGATAAACAAAGCAAGACATAACAAAATCAGTAGGTCTGTGATATAAATGGGGTACAATAAAACCAAAGGAAATGTAATGTTGCTAGTAATAACGTTATTGTTATAGCTCCTCCATAACCTTGCTGGAGTCGTAATTGAAAATATTTACACAAAATCGTTTGGATAGTGTGACGCTATAATTATCATTCAACAAAACAATTTCTTCACAAGATGAATCATTTTCTAGTGAGTGTTATCAAAACTCTAAATTACTCCAGTGACAGTATTAAAGCAACTGTAATTGTCCATCACTTTACATTATAATGGAATAGATACTGTGTACAATACGTCTTGGGGTGTTGTGAGTGATGTTTACACTCAGTGTACAGTTCGCTCTCAGACCGAATCAACCATTATTGCCATAACTGTGTGGGGGCGGGGCTAAGAGGGGGGGTGACAGGGACACATTAAGAGCTGTATAAATCTTGAAAGCGTCCTTCTTTTTGCCTATTTCCTTTAACCATCTCTCTTCCTCGGTCGGATATCCCTAGCCGGTAGTTACAGGTAGATAGAGAGTTGAGAACACACCGCCCATTAGTATGCGCGCTGGAGACGGTGGTTATAATGGGCTCTCGCACCAGCCTAATGGATGCCGTGGTGAGCCGGAGGGGGCGTGCTTTATAGGGGACACATGATGTATGTATGGTGTGCAGCATGCTAGCGCTCTACCCCGGGCCGCACACCCACGCATGATCGCGTACCGCGTTAACCCAGAAGAACATGCACCCTACAGAGAGCCACAATAATCGTATTATCATCCAAATTGGCAACACTTCTTTGCTGCTTTAAATAGTCGGCGTCATAGAGTGATAGAGTGGAATTCATTAACTACGGATTAATGCATGATCTAGGCTATCAAAATGAGCAATGCAACCACTTTTACATATTATGCAGAATTAAAGTTTGAGGCCAGTTTCGGCGCGTGATGTTGTAGTTCATTGAAAAACAAAATGCGTAGGGGGGGAATCAAATTGAAATATCGGGGTTTTGATCAGATTTGTCACATAGTTTACCTCGCATGTCGTGTTCATGTGTGTATCTGATCAGTCAAGACAGTTCTTGGTGAAAGGAGGGCATGGGTATATAAAGGTAATGCTATGTGTTGTATTGTATGGTGCATTGCCAGGGTCTACTCAACAGACTACTGTCAAGTCTTGAAACATGACTTATCGTAAGATTTGGCAATATATACACGCGTATTATCAAACGAATAACACTTTGTACATGTATATTGTTCTTTCAATTATGCATCGGGCAATACATGTATAAAGGATTACTCGAAACTGTAAGTTGAAGTCCGGGTAATAGGAATTGTTGAGAAAAATAGCCTACATAATGAAAAAAAAAGACCGAAGTGATTTATTTGATTGATCTACCCACGAAATGTTCAAGTCGTTGGATTGTGGACGTGTATAGTACATTATTCCTTTCTTTTAAAATATACATAATTCGTTTCATTTAGACATTAGCTGTGTCATCCTAATTTTCTGATAGTGGTCACTGCATTATTCATCATTATTTTGTCGAGACATTTTATTTTTTAACTTTCCCCCTACTTTCCATTTAACACTGATCTCGTAGGAATGAATGTAGTATGATTTTCCCGGTTACCATGGTTTCTGTCAAGAAGCGTCCAGGCCGCAAATACAATCTTATATTCCTGGTTATTATTATGCGATATGCTTCAGGGCATTGAAGTTGGACATGTCATGAAAATGATATTTAAGTGATGATATGAGTGATGGTTCTCGGCTTGCTCTCCGCTGGCCAGAGCGTACGATTCAATCCAATCTAGGTTCAGTTGGGGTAGTTTAATGGGCATATATATGCCAGTGGGATGTTGGACTTTATCTACGCATTTTTATGTCACTTTGAATAAACACCCCCGAGCAAGATGAGGATATAAATCCAGTTATTCATACAAAGCCGTTTATCATGTTCTCTCACGTGGAGTGGTGGGATGGCTGGAAGGATTTAACAAAAATACAATAATAGGACTATTTATATTATCACTGCAAAGTCTATCCAGTGCGCTGACAATAAACGACAAAGACGGTAAGCATCCAGAGATGGATTTATGTCTGGCTAGAGAAGAGAGCCGACTGGAGAGGGCATCGAAAACTATATCTGGAACCGTTTCTACGAAGGATGTAATTGTGGTAATTATTCTCTTCATAAAGCGGTACTATTTCCGTATGAAAGAAAACACCTTTCTGTATTCGATGCGTGCTGTTGAAGAGAACACTGAGCGGTGCTTTTATAGTCATCCACGTGCGTCAATGCAAATCGCAGATCAACCTCACGCCTAAAATAAATTAATATATAATTCTAGAGAATGATGGGCCTGAGATCGGATCGCGGACGACCAGTCATTCCTTTCTCTACAGGGGATTATCTCTGTGACATTAAACTCCTCTCTATATATATCTATATATATTATATTATATACATATATATAAATATATATATGCTATATCATATCATTATGATGGTGTATATAAACATAATTATAATACAAGGTAATTAAGTACCGGAGATGATGAACTATTCATCACCTTGTACTTTGTATCCAAATTTCTATCGCGGACGCAACCTGCTGAGGTCTTCGTATATCCTGTATGATATACTTGCATTATCGAAATGTACACATTCCGGACTCATAATAACTTGCACAAATACGCAAGTACCCATAAATAATATCGTTGTTAAAGGGGGTTGTATTAATTCGCCCCTTTGACTGAAGGAAAGTTATGCATCATGTTATGGCAGTTGTCACACCTTGGATTCGCTGTATGCCGTTGGCGCATTTCTGCACCAATATAGTGCGACTATACATTCTACGGAGAGCCATTTTAACTGGCATAGAGTGAATCAACCCTCCGCGTGCTGTGCTATTGCAATATCCGTCAATCATGAACCCTTACATTACCGGTCCTTGCAAACCCCATCGGCTTATATACACATCTTCATGCCAAAGGACATGGGAGAGTTAACCCTTACATTACCGGGCTTTGCAAACCCCACTGGCTTACTACACATCACCATGTCAATGGTAATGAGAGAGTTAACCCTTACATTACCGGGCCTTGCGAACTTGCAAACTACACATCTTCATGGCAATGGAAATGAGAGAATAACCCTTACATTACCGGGCTTTGAAAACCCTATTGTCGTGCTACTCATCTCCATGCCAACGGGAATGAGAGAGTTAAATGCACACACACATACTATCCGATGGGCTGTATTTAATTAGTATGATTTGGGAGGATATAGACATTTTCGTACAAATGAATGAATACAATGGTTCTATGCAGACCGTCTTGTCTTGGGTTGGTATGACGTGTGATAGTATAATGTCTTTGTCTAAGGAAGCCGTGTGACGTACAGTTGAGGCCAAAAGTTTACATACACCCATGGAATTCAGTGAAATTTGTTCGCGTGCCAAACATGGTAAAATCTACTATATCTTAAGAAATATAAATACTTCCATGAAGAATTTGATATTAAATGAGAGAGCGTATCAAATTTTTGCACATGATTGGAATGCCGTTAGGATTAAATTATATTTCAGTTTGAATTTTCTTTGAAGAAAAAAAAATTCTTGCCAAATGTATTCTAATGTTTGTTATTTTATTTTCAAACATCGTTTCATAGAAGTATATAAATGTCAAATCTATGATATATATTACATTTTCTATCATGATATGTCACCACTGAACAAAAAAAGTGTAATCTGAAATGCTTGTGTTGAGAAGTTACTAGCACAAATATGGAATGTTTTTGTCAAGTTTTAATTCTTAATTTGTCTAAAACATGAAGATTTTCTGGTGAAAATGACATATAAATATTTTTCAGCTCCTGATAACAATTCAATGTGATGAAGGGGCATGACATACTCATTTGTTTGATGTTAAATTCGTAAGGATAGCACAAATATTTTATAAGATACAGGAAATTTTATGACGTTTGGCAAGCGTCAACTTTTCCTTGAATTTCCTGGGTATATGTAAACTTCTGGCCTCAACTATATGTGTTAACGTGTTGGAGTTATACAGTTCTCGTACATGACGGATAGATATTCCATTGTCCTCTGTTCAATGTATTCCATAGTATTGGTAGTTTCCATTGTGTTTTCTTTATCGGTCATACCAATGTTGCGCGTCTCTCATTATTAGAGCTAACAATCAATCATTACTGCCATGGCAACAACCTATGAGCGCTGAGCAATACAGCTACCACCATGGTGCTAACAATTAATTGTAATTTACGATGATTGAAGAGCTATTATGCAACATTTGAAGGACTTCGCATCCAGGGGCGATCCTAGGGGCTCTTTTGAAGGCGTGGTAGCCTCTTCTCTTAAGCAGTGTCGCCCTGTATGTAAGACAATCGTTATCATCATGTTTAATCTGTGTGTACGTAGTTATATCATTGCATTTATGTATGTTTCATACACTTTATTGACATGTAAATTTACGCAATGTACATGAGGTTAGTGCAACATTAGAGATGGGATTAGGTGTAAAGTGTACATACTATATACCATAACATGATTCAAATGTACAGCTTTTGTACGCTTCACGAAATAAACATTATGAGCTTCTGTCCTCTCATTCCTGGAACTTCATTTGCTGAGTTTTTCATATCGTGTATGGTACACCCGATGATCAGGATCATGATTATGGTCAGGATGATGATGAAACTGATGATCATGATGGAAATGGTGATTGTTGCAATGAGGCCGATGATGATGATGATGATGATGATGATGATGATGATGATAATGATGGAATTGGTGTTGATGAAAACGGTTGTGATGATGATTCTGATAACATGGATAAGGACGGTAATGATAATTGATGGTGGTGATGAATGTGATAATGGTTTTTAAGATGTTGATGATGAGGATGATGATGATGATGATGATGATGATGGAATTGGTGTTGATGATAACGGTTGTGATGATGATTCTGATAAGGACGGTAATGGTAATTGATGGTGGTGGTGAATGTGATAATGTTTTTTAAGATGTTGATGATGATGATTATGGTGATGGTGGCGATGATGATGGTGATAATGGAGATGAAGATGATGGGGATGGAGGTGATAACAATACTGATCAAGGACAAGAAAGTGAAGATCGATCAGACGAATGAAACATGTATCACCTCTCTTCTGAATGGTACACTTCACGGTAGCGACGATGCTGATGGTGAGGAGGAGGAGGAAGAGGAGAATGACGACGATTGGGATGATGGTGGTGATCATGGTGCTGGCGATTGTGGAATAATGATATTATTGTGATATTATTGTGAAGTTGGCTGGGGCGATGACGATGATAATTTCGACTTAAAAACAACGAGCACAAGGAAATCATCAAATCTTAACATGAATAACAGAAGCAAACAAACATAAAAAGGATAACACATTTTATTCAACTACACCATTAATAATTTCCATGTAGTAATAACTTATGACGATGGGGTACCAGTGAGAGGATAGGGATAAGACCTTTCATGCTTTTTTACATCTACCCAAAATATGTATACTTAATGATCTCAGATTATTTCTTATGCCTATTAAGTACACAATTACAGTCATGATGATTCTAATCCCAATATATTTCGCTAAATTGTTAAATTAATATAAGAGAGCAACTCAGAAAATAGAGGCAAGCTCGTAAAGATTGTCTAGAAGTAAAATAAACCATGTCCAAACCATGATAACAGTCAGGTCTCAGCGAAAAAGAAAATAGGGGGAGAAACCCAAGAGGCCGCTCGACATGTTGATGAAAATAGCTGATAGTTTATCGTCGAGGGGGTGTTTTATGTGTTGTCTATTTGTTTGTTTCACTTCTTACGGCCTCATTTTCTCACGTGCATGCTGTAATCTAGGACAGCGCGTCGTTAGTCTGTAATCTGTCTGTTCCCTGTCAAATTTCTCCCGTCTGTTTCTTCGTTTTCCCGCCCACTCTCGGAGGCAGGCCAGCTCGTAATCAACAGGTGGCTGCTGTGGAGAAGACATGGCAGGACGAGTACAAAACGACTTTTTTCATCAAAACTTATTTTAAGACTGCTAAATATTTGTTTTGGAATAGGTAGGCCTCCTAGCTTTGAAACGTTTTCAGCACTCATTCTTATGATTATTTAATGTCCATGGCGTTAAAGCGTCATGCTCGAAAAAGGGGGGGGGGTGGAGAGAAATAAAACAAATGTGAAACGACACAATTACAACATAAATTAGCGAAAAGAGAGATGATTATAATGAAGATAGAAACTGTTTGTTTTGCCTCTCGAAGAAAATAAAAGAACTGTACGTACGAGAAGGTAAACATAGTTATAAAAATGGATATTGACGCTGAGGTAGATACTGTGATCATTATACAAATGTTGCTGATCATAATGAAGGTGAGCTACCACCAAGAGGTAGAAATGAAAGGGTGACAAACATGATGACACTCTATGATGACAATTTTGAGGCCACCTCAGGCGACACGATCCGATCCGATCCGACTCTGTGGCCGGGTGAATCGCAGGACCCGGTCATTGGAATAGTACAAGGAGGTGACGTCACATTTCCCGTCATAGGCCCCCACAAATTATAGCATTATCGTGTCGTCAGCGTTGGCCTTAAGACCACTTGAACGAAATGGGTGACGCCGCAATGCACACCCGCACAGCTGACCAACCATGCTAACCGGCCCAGGGCGCAATATTTTCTTGACATCGGTCCTCATGCCTAGCAATTAAATTTCAGAACTCTATCGGTCAAGACACATCATTCGCCAGATAAATGTCAAATAAGTGTATAAGTCTCCACACTCTGCCCCCCCCCCCCTCTCTCTCTCTCTCTCTCTCTCTCTCTCTGTCGCCCTCAATCTCTCTCTCTCTCACTCTCTCTCTCCCTCTCTCTCTCTCTCTCACTCTCTCTCTCCCTCTCTCTCTCTATAATCTTATATACATATATATATATATATCACTCTCTCTCGCTCTCTCCTCCTCTTCTCTCTCTCTCTCTCTCTCTCTCTCTCTCTCTCTCTCTCTCTCTCCCACCTTCTATCCTCTTCTACGTTATCATCGTAGACGGTGATATCATTCAATTCAATTTCAAAGTAATTTAGATTTACACACGATAATGCAACAGAAAACAACACTTACAGCGCTAGCTCTGACATAGAGGTCGCTCTTTGCCTTTTTCGGCAGCCTCTGCGAGTTGAGTCCATTTCATACTGCGACAGAAATGTTAGATGAAGTTGTAAGGCCGGTATACATGTATAATGATATAACATCTTATTCACTCCTGATTCCTATTGATTTTACATAAAGCGGAAGGAAGGGGCGGCGAAGAAACATATGAGTGATAGCTTGATTGAATTAATTTAGCAAGGTTCCATCATGTAATAAAGAGTATCGTTAGGGATCATGGAAAGGGTTATAAATCCCCCCCACCCCCCCCCCCCCCCCCCATCTGCTCACCAACCCGGGCACATGACTTGTTACTATCCGTCTGCAGAAAACTTAGTGTATATATACAGCAAGTATATTACACATGAAAACTTAGTCTTTAGGCCGACTGTGACCTTTGTGTGAATTTTCGTTCAATTATCGATTATGAGCTGACGGCATCTGGAAAGCATTTGCCAAAAAATTGGCATTGGTAAGGTACAGCGAATGTTAGACCTGGTCCAATTTACTCTTTTCTTAATTTCTATAATTAATAAACCAATGAACTGTGTAAAATAGGGATCAATTCTGCTTAATGTCAAAGGTCAATTAATTTTGTTAGAAAATGCGAAATTTTGGGGGTTTTCACAATAAATCCAAAATGAATGCAATTCCAACCAAACATGGTACAAAACTGAATCACTACATTGAGGTGGATTGAGGACGTTGTTTGGTTAAAAAATCATGAATGGTCAAAGATCATTGAACTTTGCCAAAATAGGCCGAAATCATATTTTTTTCAAATAACTGAATTGAATAATCAAATTCTTATGAAATTAATGAATAACTACACTTAAATTGACTGGTTAGATTGGAAGTCAAAAAATAAAAGGTCACTAAACTTTGGCTAAACATGGCAAAGAAAATTATATTTCTTGCAAATGCTAGAAATTTAATTATTTCATTTCACAAAGGAATTCAACTGTACATTGTAAACCAAACTTACAAGTTTTCTGAGCATAGTATAATATTAATTTCGACCAGATGAAGCTTACAAAAAAAAAACGGAGGCATGTTTATCGACTGCGTGGTAATCAAATTGCTCTAGTTTATATCAAGATCAATCAATAGATGTATAGAGTGAGATAGATGTCACATGGCTCAGGGCCCTCAATGAAATGACAGAGTGCACACTTTTTGGAACATTTTTCATTACCATAATTATAAACGTGTCGGGTTTTTTTTTTTTTTTTTTTTTTTTTTTTTTGGTTAGTAAATTCTGTATGACCTGCATGCTGCCATCAACGTTGTGTTTGTTAATGATTTAGGTGCAGCTCATTATTGAAGAAGTATCTAATTTCTGTGATTTCACAATGACTTCCGACGGATCTGCCTCTAAGAATATTAAGTATGAAGAAGAAGATATCGAAAACTTTTTGGAAAATGCTGTTGAAGTTGCCAGGATCGCTGGTCAGGTAAGAATCGACGAAGAATCATATTGATGTCTGTGCAGAATTATCTGTGAATTATCACAGTCCCACATGTGCATATTTGTGTATGCTTAATAACCGTATACGAAGCTCGAAGACGGAGGCAGATGATTATTGTGGGAAGTTGGGAACACCTTTCATTTCCCATCATTTTTTCAAGCAAAAGGGATCATCAGTACTCTAATATGATTATTTAGATCTAGACATTCTAGTCAGTAAATTGGCTGGAAAGTGAAACGGTCAACCGTGTCGGTCAGCCTGAAGAGTAAGTCAGATTTTGATTGAAGCGCTAGTTCATAACAGACATAAGTGTATCAGTCCCGGGGCTAGGCCGGCTAGGCTAGGGCCTAGCTAAACTCAACGGGTGCTAATGCAGAACTAGAAATCACTTTTTGGGTGAATTCAATGGCAATGAAGTTGTCTAGCCTAGGCTAGGCCTAGGGTTAGGGTCAGCGTTAGGTTTCTTCTTCTGTGTAGTCTGCTTCCTTCAATCCTGAAGTGAAGATTCTTGCAGAACTAAAGATTCTTAGAAGTAGGGTTAGGGTTAGGTTTAGGGTTCAAATTCATAAACTAAGTGCCAAAGGACAAATGTATATGGATACACTTATGAGCTAGCGCCCATTGACTTTATATGATGAGTCGTGTTGTGTAGAAATAGACCATGTAGACAGTCAACATTACTTGAATGAATACTTGCATGAAACTTTTGAAAGCAATGATAAACTGATAATGATATATCATGTCAACGATGAAGAAGAACAAAATTGGACTGCCGCAAATGAACATTGTTTACAGTATGTTGAGCTTGTTGTGGTTCCTTTCCTCACAGCTGGTGAAGGCAGCGTTTAATATGGAGAAGAGGGTGGAGACCAAGAGCTCTGCTGCTGACCTAGTGACGGAGACAGACCAGAACGTGGAGAAGCTGATCATTGGGAACCTGAGGGAGAAGTTCCCTGATCACTGGTGAGTCATCTTAAGTAGTGAATTAAGTTGCCTGTGGGTTCATGGTTTTTAGCCCACACAATGGAAAAAGAGCCTCTGTAAATGATAAAAACAACCCCTGTGAGTGTGAAAGAGTTTTTGTCCTCTTAGCCCAGGTAAAATGTACAGCATTGTTCAGCGTTGTGTTCTTTTTATTTGACTTGCGGCTCCGTGTGAATAAAGTAAAAATGTACCTCATCTCCTGATTTCAACCTGTGTATGGAGCAGGGCTATCCCAATGTACTCCCTACGTGCCACAGCAGTATTTTTGCACCAGTTATACACTTACACCAGTGGAACAGATTTTGACCACTGAATTGCTTCAATGCCTTCTAGTTTGCAAATGTGCTTATCAAACTATCAATATTTTCATTGAAAACTTCAGTTCTTTGGATGATGTCACAGTTATGTTTGGTCAACATTTTGTAAGGGTGAGAGATGTTGCTATGAAGTTATGAAATTAGAACTAAGTGTTGTAATATCAGTCATTTTGGCTGAAAACAGAGAGGTTTATGATGTTTGACATCTTTTCTCTCACAAAAGAGGTACAACCTTAATTGAAAATGCCATTAACATCATCAGCAGAGGCCACATTTTGTTGCCTTCACTATTATCTTCTCTGTTAAATTCTTAAATATTTTGTTGTTGTTGTTGTTGTTGCTGGTTGATTTTAGGCGCGTGTTCAATCACACCCAATTATGTACACACCGTAAATATTTTGTTGTTCTTTTCTCTAAGTTTTATAGGAGAGGAGAGTGTAGCTGCGGGCCAGAAGATTGACCTGACAGACGCCCCAACATGGATCATTGATCCTGTGGACGGAACCACCAACTTTGTTCACAGGTAACCCTGCCTCAGCCACAGAGCCGGGTCTAAACTTCAATGGTTTGCAAACAACCTAAGTTGCAGACCTTAGGGCTGATGTAGTGAACTGGACTATTTATGTGAATATTATCCAGTATTTCTTATATTTCTAATCCAGTAAATATCTGTAAAAACAGATGAAGCTAGAACTTTCCAAAGTAGAAGAAATGGCATCTATCAATATCAAAGCATTTAAGTCACAGGCTTATTCCCTCAAATGTTACGTTTTTATGGAAAGCTTACTGGAAAGATAAGAAGGTATTATTTCTCAAACTGATTTTACTCTCGTGATTTTAAGGAAATTTTCTGTGCTATTTCTTTCAATACAATTTATTGGGCAACTGGATTAAAAAAGAACATTTTTATTTTAACTCGGGGGGGGGGGAGGGATATCAGACCAACTGATTCTCCCACATTTTTAAGCACACAAAAAAGCACCCTGCTGTCAATTGTGAAAAAATATACAGGAGCTTATGGCGATTTAGCTCCCACAATGCCCCTAAAAAGCCCCTGTGAACAATAATGTGTTCTCACTAGGATATGATATATGTAGGGTTCATGGTGTCTTGTTTATGACATCAGTCTTGAAAAGTAGCCTCTGCACATGAATCTTTAATTTTTCCCTGATTTGAACAAGGAGTCAATCATGTTGATGGTACAAGGACATTATGAAGCACAAATAGAACTTATCAGTCCAAGTAATTAGAGCAAAATTATATAATTTGTTCTTATTTTCTCAGTTTCCCATTTGTTGCTGTGTGCATTGGGCTGGCCATCAACAAGGATTTGGTGGCAGGAGTCGTCTACAACGCTATTCTTGATGAGATGTTCACCGCAATCAAGGGGAAAGGTGCTTTCTGCAATGACGCTCAAATCACCTGCTCTCGACAAGAAGGTAGGAAAATGTTTGTTTGGCCTGGTGCTTGAGCACTGGACAAGGTGTTTTGCTCATGTTTGTCCCTCTCAACCTAGCTGCAATAGATGCGTACTTGGCAGGATCTATTCCTGATTTAATTTGTTCAGCTAGCCTCATATGCTGAGTGCAGCATCTATGTTAAAGCCAGGGTAATAATTAACCACTTTGAGTGGTTTTTGTACTAGAAAATGGCTTATAAAATCCAATCATTTCATTAGCATTTACTACACATGGGTTGAGAGAGTGACAGATGTAGGCAAAACAACTTGCAACACCACAGTTCAAAGGTGTGAGCACTGGTGGGGTTGGAATCCATTACCTAAATGTATGATGTCACCTCTCAATATTGTATTCCAATATATGCCAGGGTTAGAGAAAGGTATTACGTTCGTGGGTCAAAATGTCCCAAGATCATCTAGATTTATTCTTTAAATATGTGAGTCAGAAAAGTTAATAAGAACTGGTAATACTCTCATTAAGTATATGGACATGATATCTGTGCAATATAAACACAACAAAAAAAGTAAGTCCCCCCCCCCCCCCCCTAAGCAAAATAGCGTAACTTTTTATCAAAGCGGTTTTAGGCCAAATAATTTGGCAGGATTGTTCCTTAACGTATTGACTAACGTATGTGTGAAAATCACATTAATCCACGTAGTCACGCATGAGTGGGCAGATTTTAAAGGCAAAACTGAAACTTTTCAAAAGTCATAAAAGTAATTTTGGGATTCTGTCATGTGAAATTTTAATGAATTCCATTTCTGGTGCGTAATTTTTGTCCTTTCAATGTTTATCATCCATCTCTCGATGCACTAACATCTATCCCGACACTTAGCCCATTGCTCCGGTTGAGTGACCACCGTTTAACAAATACTTATCCCTCTGGAGTTTGAAACTTTTAAAAACCCTTTATTTTGGCGAAAAAACAAAACTCTGGATATCTTGAAAAAGATGTGACATAACCTGTTATCTAAACATAAGAAGTCATTTTCGTGTCATGGTTGAGTGAAAACACTTAAAAATCACACAAGAAATGCCAAAATGTATTGTTAAAACAGCATAAACAATTACCCTTGTGACTTTTGAAAAGTGACATTTTTGCCTTTAAAATGCCTTTAAAAACTGATTGGATTAATATGATTTTCACACATAGGTTAGTCACTAAGTTAAGGAACAATCCTTTTAAATTATTTTGCCCAAAACCTCTTCTATAAAAAGTTATGCTATTTTGCTTAGGGGGGACTTACTTTTTTTGTTGTGTTTAAATGTACAAATTACTTTTAAATGTATTTGAGATGGCATAAATGTTCTGCTGTCATCACCTGGTAGAGATTCTGTGTCATTTCATGATTTTATAATTTTAAGATGATTTCATGGTATCCTGATATTAAAGGAGAATGGAACCAGTGAAAATATTCATAGCAGAATAAATTTTGATTTTAAATTTGTATTTGTATTAATAGTCTTGGTTTGTCATTTCCTCTCAGATATCAAACAGTCGCTGGTGATGACGGAGATTGGGTCCAGTCGGATGTCTGAGCATATAGCGACCAAGCTGAAGAACATCAACGATGTCCTGTGCCAGGGTGTTCATGGGTATGTGGCTGCCATGGACCAGTATGTGATCACTCCCTCAATCAATCCACAAGATCATCACGTCCCCACAAACTCACATTCATGTGAGTTCATGGAGGAAAATGGCCCAAAGGCAAATGACTTCAAATGGAGCCGTTGAACAGCAACTCTCGTACCTAAACAGAATTTAGTGTTTCCATCTCACTTATTGAACTAGTTGTTATGTGAATACAATGTGTCCGGTAGTGCTGGATTTTTAGGCATTTTGCTCCTTCCAGTGATACTAGGATTTTCCCATTGTATGTCAGTTGCCACAATAATTGCCAAGTGTGTGTGCTCGCATGCCATAGTAGTGATTGAAAAGTCCTTGATTCATCTTGTTTCCGACCCTTGTTGCTATGTCAGGATGCGCTCTCTTGGGTCTGCTGCACTCAACATGTGCCACGTGGCCAGGGGTGACAGCGACTGCTACTTTGAGTACGGGATCCACTGTTGGGACATGGCGGCCGCAGCGGTCATCCTAGAAGAGGCCGGGGGATACTGCGCTGACCCCAGAGGTACTTTGTCAATGGATATTCTCATGATAGGGTCAAATGAATTTCACTAATGCACCATCACAAGCTATAGTTATAACTCACAAAAAAATATACCAATTGCATCTTGCTGGATTGTACATCTTGTAAAGGGCTGTGAAATAGTTCTTTCATTTGTGAATCAGTAGTATCTTCACCTGTCCATGCTGTCAACTTCAGTTTCATTCACATTGTAATCAGCTCTGGTTGATATATTCACATTATCTGCGTACTCTGAACCTGGTAGTTCTGCAAACAAATGGTGACTTCCACTTTTAATGGTTATAATTTGTTTCATTGAGTAACATTTAAAGATAAGGGGTAGGAGTGGTAATGTTGATGGGTAGTAATCTTGGCACCATCATCATGTCATTATTTTTAAAAATCTTAACGACTTCACCATTTAGACATGATTGCCCCCAGCTTTCAAGATATCAAACAAAAGTGGGACTCACTGTCATGAGGGTATGGTTCTCCATTTATTACAGATCCTGTATTCCTTACCGCTGGTACCCTTTACATTTAAGAAAGAAACGAGGTATTTGTGTAATTTACAATTCATCTTTGTGCAATGTGAACTCTTTTTCATTGAAGCCAACCCACTTTGCTTGTTCCCTTTCCTCGTCAGGGGGTGCATTGGATATCATGTCTAGACAGATCATTTGCGGGAGCAGCAAAAAGCTGGTGGACACCATTTCCAAGTTGTTGACACATATAGATCTTGAGAGAGATTGAGAGAGTTGATCATACGCCGGAGCAACGGTCGTCTATTCTTAATCTTTAGCTGAGTACTTCAAGAAAAAAAAAAAGACAGAGATATATATTCATGTATATTTTGGGAATTAGTATGTGATGTATGTTTGTTGTAGTAACTGTTTCGCATTTAGTAGTTGATATTCTTGGTATGTAGTTTGTGCTGAGTGTGGCAACATATGATGTAGAAAATGGCTTTACTATACAGGTATGAGCAGAAGTTTGTCAGGAAGGAGACTACTAATCATTCCATGCACAGTCCAAGAGAGTTATAAAGAGAGGTGATTCGAAAGACATATCCATAGACTCTGTGCTGGAGATAAAGTCAGTATTGCAATATTAGCGAAAAAGGGAAACCATGTTTATTATGTATGGATTAAAATTATTGCATACATATTGTTTGTCTGGAAAGCTTAGCTTTGTTTATGTGAGTGAATGGTTTAAAGAGTGTTTGTCCATAAGTAAAGGTGTTGTTGTTTTATACCTGTTTATTGTTGTAACTCTTTCAAAACAAACTTCTCACACACAATGAGTCGAAAAATTGAGCCAAAATTGGCATTATTTGTCAATGCTCTGCTCGGGGTGGCCTCATTAGGTCATCAGAGGTCTGCCCTAAACCACCCTGGTCTTAGTATCTTGTACGAGATGAAGTCTGTTCATTTCATTTGTTAATGAAAACTAGACCAAAGCTACATCTGTATTCCAACATTTAACTATTTTCTGTATTAATTGTATATTAATTGTATTCCAACATTTAACATTTAATTATTCTGATGCTCTTTTAAGTCATAGGCCGAAGGTCAAAAATCATAATTGTCACAACTCAATGTTCTCATGTACCTGTTATACTGTATTTATTCTATGTTTGTTCATGAAACTCAAGTAAATGAGAGAAGGGGGAGGGAGAGTGACAAATTGCTGAAGAAAATACTGACTTTTTCATGAAAAAAGAAAAGGAGTTCACTTTGTTGTGTGAGTATGTGTATGTGTTTGTGTTTCAGGGAGGGGTGTATTCATCTCCACACTTCTTTGTACTTCATTTTTAAGGTGCAATGCAGATCCCAGTTCTTTAGACTATACTTTAAAAAAGCAAGTTTGTCTGGTGTTGATTTAACCTCTTTTGAACCAGCGCTTAAAAAGGCAAATTAAACACTGATGATCACTTGAATTTAAAAAAGTAGAAAAATCAGAGGAACACATTGGGGAATGTTTGAGAAATATAAGACATTAAAACAAGTAGTTTGTCTGTAAACATCTCAAATGACTAGTCATATAGTCTTAATGATTAAAGCTGTGAATGTCGTACATGTATAAATCATATATTTAGTTTTTTTCTTACTCTTTTTTTTTTAAACGGGGGGGGGGGGGGATTCTTTAGCAGATGGGTCCAGATATATTTTCTTTTGATCAAAAGTTTGATTATATTTTTTAACATGTAAGTCAGCTTTTGTGCTCACTGTGGAGTGAATAGAACAATGTGTAATTTGAAAAGTTGATAAATGTTCTTTTGTAAAGAAGCTCATAAAAAACAGTACAAGTTTAATTACTCATATTGTGTTCTTTGCTCTCAATTCTTACAATTTGTCTTACATAATGTGTATGTTATCAGTGTTTTGTAATTGCTTCACCACATATTACATTCATCTTGGAAGATTTTAGATTTAAGATGTTGGTTTTGTACTTGGTTTAGTTTGTAAATCTTTGTTGATTTTAAATACTTTTATAGCTATATGTGTATATGATTATAGGATTGGATATTATGTGGTGCTTTGAATTGTGTGATGTTTTATCTATAGTGTGACCCATGGACTTTGTATTCATGTTATGGTAATACAAACAAAATCCTGAGTGTCCTTACTGTCAGTAGTATATTTGTAGATGATTTTATCATGGTACCTTTACCCTACTTGAACAAAAGGAAAGAAATGACAAATCACTCAAATTGATGTTGATAGATTACCCAGCATTCCCTACGAATAGGCAAAACCTTGGGGGAAAATATTCATCTTGCTGAGAGATATTCCAGCTAACATGATGTGATGCTGCATTGATGTCAATTCAAATGACAGACCCATTTTGCTCATTTACAAGAAGAGTCGGTCATGCTACTTGCTCACGTTTGTCAAAGTAGGTCAGAATTTTCCTGCACTGCTTATACATCTTAACCCGTTGCACATGGTTAGATTTTCAGACTAAGTGAACCATGGTCCAGTTAGGATGTCAAACTTTGCCATGGAACTGCGGTAACCAAAGGACCGTGGCTTAATTGCAGCCTATAAGGTATCTGATGTTTATTCATAGCCCCTTCTTAATGTCTGGACGGCATTTCATGAACGTTGTCAGCACTGACTAAATGGTCAGTGCTGACAATTTCAGTGAAATCCTCGGTTTTGATTGACTGAAAAGCACTAGCCTCTGACTGTTACCATGGTAACTGTCGGAGATAAACAGCTTGTCAGACAAAAAAAATGTTCATGAAACGCCCTACTGATTAGGCGGGAGTTGCGCTACCATGTATCTGAAAGGAGAAAAACGAGAAAGGAAAGATTAATTGCATTACAGCTAAAATATGAGCATGGGTAGTTATCAAGTGTTCATCTTATTTTATATTTGGGGTGTATATATACTGTATGTATACAATTGCAAACAATAGCCATTTCAGGTATCAATACATAAATGTTAATGATATGGCTGGTTATGCTAGCAAACCTAAGCTGACCAATCAGAATGACGAAAAGTGTTCATCTGCCACCAAACCAGGATTCAGAACATTGGTTTGTAAATCATCAAATTGAGTATATGAACACTTCCTGTGCTAATCAAATGATGCTGTATTGGATTTATGTGTGTGTGTTGACTGTGAAAAAATGTTTTAAAAGCATGTAAAGGGTTCATTCACATGAGAAGGAGGAAACATGAGAAATATTAAAAAAAAAACATTCTATTCATCTAAAAATTATATTTCTGTATAAATGTGATGTCTGTATTTTGGTGTGCAGAAAGTGTAGCCTGACTTCTGGGCTGTTGGGCATTTTAAATCTAAACTTCAAGAGGTCTGGCTGTAGTATACTACCGGTAATCACATTCTAGTTCTTCTGTGGTTTATCCAAATACAAAGCAAGAAGGAAAGAAAGATGTAGTCTTGTCAGTATCAGACCTGAATATGTAATGATACTTGTGTTACTTTGGGGAAAAAATGCCAAGTAGCCTGAAAGACAGGCTACACAAAGTTGTCTTATGTGAAATTGTGTACTTTGAGACCAAATCTTGAGACCAATGGATTGCAGGATGTATGAATTACTGTTACGCTTTTCAGGCCAAACATTGGACCGTACGATAATGGATTGCCCTTTGCCATACCCCTCCTAGGGATGTAAAAAAAAAAAAAAAAAGAGTGTGTGGTATCATTTTACCCTGTACTGGAGGAAATGTTTATTCATTACTGCTATGTTATGACCTTTCTGGCAAAACTTTGCTGATGTGTATTTCAAATTTCCATTGATATGTTAGTTTGTGTCTGAGAATACATGTTATGTAATGAATAGTTTGATTGCCACATTACCATCTTTGGCGGTGAGGGGGTTGATATTCAATAGGATCCCTGTATAGAGATTGGAAAAAGTTGCGACATCTGAGTATGTACATTTTTGTATGTGCATTTGAATACCATTTTCTTTTTACTTACTGAATATCTGCTATGAGTGATTGCTATCAAAAACTATTTGAGAAATGTATTGTCCTAGGTAGAGGTTTCATGAATCTGGCATATGCTACTACATGATTATTATTATTATTATTATTCTTTTTCTGTATAAGCAGAAATGCTTGATGCACGGAATCCGAATCCAACGGTGCCACCACGCCAGTCAGAAGGAATAAAATCACACAAGTTTACTGCAGTCTTGGAAACATTTACTACCGAGGGGTATTGATAACTGTCGAACCACAATAAAACACCCGACACACAAGAGGGCGACATTAACACTGGAGCATTTCATTCCATGTCTGACTTCATTTGGGGCTCAATCATGTTTCAACTCTGCCTGTAGAGGAACTTGTATTCAGGGATGTCAGTCGCTTGTCTGAATTCTTATCAATTTACAAGCCCCAAACAAACAATTTAAACATTTTTGCTACCTACAATTGTTAGAAATTATATTTATATGATATATCCTGCTACTGTTACTCTATCTCTGCCATATGCCTGGGGATAATGATTGTAGAGATTATCTAATGGTCAATCTATATAAGCTGCGAGACATCACGTCTTACATCATGTCTATACGGTATACCATAGTAATAGCAAGTTTTAATAAGGTCAACCTTCTGACAGTTAGTGTAACTGACTCTTTATAAGGCAATAAATTCCAATGATAATTTGAACTGAATAAAAATAGAACATTAGAACTTGTGTGAAGTTTAAGGAAAGTCAGATTTATTGTTAGGAAGTTAATATGTGAAATATCTTAAATCATTAGTCTGTAATATCAAGGTCGATGAGCGATGCTGTTTGTGCATGAAACCGTACATTTGTCCAGTTTGTCACTGCTAACCAACAGAGTTTCCCACCAGATTCAGTTTCATTGAAATTAATGTACAAATGATTTCCTTTTGATATGTTTTATTTTGTCTCAATTTTTGTCAATCTGTTTCTCTGATATGTTGACTTTTATGCCATTCAGTATATTATCAGGGTTTCCTTGCAGGTCCTTCCAAAGTGCAAATTATAGTGAGACTGATAACGCGACAACCAAATTGAATGCTCAGAATGTGACTGTTGTAATTGTCAGCAGAAATTCCTGATGACAACCATGCAATATAGTCTAGAGTATCAGACCATAATGTGTGCTCAACATAGTGTGAGCCCATCCCACAAATTACTAACAAGATATGCCGAGTTGTGATCACCCATTTTAAAAGAACTTGTTTCCAGATATGGTATGTTTGTTGTTTCTAGACTTGGGGTCATTTCCCGGGGTCATTTACTGTATAAACATTAGCATAGTGCTGCCTACCAACCTCATTCAAATCGTGCCACAGAAAATGTGTATTATACATTTTAGTTTCAGAGACATTTAACAATTCTAGACACTGTAACTAATGTGCAACTTGCAAGAATGTTATTCTTATGTGTAACCACGAAACTATCATGGATGGACTGCGCTCGGATAGACTTCCTTTGATCTATGATGACTGCCGCCTCATAAAAATTCAAGACATTCTGGTGTTTTAAACGATACGCTGTATTTCTAATGAGGCAGTGCCTACTGTGAATAACAAAAGAAAATCTGATTTGAGAAATATGCCAACCGTTCAGCCTTCGCTGGGACTGCATATCTGATCTTTTTACACACATCGGAAATTAGTTTGGAGGTGAGCGAAGGGAAATTTTGATAAAACTGTAGAAAGAATTTGGTCCGTATCTTTTCGGACATCTCCGGACATGAAATCGAGTTTTTTTCCATGGAAGGTGAAACACTCAATAAACGATTTACAAGATATTTGTAAGGAAATATGATTGCCCAATGTGCGATATGGAGGCATTTCTCGGACATGTTTTCTACGTAGGGCCTACAGTATTCTCGATTTATCACAAAAACGAAGCAACGATATAATCTGAAATTCACAGAATCGTATCATTATAAGATGCACTTCTACTGGACATTGCACTTTGACAGTACATGAAGTGGTTCTGAAATCTGCGCATACAGAATATATATTCCTCTAAATGCACCCAAAACTTGTCTTGCATATTTGGCGGCGGTCGTCACTGGATCAAAGAAGCAAAGGCGTCAAATATTCTATTGTGCCATCAATGAACGCGACTGCTGTAGGAATAAATTACTCTTCGTGCCGACTCCAGTCCTAACACCTTCCTTGTGTAACTGTTTCTTTTCTGTGAGTGCCATATGACAAATACAGATAATAAAATGTTACATAGAAGGCCTGAGCTGAGATCTCCTGTGCATGTTTGCAGTGTTTGACTTGGTCATTATTTTGTGCACAAGGCTTGTATACTGGAGGTTGAGACAATATTTTCTCTGTGTAGTGTGTGTGTGTGTGTGTGTGTGTGTGTGTGTGTGTGTGTGCGTGCATGCCTGTGTGGTGCGTGTTTATATGTGTGTGTACGTGTGTGTATATAATTACTGTTTATTTCAAAAAGGAGAGGAAAAAAAGACTGACAAAAACAAAGTGTGTGTGCGATATGTGAGTGTGTATTTTGTGTGTGAGTGTGTGAGTGGAATTTCCCTTCTTATTGTTATAACGTGCAGGCACACCTCTGACAAGCATGTTGTCTAGTATTTTCTTACTAACCTTTTCAAGGAAAAGCTGCATAAAATTTCACTACAGAATGATCAAAGCTCCGCAAAAAGGCATAGTTATGTACTCAACGCCACAGTTGGGTACGTGCTGACCATGCAACTAATCATGTATAACAGATGTTCCTTTTGTATTAAAAAAAAAAAACGCAAGAGTACAATGAATAATTAGTCTTGCAGTTTCATTCTGGTTCATTGATGCAAACCGACGGTCTGACCGACTGTCAATGCAAATTAATCTCAGCATGGAGCTATTAAAGATGGCCAGTCCCTTTTACAAATATCTGTAAACTTCATGAAGGTTTGCACATATTTAGCACGTATCTTTCAGGGTACAAACTGAAATTTAAAGGTCAGAATTACTGTAACTCCCGTAGAAAAAAAGAAAATCGAACTAGTTTTTGGTGAGATTTGATTCCACTGAATTGATGGCCGACCGTTGACACAATCTAAATTACGATTTTTTTTCGTGGTATGAAAAAAGAAAGTTCGATTATTTCCTCAAAGCCGAATTTTACGTTTTGTCAATGCCATGGCAGGGAAAGGTTATAAAAATATAGCTACTCTCTTCGCGAACTTTCAGAATTATAATTCTGAAAGTGAGTCACTGAGAGAGTGGCTGCAAAATTAAGGGACGGGCTTTAACGCTCGTTTGTTGTTAAACAATCTATCCATGTCTAACTTACTTCTTTGAGCTTTCGGCTGCTGGTTAGGTTATACCAGAGAGACGGAACACACATCTCCCTGGTTACAAGATTTTAGGCTCGCACTATACTAGTCTGAACGTCACCTGATACAACTGAGTCTGCTGTACGTGTCGTGTAGACTAGCGCGTCCCAGGGTCGTCAGCTGTCAGCTGGGCGTACCACCATTTCCGTGCCTGACGTTACGTGCGCGTCTGCTGCAAGACGTACCGAAGTCATGTCCATTAATCAGATCGATCAATCGTCTGTGCACTGTGTAGTGCGCCGCTACTAATGATAATGTTAGCGGATTGGATCATCTCGTGGTTTGGTTTGGATACATTTGCAACGTGATTTGAGGGATTACGGCGGTACGGTACGGTAGGCGTGCACACTATTACTCTGCAGCACCAGGATCAGGACGCAGGAGATCAAAGCCTACATGAACGGCTGTGTCTACATGGTCTAAATACCTCTGGCTGTGGCAGAATCGTTCATTCAGTTTTCAGGTAAGCTTCACATCTCCTCACTTATAATGTCAGATCTAGTAAAAAAAAATACAACTGTTATCTATATGTACAATGACAATATATGTTTCATATAAACACAACAAAAAAGTAAGTCAGCGCTGTAATGCACTTTGGTATCCCACTAGTTTTATGAATTTTAACCCTGTACCTAACCATGCTAACCCTGACACTAATACTAGGTTTTGAGCAACGACCTGACGACACTTGGCAGGACTGTTCCTTCACTTAATTTATTGACTAACTTCCTTGTTAAAATCACATTTATCAACTTAGTCATTCATGAGTGAGTACACATTAAAGGTCCGGTAAAAGGTCCCCTGCCATCAAAATGTATGTCTACATGATGCAACATACCTGCCCACATAACAAAATCACTAACTCAGTAACTGTTCAATGGAAATATGTGTCCTATATTTTAAAATAATTTGTCTTTATTTTTTCTTAGCACTAATAATCCCCCGCCAAAATATCCTCCAACTCAAGATTCCCCTTGTGACATAATCAATGTAGAAATTAGCAGGATAAGCAGAATTTATGCACAAACTAAAATGTTTAGTTTGTGCATAAAATATTATCATGCTAATTTCTACCTTTGATGATGTCACAGGGGGAATCTTGAGTTGGAGGATATTTTGGAGGCAGGGCTTATCAGTGCTGAGAAAAATTATTTTAAAATATAGGACACATATTTCTATTGAACAGTAAGTATATACATTTTAAGTTGCATCAACAGAAGTCAACATATATTTTGATGACAGCGACCCTTTAAAGGCAAAATTGTCACTTTTCAAAAATCACAAACAATCTTGTTTTGT
The DNA here is from genome assembly GCA_963669155.1 of Arbacia lixula. Lineage (NCBI taxonomy): Eukaryota > Metazoa > Echinodermata > Echinoidea > Arbacioida > Arbaciidae > Arbacia > Arbacia lixula. Next base: position 16,708,811 of record OZ022581.1, read on the forward strand.
TTTGTGGGTCTGTAAAACAAGATTTTCGTGAATCCTGTTTCTGGTGCACGTTAACTTGTACTTGTACTTGTACTTGTTGTACTTGTAGGTTTCCTTCCTCCGGTATTCGGGGATCGGCGGCAGTCCACATGTGAAGGGTAGATTAGGTCCTTTCTAGATGATGCTGTCGACATAAGTGTATTTTCAGGATATATCTTAAGCAGTAGCATGTCAGAGAAGAGACAGGAGCTGAGGGCAGGGATTGTGAAGGGAAGAGGATAGAAGTTGCAAAGATGCGGGGATCGTTTATACCATTGAGATTATTTAGAATAAAGGCGGGCAGGTCGAGGTTCTCAGCATGATGTAGGAGATCCAGCCGCTGCACTAGGAAGATTGGATACGATGCTAGAAAATGGATAGTACTTTCTTCCTCTTGAGACAGAGCTTGCAAGTTGAGTCAGAGCTCTTCCCAAATCCCAATAGTGTTTAGGCGTCGTTGAGTGGGGTATTGAAGTGAGCAACTGGGCACGTAGGATCACAGGTGATCGAAGGTGGGTTAAGAGTGAGAGGGGGTAAAGTGAGGATATCCTGGGAAGCCTTGGGAAGCCCCGGGACTGTTCCTGCACAGCAGGAACCCGCACTGCGTGAGCGGGCTGATCGCAGCAAGTTAACATGCTGCCTTTGATATTGTGTTCACTCAACCACACACACAATGCTAACGTCAACACATTTTTACTAAATAAACATGTATTTGTTAGGAATGATATGAATAGACAAGGAGCAGATGTCTGGTATAACATGAAATATCAGGAATTTTTGCCTCATCTTTAAAGTGTGCTCACTCAACCATGATATTGCTTCGTCGTCTTCTGCTCACACAGCATGTGATGACATGTTGTTAACAATATCTGATGATAATTTATTCAATAAAGTGAAAGGGTGATCTAATATTGGAAGTGTTGAACACATAGTGAAAGGTAGCAGACATCTGCTCCTTGTCTCAGCCCACATACGTGTGCGCACTGCTATAATGCGGGATTTTCAGAGTGAAAAGTGCAAACAAATTTCAAAATCAGCCATTTAACCATAAGGCACACACCACATCGATTTGGGGCACTCAGAAAATAAAAGCAAAGACTTCAAAATATAACATACACTTCCTAGTTTTTCAATATCTTTTGTCATCCTGTCGCCTTTTTTTTTTATCAAAATCAGGCTTACGCATTGCTTTGACGAGCCTTGCCTACATGTATGGGAAAAGGCCCTAAAATGACTAACACACTGCTACGTGCGCACGTTCAACTGCCCATATCTCGAGAACAAAACATCTTCTTGCGTTGGAGGGAGCAGTCTCTGAGACTAGAGACTCGTATCTTCACATTGATATAAGACTTGTTTCTAGTAAAAGGGCTTACTGGGGTAATTTCAATTTGCAAAGAAATTTTAGGCATACACCCAGTAGAAAGGAAAGCGTGCTCCATCCTGTAAATGAACGAAAAACAAGTCAGACAAAAATCTTGGAACCAGACGGGATGTGAACCTGCAATCTACTGCTAACCGGGCAGAGACTTAACCACGCAAACTATTTCTAGTTGACGGGTCAAGACACGCTCATTTACAAGATTCATTTTCTTTCATTTACAGGATGGAGCACGCTATCCTTACTCCTGGGTGTGTGCCTAAAATTTCTTTGCAAAAATACTTGTTTCTATTGGTTAAGTAACTTTGTCGCCTTTTTGGAAGAAATTTTAAGGTAAAACTAGATTGGCATTATGCCAGAATAGGATAATCTAGAGGTCTACTAGCTCTCACTTAGACCAAATTCCAAAGGCAAAGTCACTGCTAGACCAAAAAGTCAGTCTAAGTAATTTAAGTATAATACTGTTGGATCTGCTCAGGTTTCATTTGGCTCCACTAACTTAGATAGGTCGGGCATATAAAGATGCTGAGATCGATAAATCCTGTATGATCAGCATGATTTCTCAATTAGGCACGTGTTACGTGTAAATGGTTATTTGTCTAGTCTCTAGACATGATTCCAAAGTCTGTTCATAAAAAAAACACATATCTCTCTAGACGTCTACAGTTTATGAATATTGAATGTCACCTGTTAAACATTGTCCGTCCCTTTTGCAAGCTTAAAATTTGAAATCGTCTATCACGATCGGAAATTGAAGAAAGTGTGATTCAAGACCATTTCTAAGAATGTAGCATGTTGAAACTTTCTGTTTATCTAAAAAAATTCAGCCGTTAAATTTCAAACCGAATTTTTTCGTACTACGAAAAAAGTATTTTGTTACAGTATCTATGTGGTTATTACGCATGTGTGAAATCCTAATTTTATGAGTAATTACCAAACTTTGGAGATGATTCCTTCTATAGAACATATTTTTTCATAATGCGTTTTATGATTTAGTAAACAGATTAATCAATAAAGCAGATATTTCAACACAAACTGCTAAGAGCCTGCATGAGGAAAAGACTATTAATCAGACATTGTTTACGTGCATTATTTGAATTTCACACTACGTATCGGTTTCAAATTATGAATATACAGCTTGCTAACACTTCTCTATATGTTTTGCCAATGTTCCGATGGTTTTGTGGTGATCTGAAAATGGGACGGGCTGTCTTTAAGTGTTCCTGTGTGAAGTATGTGGTATGGCTGATGGTCTCTGGTAACTCGTTCAGAATGAAATGACCCTTGAACATGCAGGAAGCTTGCAGAATGCCCGAACCATTTATTATCTCTGCAATGAACCCAACAACCTTCTAGGTCATATCAGCTTCCTACAAACCTACTGTTAAAAAAGCTCATTTAGGATTGCCATTCGTTTTCATGTCATACTACCATAATTTATTTGTCTAGTCTCTTGACATGATTCCAAAGTCTGTTCATTAAAAATATCTCTCTAGACGTCTACAGTTTATGAATATTGAATGTCACCTGTTAAGTGTTCCTGTGTGAAGTATGTGGTATCGCTGATTGTCTCTGGTAACTCGTTCAGAACGAAATGACCCTTGAACATGCAGGAAGCTTGCAGAATGCCTGTACCATTTATTATCTCTGCAATGAACCCAACAACCTTCTCGATCATATCAGCTTCCTTTTGTACGGAAGTCAATAATAATTTCTAATAGACCTTTTTCGTTATGTATGCAAATTTATTCACTCTATTCAAACAATACATTACCAATGGTAACCCCAAAGCTTGTCCGAGGTTTGTTCGAGTAGCAACAACTAGTAGATTCAAAATGCATTCCATCCATTCAATCTGAATGACAAGATACAGGTGAATGCAATAACGCATTACTACGCAGTTGGGGAGAAAGTTGTGAATACATTACGAAAATGGTCTATTGCATATATTCATGCAATTTTTCCAGCTTAGATAAATATTTGCTTAAAATGCATATAACTGAATGTACTTTAGCATATCCCTTAGCTTAGCAATGTTTCATGAATATACATGTATGTATGTACCCTGGTTGATAACTGTGAAAGTTCAAATCAACTTGAATCAAGCCTTACAAAAAAATACAGGCTTGGCTCAACTTAATTCAAAGTGAAATAAAATCTATTCCAATAGTTCTATAGTCAATGTTTTTGTCAACTACAATGTGCCAGATGTCTTCTTCCTGTCTGTAGGCTCTTCCAGTAAGAAGCTTCCCTCCCCTAACTTTGACCCTGCTGGAGGTGAACGATCCAGATGGCGTCTGACCAAGTGAGAGATGTCATCATTGTGGGAGCAGGAATCAGTGGTAAAAATAATATTTCTTAGTGCCTTGAACTACACTACAGCTCAAAGGAATTAGCATAGGGAAAATAAAAGGGAAGAAAGGGAAGGAGCCGCAGTTTTAAACCGCGGTTTATTTTGTCCAGTTCAGCATGAAACACGATACCGTGGTTTAAAGACAGCCAGTCCCTTTTTCAGATCACCACAAAACCATCGAAACATTGGCAAAACATATAGAGAAGTGTTAGCAAGCTCTATATTCACAATTTGAAACTGACACGTAGTGTAAAATTCAAATAATGCACGTAAACAACGTCTGATTAATAGTCTTTACCTCAGGCTCTTTGCGGTTTGTGTTGAAATATCTGCTTTATTGATTAATCTGTTTATTAAATTATAAAACGAATTATGAAAAAAATTGTTCTATGGAAGGAATCATCTCCAAAGTTTGGTAGTTACTCATAAAATTAGGATTTCACACACGCATAATAACCACATAAATACTGTAACAAAGACTAATACTTTTTTCGTAGTACAAAAAAAGTCGGTTTGAAATTTAACGGCTGAATTTTTTTACATATACAGAAAGCTTCAACATGCTATATTCTTAGGATTGGGCTTGAATCACACTTTCTTCAATTTACGATCGTGATAGACGATTTCAAATTTTAAGCTTGCAAAAGGGACGGACAATCTTTAAAACTGTGGCTCCTTCTCTTTCTTCCCTTTCCATATACCAATTCCTTTGAGCTGTGGTGTACATTCTGTACCACTCTACCATATTAGATTTCATTGATCTGCTCTATAGGAATATCAAGCAAATTCATAGTTACAATAGATATTAAAAATTTACTGTTTTACCAGTCTAGACCATTTTCTGTCTTTCGAATGACACAATACGTTACTATCAAGTAGCCCTCACAATTTTTGTATTTATTCCCGTGTTAAACAGATGGATAATGCAAAGTATTATTCAATTAAATTTCATTGAACTGCTCTATAAATACAAACAAACAGTGGCCATTGATATTGAAATTTTACTATAACAGCTCATTTCCGTTATGTACATGTATGCACATTTTATGAACGCCTTTCAAGCAATACAGTGCTAGTCAGTTAATAATGGTAACCCAAAGCTTGTCAGAGTTTTGTGTGACTAGCAACAACTAATGATTCAGAGTGAATATATTCATGTATTAATATGAATGTTTACATGTTACTTCACAGCTAGGGGGAAATTGGTGAATGCAATACAGAACAGCTTTTGTGATGTACTGCATACATGCATTGATTGTAGTAATATGCTAATCAAATACAAATTCATTTGTGTTTACACGCAAGAGCAAACATCACACATGAAATCAATCCCTCGAGACTAAATATTCGAGCCATTGTTATAATGCCAGACATGTTTACCTGTATGAGCAGGCGGTGAAGTGATTTGAGCTGCTGTGTTATGCCTGCTACATTATATCATATTCCAGATGAAGGAAGTAACATTATCTGGCGTGCTGGCACATGTAGATGTATAGTACAGGGCCCCATCACAACCTGCCACCTGTTACTGAATATTGCTGTTTCCGCTGTTTCCTCTCCACAAAGATCTTTGATGCACATTTTAAAGCAGTTCTCTTGAGTGTTAGCATGATGAATCATTAAACTTGAAGAATGGGGATGTTAGAACAGTTGTAGTGTTTAGATTTTGTGGTAATTTTGACCAAAATTCTGAAATCTTGGAAGTTACTATGTTATTGTGCTCAGAAATTGCCTTTTCCTTTCGTTCAAATTGTCTTGACTGATTTTTTATCTTTTTGAATTGTTGTTAGGAACTTACTTTATCCTATTGCTGTTTTTTCTCTGCAGTTGAATATTTTAGGAACTTTCAATGCACTTTTAGGATCTGATTTTCATCTTCTTTTGACTTGTTCTTAGGACTGTCTGCTGCCAAACTACTGCATGAATCTGGCGAGGATGTCTTAGTGTTAGAAGCCAATGATAGAGTCGGAGGCCGAACACTCAACTTCTATGTAAGTCAAATATGGAGTTGCCCATCAAGTTTATGATCAGGATGGAGCTTTGATGATTTTTAAACATAAATTTCATCCTGTTTTATTGATTATTCTCAAATTTATTTTTAAAAATGTTCCCAATCTGTATCTGATTTTGTCAAATTCAAATCATTGTCAGAGTTGCAGTGCCCTCTAATGACTTAAATGAATTGATAAGGAAGGGGTGGTAGTGGTTAAAACTATGAGACCCAAAATCAATCTAGTGTGATTCTGGCATGACCACCGGTCCCATTATTGTTTCATTCAGGAAAAAAAATTAATTCAACATTTTCAAGGGCTACTGTTTGACCACATTGGCTGATATGGCTACAATTTTACATTGTGTCTATGGGAATTTGGGGGGCTCTTTTAACATTTTCCAGGGCTCTTTTCAGCGTTTTAGGGGCGAATTAGCCCTGCGCCTCTGTGTATTTTTCCCCTGGTTTCATTTCAGGAACATCAGGAAGGAATCATCCATAAATCATGAAATCATTGAAATGTAATGAAATCTGAACCAGATGATGACGGCAGAACCGATATGCCATTCTTTGATACATATTTTATAAAAAGTTAAGTCACAGTTGATTCTGCCAATCATCAAATTCCAGATACTATGCATTTGTGCATCAAAGTGGTGTGTACATTATTTAATGCATTTAATATGCAGCTTAATGTGTCTTGTTTCTAACCATGCTCAATAACATTAAGAGAATGATTTGTTCTAATTCAGTATTGCAAGGAATTCATTCTGCCATTAAGTCCTGAGTAATTAATACTTGCTAGTGTATAATCAAGAGAGTAGACATGATTGCATAGAGTAATTTTTATTCTTGATAGTCTACCATTTTGAGGAACGTGATACTTTGCACGTACAACGTTTGAAGATGCATGTGCTCTAAATACAAATGTGTACTGTACTTTGAACCCTTGTATGAGTAAAAGATAAGTGTGATAGTTGCGTGTGGTGATCAAACTATGCCTATTACATTGTGCATGTACAGTTGTCCTCAAAATTATTCATACCCCATTGAAAATAACAGTCTTTGTTAGATTCTTCCTTTGTAAAAGCTATTATGTTGGTACTTCCTGTGTATCTTTTGTCTATTGTTGCTATGCACAAATCCACATATGAGTTGGCTAAACTTCATTTGCATAATAATAGATAAGTCCAAAAGTTATTTTTCCCTCATGTTCAGAATTATTCATACCCCTGACAATACCTCAACAAAAATGTTCTTTCTTCATAGTATCCATTGTTTTCCTTTCCTGAGAATGTCCTATAGTTATTTCAAGATGTTCCAATGCATTAAATACCTTTTTTGTTGACCAAATGTTAAACTATTGTCAAACACATAGCATCTTTCCATAAGACTTTAAATAGAGGAAACGTGTTCTGGTCATTCTCAGTTTCTGATCATCATGGCCAAGAAGAAGGAGCTCAGTGAGGACCTACGGCAACATCTTGTGCGTGCCCACATTGAAGGAAAGGGTTATAAGGCCATTTTGAAGCAATATGATGTCCCTGTGGCAACCGTGCAGAGCATTATCAACAAGCACAAGAAGTTCAATACTGTTAAAAACCTCTGTGGGCGTGGCAGGAAGAGAAAGGTGTCCCCCAAACTTGCCAGGAAAATCTGCCGAGAGGTCAACAACAACCCCCGGACCACAACCAAGGCCCTACTTCGAACGCTTGACCAGGCAGGGACGAAGGTGTCACGGTCCACTATTGAGTGAGTCTTGCACAGAGGAGGTCTCCATGGACGTAGGCCTCGGAAGACCCCGCTGCTCAGGAAGAAGCATCTGGAGGCTCGCCTAGCCTTTGCTAAAGGTCATCTAAAGCAAGATTCCAGCTTTTGGTCAACCATCCTGTGGTCTGATGAGACAAAGTTGGAGTTATTTGGCCATATGGATGTTGAATACGTCTGGAGGAAAAAAGGAGAAGCATACACTCCAAAGAACACTGTGCCCACCGTCAAGCATGGTGGTGGAAACATAATGCTATGGGGATGCTTCTCTTCCAGTGGCACAGGCAACCTCGTCAAGGTCCAAGGAATCATGAGAAAGGAGCATTACATCACGATCCTTGATGAAAACGTGAAGGAATCCGCTGAGAAACTCCAGCTTGGCCATAATTGGAAGTACCAGCAGGACAATGATCCAAAACATACCGCCAAGGTAGTGAAGAAATGGTTCAAGGACAATGATGTCAACGTCCTCGAATGGCCAAGTCAGAGTCCTGACCTGAATCCAATTGAGAACTTGTGGCGAGACTTGAAGACCAGAGTGTTGGCTAGGAAACCGACCAACCTGTCCCAGCTTGAGGCTTTTGCCAAGGAAGAGTGGGCCAACATCCCCCAGAAGACATGCAGGAAGCTTGTGGACACGTACAAGAACCGTCTAGAAGCAGTCATAAGAAACAAAGGCTATGCTATTGACTATTAAAGAAAGACATTGGGCTCATTAAACCTAGGGTATGAATAATTTTGAACATGGCATTTTTTGAAAATCCATGAATAAAATACCCCTGAAATGATGAATTTCTTGAATTGTGTATTGTTGTTATTCTTTCACATGTTGGTCACATATAACTGATATACACACTTGACAAAATGCATTCATTTCATCACAAAAATAAAAAATCATAAAAATTAACAAGGGTGTGAATAATTTTGAGGACAACTGTATGTGTGAACTTTAAAACTGATAATTCTGATTATTTGTGAACTTTTTCATTTGCTTTCATTTTACAATCATTCATGAAAGTTGTCGTACACTGATTGCTCAGGACCTATTATCTAATCATGGAAGAGGTGTACGGTACACCATGTGTAAAGTCCTAGAAGGACTGAGAAGAAGTGGATAGAATTGGAGGTGAATTGGAAAGGCGAGAAAATGGAGATTTGAATGTAGAGTATTCTTTCGAAATGAGTGTAGTCACGTCCGCATACCAACCGCCCGCCTATTCCTGCCGACTCACCACATAGCGCCACCACCCACCAAGACCGCCAGCCGACGGTTCCTCCCACATCCACACATACGTCATAAGTACCACCACACAACTAGCGAACACTCACTCCTGAAGAAGGGCAAGCAATCTGCCTGACGCATCGAGTCTACTTCTCTACTCCTTAGCTCTTCATTCCTTGTGGTTTACAGTCCTTTTAAGGACTACACTCATTTCGAAAGAATACTTTATGTTCAAATTTCCACTTTCTCGCCTTTCCAATTCCCCTCCAATTCTATCCACTTCATCTCAGTCCCTCCAGGACTTTACACATGGTGTACCGTAAACCTCTTCCGCAATTGCTCATACCACCATGCAAATCTTCAGAGCTATTGTCTGTCTTCATATTTCATAGAATACTTTTAATGGAAAATATAACATTATTGGGGTTGGTGAAAAGAGGGTCAGAAGGGCAAGGGTAACTACTCTGGGCTTTGATAGCATGCACAGCCAAGGTCCAGGCACCTGGGCTCGGCCAAAAGATGGTCAGAAAAGAGGGTAAAACTTCCTTGGGTTTTTCTACTATGCACAGCAAAGGTCCAGGCGGCTAGACTTGGCGAGAAGGGGCTCAGAAGGGAGGGTTTACGGTATCACTTTAATGTTATGGCCCGTATTTCCATAACAGTGGTTAAATTTAGACCACATAATAAATGTAGACTAACTTTATGGGATGCAAAATAAATCATCTGATGCTGTCACAAAATCACTGATTTTCATTCCAGAATCACAGCAGTGGGTGATTTAAATTATCTACTGTAATTTTTATGTGGACAAACTCAATATATGGTATACCATAGTGATTCAGGAGAATATCAATCGTATTGAATCAATAATAATATTTCATGTTGTCCATTTAGGTTGTGTGAATTTATCCATAAAATTCAGGAGATGGACTACCCAAAAGTCTATGAGACCTACATGTACACTGCGTACATGATACATGTATATAGGGGTCAGTTACAGGACAATCAAACTTTTATCAGTTAAAGCCTTTGATGTCCAGTAAAGCATTACAGTTGCATATCAGGGCTTAAATGGGGATTAGTAAGGATTAGCACCATTCTAGGAATTACTCAAATTACACAGGCATAGAATATCTACAGTATGAGGTGAACATGTACATGGAGCATGTATGCCAGAAAAGTATATATGCATGTCTTGACAGTTTCTAGGCTTAAAGTAATCATGAAGGGCCGTTGGTGATAAATGCATTATTTTCTATTTAAATACCACAACTTTTAAAGCTTTGCCACAATCTAGCAACTTCTTTTTTTTATATCAAACTGATTGTACACCCATACTCATGGATTATTATGCTTTTGATTGTCTTATATCTCATCATTGAGGCAATTCCGTCACATGACCAGTTGGATAAGAGTTCTAAAGAATATAAATAGAATGAAATAGAAATCTTTTGAGACAAATTTTTGGGCTCATCACTACTATCACTTCCCTTTAACTGGTCATGCGTAATGATAATGCACATGTACATACATATATTGCTTTTTGGGAGAATCTTGACATGACCGTTTCTCATTTAGGCTGCATCAATGAGGAGCTTGGCAGCATGCACAGCGAGGCAAGGTCAGCCTGATTGCTGCTGAATGTCATGCGATCAATACAACCTGCAATAACAATTTGTGTTATCTCATTCATGCCTTCCAAGATTGATGTGCTTGTGTGGGGGCTGGGGGTGGGGTGCCGGAGGAGAGAAGGGATGTCAAATTATCACAAGTCTAGTTGTGACATTGTTTGGCTATTGCTCAGTTCTGCATCATGAATATAGGGTGTCATATTCTGGTTATCCCCCGAACTGGCTCCAGAGCAGTGCAACAATACAAAGAGGGCTTAGTGGAATTTAACCTCTATAATGCTACAAAGAGCCTCTGTAACAAAAGAAATCATTAGGGGGTATAACACATAGCATGGCTCAATGTTGTTTCATTAAGTCAGGCTTGAATGTAGCTGATAATAAATTTTTTAAAGGGCATATACTGTACTGGCAAGACAAAAACGCCTTCAAATGTGATCGTAAGCAATCTTCTTGCCAATGGTCTAAAATTCATGTATTGCCCATTTTAGAAATTTGCTGAAAGTTATTTGCCCTAAAATTAGCCACATTTAGAGTATTTAGTGATTAAATCACAAATCCTCAAATTGTTCGGGCCGAACATTTCGAGGATTTGTGATTTAATCATTAATTACTTCAAATGCGGACCATATGAGGCCACATAACTTTCAGCAATTTTCTAAAATGGACAATACATGAATTTAAGACCATTGGCAAGAAGATTGCTCGCGATCACATTTGAAGGTGTTTTTGTCTTGCCAGTACTGTATATACTCTTTAAAGATGTACTTCCCTGCACAAGAGCCTTTTATCTTACATGATAATATTATTTCTTCCATATCATTCCATCAAATTCTGCCTGAACCCTATAATGACTCGGGACTTGTTTCCTTTGCTTCTTTCTACATAGGACGATGCCATTGACTACACAGATTTGGGCGGGGCTTATTGTGGGCCCACCCAGGACCGCATCTACCGCCTCTCTAAGGAGCTTGGAGTGGGCACCTACATCTGCTATGATGAGGGAGATGCCCTTGTCTACTCCCAGGTGTGTGATATCAGATAGCAGATATTTGGATTGGGCTTACCAGTTCATTCCCATTTATAGCAATTGTTTCTGGTTCTCTTTCTCCTGTTACTTATTTTAACTATAAGCAATTTGATTAAGAATTGTTATTTGTTACATTTCTAACTGAATCCCATTATTCTTTTCTTTTCAGAGAGTTTCTATGGTATTCCAAAGTTCTCAAAGCTTGTATAATTTGAGCATCACAAACTAGCCATGAGTAAAATAAAAGAAGCCACTTTTATAACCTGAATGGAATGAGCGAAAGGGAAACAGTCTAGTTTAATGAATGTTGCAATGTCCAATCACAATTTAAATGCTTGATTATGGTAGATATGTGTGGTCACGATTTGGGCAATTTAACTCTTTTTTGTTTGGGTACCAGTATGTAGTTTTTTGTACAATATGCAAAAAATAAGTTTTTACTATAGCATCAGGACAGTTCTTGTTATTATAAATTAATTGCTGATTAGTGCATGTCACAATGAAAAATCAATTTCAATTATTATTTTTATTACCTTCAACCAAAAAATATGGTTTTTACCTCGTATCTTATATGCTCTTGCTACAATGATTTATTTCCAACACATTTTCTGGACATTTGGGTGAAAATTAATAGTCAGAAATAAATATATATATGTTCCGCCTGTATAATTCTATTTTAAAGGTCAGACTTCAAAAATTCAGTTCTTTAGCTTTATTTTGATACCAAACTTGATACTATCTGACCATTTTGGTGGTCATGTCCACTTTATTGTGGAATTGCTGACGGGACTATCATTGGTTGGTACTGAGAGGGTGAAGGTGCCTTAGTACATGTTTGTCACCTCCTGTGTTGAGTTAGACTTCCATGTTCACCTTACTTGCTTTCACAGAGGAGGAACAAATTTTGGAAGATGACTGGGCTCACCCCAGATTCCTGGAACCCGCTCATCATGATGGATCTCAACTATCTCGCCTACCTCATCGATAAAATGGGAGAGAAGGTAAACAAATGTTTGACAAATGGGGGGGTGCTGTAACAAGTGGTGGATTGAGGGAGGGGGGGGCACATCGGGCCTGTGCCCCCTCCCCCCCCCCCCCCCCCCCCTTTGGAAACCAAAGTTTTAAAAATCTCGGCAGGAATCAGCAGTTTGCCCTAATGATAATGTGTGTGAGATCTCACAGTCACAGCATCACAAACATTTTCAGGAAAAATGAAAAACTACTTATATGTTTATGTTTGAAACCTAGCAGCCATAGTCTACATTTACAATGGTATAGCCCCTGTCAGTGCAAGATGCGCTGGGCACCACCAGCATGCTCCCATTGAACGCATGCACTTTGATGCGAACCATAGCTCACAGTGGTCTCAGGTCTCTTTTACAGTATCTTCTTCCATTTTCCGTGGTTTTTACACAATTATATTTTTTGACCTGCATAAAGGACATCCTGTATTAAAACCCAGATGAATGTTATAATATTTGATAAATATCAGGTGACCATGTGACCAAAACATCGTCCAGATTTTATTCCTGGGTGCTGTCAGAGTGCTAAAAAACGTGTATCTTTGAGGCCAGTGGAAACGTTTGGAATTAGTTTTGATTTAAGAGGAATCTTGGGCCACATGTTTGTTACACTAACCAGATCGTGAATAAACTATGTCTGTAATATTTGCAGACTTCTCACAGTGCATATTAGTTCAAATTTAATACCACTAGATCCTGATGCTCCATAAGTGAGCACTGCATCTCATTGGTTGTTTTAAACCGTTCTGAACTGATCATGGCATCTGATTGGTTGATTTTGAATCCTGGTAGATCCCGCTGGACCGGCCCTGGGACTTCCCAGAGGCAGAAGAATGGGACAGCATGACAGTGAAGGAGTGGGCAGAAAAAACCTTCTGGTTCAAAACAACCAGAGACTTTGTCAGGATGCAGTGTCAGCTGGGATTCTGTGTGGAGGATAGAGACCTATCATTTCTCTACTTCCTCTGGTACATCAAGGGATGCTGTGGTGAGTTTAATCATAATTCCTTAGAGTGAAAGAGGGTTGGGGTTGAGGGATAAAGAAGACCTTCTGGTTCTAGACAATGGAAGACTTTGTCAGGATGCAGTGTCAGCTGGGATTCTGTGTGGAGGATAGAGACCTATCATTTCTCTACTTTCTCTGGTACATCAAAGGATGCTCTGGTGAGTTTTATCCTGGTGGGATGGGTAGCGGGTTCTTGGAAGGGTAAAGGGGGAGGCCAAAGAAGACCACCAAAGACTTTGTCAGGATGCAGTGTCAGCTAGGATGTGGAGGGGCATGGTTGATACTGCAGGGTGAGTCAGAAAATATGTTACACTTTTTAGATTTAGTGTTTTTTGAAGCAAATGTGGGATTCAGAGAGAATTTCTAGCATTTTACGGATAGAGTACATGCTTCGAGAGAAATGGACAACATGTGGAAGATTGAAGGCAGGAAGCTTTGTCCAAGTTGTGGCCAACATGACAATGAACTTTTCAGTGAAGATAATTTATTGATTTACTGGTTCTCTTGTTTATTTTTCTTGATTAATAAATAGACGCATACACTTTACGCTCATTGTTTGTGTGAAATAATGCTTTTTTCTCCGTTTCAGCAGGTAATCGCCTGATTTGGTGCAAATGGGTTTTGACACTTTTTCAAACAATGGCACTGAAAACAAAAAGTGGCAAAGGAATATTTACTCTATCCGTACGTGCTAGAAATTCTCTCTGAACCCCACAATTTCTTTAAAATATACTTAATTAAAAAAGTGTAACATTTTTCCTGACTCACCCTGTATATGCAGTGATCCTAGAACCATGCTATTGTAAGCAATATGTAATAAAAACATCCTTGATGGTGGATAGTATCAGAATATATGTCATTACTGTCACCACAGATGTTGAAACTCACTTATCTTTCTGTTTCTCTTCATTCCTTTCTCTAATTTTTTTATCTTAATAGGATACTTGAGGTATTCAGCAACGGAAAACGGAGCCCAGGTAGGGAGGCAAGCAATAATAATAAAAAATGTCTATAATGATAAAATAATAACAATAAGAAAGTTGGTAGTAACACTGTTCTTACATACAGTCAGCACTTTCTCAGTGCTTTACCATTTTTTGTCAAAATCTGCATTGATGTTATAGAAGTGTACAATAGTATATATATATTTACATGTACAGTTGGCAGCAAAATTATTCAACCCCCCTCTCATTTTTTGCATTCTGTCATAATGAATAATATTGCAGCAGCAGATTGCTACTAAACCATTAAGATAGTTAGCAGACAGTTAATTACCAAAGAATACCGGAAAAAAAATCAAATTTTACTGCATAGGTCATCTGAAATTGCAATTTGCTCCCATAAAGCATGTTGCAAAATTATTCAACCCCCTATTTTACACACAAGAAACAAATGCACAAATAATGACATTTTCACAGCCAATGCATATATTCTGAGGTGAATGCTGATTTTATTTATCCTCCACCTGAAACTGGAACCTTTATATGCACAACTAACAAGTTGTAACATTATTCAACCCAGATGGGTGTGTCTTTTAGTACTTTGTGCAGCATCCATAGGCTGCAATGAACTCCTGCAGACGAGATGAATAGCCTCTCACAAGCTTCTCACAACGCTCCTTAGGGGTGTTGGCCCATTCCTCTTGTGCACCTTGAGTGACCATCACAGTCTCCAGACCTAAACCCAAAAGAGAATTTGTGGTGGGATCTGAAGAAAGCTGTTGCAGCACGTAGACCTACATGCATCGATTACCTTAAGACCATTGCGCAAGAGGAATGGGCTAACATCCCCAAGGAGTGTTGTGAGAAGCTTGTGTGAGGCTATTCATCTCGTCTACAGGAGGTCATTGCAGCAATTGTGATCAATAGCAACTCTTTATAAGTCAGGGCCCTGGTGTCATGAAACAAACACCAACAAAGTATGTTTTTGAGGGAAACTATTTTTCACAGGGACTTTGTGCATTGCAGGGACAAAATCGCCCATAGCTTTCCTGTAATTTGTTTCACTTGTCAGTGATCAAAGCACTGTTTGCTGGAGTTTGTGCCTGATTTTATGTGTTTATTCCTGTTTCGCAGGAGCGGAAATTTGTTGGAGGGAGCCACAGAATTAGTCTGGCCATGGCAGAGAGACTAGGAGGTGTGGTTCACATCCTTCTTTTGTACTTTTAGCTCGCTTAATGTGACCTTTTTTCTTTTCTTTTTTAATTTAGTACAAATCTTTCTACCGGTATTTTGTACATTTTCAGTTTCTTTGTGGACATTTTAAGGAATGTAGTACATGTAAGAATCAAAACGGTCATCAAACACTTTATATTACATTGCTGATTTAGCTATGTGTCGTATTACAAAAAATACACATATCCACTCTAAAGAATGGTTTCAGAACAATCTTATGTTTGACCTAAAATTGATGGATCTCCCTTGTAGCTTTTATCTTTCACAACATATTATTGTCTAAACATTTGTCTTAGAATTTAATGCATATACCACATGGCTACCCTCCATATCATGCCTTATTATGTTAGTCACAAGAAAATTCTGTTTATTCTAATTGGCAGGCAATGATTTTGATAAGGCAGATGCCTCCAATGATATTAAATATGTTAGCCTAGTGTAGGGCTCAACGGAATGTTAACCGTTATCAGTAAGGCTGTAAACTTCAACTCAATCAAATTCAATTTTATATTTTGTATCACATATTATTAATATTATTTTATAATTGAATATAAATATTTCTTTATCTAGTTCAGAATATTAATTGACTCATTTCCTGTATCCCATTCCTGCATCCTTTGACAGAACGAGTGCAGCTAAGCACTCCAGTGATTAGTGTTTCGCAAGATGCTGATGTTGTTACCGTAACTACGGCAACAGGGAAAACATTCAAGGTAAACACTATCGTTTTCCCACACTGCTACTATTTTTGTTTTTGCTTTAGTTTTTTAAAGATATGTACATCAGGACTAGAACCACTTACCACATGAGCAGAATCATGTGGCATGCCAACTCACTGAAGGCCTGTTAGCCGCCATGTGAGAAAGGAATGATGTCATTAAATGAATGTTTTTGTGCAGTTGGATATACATTTGTTGGTAACAGACCATTAGTCACACTTAATCAACTTGAAGTCTAATTTCTGTTGGAACTGTGAGTGATTTTTTTTTCTCAAAGTGAACATTGCATATTGATCAAAAATTGCTTGAAGACCACAGATCAACTCTCTCGCTGTAGTATCTGCACATGTACATCAACAGTTACTGTATATTGGTGCACATCCAAAACTTCAACTAGACCATAACCAAAATCTCACTTGAATTTGTTTGGTGAATCAACAGTACTTTGTTTGCATTGATATTGATGTAATCTATTATTTTTTTAATTACCACCTTCTGCTCTTTGGAGTTCTGTTTCTGGGGCACAAAAACTGCATTTCTGTCTCAAGCCTAAGATGATGTGACATCACTTCTTATGATTATTTTCCCTGCAGTCCAAGTACATCATTACCGCTCTTCCACCTGCCATGCTCAATAAGATCACCTTTACACCAAACTTCTCTTCCGTCAGAAACCAGGTAAGAAGAATCAGACATCTACCTAACTCTCTCAGTACCACACATTGGTATTAGCATATAATTGTAACACAATTTGTTGCCTATGGGACTGAAAGGCTTAAAGGTAAGGCTGGGGTATGTGGTACAGGGTATTGCTTATGGGCCGTCAACAGCTGTGCCATCATCATTGTCAGGTCAAGATTTATTTTAATTTCAAAAAAAAAAATTCAATTTGATAAAATTTCCTGCCTGGTTTATTGAAATCACATGACAGTGTGACCATGGTCATGGTAGAATGGCACTCAATTAATGACCGGTCCTGTTCGTCTTTACTGCTACCAAGTCGTACCTTCAAATACTTTTAGTCAGTAGAGGACAGTGCAATTCTAATGCTACTTGAATTTGATAAAGCTTCAAAGATTATATACCTGTATACAGGCTTGGAACAGTTTGAGAATAGCGAATGATGTAAGGACATTTCAAAATTATAGGACCGGTAGCTATGGCTCCACCGTGATCATGAAGCTTTATGGGCAACTCTATTGACCTGCCATGATGTACTAAATGGACTCATCATTGTTCTTGTGTATCATGCATAAACAATATAATACCCATAGTATCACTCATATACCTTGATATTACAGAGAAAGATTACAGAGCTCTAGTCAGCAAAGAAATTGAAGCAAAGGCATTTCCTGGACGAAATCACCCTGACCTCCTGTGTAGTTCTTTTTTTTTAACTGGTAGATTCTTGAAGTAATTAAAATAAGGACAATTTGGGTTTAAAATAGTGTATTTGAGTATGCATATCTTATGTTTGTTCTTCCATACAGCTGAATCAGAGGTATCCAATGGGGTCTGTGATCAAGACTATGATCTACTATGATCGCCCCTTCTGGAGGGATTCAAGTAAGTACTTCAAGTAGTAGTTCTCTAGCTTCAATTTAGCGCTGGTTGGTAATGCAAAATCATGTCACATTGTTCAAAACTGTTGTCAATCAATTTCAACTTTCTTCAACCATTTGACAAAAAAACTGAAGAGAAGGTTGAGAGTAAAATCATATTGTGTTTAAGAAGAAAAAATATGTCACAGTTTGGATTCAACAGAAGCAATGCTTTGGGGCTGGGGTCCTTTACAGAACTAAACAAAACTAAAATACAAAATTGACATGAACATGAATTAAACAGACAAATTACTTCTCCCCTAGCCTAATTAATAATCGTAGTCATACAAACTGCAGACACACTTTACTTTTGTGGACACTGACCACATCTTTCTGTCATATGTATTATATTGTATTGTGTCATTGGTTTTGTTATCCATGTATTTCCTTGTTATGCAGAGCTACCAAGTCTCCCTGATTTCACAGGAGACTCCCTGAAAATAGACCGATATTACTACATTGGATTTCATCACATCATGCAATCTCACTGATTATTGAAAGATTATTGTCATAAAGTTGTGTGCATTTGATCTCCCTGTTTTCTCACAAAAATTCCCTAAATCTTCCTGATCGTTCAATTTCAATGTTGGTAGCATTGGTTATGATGTTGTTATATGATAAGTTAGTTTTCATTGTGAAATAAGTGATAATGATAATACTAATAAATTCCTTGGTTGTTGTTTTGTCACTGTAGACTACTCCTGCTTGGTAATGACTGATGGCATCGTCTGTGGGACCCAAGACGACTGCAAGCCTGGTGCTCAACGCCCTGCCATCATTGGGTAAGAAGCTTCCCTGTAACCTACTGCATTCAATGATCAGTAGCAGTGGCCAAGCCCGTGCATTGAACATGGCTGAGGTATGACTGGCATATCATCAGCTATTGGACTGTATTCCCTTTTGTATACCTGCCAGCCATTCTGATATTGGTGGGAAAAATCCTTTTTTTTTTTTTGGTCCTCCAATCTCATTTTGTTTTTCCCATGAAATTCCTACTTTTTTCCATTCAAATGGAATTCCAAAGTTTAAAATATACATGTACATCAGCATTGTAAGTTTTACATAAAACATTCTGACTTCTACCATAGGAGGGTTGGCTGGTATGAATTTGGACTTAACAAGTGAAATAAAACAATCCTGTATTTCTTAGATGCACAGTGCTTTTATTAAGTTGCGTCAGGCCCGTGCTTTGGACTGGTAACGTTGCTCAGTTCTCTCGAGAGAGAGAGAGAGCGAGAGAGACTGATCAACACATTGACATCTCTTCAAACATGCAATTAGCCCTTTGTGTGCTAAAACAAAATGTGATTTCTGTGCATCGATCATTTAAACATGCACACATGGAGCATAAGAGTTTATCTGATTTAAAGGTAAGGGGGAAAATGGTTATGATTAAGGGCTGTAATCATCACCGGGTTCGTATTTTGTTTAATTTCAACGCATTTGTTTTGAGATGATTCCCTTCCTAGTGTCCTAATATCAAATAAGAACAGGGCCCATGATGAACACAAAATGGGAACTCCATCAATCACGGATCCTGTAGTCTTTACAACTATTAAGTCTTACTTTTGAGTCAAATCTTTTTCTTCAACTTGGTAAGAGTGTGCAAGGTCAGAAGTGTTTTTTTTTTATAGGACATTGATAACAAAAACTTGGCAGAAAATTGCTTTATAGATGACTAATGGCACATAGTAATTCCAACCGGATTTGACCTCTTTTGTTACTGATCAGCTTGTAAAACAATGAGCAGGTCAAGATAATAAACAGTTTGTTTTATGTTCCTGACATTGAGCAGAGGATATAAATATCATGTATGTATTTTACCCTGACATTTGGCTTCAGGTTACAATTTTGTACTGGTTCACTTATCAGGGTATTTGTGAAACGTGTTACAAGCACAAAATATGAAACCTAATTTTATGGATGGATTTGAGTGGCACCAAAATATGTCAGTCATCTCTTCACTTGTCAGGAAAATGTTTGGAAGCATTGGAAGTAAAGTGTCATATTAAGATACTGTAAGTAAATTATATAAAATAGAAATATGCTCTTTTGTTACTGATTAGCTTATAAAACAATGAGCAGGTCAAGATAATAAATCAAATTTGTATACAATTTTGTCAGACAAATGTATAATACTACCTGCATCTAACTTTCTACACACAACTAGAACTGTAATACTAAATAGATAACAATATATAACAACATATAGATTAACAAAAACATACTTTAGCATACATGACTTTCAATGACCAATTTAAATAACGCATGTTTCTCTTAATTTCAGGAAGAAAAATATTAATTGTGGTTGAAGTTGTTCCATAGTGTTGGAGCAAGCACAGCTGTTGATAGGTGCATCATTATTAGTACCTGCACCTCCATTGTAGGAGAAATATGTCTCATATACCCTTCCTTTTTTTCTTCAGATTTATTGGAGCAGATGCTGCCAGGAACCACAGCCATCTCAGCAAGGAACAGCGGTGAGTTATATAAAGAGTGATGCTCTGTTATTGAGTAAGATCTTACAATCGGTAATTCAGTTCCCCCTGTTCAGTTCCAGCCTCCACTGCTCGTCCTCTGGCAATTTCAAGAGAGGACTTACATGATTCAAGTGCTGTTCTCTGTCACAATTTAGATTCTACAGTGAGTTTCTTGAAAGAAAAAAAACGCTAACTTTATATCTAAATGGGTTAGCATCATGTAATCGTACATGCCAGAATTATTTTTTTGTTAGTTAGCACATGCACAGCGCTGGAATTGCTCATGTATACTCGCATGTTGTGGAATGGAGCAGTACTAGAAATATGTAATAGGGCAGAACTTGCATACAGAGAGCACTTCATTACAGAGAAGAAGATTTTGTGGTAGAGTAGTCATCCTCTTAAGAGACTCGCCCTAGGCCCAGCGAGGGCTCACTCCAATGCTAAATCAGTTAATGATACCCTGCTGGCTTTCATGTTTTAGGAGGGATCTGATCGCACAGTTCTACGCCAAGATCTTCAAGAATGATGCAGCTCTGAAGGTGAGAGGCCAAAGGTCAAATGATGTCAATGATCCGTAGAGGATGTACTCCTAATTTTGTAGAAGAGCATTAATACTGTTTTTGTCTGCCGGTGTCAAGTTTTACACTTGTAAATACATACAAATCCTGCTAGATTTTAGTGAAAGGGCATTCTGGGTTAATTTCAATTTACAAATAAATTTTAGGCATACACCCAGTAGTAAGGATAGCGTGCTCCATCCTGGAAATGAATGAAAAACAAGTCAGAAAAAAATCTTGGAACCAGACGGGATTTGAACCTGCAATCTACTGCTTACCGGGCAGCGACCACGCAAGCTATTTCTAGCTCACGGATCAAGACACGACAACATATACCGAAGAGTCTCATTTAATCTGACTCATTAATATTCATGAGAAGTCCGTCGTAGGGACAATTCGGGTAGATGTCACTGCGCGGTAAAGCAGGAGATTGCAGTTTCAAATCCCGTCTGGTTCCAAGAATTTTTTTCTGACTTGTTTTTCATTCATTTATAGGATGGAGCAAGTTATCCTTTCTACTGGGTGTATGCCTAAAATTTCTTTGTAAATCATACAAATCCTGTTAACTCCCAAACGCTGGTTATTTTGGCCATCTCCCAGGCAGGGGCAGATTCTGATCCATGGCCTCCCCCCCCCCCCCCCCCCCCGACCTCAGTCGTGAATGCAAATGTATGCTTAAGGTGCAAGGGGTGAGGGATGGTCCGCAGGGATTGGAGAGGGTGCAAGAACTGTACCTCTCTCAACCTGCTTCACCAGTGCTGCAAACAAGTGCTATACAGCACCAGTTTGTGTTGTAGTAGTTAATTATGGTATCAAACAACTAGTACAGCATAGTGTCACATGTATGTTCATGAACAGTTCATGACTTTGGTTCAGGTGACATGAAATGGTATGCAGGGGCTGGAGATGGTGCACATACTTTTTGCAGCCGTGAAATTTATTCAACTACCAGTGTATGTGATCGGCACCCAGGACCCGTCTTGTTGCGATTGATCTTAACCAATCACTAGTTCACTCTCAAGACCTTGACTGTACACAAATATGATTGCTATCAATCAAGTCAAGTTGCAATCTATCGCAATACTTTATAAGACAGAACCCCCTTTACTGGAGAAGTGCTATGTAGCAGATATGATCTAATTTTAGGCCGTAAATAAAGATCAAGTTACTCATCATGATCCCATGATAGATTTACCATCTATAAGAGTCATAACCATGGAAACTATTTTATTTGCTTGGTTTTCCTGCAGCCGGTGTACTATGTGGAGAAGGATTGGATGAAGGAGCCCTACATCGGAGGGGGCTACGTGGGGTTCACGCCCCCAGGAGTCATCACCAAGTACTGCAAGTAGGAACATGGTGTCATTCCAGTATTGCTTCTTTCTTGCTTAACCATGACCAGTATTACTACTTGATTTCTACTACAATAACTACTGCTACTACTACTACCACTTCTACTGCTACTACTACTACCACCACTACTACTACTACTACTACTACTACTACTACTACTACTACTACTAATAATAATAATAATAATAATAATAATAATACTAATACTACTACTACTACTACTAGTACTACTACTACTACTACTAGTACTACTACTACTGCTACTACTACTTCTACTACTTTTACTACTACTACCACTTCAACTACCACTTCTACTACTACTACTACTTCTTCTACTACTACTACTACTACTACTACTACTACTACTACTACTACTACTACTACTACTACTACTACTACTACTACCTTTACTTCTACTAGTACTACTTCTACTACTTTCATAATTGTAACTACTATAATTAATGCTCCTGTTACTGCCATTGGTACTACTATTGTCATGATCATTTCCTCTATTGCTTCTACTTCTACTGCTCCTCGTTTATCATAATTATTACTGTTAGTACTGCTACTTCACTTCTCCTTCTGTTCTACTATATTCTACTATTATCCATATATCGACTTACTGACAAGGGTGTGTATCTGCAAACTGCAGATTCAATGTTCTTGTTTATCATAAAGTGACTAACTATTGTTTCTGCACTAACTATCGTTTCCTCTCTTACACTTCTATGTGTTTCTTCCTAATACACATAGAGCAATCCGTGAGCCAGTTGGACGGCTGTACTTTGCTGGAACAGAGACCGCCACCAAGTGGTCTGGGTACATGGATGGCGCTGTTCAGGCAGGGGAGCGAGCGGCTAGGGAGGTAAGGAGGAGAAATTAATGAGATGTGGAAGAGCAGGCTATTTCAAGGTTTCTATTCATCATTTCCAAATTAGTATATAGATTCCAAGAACAAATGTCATAATTCTATGTTTTTATTTGATATTTGAAGCCATCTACTGAGGTTGTTACCCTTTTCTGTGATGTTATGCTCTACGTACCCTAAGTCCATGAATTTGACGTTTCAAGACTCCTAACAGTGCTGTAAGGGCATAGAATGACATTTGAAAACTAGCTGTGGTGTCACAAGCCATGTCCATCTGTAATATTGAAGAACAAAGAGGATTTCCTGATGTATAATTGTATGGTTGATGTATTAGACACTGGAATACTGGCATGAATATGCAGAACGTTCATTAGGTCAAGTTGGGTTGAATGAATAGAATTCCCCCTCTCCCATTAGGGAAAGAATGTGTGTATAGTGTTGTCTGTAGTAGGACATGCCAACTTCTGACTGTACAGCTGTATTACACCAGTGTCTGTTTGATACAATGCATGTCAATGTTTGTTTTGTGTAAACATCTTTGTTTCATGTTTGGACTGAATTGATGCATGTCAATGTTATTTTCTGTAAACATGTTTGTTGCCTGTTTGGACTGAACTGACGCATGCCAATGTATGTTTTGTATGAACATGTCTGTTTCCTGTTGACCCCAAACTGACCCTTCCTATGGTCTCCTTCCATCCCACCCCTCCTTAGATCCTGCATGCAATGGGGAAGATCCGCAAGGAGGAGGTCTGGCAGGAGGAGCCGGAGTCACCGGTAAGGATTGCTGGCTGCTCAGGGATCAGCAACTACTTACACAAGAATTCTGATTAGGCACTTTATAGATGCTGTGTGATGTATTTTTATCATAAGCAATTTTGGAGTAGTGGATCAAATTAGGATTTGATGTAGAGATATTTGTCTTGCAATAGAATCCTGTGAGATGTGTGTGTTTACATGACATGTTGATATTTTGCCATATGAGACTTCTGTGATAGATCCTGCTCTCTGTACCACAGCCCTGTTCCATAAAATCATTATGGTAAAGTTACAGATGATGATATCAACCACAACAATGACTGTAATGCTCCGTGTTGTTCCATGGTAGCGAAAATTGCTTGCAACATTGTTTGCAACAGAGCTCAGGTCAAGGTTTGAGAGAACATAGATGTTGCCAAACATTGGACAAAGATGGTCAAGACTGTCCAATGCGCTGCACAGTGTGGGAGGAACTAAGCTTGAGTAAGTTATGAGAGTCATATCATTGATGTCATCTCCTTGCGATTGTTGTTGTTGTGTTCAGGACATGCCAGCCCTGCCCTTCGAGAGTACATTCCTGGAGCGCAACCTGCCCTCCGTTAATGGCTTCCTGAAGTTCCTGGGCGGCACTGCACTGCTCGGTGCCATAGGGGGCGCTGCTTGGAGCCAGAGAGATTACCTGCTGAAGCTCGTGAAGAAGTAAACCGCTGCATCAGTGAATGGCACAGCAGTACTACTAATCACTCTCTCACCTTCATGTGGAAAGATGGTAATTTTGCAATAATGTCTCATTTCATTATTGTTATAGAATCATGCACTTTACAAAAAATTATCTCAATGAAATAGAGAGGTTGGTCTCCATCACTCGGGATCTTGATACGGTAGTTGATTAATTTTCCCGGTTCAATGGAATTGTGATTCTCTCTAAACTATTCTTTGATTCAAAGTACTGTGGAAAGATACTGTTAAAAGCTATAGAAATTTGTTTAAGTCACTTTTGTTCTGCTATGTTTTTAATGTGTTTGTGTGACACAGTTCAAGCTCATGCTGTGAGATCAAATCATGCATTTTGGAAATTTTTATTCATCACAGCTCTATACCTTCTACCTGTATTCTGGACATTCTCTTGGATTTGGTTCAGGCAAGGTTTATTAGAATGTATCAATGAAATGTCAACGTTTTTTATTATGAAAATTTCGCAGTTCGGCATTTGGCCACCATGAAAGTTAATTTGTGAATAAATACCATTTCAATCGATCAATTGAAGTAACTACCCATATATGGTAGTGAGTCATCTTGATTAAGAAGAAGTCATCTTGTGCACGTGTACATTGATTGTCGTGATTAAGAAGCTGTAGTTTGGCGAATTCTCAAGGACTAAGTTGGTGCAAGATCAGGAGAACCTTACCAAAGTGATTTGTGCTTTCTTTATTATCTGTCTGTCCAAGTATTAAGTTGATCATGAGTAATCAATCAAGGTGGAATATATTTTGTAGTACCCCTGTGCTTTCAGTATCCATGCTAGCATTCCTTCACTTTTTTATCTTCTGGCATCTTCTCGTTTCTCCTTCACATTCTTCTCTATCCTCTACATCCTCCCCCTCCCCACCCCCACCCCCTCACCCCCTTCCTATTCTTGTTCACCCATCCCCTTCTCTTCCCTGCCCCTTAATAGTGTAGGTACAAAATATATATTGTGCTTTCTTAGCATTAAATCATAAATTCAAGATTTGTGCCTGTACATTGCTTTACGTGGTTCTATAAATCATGGAAAATATGCCTCACTTAATTTCCCATAGTGCTGAATGATGTCTTGCCAAATTGAAATACACATGGTGACTTAATGAAACTTAAATTGTCAGATTTGTCAAATTCTTCTAAATTTATAAATTATTATTGTCATTATTTCATTTATTATAATCATTATTATGAGTAGTGGTGGTATTGTTGATGATCTTAAATGTTTACTTTAATTCATATCATGATTATCATTGAGTATTACTATGAACAAATATGCATATTGCCTTTCATGATTATGTATTTATGTACATTCCTGATTACTTGGTGTATCAGTAGTTATACCGTGAAAGAGAAGAGCATGAAAAAGCCAAAACTATAGCGTGCCTTCTATATCAAATATATGATCAAACTATATACCATTGTACATTGTGAGTGGTGCTGCAATTTAGCTGGACGTCTAGCATGCATCTCAGCAATGCATATTAGTTTAAACTTTGAATTGATTGTCTATTGTCTATTTTCTCATATTTACACATATGGACAGAAGAAATTTATATATATTTGCCATAATCTCTACTTTTCTATATATCACTTTATATTACTAGTATTCACATGAATTACATGATTGTATGTCAGAAATGATTATTGTTCTATGTGTATGAACCTAATATCCTGGTAATGGTATTTAGGAGAAGAAATGTCAGGTGGGGGGCGGGGGTGGGGTACTTCCATATACGGATTATGATGGTTGGGAGCCCGTGTCTGTTTTGGGGGCTGCTCCTTCATTCCTCAAAGTTAGATTTTAAAAGACAATGTTGCTCTCCTGATTCCTAAAGAACAAATCTGTTTGAAACTTTTATTTCCAATTTTCACTTTTTCACTGTTGGATACCATGACAGAGACAATCTTGTTATAAATCATAGATTAATGATGTATAGATAGACTCTTGATCAAACTACTGTAGAGCGAGAGTATATTTGATTAAAATGTGTCTAAATAGACAGTTCTGTAAGTGACAATAAGAAACTTTATGGACAAGTGGTCGGGCAAACTGCATACAGTCAGCTCTGAAGGGATTATGGTTGAGATTAAGTGGTCTTTACAGATAGTGGTCTTTGAAAACAGGTATGATTGTATTATACAAGTACGTGACTTGCAAACCTATATCCCTGTAGCCATATTCATGAAACCTTACTAAGCCAGGGCAGCTACTAAAGTGCATTCAGCTGCATGCATTTTTAGTAAGCAATGAGGCTAGTAAGGTTGTATGCATATGGCCCCTGATCTACAGAGTGGTGTGCTGGCCATTAAAGAATCATGAGCCTGATATTGTTGAATGGATGCAATCCAATCAATCTAGAAACCAAGAAATTGCAACATTTAAGATGAATTCTGCATGTACATGGTTTTATCTCTGGCGAACAAAGTACTACAGTATCAAACTAATATCTTTCATAATCAACAGGGTTTGACTGTAATCGTTAACGGTGTGTGTCTTTTATACCTAATGTCTATGCCTTGAGTGAGAGTAGCGTTCTGTATACTCTCAACTTTTGCAACAAAAGATGTAAGTCAATGAATAAGCAAATTCATTACATAATCTAAATTGGATACCAGTATATCTACAAAACCAATTTTTAAATACTCTGGCAAAAGGCTAGAGTCCTTTTTTGCTATAGTGAGGCAGTGCAGACAAATAATTTCTTTGTATTAAACCATAGTACATGTTATTCCAGTGTGTGTTGCTAAATAATTCTACCTTGGCACAATCGTTTTGATGTAGCCCATTTCTTTCTTGATTTTTGTTCATGAATACATTATGCCAACAGGTGATGATTATGAAATTATTCATTAAATTTTATACAGTTTATAATCAACATCACAGATTGTATTGAGTGTTTTATTACACAAGACGGTGTGAGAGTCAATTCTGTGAATGCCATTCATATCCTGTATAGGCTTACATGTATAATACATGTACTTTACAAATCACGCAAAATACATCAGTGATTTCACCTCTTCAGTTTTATTGCAAACATAACAATAACATTACATTATATACATTACATGGCACACTGCATGCGGTTACTGCATTTACTCCAATAAACTTTTCCATTCAAATGCGACACAACACATAAAATGTATAAGCTTACAAGCCAGTAAGCTCAAAGACAAAAGTGGACGGATTGAAAATATTACTCTTACGACAGCAACATTTGCATAAAAGAGCCTATTGATGTGCACACGCGATTGTGTGTTACTTTTTGCTCGAATTGCACAGTATAAATCCCATGATTTTGTTAAACCAACAAATAAAATCAGTAAAAACGTATTCATTCTGCTTCTGAATATGGAATGGGAGAGGATTCGTTAACTGCAGCATAAACATCGAAATAAATCTACTTCTCATGATTTTCACCACTATCGAATCACAGAAAAATATTTTGAACAACTAAACTAATTTCATTGTACTACGTGACAATTTAATATTAGTATAGAAAGAATAAGAGTGCTGAGGTGCAGTAGAGTATAAAAATAATGCTGTACATTGCATAGAAGTATAATATATTGCATATCATTTTAGGGTTAATTTGGACGGAGTGTATTTACCCAATTGTATAAATAATTTCCTTCCAAATATATTAACATAAGGTAATGTTCCCCAGGCATAAAGCATGTAACAGCTATTAACGTTGTTGGATGATGCATATCCATTATGTTGCAGCTTTTATACACTTAGAAATACAAACCATGAGGTATTACGATTTGTCTACGACACATTAGGACAGTTATAAAACATAAAAAGCCTATCAATATATAACTATATACAATTTTATTGTGATATTTTGTTCTAAATTCATTAATAATGCACGTACTTAAAATACACGAGATATCACTTGGAAAATTGCATACATTTTCCCACTTCTATTAAAATATAAAGCGTGACATTTAAATGTGGGACTAAGCGAGAAAAAAAACAATATGATAAGGGAAGTACAGTGCATATTTCATCTCAGGCATTTTTTCATCTTGTTTTTCTGGCCGTCTACCGGAAGCAGTCGGTGGTCATGTTGCGGCTGTATTGGGGGTAGGTGTCCCGGTAGCGGCTACTGCTCAGCGGAGAGAGGAGAGGGATAGGAGGGGGGTGGGGGGAGAGAGGGTGAGGGTAAGATGGAGAAACAAGAAGGCAAAAAGTTAATTAACATCATAAATCACAGCTTTCATTAGACATTTTATAGATTTTGTACTGACGTAACAACTGGTGCATAGTGTGTGTGTGTGGGGGGGGGGGGGGGAGGGGTGCTATCATTAGGGGATAAATATGCAACACGATGTTATAATCTACAAGGGCTATTCAGCGGATAGTCAGGATTTATTACTCGAAATTCAGAATAGCTTCCTTCTATTGATGATGTCAAATTCTTACTGAACTTTAGCCAAACTGTTTCCCTTATGTTTCTACTTTTATTGAATTCAACTTGGGCATAATTATGAGGACATCATCCCAATAACCCATTCTAAATAGTCTCCCTCCCTTCTTAGAGGGCGCACTTACTAGATATTAGCTGGCACTGGTCGCTGTCCGTACTGATCAAGACGAGGCTCCTGTCTCATCGTGTACTGCGGAAAACAAGCCAAAAAAAAAAAAAACATCACAATTAGAAACTACATCTACACTTTATTGCAGATAATCATTAGAATATAAATCCAGTGAAGGGAGCATGCCTCAAACTATTTACTTTTCTTCAGACCAACACGAATCCCCTCCTCCGATGAAGAATTCCGATCTCCGGAAAACCAGCTCATTAGTATCCTGCCCTTTTTCTGATTGCAAAAGGCTTAAATTCTACTACCATTGTTTACACTTTCAACTTCATGTTGCCCGTTGTAGGTACTCTTAGCGTATTTCATCATTGATAGAATTTCGATTTAATTCAATTGGATTATTTGTTCTAAAATCAACAATACACTTGATAAGTATTATTCCACTAAGAGCTTCTTATATCAAATGAATGATTTCGATTTCATGTAATTATTCATTTTAAAGACACACGATCTTTCATACGGTTGCTATTCTGAGAAGATATGGGACATATTTTTCATCAATTATAGAATTTTGATTTAATCTAATCAAATTATTTATTATCATGACAATATTCCAGTTGGTAGGTATTTTGACAATACGTGGGATCTCCCGTTTGTCAATGGTAGAATCAATTTGTTAATGACATTATTTGACAGATCTTGGACTCACCCTCCACGATCCACTAACGGCTGGCTTCTGATACCTGACTGCATATCCCGTAAACCTCAGCTCTCCTGCACGAATGTTGATATGAGGAGATTATTACAACTTATTCTGATCATTATCATTATCATTTGTATAATCATTAGTTTTATAATGCCTTGAGCATAATAGTACGGCTCATAAGCTTACATAACCTCTCAGTGCACGGGTATGAAATACATGTATTATACGAGACTATGTTAGCATATTTTACATGGAAATTGTCTTCTTTTCTTTGAATCATTTCAATACAAAGTTCATAAATGATATGAAGAAAAAAATCACCTGATGGTATGTTTTGAGACTGATTTTGGCACGTATATTATGGCGAGATAAAACAAAATTATCCTGACAAAAGAAAATGTATCCTGATGGGAAAAAAATAATTCTGAGCGCCTTCTATAGATATACCTGTACCAACTAGATATGTGTTGATATGACAATGGAACCATCTGATACGAAAGATAGGGTACAATGTGGAACATGCACGATATCTACATCGCAGCTAGATGTTAAGAGTGAGTCAGATGGTTTGCATGAACTCTTTCGAGTGTCACATGAAGACATATAGCACAAAAGTTTATCTGGCACACAAAGGGTTAAGCTCCGTTAAGCTGGGTTAGCCACAAAACCAACAGAAGGATTGTTTACCTGCGTTCTCGATCTTGGGGAGTTCCTTTATATCCTTGGCCTTAGCCCAGTCTATCCTTAACGACCTGAAAAGCAAACAAAGTCATTAGCATTAGGATTTCATACATGTATTTCTATCAATGAATTTGTAAAGCAATGAAGTTAATTCATTCACGAATTGTTTTACGTAACATTGCATTGTTAGCGTATGTTTTCAGTCAGTCAGTGAATTTCTTTCTTTCTTTTTTCTTTTATTAAGTTCATTAGGCCTATCTTTATGTCGTACAATATGCGACAAAAACAGATGTTTGATTTTTTTTAAATCATCGAGTGCAGTTAAGTGTATCAAGACGCAATCTTGAGACGGATATTTTCATTAAGACACACCCTCATCTTCGACGACCCCAATTTCATTCTTTCCTTGAAGAAACAGCAATTGAAGAAGACATTAGTGGGCACTTGGTTCAAATCTTAACATCATCATTGTTATTGCTCTGCTCACCTGATTTCGTCTTTGAGCGTTTCTCGTAATGATCGTCCGGTGTCGGTGATATTCTGAAAAAAAAAAAATGAAACATGAAAATAAGTTAAGAGACTTCATGCAGGTTGTGTGTGGGATTGCGTGTGTGTGTATATACACCGTTATATGCGTATGTATGTACGTGTGGGTGTGTGTGTGTGTGTGTGTGTGTGTGTGTACGTGTGTGTGTGAGCGCGCGCGCGAGTGTGTGTGTGTGTGTGTATGTACGTGTGTGTGTATGTACATGTGTGTGTGTGTGTGTGTGTGCGCGTGTGTGTGTGTGGGAGAGGATGGCGCTTAATTGGACGCCCTTCCAAGTACGCACACACACACACGAACATAATCACGCACATACACTAACAAACATGCACACTACGTAAGAAACTCCCAGCCTAGTTTCTCTGATTCTCCGTCTATCCATGGTCTAACTTAAGCTATCCGCGACATATATGATGTAGAGACAGTGCTCGAAATCGATCGATCAAAAGATCCTTCTGCAAACATCTCGCCCCTCAAAGGCCTTTCTTCTTCTGTTATGCTAAGTCGCCCCACAATAGGGGCCCGATTGGGAAGATGGCATTTCGATGTTTACTTCAACCAAAAGCCAGCGATCGCCCATGCAAAGCGATCAGGAAAGATGCAAACACAATTATATATCACAAAGCGACAAGAATTCTAGAGCATCAGTTAGCCCGATACCAAATGTGCACTCTGAAAAAATGGTGTACAAACACCGATTGTGTTCTTTCTTCCATGTTAGTTTAGTAAAGTGTAATTAACGCCAGCCGTCTAATGACATTCTATCATCAAACCAGGGAACTGTGAGTTGTGAAAGACTAACATCTCCCTGATCGAACTGCAACCTATATGTACGTCTGTCGAAGAGGGAGGAACGGAAAGCAGAGAAAATACACTTCTCACTATAATGATAATGGAATGTATGATAAGACTACCAGCGTTAATTAAACTTAAAGCTGAGCATACATAGGAGAGAGAAGACTGACAAGGCAATTATCAAAGTGCTGTACGACAGGCTAGAGTACCCAGACTAGTTCGCTCAATGCAGATGATGATAATTATGCATCTCAAGGATACTGGGTCGCCAATTTTGATTGGAAATGTAATTAGCTGAAAATTATAATTATGTCTAATAGGAAGGCCAGTTATTACACCGATTCACGAACATTAGATCGACGTGTATAACTTTCTTCTCGCGTTTGATGACAATCTCTTCTCTTGGTTATGTCGGGGTATACTAGTACATTGCGTTCACGTCTTGACAACATGTGTTGTTATTAAGCATATTTCATCTATCCACGTAACATCACGTCTAACCCATATCGCATAGTTCTGGATTCAGTGTTAGGTGAGGTGCCTCCTATTCCCCTGTATTATAATACCCCCCCCTCCCTCCCCCCCCCCCCCCCCCCTTCATCCCTTCCTCCCCAACCCCCGAATGAATAAATCATAAACGACTCCACTCATTTTTAACAGATTCTGCCATCACGTCGGCATCCTGTCACACAGCATGCTTTCAGTTTCTAGCACAGAAGCACCTGTCTTTTATTTCAATCGTAGCTTGCTCGTCCTCTATACCATATAATGCTGCATGATGATCGATATGACGTCATGTTATAATCATTCCGCAGGTGGGGAGGCGGAGATCATGAGCAGCTATGGACCACTGACATCGTCAATCAAGTTGTTAGATTCCACACTTTAAAAGGAATCAAATTCCATTCCACGAAAGCTTGCCACGTGAACCCGACTGCACCCGATAATTCTCGCCGTAGTTGATTTGCGGGTGTATTGTACGTTGTCAGAGCGCAATGATATACTTTGATCCTTATGTTCCTGGGAGAAAATATTAGAGATACGTTCTAACTTTTGGAATTCTTATAAGGTAGCTTTAACTTGGTATAAACACGATTGTATTCGGAACATCAAACTACAATGTAAAATAAAGGTGAAAACCTGCACTAGATAATATTGAATGAGATGTATTATCATTTGGGGTTGAGAAATAATATTGTTATGCTATGTAATAACACATGAGGCAGGCACGTGAATGTTGTAGCCATGGTAACGGTGATGACGGAAAGCCATCTTCAAACTTTACTCGTCTGCACATAAACCACGTGACTGGTTCTCCAAGGACCATCCTTGAGTAAAATGATACAGGATGTGACAAGGAGAGGAGGCTGTTGATAAACAAGTCGCCCCATTTTCGTTTATGACAACCCACTTTCTCCGCAGTTCACAATTATGATTATTAGTATCCATCGCACCCCCCCCCCCTCTCTCTCATCTCTCTCTCTCTCTCTCTCTCTCTCTCTCTCTCTCTCTCTCTCTCTCCTTTCTCTCTCTCTCTCTCTATGTATATATCTATCTATCCGTGTTATTTTCCCCCTATCCTTCGCTCTCTGACTCCTACTCTCCCTTAGCATGTTTATATGTCTCACCAGTTCTCCCCTCTCGTTCCTCTCATGCACTCACTCCCATCTGTTACATCCCCTCGCTCACCGTACCTTCCATCCATCTCCTACAAACGCTCCCCTGCCACCCCCCCCCCCCCCCTCTCTCTCTCTCCTCTCTCTCCCTCTCTCTCTCTCTCTCTCTCTCTCTCTCTCTCTCTCTCTCTCTCTCTCTCTCTCTCTCTCTCTCTCTCTCTCTCTTTCTCCGTGACAGTCTCCCGTCTCCAAAATTCCTCTGAATCTCGGGAGAATATATCATAGATTCCTATTAATGTGAGCTGACGTCATAAATTTTCATCTTCCACCATAGAAATGATATTGCCAAGGATCATGAGAGTTGGTTACTTATAAACATGGAATGGTATCCCATCCCCCCCCCCCCCCCTTCTCCCATCCCCTCCAAAACACACGCGCGCTTAACATGTTTCTCTCAACGCTCTGGCTAGACACTGTAAACTAACAATGCCCCCCGCAGTGCGTTTACGAGTTCAAAAACAGGGCATACGGCAACATTGTTGTCAAGCCGTATCTCGAGTTATGTTCTCATGTCCATATGTTCGCAGTTCTACACGAGTGTTGGATCATAAAAAAAGGCAAGGTGATAGAAAAAACGATACTTTTCAAATAATCGTGACTCAGCAGACAACAAAGGCCATATAAAATACGGTTGTTTGACATATTTTTTTTATAGAGCGCATATACTACTACCACACAAAATCACGGTAAAGAGCGTAAATATCCGAGATATGAATGAAAAGTGTGGTATGTAATATAGATTTTTATCTCAATTGCAAACAAAATAGGAGCATGCCGTACTAATACAGTTTATATGACTGCGCCTATGGCTTTTGTATTATGAAATGGCAATATAACAATGCCATTATAATTCAGTTAAATTCCAAATCATTATGAAAAATTAAGAAAACAAAGAGAAAGAAAGTGGAATGAATTCATCTCATCATTATGGTTGATCAAATGTGTGGCGTTAGCACAATAAGTATGTTTTGGAGAACATGAATGAACATAAGGAACGGGTTATGCCCTTGTATTTTCGTGATTCAGCTTTCATGGGTGAAATGCGCTGTGAATGTATCAGTTGTTGTAGTCGCGCGCAAATATAGGAAAAGCTTTGGGGTTACCACAAGTGGCGGGATAGTGTTAGAAAGACGTGCATAACAATGTGCATTTATAACAAAAGTGGACTATTCAGCATGTTTAAAGTAAAAGTATAAACATATTTTTGTCACATTTCATTTTAAGTCCTACAACCGATGTGTAAGTGTAATGATTATGTTCTTGTAATAATTGTGCAAAATAATACCAAAAAAAAACATGTACGTGCTTGATTACAATCAGTTCTTCAAAAAGGTGTAAAGACGCAATCTTACCGCTCCGTTGTACGTCTTGTAAGGCGGCTGGAAATACGTGGATGTGGCGTTCTTGAAGTCGGCTGAAATTACATGATAAAAAGAGAGACAAAATTAACTTTAAGTTTTGAGGTTCTTTGGATGGTGATATAAATATACTGATACGGTAGCAGACAATAAGTTCACCTTGGACAGAGTAGTAATGAGTCCATCGCAGACTTCAAGTGGCTATCAGCATCATCAGATTGATTAAGTCTGACAACAGGGCAATGTCCAAACTTCAGAATTGTTTTGTTGTGAAGGAAGGGAACAATAGGGACGCTATCTTGCATTCCTCAGTCAATGGTGCTTTTCTCATTCAAGTGTTACAGATTGCAACTCCAATTACTCACTTAATGATTTCTTTCTTCGATTTATCATAAATATATGCTTAATTTGTAATAGCTTTTAGCAATCATGTACTTTATAGAATCAGATGTAATCACGTCACGTTTCATCGTGTATACAGATTGATAATATATTGTTCATGATAGAGTTGTCATGGTGGAGAAAAAGGTGACAAAGTTAATTCGTTCGTTTTTTAACGATTAACGCGGTGATAGTGTTTATGTTAAACACGCTGCACTTGTTGCCACTGTGTGGAGTGGGGCTGCGTGTGGTACACGTAATCTCGTT
Source organism: Arbacia lixula (assembly GCA_963669155.1). Taxonomy (NCBI): domain Eukaryota; kingdom Metazoa; phylum Echinodermata; class Echinoidea; order Arbacioida; family Arbaciidae; genus Arbacia; species Arbacia lixula. The sequence continues at coordinate 16,744,435 of OZ022581.1, forward strand.
CGTTTTTGTTATGTATGATTATATGTATTGAATGCATCCATCAGAGCGATACAGGCATGTCGGTGGATAGCAATATATTAGTGAACATACCAAGTGTTATTGGTTGCAATTGACAAACATTCTCAATGTTATAGAGGCACACATACATTTCATTACAGAGAATAACGAATGATTTTACTGTCACTATTATGGTTCGAGTTTTGAATCGCTTGGAAAAGCATTATCCCACGGGCTATGCATTCATTTTATATGTAAATAATGATGTCACAAACCACATTTTGCATTTTTGTGAAGATCGTTGTTTCTAGTTTCCACACACGATTGCTGGTTAATGCCTTTTCTTCTACGCTTATTACACTTTTGAGTAGAATATAATGATCATTCCAAGACAGTAACTGTTGTATCCCAAGTCTTACCTGGTCCTGTGATGGTAGTGGTTCTGCAATGTTCATCGGGTAGTCTGTGGGCAGCTGTATCCATGTCCATCCGTCTAAATGTCGGGAGGGAGGGGTGGTAGAGCCCCTCTTTCACTGCCGCTAACTGAACTCTCCTAAGCGTCGGATACTGCTGCACATAGTAAGGTGCTTGAACCGCTGCGGCTGACGGCATTTTGTTTCAATCAGTTTGATATCACAAATATATTTTTAAAAACCTTTTAACTTCCTTCTTCTAAATCCGCTGATGAAACTAGTTGCTTGCTGTTGCCGAAACGATTAACGCGGTGATAATGTTTATGTTAAACACGCTGCACTTGTTGCCGCTGTGTGGAGTGGGCTGCGTGTGGTAATCTCCTATTATTCGTGGGAAGTTTCATTGTTGGCGGCGCAGCCAGGCAGGACGGTCTCTCTGGCAACGCGTATGCACCTACCTCATACAACGCATGCGCAGTGATGATCCGGGTGCTTTTTATCAGCTGAATGCTTTTTTATCGATCAACTCGGACGTTAGGTGTGACTGATACACGGTGTCAATGATTCATCAAATCTCGGTTCATTCACAGGGTCAATCGCATTATACATGTATGGGCTCTGTATTGTGACGTCATTAAATGCCTCATCCATCATCCAGTATGGCTTTTATTATTGGAATTTAACTAATTTAGGTGGCATACAAGGGTCTGAAATATGTTGTCTGCGCATTTTCAAGCGAACAACAATAACGCAGGATAATAGGAATAGGTGGAGAAGGGACAAATTACAACACATCAGCAAACGGAATCAGATATGAAAAGAAATAGGAATATTTGTAATTTCTTCATTTTTACCATGTTAGTTAATTGATGTAATACAGGCCTATTTCCCTTTTTTTCAAGTAATAATAATTATTTTTAGTCCGGATAGAACGATACGAAGTAAACAAAGAGGAGGGATAATAATATGCACGCAAGAAAGCTATGGTACAAACAATGAATTGGGAAACGGATCGAGGGATGATGAGAATGAAAGGGAAATTTATGGAGAGAAAATTATTAAGATGAAACATTTAAAAGAAGGAGAAGGAAAATCCGAAAGGCAGAGGAGATTCCTTGCATGCTGTCGGCCGAAACGATGAACATTAATCGCTTCGGCAACAGCAAGCGACTGGTTCCATCAGCGGATTTAGAAGAAGGAAATTAAAAGGTTTTTCAATGATAAACAGAACAAAAAAAAATAAGTCCCCCTGAGCAAAATAGCATAACTTTTGATCGAAGAGGTCTTGGGCAAAATAATTTGGCAGGATTGTTCCTTAAAGGGTATAAAAATACTGTACTGGGAAGGCAAAAAAGCCTTCAAAATGTAATCGTAAGCAATCTTCTTGCTAATGATCTTAAATTCATGTATTGTCTATTTTAGAAGCTTGCTGAAAGTTATTTGCCCTCAAATTATCCACTTATGGAGTAATAAATGATTAATGATTAAATCCTCAAAATGTTCGGCCCGAACATTTTGAGAATTTGTGATTTAATCACTCATTACTCCAAATGTAGATCATTTGAGGGCAAATAACTTTCAGCAAGCTTCTAAAATAGACAATACATGAATTTAAGACCATTAGCAAGAAGATTGCTAACAATTACATTTTGAAGGCTCTTTTGCCTTCCCAGTACAGTATATGCCCTTTAACTTGTTGACTAACTTCTGTGTGAAAAGCCATTAATCCAATTAGTCATGCATGAGTGGGCACATTATAAAGGCAAAAATGTCACTTTTCAGAAGTCACACGGGGTAATGTGGGGATTCTGACATATGAATTTCTGATGAATTCCATTTCTGGTGCATGATTTATGTCCTTTTATTGTTTATCATCCAACTCTCGATGCACTTACACATATCTCGACATTTTACCCATTGTTCTGGTTGAGTAAGCACCGTTTAACAAATACTCATCCCCCTTGAGTTTGAAACTTTTAAAAACTCTTTATTTTGGTGAAAACATAAAACGCTGGATATTTTGACAAAGATATAACATTTTGCCTTTAAGATTTGCCCACTCATGCATGGTTAATCAGATTCATGTGATTTTCACACAGAAGTTAGCCAAAAAGATAGGCAACAATCCTGCCAAATTATTTTGCCCAAAACCTCTTCGATAAAAGTTGTGCTATTTTGCTTGGGGGACTAAGAGAGAGCGAGTGGAGGGACAGAAGTATAGAGAGAAGGGTGGTGGGAGGACAGAAAGGGAGGGGTAGAATTAGGAAGGGAGAGAGGGGGGAGAGAGAGAGAGAGAGAGAGAGAGAGAGAGAGAGAGAGATGGGGAGAGGGAGATAGAGAGAGAGAGAGAGAGAGAGAGAGAGAGAGAGAGAGAGAGAGAGAGAGAGAGAGAGAGAGAGAGAGAGAGAGAGAGAGAGAGAGAGAGAGAGTTTATATCAATAGATGAGAGATAGGTAACCATGGACCCTACCAGTCCTGTGTTGATCATTCAGGCTAAGTGGATGCCGAATTTTGGAGCAACCGTTGCAGCTCTAGATGGCGCTATTCACAATCAAAGTTTTGCAGGTTTAATTACTTCACTCAATATTGCTCGTACTCAATATCTCACAGCGAAAGCCGAGTAGCGATTTGTTCATATGCACGTAAGGGCAGTCTATGGTCTTAAAGGGGCATGAACAAACACTTCTGACCCATCCAGGGTTCTGTGAACATTAACTTGTTCATTCAGGTAGAGAAGGAGTTTGGGAATGAATTATCCGGAGGGAGTTGGTTTGGGGGAGTAATGACCCCAAACACCCCAAACCACCCCAACTCCACCCAACAAAAACAAAGTGATAATAATAATACACTTCAATTGAATCTAATAAAAAAGATAGAAGTAGTTGCTAGTACTTAAGTATGAATAAACATTTAAAAAAAAATTAATAGCTCTTTCACTTGTCCCGTGGCAGGTGAATAATACCAAAAATTTGACATACCTTATCGCCAAACTAATATGAACAATCAAATCAAATCACTTTCAAATTGTTTGGCCATTCCAGGCTGTAAAATGTAAGGGAACAAACACGTGAAGTAAAACACATTAATGTAAATAAAATAACTCATTGTGGTGCAGATTATCGATACCAATAAGGCTTACAATTGTTTTGTATTCTATGGTATGGTGTGCGTTGCGCTTGCATACAGAGGCACAGACGGTTCATATCTAGAGAGTGTACACTATTTTAATCAGTTGTTTTTTTTAGAAGGGGGGTGGGTCCTTTGAAGGTCCCTACCCATCTGCACTTGCGAACCCCCCACTTTATAGTTGCTCTTTGTTTTAGTTTTAGTTTTTTAATATAATTTTAGTGTATTATTCATTATTCTGTTGAAATTTGTTTTTATTAATTTTCCTTTTTTTTTATTACTACTCATTTTCATTCTTTATTTCATTGTATTTATTTAACGGTTTATTATTATTTTTTTTTTTTGGGGGGGGGGGACTACGATATTTGCGCCATTTTCTTGCTTGCCCGCGCTTCTTTCGTTGATCTCACCCTGGATCTTTTGTTTCCCTCCCTCCTTTCATCCAACCCATCACAAGGGGCATCGGCCACCGACTCAGTACCGGCCGGTATAACACGAACTCCCAGCGCCCGACCATTAAAAAAAAAACTCACGAAAATATTTGCCGCGTATTCGATCAAACAGCTGATTCCCCTTTCCGGTCTTGGGTCAATGCGTATCCACCAATCAGACACCGACCTGTTCATAAGCCACACCTACTCATTCTTTGTTGCTACTACGCCTGCTAGTCTACCTGTAGGCTTTTAAGATATATTTCGTATTATATTGATTATATATTTCTTATGGAATATGTATTTTGCTCAAATTTTCATACAGATTTCCTTTTTAAGATTAAGTTTAAATTTGAAAAAAATAATTAACAGTAAAAAAATGCAATTAACCAAAGTAGCATGTTTAAATAACTAAAAATATATATATTTTTTTCCTAAAAGAAGCCCACATGCTAGAGCGCTGATAATCTCAATTCCTTTCGTACGTGAAGAGTATGTTGTCTTAAAAGCAAGTTTTTATACATTTTTTAAGAATAATATTTGTTGCCCGTTTTGTTATAGTATTGAGATATATTTTCCTCACAGAAATTGTACAAACACTTCTTCTGCATCGTCTCAGAGACAAAATAGCTTGCAGAACATATAATTTCGTTTGGATCTTCGCGGCAATAAACTCCCGCCAGAGAGTTCTTCGTTCACTGGACAACTCGATCGCGCTGCCTGCCGTGTGTAAATTGCCCAGCTGACTGGCTTTCGCGGGTAACCGGCCGGTGCGCAGTCAGAGATTATTATCGACTTGTCAGGGTAGGAAGTACTGCGATTTCGCTCCTATTTCGCCCTTTATTTCGTGTATTTTTATGTTTATTTTGCTACTTACGGAATATATCATTGTTTGGGATTACATATAATAAGATTTGAAGACATTCGATGCAGAAATATATTTCTACAGCAAATTTTGAGTCGACATGTCAATTTCTGGAGGCGGGAGAGTTCAGACAGCCGGCAATCTGGCAGTCTTTTGTTGATTCCTACCCAAGTTATGCCAAGCGCACTTTGTCTTGAAATAGTTGCATTTTATATTCGAATGTCTTATTCAAAGTTCAAGACATCTTCCATTCCAAAGTGAATATTTATAATCTTCATCTACGGTGATTTTAAGCGGATATTTTCCTATATTTGTGAGAATATTCACATTTGGTTTTTGCAATTTTGGTCATTAATTGCTTTGCAGATACCGACACTGAGCTGGACTGGAATTATGATGTCACGAAGGAGGTAGGCATATTATGTGTTCGTGTCTTGTAATGTGAATATTTTCGTTGATTTGTATTCCTAATTATATAAAGATACTGTACAATTAATTTTGTGTTTCATGTTTTCGTGATATTTTAGCGTTAGTCGTAGTTGTTACGTGAGTGATGATTGTTAACACTGCCACGAATCTCGTTTCGTTTTCACAGCGACCGATTGCAAGCACGACAGGAAAATCAACGAGTTTCAGATTGTGTATCAGACGAAAATATCAACCAAATGTGCACCAGAAAGAGGAAAACTCGTGATCAAGAGTCGGTAAGTTTCTTCGAACTATTTTATGTCCGAAAATGTTGCGTTTGTTGGCTGTTTTGAGCATTTGTTGAGCCTAATCACAGGCTAAACTATCGTCGAGTTTGTTCGGCTTTTCGGGCCCAGCGTAATTTTGTGAATGGCTGTTTATTGATTTCTGATCGTGAATTCGCGGGAGTGTGGAGGTTGTTGCTCAAGTATACGAACTTCTCTTCATTTTACAGGCTGAAGTGTCGAGATTAGAAGGAGTTCAGAGAAGAAGACAACAGTTTAGGATAGAGGTAAGTTTATTTATGTATGTGTGTGAAAATGTTGATGGTCTGATCTAGATATGAAGTGTGAAATCAAGAAGCGATTGGCATCGAGCCTACGAATCTGTTCCATTGTTGGTTTTTCACGCTCTCCAAGCCGGCCGCCGCCTCTATTCCCGCCCGCTCACCTCATTCATTCATTCATTATTAAACCGAGGTCTTGACACACCAGTAGACCCATGTAAAGTGTTATGCATTCCATTGTGTACTCAGCTTTTCCTACATGTAGATGTACATGCATGTTTAGCAGAAGAAAGCATGATGTAACTTATTTAGATTGGAGATGTGTCATTGTACAATCTCAAGTTAGGCTAGCCTAGTCTAGCAGGGGTCTACTTATTCAATTTTGTAAAAAAAAAAAAAAAAAAAAAAAAAAAAAAAAATTGGAGATCTAGATCTATATATTATGTAATGTAAAACCAATAGACCGTTTTTGTTACGTATGCAAATTTTATTCACGTCGTTCAAACAGTACGTTACTAATGGTAACCCCAAAGCTTGTCAGAGGTTTGTCCGAGTATCAACAACTAATAGATCCATTCAAACTGAATCACGAAGTACTGGTGGATTTGATAACGCGTCACCAGGCAGTTAGAGGGAAAACTGAACACATTACGAAAAGTGCTTATTGCACAGTGCCTCATATATTTAACTGATAAGATATGAAACAAAACTTTTTTATTATGTTTTAAAAAAAGAGAGAAAGAAAAAAAAGGGTTAAATCATTTTTGATGTGTTCTGCTCAAATTCATCCATGGTTAATTTATACAATTTTTAAAAATACAGTATCAGAAATGAGTATAATCTTTGATTTAAACAACACTGAAGAAATCCTCAACAATATTTTACCACTGTCTTGTAGCACTGACCTTGTTTAATTTACATGATATATGCAAAAAGCTGATTAAGAAAAAAAACACAAACATTTAAAGAAGTGTTTATTTTTTGTGTCACAAGTATGTTGCATTTTGTAACAGTTAATATCACATGAATGTTAGAAGCTCAACATGTCAAATCTGGGGGGGGTATTCCGAAAATCCACAGAGATAAAAATTTTATCTCCCCTAAGATACAATGTCCTTAAAATATTTTATCTTTGGTATTCCGAAAAATATTTTAGGAAGATTTTAACCAATATTAATGAGCGCATGCCCTGCGCTCCTATCCCAGAAACAGCCAGTAATAAACGTCCTTTCATGTCTTTTGCATATATTAATACCATCAAGCTGATGGTGTGATGTCATGAAACTGAAAGGGACATTGCGCATCAAGGTCTATCAGCGTGCCTTATTGCATTTGATGCGCCCCTGTGCAAAAAGTTGAATGCGCGAATTATTTTTGCACGTAATGCTGTGGGCCTAGGCGCGTACGTCTGGAGATAAAATTGCTTGGGAGCAGTTTTATCTTTCATCCTTACTTTTTTTCCTAAGTGCGTTTCAGAATACCGATTGAGCTCATTTGCATAAGAAATTTTATCTCGGAGCCTCATTTACATAAAAATTTTATCTCTAGCTCATTTTGAATAAAAATTTCATCTTTTATTGTAAGTTGGCTTTCCGGAATACCAAAAGATAAAATTTTTCCTAAGTCCCTGATATACAATAAAAATTTTCCTAAGTTCGTTTTCGGAATACCCCCCCCCCCCCCCCCCTCCCCCCAGTAAAATATTTAACAGAATTGGGATATTGTTTTTCACGGACGGATACACTCCAGCTCAAAGGAATTGGCATAGGGAAAGGGAAAGGGATGGAGCCGCAGTTTTAAACCGCGTTATATTTTGTCTCCTTCAACATGACACATAATGCTTTTTAGGCTAAAGCATCGTGTTTCATGCTGAACTGGACAAAATATACCGCATTTTAAAACTGCAGCTCCTTCCTATTCACTTTCCCTATGCCAATTCCTTTGAGCTGTAGTGTATGTTTAAACAGCACTAAAAATTTCTGTGTGCGTCATCTGCAGCTTGTAAGCTCCAGCAAATGCTGTGAATAGGTCACCACATAAGGGTTTACTCTCACTACTGAGAAGGAAAACACGTAAGGTCCTCTACAGATTAGCAAATGATTGAGCCTGTAATAGGATTAAGTTTAGTATTTATGGATTGGCAAACTCATGGTATATATCTAATCAATGCCATGTTGGGAATCGGATCTGAGTATGCACTTGTACATTTGTGTCTAAACTTCTTCGTCTACAAGCATGTCCATGAAAAAGAATGTGTCGTGTGTCATGCGCTCATGCATCTGCATTATATAGTCGGAACCTACAACGTAACTAACTGGTTCAGTGAGACTGAACCAGTTCATACTCATGACTGTAAAATAGACTTTTAGTCTCCATGATGAGAGATTGATAAGGTGCTAAGGCAGTCCTGGAGTCCATGAGAAAATTTGAGAGAGATTAATGGAAATTAAGAAGATATTGGGAGTTTTGGGACAGTCCTGATCAGTCTGTTCTCTGGTCCTGGGTTAAAAAAAAAAAAACAACCAAAAACATCACTTTCAATGAAAGACGGGATGCACAATCATCAGATTAAAGTTCTCAAAGGGGCAAAATAAATCTCTACCTCACTCTTGCACCTCCTGGAGCTGTTAACCAGCAGTGAATAGGGTATTGAGTGGTCATGAATCCTACATCTCGGAATAGGTGCATGAGGTAGAGTACCTGTGTCATTTAGGGGGGATGTTGTTAAACATAGATTGTCAGTCAATGGAGAGAAATGATGTAACCTAGGTTTAAAGCCTAAAACTAGCTTTCTAGAGGTTAAATTTCTATTGATATTTAAAGTAGGTTACATGTAGAACCAACACGAGAACCAGTATGTGTGTAAAATATTGACTCCCAGGGGTGGCAAACTGTTCTTTGAAGTGGAAAGCAGTGCTCTTTAAAAAAAGTTGTTATACCATGTGACATTGCACATGAGAGACATGTCTTTTTGAAACATACACTGTACATGTAGAATATTTTAGAAATCATCTTTCAGGTCGACCTAATCTCAAAATTTCATTCATGATTATCACTTTGTTGTATTGTTAACCATGGAGATGCTATGTAACAGTCTGATCCCAAATGTTAATAAGTTTGTAAATCAATGTGTTTATTACAGAACCGATGGGTGCCAATATCTGAGTCGTCTGCAATAGAAACATCTCTGCTCATCCCAACACTCAACAGGGATCCTGCAACCCCATCAGAAGAAATGATGGACTCGGGTAAGGGATTTTAATTGCCTCCATTTAATATTATAAAAAGAGATTTAAATCACTTCCATATGCTTGATAGAAAATATTAGTTGATTAGACTTTGGATCATATAGGTCACTTGTCATAGTTTAAGGTCAAATCACGATATTACTGTTTACATGATTACTGAAGAATATGTGACACAACCTTATTACAATTACAATATAGGATGGGTTGATTCAACATTGAGGAAAGTCGTCAGTAATTTATATGTCATGGACAATGGGCCAGTTTTGATTACGTCAAGGCAGGCAGAGGCAAACCAGTCAAAGTTTATGTGTTGTCTTTTAATTTTCCAGTGTCAGTGAATGGTAAAATGTTTGGGAATTATGGATTGAAGAAAAAGAAAAATGTATGTCTAATTAAAGATAATCAATGTTTTCACCCTGCAGCCAACTGGGTGACATTCCGCAACCTCTTCCCGGCCCACGTGTCAGACCGGGCGTCTCCCGTCCCCCTCCTGCACTGGGCGGAGCTACCAGAGGTCTGGAGCATCATGGCACAGAAGGAGACGCGTTACCCCCGGCAACGCAGCTGCCTGGATGCACACCCCTCCCTGGGAGAGAGGATGCGGGCCATCCTCCTAGACTGGCTCATTGAGGTAGGTAGAGACTGATAGAGACGTCTCAACGTGTATGCAGATGTCACACATTTAGAACCTATGACATATTAAAGAATGTGTATTCACAACATTCCCTCTAAATGTGTAATAACATGTTATTACATTCATATGTGTCAGGGTTGTAATGCTAATCTGAAGGCACAAATCCTTGTTGGTCAGTCAATGAATGAATATGAATGAATGGGTCTGAAACTACATAGCCTAGCTCCCTTACATGTACTTTTGTTCACACACAAGTAAGTTGTAGTCTAATATATCAGACATTTGGGGCAACGACACAAATGAGTCTGTCCTTCTAGAGTAGGGTTACTCAACAACCAAACCTGAGTACTTCAAAGCTATCCAGTCACTTTCATTAAAAAAAAGTAATATTAAATTTACCAAAACTAACCAGTTAGACATTCCTTTAAAATGAACCAATCAATGTGAAAGTCAATGTCCACCCATTGAAATGTAGTTTAACTGCAGTGAATGCCCGGGTGGTCACTCATCTATTGTAGTCCAAGCCCATCTATTGTCCTGTTTGTCCCCAATCAATGGGCAGCTTAAAAGGCTGGTGGTCAGTTCACTATGCATTCTTTGTAAGTTTACACATGTAGGCTGGCAGACTATCCCCATTTGTTGTCCCCACCCCCATGTATTTGTTCTTTTGTCCTGTTTAGGGACAGCAGAACTCTCCCCTCAAACTTGGCTGCTGGCTATTGTCCAGCAAGCAGACCACAAGCTCGAGATGTTTCTTGAGTTAACCAGTATTGAGCGGAATGGACAATGGAGGGTTATTGTGTTCTTGGCCATGTCTTGTACTTCTGTATGATGTAATCCTCTTGAGGAAACTGAGGAGTTGCCAAAGTATTGAGTTTGAGAAACTCGTTGAAACTTGGCCCCATTTGGCCACATGGAAAGAGCAGAATGCTGTGAGGCTGAAATGTTCAAATTAGTAGAGGACTCTCGTAGTAAATGAACATGTAGGTATACAATTTCAGAGGCTAGTGCCATAGTAACAACACATTGCTGAATGAGGAAGATATTTCTTACATATATAGTGTGACATGGATAATGTTTGCATTCTGTAGCAAGTCATACCACTTCAGTGTATGTCATCTCTGTATCTTATCTCCTTGTGTTATGACACGTGAATTTAAGAAGAGAACAGCACTTAATTATTCCATCTTTGTCCCTCTCTTTCTCTTGTCTGTAGGTGTGTGAGGTGTACAGGTTACATCGAGAAACGTTCTATCTTGCCGTAGACTTTGTAGATAGGTATCTAGCTGCCCAGAAAAACATTCCCAAGACCAAGTTACAGCTCATAGGAATCACCACACTCTTCATTGCTGCCAAACTAGAGGTGAGTACAAGTAGAGCTATTCAATCCTTAATCATAGACAGGAATCTTTCAACTAATAAATCAAAATTTGTTGCCACCCCGCACATGAAGAATCTGCTTCATGTATCGCTCAAAGAGTGAGCCTCTACAGTCATGAGTGATGCAACATGTAGTTTCATGAATCTCTCTTTCATTCCTTCGCAGGAAATCTACCCACCGAAGCTGCATGAGTTTGCCTACGTGACAGACGGAGCATGCACAGAGGACCAGATTCTAGACCAGGAGCTGATCATCCTCAAGGTAAGGCCGGGATCCACAATCTTGCACCAGACACAATTCAAATATTACTCTTAAAACTATTATAATATATCTCTTTATACCTCTTTTTAATGTCATGCCCCATATCTAAGACACCAACTGCAATGTCATGCTGTACCTGTCACACTCTCCTATGTGTATACACTCACACAGAACAGGATTTGAATAGTAGATGGTCTCAATCATGTGACTTGGATCCTCTTGCATAATAGGTCTGTAGAATTTAAGGGTGTATAGTGTGTGGTGTTGTGATGTTATGTGATACACTGACACTGATCACACGCCATTAAACTCAATTTTTAACTTACAAGGAAGCAGGTTTGTACGGTAATAAAAGTCATGAGAAATAGTATTCCCTTTTCGTTTTGTTTATTAAATGAAATGACTGAGCAATGACTGTGCACACGCAGGTGCAGTCATGTGAAGGAGAAATATGGATATTGCACGAGATATGAAACGACGAGAATTGAACATGACTAAATGATGTGTGATAAGTGATGCTTACATACAGTCCAATGATAATGAGGGGTGACACGAAGGAAGGGGCTCACGCGATGAATGATGCTGCGGAGACTTGGTGGCGGAAACGCGACTTCAGGAACGTGGCTGAAAAGCCGTGAAGATCGCGATGTCGACGCTGCACGCTTGCGGTGGTGATGGCGGACGAGAAGAGATGAAGTGAAGTGAAAGCGAACGGAGCGGCGATGCTGGCGTAGTGCAGTGAGTCGCTAGACGCCAGTGATGAGCCGTGAAGTGAAGTGAACGGAGCGGCGATGCTGGCGTAGTGCAGTGAGTCGCTAGACGCCAGTGATGAGCCGTGAAGTGAAGTGAACGGAGCGGCGATGCTGGCGTAGTGCAGTGAGTCGCTAGACGCCAGTGATGAGCCGTGAAGTGAAGTGAACGGAGCGGCGATGCTGGCGTAGTGCAGTGAGTCGCTAGACGCCAGTGATGAGCCGTGAAGTGAAAGCGATGTTCAGGCGAGCTGCAGTGGGTCGAGCTCGGTGTGAGGTGATGCCGAAAGGCGGGACTGGCAGCTCCCAGCGGTTAATCCAGCCGTGTCGGTGTAGATTATATCGTACGACTGGAAGACTGCCAGCCCGCTGGAGACGGCAGGAAAAGAGTCTCCTGTCCGGAGGCGTGTTGTCTCGAACCGGAGCGAAGTTCCGGGAGATGCTGACTCAAACCAAGATGATGTGGGAGTGATCAGATTCGCTGGGCGATGCGAGGATGTGAGGACCACGTGCGTTGAAGCGCACGTAGGCAATGATACGCGATAGGTTGAAACAACGCACGTGGCCAGAATACATTAACAATAAACAATAGAATTACGTAACGTGGAAAATAACTGGTAGAACACATGGCAAACGAACATGGAAAATTACTGAACATGAAAATAAAGAGTGAAGAGTCACTACAGGTCTTACACTTTATAAATGCTTGTAACAACAGTAGCAACAGCTTGGTGCTCAGAGGTCATTGGCTAATTGCATTGTAGTTACAATTGATGGTCAGTTACAATAGTTGAAAAGCTAGGTGTTACATGTCCTTACAGTGTGCTATATCATTGAGATGACTGGTGTCTTCATTTCAATTGTTTTCCTTCCTGACAGGCCCTAGACTGGGATCTCTCCCCTATCACTGTCAACACCTGGCTGAATGCATTCATGCAGATCTGCAACGCTGACCAGATCGCCTCCAGGAAAACCAACTTCCACATCCCCGCCTACTCCTCCAGTGACTTCATCCAAGTAGCTCAGGTAAGTCTGAAGCAGGGACAGCCAACCAATCATGCAGGGCCTCAGGATGGTTCAGCCCCCGCAATGTGACCAGACCCTGTTAAAAGTTTTTGTTTTTTTTCCTCATAAGGAACAATGCAAACGAGAGTGCATTGTGTGTTCAGCTTGTTTACATCAGTCTTTAAAAAAAGGTTTTCTTTCAGCAGGGAACTAACATGCAATGCCAGAGTTAAACTTGGGTTCAGGTTGTAGCTTAACAGAAAAGGTCTTTGGTCAAAGAACTTACACTGATAAACCTATGAAAACTTGAGAAACATTTCATGATTTTTTGTATGACTTCAAGTTATGCATATAGTAGGGCTGTCAATAGATACAGAGTTTCATTGTTTTGTACTTAAAATATTACCCGAATTCTGAAGGTTGTAGTGAAAAATAAACCACATTTTTGCAACCAAGTGTAAGTGTTCTTATCAGAATACTGATTTTTAGGCAACAACAATAAAAATAACATGTTTAGCATTAACAAACAAATATCTGTTCAGAAGTTGGCAGCTGGGGTATATTACCAGAAATATTTACATTTTATTTGTTATGCTTTGCCCTGCAGCTGCTAGATGTGTGCACATTGGACATCGGGTCGCTAGAATTTGACTACAGCGTCCTGGCTGCATCAGCTCTCTACCACGTCACCAATGAGGAAATCACACTGCTAGTTACAGGTACGTAGCTATGAGTGACAACAATCCACAGGGGCTCTGGGTGATGTAGCCCCCTGTAAAGCAAGAAAGTGCCCCTGTGGACCGTGATGTTTTGTTCTCATAGTACACAGGGTGTTCATTTCATAACATATTGCTCGAAAATTAGCATGCTAATTGTGTTGCAAATAATGAATAACTTTGATTATGGGGTTTTGTTTAGGACATAGGAAGTGTATTAAAAAGCCAGTAAAATGAATGCTCAGGTTGGTCAGTGCAAAAAATGACATGGGGCATGGGGTCATTTATTCCCTGCAAACAAAAAAAGAGCCCCTCTGATGAAAGAAATGTCCTCATGGAATATAATGCACAGCATAGTTCAGGGTGCCTGCATCATAACCTGAAGCTTCAAAAGTAGCCATAGTAAATCATGTATTGCTACATGTTATATGTTTTCCCTGCACAAAACAAATGAGAATGACTTACAATGAACATTTGTTTTCCTGGCCATGTAGGAATGAAGTGGGATGACATCGCAAAAAAAATACTTTTAAAGAGCCCTCGTGAAGAATAAAACATCCTCATAGGGTATAACGCATAGCATGGTTCATGGTGTCTGTTTTGTAACATCAGGGGGTGTTTCACCAAGCTGTTCGTAAGTTACAAACGACTGGTGATCCCTTCTTGTGCTGAATCAGATTCTCAGTGAACAAAGTGTGGTATCACATTTAGCACAAGAAGGGATAACCAGTCGTTCATAAAGTTGTTCGTAACTTACGAACAGCTTGGTGAAACACCCGCCAGGCTTGAAAAGAAGCCCCAATACATTGTTTTTCCTTCATGTTATATGTAGTCCCTGCACAAAACAACCAAGAAACTTTACAATGATCTGTTGATTTGTTTGCCTGGCTCTGTAGGAATGAAATGGGACGACATCGCAGCGTGCGTGGAGTGGATGTCCGCCTTTGCCTTGACCATCAGGGAGGTGGGAGTGGCCCAGCTGAAGAGCTTCAAGAACGTCTACGCAGGAGACTCGCACAACATCCAGACACACTGCTCTGGACTAGAACTATTGGTGAGTTAACCCATCCGATGCCAGACAGAATGTGGCTCTTTGGGATTTGTGCGTATTACATATGGAGATATTCACATGTGGCACATCAAGACTAAACGATCCTCTAAGCCACAATGTCTTTCTATATCAGAGAATTGAAAGTTAAGAATTGATTGTTGGCTTTTACATGGCAACCCCCCCCCCCCCCCCCCCCCCCACTATTTTATCGGCACAACCATTGTCAGTTAGTGAGTCTGATTAAATAGGTTTGAAACAGCAGATACTAGCACTAATATGTTAATCGACATACTAGACACATGTTCTTAGAAAGTGGCCCAATTTAGTTTGTATCATCAGAACAAAAACACCTACTCTACTTGGGGGTTAAATATCTGAAATAACCATTACTTCATTGTAAACTATTGACCATAATTTGCTTGTTTTGTGCAGTAGTAACATCACTCCTCTCTCTCTCCATTTATCTCTTGACAGGACAAATCTCAGGAGAAGTTAAAACAGAGACAGACAGTCTGCTGCAGCCCAGTCCAGGTGCCGGGTGTCCTAACCCCACCGCAGAGTGGCAAGAAACCAAACAAGGCAGTTCTATGATGAAGATGGGGTATGCCACCAGTCTTGGCCAGTCTAACCAATGTACTAGCAGTTATTGTAGTTAGAATTGTTTTATTGTTGAGGGAGTTGCTGAATTCTCTTGTGTGGTTCTTGATCAGTACCAATGTGGGCATTTGAGAAAGGGCTTTTCCTTACCTGAGGATGAATTTAGATGGATTAGTGTAGATAGAATGTATAAGTGTGTTTTCATGTAGATGGCACAGAGCAGTTAGCCAGTCCTGAGTTATATCATTGCTAGACAATCCACTGAACTAAACAATACTAGAAAGCAGACATTTACTGCTTCCTGAAGCCGTGTTTGTGTGATAGGTGTCATTGCATTTCACACGCTGCCATGATAACACTAGAATCAAGTGTACATTGAGCAGGTCCGCACTGGCGTGCAAGTCAGATCATGGATTTTTTTGTCACTTCAGGGCATATGCCAATCAGTATTCAGTAAACAGGAAATCAATCACAGTTTAATATTCCGTGACCAATGATTATTCCTAATTCAAAAGTGCCTTAAGTACAAAAATCATTTTGGAGTTGAGGTCACCATTAGTCACTCAAGCGAGAGCTTTGCTAGTTTAACACTCTCAAACCTTTCTTGGTATTTTACTCTTCTAGTACTCTTGCTTTACCTTAATAATCAGTGATCATATCCATCAGTCATTAGGTAGTGCCGCTTTATGCAGTCTAAATACAACAGCACCACTGTAACCACAGTCTTACCAACTTGATGTCTCATATTTAGAATGTCAAGAGCTGTTGGCTACATTGTACACTCCTTCAAGGGGTAGTAATGGTTCAGACTGATGTGCTCATTATCAATGGAATGCCATTGTGTCATGACCATGGCTCATGGGCGCCATTCTAGTTTGATATTGTAATACCAGCAAGAAATTGTCAGAAACTGAAAAAAAAACCATTGAAATCAAACAAAATCCCTGTTACGATGGCAGAACAGTTGTGGACTGTGATCATTACCACTGCTATCCCGTGCCTCAAACAGAGAATGTAAAACTGGGAACAAAACATGAAAAGTCACAGAGGAAAATAGGTAACACTTTGAGCAATAATCAACAGATTGTAAGAAAGTTATTATTTTTTGTTTTTATTACTATCCCTGAAAACCTTCATGGAGAACTTCAGTTGTTTTGTATAGACCCTAAACAGATTGTGTGAGCTGTCCTTTCTGACTTATTGTGCAACCTGGCTGTCCATGGGCTTAATGCATAAAGAAGGCAATGACCAGTACAAACAAGTTATGTATACAATTTTTCAATTCATGATGTCAGGGTTTACAGTCCGCTAAATTTCTTTCAATTTGTTTGATTTCCTCATAGTTCCAACAGTCTGCTTTTGTGATTTTTCTGCTCTAAATAGAATTCAACTTGTTTTTATAGGATTTTATTCCACTCTAATGGCGAAATACCAACACAGGTATTCGGTTGTCACATTTTGTGGCTCTTGCATCTTAGAAGACTACTGTAGTTTGGTAATGCTACTGTCATGATCTGCTGAATAACTGAAATAATGGTGTAGGTGAATCTTGAATATTATCTTACATATTATTTATCTGTAATATAAATGAATGCAAAAGTTATTTATTGCTCCATTTCCAGTAGTGAAGTAGAAGTGGAAGTAGCTTATGTTGATAATTAGTTTGAAATTGCCTAGAAAGATAAGGAAAAGCCCTTGAGAAAGACCACATGTATTTGTTTATGTGCCTTTTACCTGTCTTCTCGTGGTTTTGAAACCGCACATTTACTCTTGAAATGTGCCTTCATGCTTTGTAAGAAACATTCTCAGATTTCTTAATTTTTGAACAGATTCAATGCACAATGTACAGACATATATTTTATAGTCGCAAGTATATATTTTTGTTTGAATTTCCTTTTGATGTATTCATGCAAATATTTTCGAGAAGTACTCAATGGGAATGTGTATTAAATGTTGTACTATTTCTGAGTGGTATTTTGGGGATAAATTCCTTATTCCTAATGTTGAAAGTTGTACGTAGAAACCTAGGAACCTGGTGCTGTTTGGGGGTTCTTATTGTTTGGGGGGAAATTATGTTTTCTTCCATTGCGTACCTTTTACGATTCCACTGTGACAAATGCTGACCATGTAACCTCCACAGAGTGCAACTGCATGTGATATGGAGAGAGCGCTAGATCTGTTAGACAATTGTGTTGATTTTTATCATAAGAGGTGGACCATATTTCATTCTGGTTGTGTGCAGCTAAGTGTAGTTTGTTAGTGTCATTTCATGTATAACATTCCTTTTGTCTGACAAAAGTTGTCATGGCTACTGGTAATCGGCAAAAGTTGTCATCTCAGGAAGCATTCGCTCATACAACACTTCAAGGTAGCATACACTATCCCTTCTGCAGACAAAATAACCATCCTTTAAAATATTGTATAAATCATAAGTACAGCATGTAGACCAGTGTTACTACCAGTTATATGAACCTTAACAGTGATGCTGAATTCTAATAAGGCATGAACATCACTCCTTAGAATTTGTCTCTGAGGGTGAACTTCTTTGTAAGGTAAAGCATACCTCGCAATGGCCCTTATACCAGTTATGTTTTGTCATCACATGCTTGACAAGATACATTGTACATCCCTTCATACAGCATTAATCCGAGTCATCTAGTTTGTGATGTCTACAGGTTCAAGTCTATATTTTGTAGAATAAAGACCCATTGATGGTCACTTTTCAGTTTCAACATGCTGAGAGAAATTTTTAAACTTTATATTTTAGGCCTGCAAAAGGGACACACCGCCTGAAGATCTCACAAGTAAACAGTATTTCATGAGAGGCTCTGCTAGACTAGTTATCATTTTAATATCGTTGGTATGGATGTCGTTTCATAGAAAGCCAGTTCTTTAATGTCACTTGACCATGTCTTCCTATATCAATAATTAGTTGTTTTGTTACCAATTACAGAAATTGAGGATGTTGTCATCAGCATTGCAGTTTATATTATGTACAGTATATTTGTGTCTTTCACAGACAAGTTTCTCTATTGACCAATATCTTTACACCTACATGTTCATGAATCAAGGACTTGTCTCAACCAAAAACCATTACAGGATGTTAATAGTATTACATGCATAAGTCTTGCGAGTATCTTTCACAAAGCGATTTCAACACCACGTTGGCCTATTTGTGACAATTATTTATTAGAACACTGACAAATTAATCACTGTGTCATACAGTAACTCAATTTTGTAACAAATTCGGCAATGTCAGGTTCTGTCTTGGGCTTTAAAAAAAAAAAATTGATGTATTATACCACAAAAAGCTTAGCTATTGGTGTGGATCAAGTTGAGAAGCCAGAGGGAGGGAGGCGCAATGCTGAGAATTGGGGCCAATCCAAATATCTCATTGCATGTTGTAAGGGAAAGGGAGGGAAGAGTTATAACTACAATAAGTCTACCATTTGTGCCTGTGTGTGTAAGTGAATGCTGAAAATAGTCAATGAAATGTGTAGATATGACTAATAAACAAAGCATTAAATGTGATGAACATTCCATACGTGATGTGTAAATGCAATGTTGACACTAAGAGAGGAATGGGAGATATTTTACTCCCAACAAAATAAACATATCGGTTGGTCGATATACTAGTAGACTGACACTATATGTTTTCATTATCCATTCCCTTAATGAGCTTTTGTACAAATCAACACAGAACTTTTTTTTAGTATGAGAAAGAAAATCTGCAAATATTGTGTCTTTTGCCTTAGATATTGGTTTCCAATCAATATATTTTTGTTTTGCTAGTTATGAAAATGTGGACATAATTTGCAAAATTAGGTTTAATGTGATATATTCACTCTAGTAATTGCTGGTCTTTTTTCTGTGTAATTTCATACGTAATACCCGCCTTTCCTTTTTTTTTTTTTTTTTTTTTAGATATTATCTGTCGACATCTTCATGAGTGATTGGTCTAATTTGAGTAAATGTTTATACAAATGTTAAAATGTATTGCCCAGATGATTGGTATGATCAGATATTCTCTTTCCTCACATGGCTCCCCATTGTCTTTTGATGTGAAAATATTGTTACGTGCAAGTTAAAGAAGCTTTACACGCAATTGGGACTCCTTATACCATAATAATTTTAGTACATTTTGTAAATTTAGATTCCATTTGTATGTGGTTTTAATGTGAAAAGTTCATGAAGTTTTATGCTCAGTCCAGTGTAAAATAGTTAAATATGACTGAAACACTTCTTGAACTTATCAACGTACACATATTTATTGAATATTTCTCATTGTTCAAGATGCCTGATGCAGAATCCAGTATGAATTGACATGATTTATTCTCTCGATTATGAGCCTGTTTTTTACTGCTTTGAAATGATTGTCTGGATTTTCATTGGTTTTGTTCTTTCCCTTCGAACATTGTCGGTGAATAAAATAAATTATGAATTTTGTATTACAAATAATTTGTTTGGAACTCAGTTATTTGTTGTATCATTTATTGACCTAACAACCTACAATGATTTATTCATGATCTATCATTTGCTAATTTAACTATGTACATGTACCCCTCTGTCACTCTCTCTCTCTCTCTCTCTCTCTCTCTCTCTCTCTCTCTCTCTCTCTCTATATATATATATATATATATATATATACTGTATATACATATTTATCTGTTCATTTATTTGACCTATCATGTTCATCTGTCCATCCATCTTCCATCCTTCCATTTATCTATCTACACTCTGTGTTAATTCATATAAATCTACATGTATTATTCGTATAAATAGAGAGAGAGAGAGAGGGACGCACACACACATAAGCACACACACACACACACACTCACACACACACACACAGGTAGAGAGCGAAAGAGACGAGACACAAAGTGCGAGAAACACCATGTGAAGAATGTCACTATTTGTGTGAGTTTTGGGATGCAGGCAAAAGATAAAGCGCTGTATCCGATGTATTGAACATTCTTAAATTGTACATATGTTACTTTGTATTTTTTAAAAAAATAATAATAATAAGACTTCTATTTGGCATTTCACCTTAGTTTCTGGTGAGCTCTATTGATCCATTTAACCAATGAACACGGTCTGCAGTATGAACATACAAACAATAATAATGTATCGATTAATGAGTAATATAGATAAAAAATTATCTTCCATTTTTCTCCATTTTGTCACACACTAAAAATGTTTCTTTTTTTTTCTTCTTTTTTTTTTTGCTGTGAGAAATATAAATGAACGAGAGCAATGCATACACCTACACAATCCTTTCTCTAATAATATCTAGCTCCTCCAGGTATTGCATGGAAATATCATTAAGATGAGCATGATATTATGCAAACTTGTTAGTGTTTTCTCTCTAAAGCTTGTATAGTGAGAGGGCTTTACAAACTATTTAAGTTATACCATCAGGAGTAATATATGGTTGTATCGTGTAATGATCCACGTTTGAGGTGCATGCATGTCGAAAAAAATTTTTTAAACGTGATTAATTGCATTTCGTTATGAAGTTATTTTATGACATCGATCAACACGAGATGAAATGCAAGTAGAAGAAGGATCGTGATGTAGAAGTTTTGCAGTGCATGGCAAAAAGGAAATGAGAGTAAACATATGAATGAGTGTCATGACAACGGACAGAGCACACTGTCCGAAACGTCGAGAGTGATATTCACTCCATGCATTTGTTTGATTGGTTGCTGCGAGTGTAGCTCAAGTTTTATATTTTCAAACATGGTGAGATAATGGCTTTATTAGCCCTCTCATGAATGTTCATACCGTGTGAATTGTTATGTTATGTTAGCTAGGCAATTACGAGCGCGAGAGTATATGGCTGGCACATAGAGTTATATAAACCTAACTCTATGGGCTGGCATGATGCACGCACGATGCATGCAAATGCGCGCGCATACAATACTTCAATTTATTTCTTGTCTCCGCTAGCCCTGCCTGTCACTATTTGGAGGGATATGCGAATCGACAGATGTTTCTACTGCCAATAACCCAATTGCTTTGTTTTTAGGCGGCTGATGATTTAGTGAGTATTAACACAATTTTTTTTTCTTCGTTGTGACTTACATTTTATTTTCGTATGACAATCAGAATGATATATTAAGAGTGGGGACTGGACTGTGTGACCGCCGTTCCGGCTAGCTTGCTTACGACTTCGCTAGGCCGGCGGGTAAGGGGATTCCCCATACCTTCGCATGGACGTTACGCCCCTGGAGCTGGCTAGCTCGCTGGAGCAAGCGGCCCGCCCCGGCCCCGGCACCCTGGCTGGCCGGGCAGGGAAGAACGCATGCGACCGGAAGGAGTATGATGTCATTTATGTCGTATCAGGCTTTAAAAGAATGTTTCTAATTTCTGCTTCTTCTTGGATTTTGTTGGTTTTCTCATATGCAGGATCATTCGTCAGAGCAGTAAAGTTAATGCCTGGAACTTTTGGCATGAGACTAGTACTTTGACTCGGGTCTCAATCGTGATAGACTAGAGACTAGTCGACCTTAGACAGGAATAACCGTCGCATCGATCGGGGCATTCTTTAATCGAAATTACATTTTTTGACATACCTCCCAGCATTCAGAGGAGCCAGTTGCAATCTCAGCAGATCCAACGTCCTACATAGACTGATTTTTTGGTCTAAAAAGTCGACCTAGTACTTAATTGTCTTAGTAAAAGGAGATCTATTTTATGCTAACTAGACCTCGTTACAGTTACAGTTTTCATGCAAATGTTTAATTTGGGGGAATCAAACTGGTTTCACAATTAGTTCCTTGTCTGGCTTTGGCCTAGCTTATTCAGAATGCTTAGCTTTCATAAATAGTGATATCTGCAGTTTGACTAGATTTCTCTACCTGAAACTGTTTATAAGTGTTATTAATACACAAGTATCAGCAAGAACATAATGAGCTTGTAATTGTATGTTTACAGATACCCTCAGTCTACTTTAACTATGAAGGCATTTTTGTTACAAGTTTTACTTTTGAAATATAGTTCAAGATCTCTTTCTTTCTCTTGTAATTTTAGTGACAAGTATGACGTGGTTTCAAAAGCTGTTTGGACTAAGGAAAGGTGTTGTGATTGGGATGCTTCATGTACCAGCATTACCAGGTAAGTGTGTGATGCATTGTCAATATCATGGAATTGTCCAATGATGTTCTTGGCAGGATTATGGTAAAGAATGTATTTTATAGAGCATGGGGTGGTATTCTAAATATGTTCTTTTCTCTGACATTGTTGTATCTTTGCACTTATAACTTGTTAGTTATCTCTTCAATCATTGCACTAGTAAAACCAATTTAAGCATGTCCTCTTGTATGATGAATTCAATTTCACGTCATAACTGTCCACATGACATACTACATGTAGCTACCAGTATTTACACTTAGGTAATGCAAACAAAAATTACCATTACAATCATCAACATCGCACATTTTACAAAGTTGGTAAACCTCTTGTTAACAAGCACCTGAATACAAAGTTTATGACTTGTCAAATGTAAGTAGGGTTGGAGGAAATTTGTCAAAACAGGAACAAATTAGGATCACATTTAGCACAAGATCAGGTCACTATGAAGTCATACATAAAGTAGTGTGTAAGTTATGCACATCTTGGTGAAACGGGGCCCAGGTCTTGCATTATTCAAGAAACTATAAATGATCATCTTTGGTTTGTTTTTTATTTATTTTTTCAGGTACACCAAGCCATCAAATGGCAATGCCTGCAATTGTCACTAAAGTCTGCGGTGAAGCTAAACAGTATGTAGACGCTGGAATTGTAAGTATAATTTTAATCTCAGTTCTATCTTGTCCAGGGGCGGATCCAGGGGGGGGGGGGTGATTCGGCCACGGCCCCCCTTTTTTAAAACAGAGGGGCCGAATCGACCGCGTTTTTTGACTGTCGAGATTGGGGTCGAATCAGCTGTGGTTGCCACATTCCTTTTTCAAGCTTTAACAAAAAATCCAACAAGGAGCAATCTCATATTAAAGGGCATATACTGTACTGGGAAGACAAAAAGCCTTCAAAAGGTGATCGTGAGTAATCTTCTTGCCAATGGTCTTAAATTCATGTATTGCCCATTTTAGAAACTTGCTGAAACTTATTTGCCCTCAAATGATCCACATTTGTAGTTATCAGCAATTAAATCACAAATCCCCCGAATGTTCGGCCCGAACATTTGGAGAATTTCACTGATAATCATTAATTACTCCAAATGTGGATCATTTGAGGGCAAATAACTTTCTGCAAGTTTCTTAAATGGGCAATACATGAATTTAAGACAATTGGCGAGAAGATTTTTTTGAAGGTTTTTTTTGTCTTCCCAGTACAGTATATGCCCTTTAATTCATAATGCCCCAAGTCATGTCCTGACCAGGCCACGCACCTGGCAGACCAAAGCCACATATGCAACAGCAACAAGGATGCCCACGCAACTGTAAAAGTGCGGAACATTAGGAACCAAATTTTTTTTTACAATTGTCCCCCTGTATCAGTAGGTTGGTTGGGACTTCTCACACTTTAGTACAGATTGATGCCAAGAACCATGGCCATGTTTCTCAACAGGAAGCGAAGCGGGTCTCAGGCTCTCACTTTTCACAAATCCTGAATCCAGCCCTGTTGTCCAAGGCAGGGAAAATGTTCATTCAACATTTTCAGGGGCTACTTTTTGACCACAGTGGCCAATTTGGCTACAATTTTACATGGGAATTTTGGGAGCTCTAATTTAGATTTTACAGAGCTCTTTTAAGCATTTGAGGGGCGAAATCGCCCCGAGCCCCGGTGTATTTTTTTCCTGGTCCAAGGTTTCTTCTCAAGCTGTAGACTCTTTCATTTGAATTAGATTCTTTTCAAATCTTATTTCATCAACCTCTACCTACAGTTTACCCAATAAAATGTTTTTCCTTTTCCAATGATCTCTTTGTGTTAAGGTAATTGATATTCAAGAATTTATTTGAGATTTAGTAAATTGATATTTTATCCTGGATTGGCATTAGACTTTATAGAAAAGGAAAACAGGAGAGTAGATGATGACAAAGGAGAAAGAGTTCCTGTCAATGATAAAGAAGAAATGATAAAATGAAACAATTTAGTGTTCTAAATCTTATTTTTTCTTCATCTCTGGATATAGACAGGGCTGATCCTGGAGAACATGCATGATACGCCATACATCCAACCTGATCACATCGGCCCGGAGATCACAGCGTCCATGACAACCGTCTCCAATGCAGTCCGCCAGCTCTTTCCTCATCTTCCCCTGGGCATTCAGATACTATCAGCTGCCAACCAGCAGGCTGTAGCTGTGGCACATGCTGCGGGTAGGAGGAATCTCTGGTAGAATGGGGGATGAATTTCCCCCTTTCTTGCCCATATACCCCCCCCCCCCCTTGTGGTTCCTCATCTCCCCTTCCAGATTCACTCCTTTCTGTTCTAAACTAGCAACCTGTAGTTAGGATACAGCATCTGCAGTTAGGAGAATATAAAGGCAGTGAAATCAATTTTCCTCCCCCTCCTTATACCAGATTCCTCCTTACTCCTTCCTTGTGGTTATGTAATCACATCACAGGTGTGTCTTTCAGACTAGAATCCTCTTTATTCTGTTTGTCCCTCCTCTCAAAATAATGGGGTTCAGAGAAAATTGCCCCCTCAAATTTCCAAAACAAGCCCCTGTGTAAACTGTAGGGTATAATGCCAAGCTTGATGTATTAGTTTGTTTGTAAAATCATGCATGAGAAGAAGCCCCCACAAATACATCTGTTTTTCCCCCTGTGTTGTAGGACTGGACTTCATCCGTGCGGAGGGCTTTGTGTTCAGCCATATTGGAGACGAGGGCTTCCTGGATTCATGTGCAGGAGAGCTGCTGAGGTACCGCAGGCAGATCGGGGCTGAACGGGTCAAGATTCTCACAGACATCAAGAAGAAACACAGGTACAAGAAAAAGATGAGTGATTATAAGCTAGGAGATATTTTTTTGAGCCAGGGCAATGTTGCATATAGGTTTTCAATTATTGTAACTTACCATCAATGGTAACTTCAATGGCAACAGGTGCAAAACTCACAGCTCATTGGCTGTTGCCAAGGTAATTACCATCAATGGTAAGTTACAATAATTGAAAATCTATATGCAACATTGCCCTGGTGTCTTGCAATAGACATCCATATGACATATAGGTTTAATTGATATACGTGCCAGTGGGTAAGATGAGTGATCACCAGCTGTCGTCCTGAAACAGAGGATGGGGGCTATCCACCTCCAGCTTCTTCTATCTTTGGTTATTGTCTTACCTCTGCTAAACAAGGTCCTGTCCACTGCTTCATCGCGCCAAATTACTTGACTCGGGGGCTACTTTTCAAGCTTCATGTCAGGAAACAGACATAAAACGTGTGTATGGTGTACATGTCTGCCAGACAGATAAGCAGGATATATGCTACTTTTTGAGCCTGATGTCATGAAATAGACGTCAAGAAGAAACATAGATACTATTTAGACCCATGTGAGAAAGATAAGGGAATATACACTGGCCCAGTGTATATTCCCTTATCTCACTGGGTGACCGGGATCGAGTACCCCTGAGAATAGTAACATTTTAATATCAGGAAGAGAAAGTCAGTGGTGACGTTCTATCTATCATCAACCCAAGGAAGTGTGTGCATGCAAGGTACTGCTTGTAAATATATCTTACTTTTACAAAATGCAGTGATTGCACTGGAATGATTAAGATTAAATTTATGAAAATTATCCCTTACTGCTTGAGTATACCATTAACTTCAACAAACCAATATAGCTCACTCACATGCATAATTTTTATTGGTAGATTATATCCTGTTTGAAATGGAGTAATTATATATTATTCAAATTTAGATGATGATTATTAGCCCTGAATGTAATGCATATTTTAACCCACTGTAGCTCCCATGCAGTGACGTCAGATGTAATGAACGTATTGTTACCTATTGTAGCTCGCATGCAGTGACATCAGATGTCAGCATAGCTGAGACAGCCAAGGCAGCTGAATTCTTCCGGACTGATGGGATCATTGTTACCGGGACAAGCACCGGCTGCCCCACCAGCCCTAGTGATGTGCAAGGTAGGATGTTTATACCAACCCACCAGCCCCCTTCATGCAGAATTGTTATTACCAGAGCTACATGTATTTATGCTGACAGCAAAAAAAATCATGATTTTTTACTTGTATCCCCAATGGTTAGTAAAAGTTGCGAGGCACCATTCTTCTCCAGACTATGATTTTATGAACATTTCTTGAAATATGACAGTGATTTTGCTGGTGTAAATGGTTGCACACTAAAAAAGAAATCACACAAAACGTGTGTCATCTCACTCTCAACTGAATTGAGCTAACACCCATAAAGTGTGCCTCAAAATTACATTTGATGAAAGTTTGAATATTTCTGTATAAAGGTTGTGTATATTTGTGGCATTTTTTGCAATCTTGTCATTTCATTGTAATCAATGTTTTCATCATAGGTATAATAATCCTTATCATACAAATATTAGCAGCATGACCATCATCATCATCATCACTATCTTCATCATCATCATCATCATCATCATCATCATCATCATCATCATCATCATCATCATCACAACTACCCTCACTATCACCTAACCCCCACACCATCTTGTTATCAACCATTGCCATCATTATCATTGTCATCCCTGGACTATATGATGTGAGCAGTGATCTCATCAGGATTGATGTTTTTGGCAGACATGTTACCATTGTCATCAACATCATATTCACTGTCTCCATTCTTCATCTCTGTCACCTGCACCATCACTATCAACATCAACATCATCATCACCATCATCATCATCATCACCCCCACAATCATCACAATCATCACTATTGTTATGTGATATAAGTCCTTTTATCACTCCCCCACCCAAATACTGTTTCCACGTTAATGACCACTTTCCAGAAGCCGAATTACCCTCAAGGTTATAGGTGACCCTTGGGTTTATGGGGCTAGTCTGAATACCATTTACTGGAATTTAGGATGACGTAGGTAAGGTCCAGTTTCTGTGAGATCACTATGCATCCAAGAAACTGACCTTCTGTATGAATTTACTATAATTGTTTACTTCAAACTTGAGACAGAAAGAGTATTTAGAGAGCTCAGAGAGTTATCGAGGCAGTTAGTTCTCGAGTTATTTCAGCAGAGTTATTTCAAGAGATTCATGAGATGTATTCATCACAGAGTTAGTCATCAAAGTTGTTTTAGTATTACATGTACTACAACGTAATGTACCTCGAGTCCATGAGTCCTCCTTCAAGTTCAACTCAGAATTAAGCAAACTATAGACATTTTCATATTTGATCCCGCAACACCAACAACCCATACACGACACAGTCATCATCATTATTATCAATATCATCATCATCCCCACAATCATCACAACTATCTTTATCTTCACCATCACTATTATCATCATCGCTGTCATTGTCATCATCATTATCATCATTATCAGTCAAGAAATCGCTGCGATGATCCTGGTCACCGTTATCCAGACTATCACTTGTGTCATTAAACCTTACATTATTGTCTCGACTTCTCTCCAACAGAGGTGCGAGAGGCAGTTGAGCTTCCCGTGCTGATAGGGTCAGGGGTCACCGCCGAAAATCTCCATGACAACGCCGCCATGCTGCATGCCAACGGCTGCATCGTGGGCTCCCACTTCAAAGTAGACGGGAAGTGGCACAACGGCCTGGACCCGCAGCGGGTCACGAACTTTATGCAGCAGGTCAGTAAGCTGCAGACGTGAAACCACAGGATCCATGCAGACAGGGTTCCAAGCTAGAACATTCTGGTGCAGTGCTGAAGGTTTGTGACTGTCAGTTCTCATCATTCAGCATGTGCAGCATGGTGGCAGATAAGCAGAGAGATATCGTGGGATGGGACAGTGTGCATGGGACTATCAAATATTTGGCTCGTCTCCACCGTGTAGTGAATGGAGAGGCTTGTTTTATATCCTTCATTAATACATGTATATTCTTTGTTCACTAATTTGATCCTTACCATGGACCTTGTAATATAGTGCCCATGCTCTAAGCTCCGAACGCAGGAGCCCGATTCAGATGTTTTGTTATTTCCTGCGGCTTGAGCAAACCAACGGAAATTCAAGTTGCAGCTCGGCCGCAACACCGCAGGAGTTCCGGCAGCGCGCCCAATGATTTTCCGCTAAATTGCCAAAAAGTAGCTGGAAAGAAATGTATCGCGTAGATTTTGAGTGTCGCGCATTTACCTGAGATGAATCAATGAAAATTGTATCGATCACGGATAGCCCGGATATCAATAGTCCAGAGGGAAAGAAAAGCCTATTTTTGACATGACGTCACGAAATAGTACTTTTTTTCCATCTGACGTCACGAAATAGTACTTTTCTTCCCTCTGAGCTCTCTTCCTTCAAATAGTTCATCTATTTGTGGTCATGTGACACCCTTTCAACCAATCAACGAACTGGAATATATTAATGAGGGATATAATTCTCACTATTCCATGCTCCTTCTCCCCTGGTCTGTTCTGCACAAGCAGGCATATGTTGCATGAAGGCTTTCAATTATTGGATCTTACCATTGAATGGAAACTACCAGCCAATGAGTTCTCATTATTGCTCCTGGTGTCATTGGTATTTGCCATTAATGGTTAGTGAGAAGATGAGAAGTATGACTAAACACTTGTATACTGCCCTACTCTGACAAAAGGAAGCAAGTGACAAATCACTTAAATCTGGGTTATTGGTATTCTTAGGTAGAACCCAGCATTCCCTACATACAGGCAAAATCTGGACAAGAAATCTTCATCTTGCTGCGAGACATTCAATCTAACATGATGTGGTGTTGCACTGATGCCAATGCAAGTGACAGACACATTTTGCTCATTTACAAGAAAAGTCTCTTTTGTTAGTTGCTTCCTTTTGTCAGATAAGAAATGTCCCACAGCCTGAGAGCCAGGTTAGATAAGAAGTACTGATGACATGTCGCATAAAAGCACTACTGGCTTTCTAATTTTCTATCAAAAATATGAATCATGCTTGCAATAAATATTACATTAATTATTAAACTGTATGTCATGTTTTGTGTTGACTTTGTCCTTCGTGCATGTCTTGAATATTTCAATTTGTTAGGGTTATTTAGTGATTACATGTATTTGATAGAGCTTTTCAACAATTGTAACTTCCATTGCAATAGCAAATCAGCTTTGAGGTTTGGCTGTATGTTGCCATGGTAGTTACACTTAATGTTATATAGCGCAGCAGCCTGAAATGATACAGTTATACACAATGACGTCACACTGGCAAAACAGTTTCAATATCATCCCATTAAAATTTATTTCTCTTTCAATCCAGAGGCTAAAAGATTTTAAAAGCAGTAAACTGTACACAAATATATTAGATCTGTCTGTTAACGAGCTACAAAAAATATGGAGTATACTTTGTTTACAAAAGGGTCTACACTCGAGAGCTGTTATTACAATAAATAGTCTGTACATGAACACAACATAAACGGTTAACTAACACCAGAATAAAGTAATGCTTTCTACAAAATCTGTCTACTCATACCAAACAGTTGACATAAAAACTCTCATTCTTTCCTTCATGTTATGAGTGGAATCAAGAGACAGAGATATGGTGGTATTGACCTCAGCGCTATGTTCTCCAGTATATAACCTATCACTTTTCTTTCTTCAGTTATATAACCCAAAGCTCTCTCTCTTTGATAGAATATATCAAGGAGCACATACATCTCCATTTGCCTGTTCTACTGTACATTATTTTCAAGCTCAACCAATAAGAATTACAACCTTTCACACAAACTGCAAGCTATACAAGCACCAGAGTTATGATACTCAATGCATATATCTTTCAACTAGTTTGAACATTCCATGGGTACTTGAGTACATGTCGACATCGCTTAACTAAAAATAAAGTGCTGGATTACTCTTTTTTGTGCATGACCGTGACACAATCAACATGCAAATTAGAAAGAAGAAGGGATGTGGAATTTCCAACTTATTGATGTATTCCTTGCATCAAATTTCTCTTAATATACCCTGCTGAAGAAATATTTCATGATGTATACAGTATTGGTTAATCTTCAAAATACAGTGCAACATTATCACAGGATACGTGTATAATAAACAGGACTGGTACAATACATAAAGTAGACAACTGGACACGCAGGAAATAAAAATATATATATCTAAGCAAAAAGAGGGATGACTAGAATTCCCATGATATATATCTAATTATCTGGACAAATGAATGTTTATATTTCATGCCTAGAACTAAACCTACCAATGATCTATTTGTAAAATATAATTATGAAATGGCACATTCCACAGTTACTATAAACATGGGTCTTTTACGGATATTGCAACGTAAATTCATTACCAAATTAGAGACTTTTCCCTGAAAATCATTTGAGTAAATGATAACTGCATTATGAAAATAACTTGGCTACGTCCAATGAAGTAAATATACATGTATGAAGAAGAATTAATAGATTACTGCATATGCCATATTTACCATGAACAGATAGTTCGGTTCAGACTATTTCACAAGAAGCTACCTTCGCAGATGAAAATTCCCAAATAATTCGCTATACACATCTGCAATGAAGCGCGTCATTTTCTTGGTTGGGGGACATGTTGACAAAGTTTGCGTAAAAAATAACCGCAGCGAAACATACAGCATATCCAGTATTCTATGGGACAACCTTGGGGTGATTATAGGGAGGTATCGATTTGAGAAAGACTAAAACTGTTTTTTATAAATGTACACCGTATAATTCGTTAATTAGCACCATTTATCAGGAGCTTAAAACTACAAGGCAGGCATGTTACAGGTCCTACGACCCTTTGATTAACCTACTTCAATTTATCAGAGATCCAAACTAAACATAGCCTCTTTCAGCAGAATATTTATTGGTTGCAACAGTAAAACGATTTGGTATTATGTTACTGTCATTTACCTATGTATGCTAATCATGATCATGGAACCTTTACATAGGATTTTTAAATAATTAGATCAGGTTTGAATGGAATTATTGATTAAGTTTTATGTTTTTCCTATTGTGCTGTCAATGCTAGTTCTGATTCCAGAATCCAGTTCATACACCGGTATCAATAGCACATGGCCTTACTTTTTAACGTAACAAATTTTTACCCACTGTCACTATCACCTTCCCTCCCGCTCCCCCTCCCAATAAAGGAGAAAAGAAAAATATGAAATAGAGCTGGTGATGTTCCAGTATAATTTTAAAATGTGTTTATAATGATGAAATATTAAGTTGAAGTTTAGCTGGTTATTTCGGCACTGTAATAATATTTCTTTTTAAAGTTTTGCTGCGAGAGAGGCATGGCTTAACACTTACATTACCAGGCCTTGAACACCACATTGCATTTCTACACACCTTTATGCCGATGCTAATAACAGAGCCAACATTCATTGTGTCCTTGTCAATGCATAAAACACCTGTTGTGTATGACTGATCGACTGCCTCTCTGAACATGGTGGTATACAGCATGGATTCCATTAAGATGTCAGTTCATGGATCTGGATATCGGATATTTTGATACATATATCGTCATCTACCCAGATACTTGTACAATCTGACCCATGTTCAGATTCATTAAATGGAAAATGATGATAGATGACAAAAGCAGGGCTACTGCCAGTGTTGGGTTTGGCATGGTATCAGCACCACTTGTAAACTTCCTTTTGGCAAAAAAAATTAACCACAGGCAAGCTTTTTTTAACCATCATAAATTTGTGAACAAATATCACACGATAGCGCATGCAAACCAGCCCTTTTTTTGCCAAGGAGAAGTTGACAGATACCATGCGCCAAACCGACTCTGGTGAAAAGCCATGGATACAAGTAGGATGCAATGAAGCTAAGCTGCCATTGTATGCACATTTACTAGTGTGCACCTGTTCTTTGTTATAGTGCTGTCAAACTTATTCCATAACATAAAGCATGATTTTGAACATCTTTGGCAATTAGGGCTCTCGTCAGCGTAGATTCCACATGGTATGATTACACTTTGTGCAATCTATTGTACAGCAAGTTAGCAACATACGTCTGTGTACCAATATCACACAAATAGCACCTGGGAATCAGCCCTTTTAGCGCCAAATCAATCCTAATAGGAGCCCGTTTGGCACTACCAGTAAGTTGGAGCATTATATCAGTACATTGATGTAATAGAGAAATGTCCCATAAAAAACATGACTTGTCTCCAATGGCATGCAATACCATTTTCCCTCAGCTGGCAAATTTACTGATTTAATTTAATTTAACGATAATTCAGAAACACCTCAAAACATGACTTTAAGGTAGTGTATCCCTTTTGCAGCCTTAATCAATTCTGTAAAACATTGCAACAAGTACAATATCTAGGACCAGTTTGTGGAATATCAACATGGATAGTAATATAGGATTGAAATAGAGAATGTAAAGCAAAAAACTTTGTAGTTTGTCTCTCAGGCTCATCTTCTTCTTTTTTTTCTTTTATAGAAAGTGAAGATGGAGTTGTCCCTGTAATAATCTAACTTTGTTTATGTACAGGTCATTATATCTGACCATAGAGCTGACAAGACATGTAGAGATGACAGCATTTATCTGATCGAGTCGCTCAGATTGTGATGTTTACAAGTACAACCCGAGCAAAATCAATATGAAAGGTAGAAACCAATTAAAACCCCATCAATGGTCACTTTTAAATTCCTTTATTCTGAGAGAATCTGTATGTATTCTCTTATATAAAATGTGGAATTTAGGACTGCAAATAGGATACACCATCTTTGGAATAATGAAGGCATTATCTCCTCCAGTGATGTATACTCAAGTTTGGACTTAATATCTTTACACATCGGGGGCAGAGGAAAATGTAGAGTTTTACATAGTTTGCTCACCATCGACCAATGACATACTGACTTGGTGATAAATGCAAGGACTTGTGTTGCTTAAATCATTTGTGAAATACTTTGTATGGTCATAACTGGCTCAGTACTTAACATACACACTGTCTTGTTCATATCACTATAAATGATTCATGAAACATCGATAGCTCTCTTCATACATTTTCCTATACATGGCTGACAGTGATGACAATAGGGTGACTTTAGGACCAGAATTTCATGAGCATAATTTCCAGTGAAACATCTCAGGTTATTAGCTGATATCAACACCATTATGGAAATATGAAGAATGTTTTCTCGTTATAAATATGTATAAAATGTTGTGAGATATCATTTGGTACACAAAGGCAAGTGAATGGCTGGGAATATTGAAATGAAGAAGGTCCA
Organism: Arbacia lixula; assembly: GCA_963669155.1. Lineage (NCBI taxonomy): Eukaryota > Metazoa > Echinodermata > Echinoidea > Arbacioida > Arbaciidae > Arbacia > Arbacia lixula. The sequence goes on from OZ022581.1 coordinate 16,778,216, forward strand.
ATTACGTAAGCGGGATTATTAAAGCTTCATAGAAATACCCATTTTCGCAAACACCCCCATGTATGACTTTGATGTTGCTTTGTTTTCTTTGCCATAAAGGGAAAGTTTTATACCGGTATTTTATATCATGTACTGGATACCGGTGTAAAGAGTTTAGAACGTTTTATGATTATCAACCTTCATCATCACAAATTACCCCACAGATGATTAATACTTGTTCAGTTGATACATGAAGCATCCAACTCACTCACACCACATACTTGAATTTCCCTTTGAATGATATCATACAAGCATGTTACTTCAACAGACAAGAAAAATCTCATCTGTATGCCACAGGCCCATCAGCCATTGATTCATGCATATTACTGTACATGTTACCATGACGATTACTATTATACATAATATAGATCTGTCATTTCTCTGTGAATACTGCTTGATATTCTATGTACACCATGTTAACATTTACAGAGGAACGCCCATTAAACATCCATGCATGTTGGTGATGAAACATATGTGTGCACCACATGCAAGGTATGCTGGGAAGGGTACAGTCAATGCATACGGTACGTACATTAATCCCGGAGACTTGGTTTCTCAATATAAGCCACTCCCACCTGGCTTCATTGATAGACAAGTTCCCTTTACGTACACAAATCTGTTATAAATCCATGTTTCTCAAACTATTCTTTGATATTCTGCATGTAGATAGAGGACATCCAAATTCATTCACTCTCTTTCATAAAAGAGTCATATGGTTTTTATTTTGTCACTGTTGGATCAATGGGCCATTTTTCATCTAGCTCTGCAGCTATTGTAACTACCATTCACGCTTGCAGCTCATTCGCTGATTCCAAGGCAGGGTTATAATCGGTAATACATCACAAGAACTGAAAAGTTTGATAAAACAGGACCCAGCTAGATCATTTGTTAACTTAAAAGGAGAAGCCAAACCGTTAGCATTACATCCTTCATAATGGCCACTTTGTTCTGTTCTATGGACTATATGGATCATACATGTACAGGATCAAACAATTAAATAACTATCAAGCCTAACTACCGGTATTAAGTCACGGAAATATTGATTACTCTGATGCCAATAAATTGACAAATTGATGGATGGAGAGCTGGAACCTACTTTCTATAATGAACGATTTGGGGGAGAACTTCATGCAATTTATTATTATTATTAAGAATCAGAGCAGGTGAGAAAATAAGGAGAGAGAGATGGAGGGAGGGAGGGAGAGAGAGAGAGAAAACATTAAATGAATTGCTATTAACCCAACTATATGTATACTTTTTGTTTGTCTTGCCCAAAATATTTTAGCACCACTTCTAAAAAAAAAAAAAAGGGAAATATACCCATTTAGTGCCACAACATGAAGAATATAAACAACAAAAACTGAGACTCCAACATTTTCCTGTACAAATTTTCCTTCTACTCTACATGTAACAAAACAGAAACAATGAAAACGAAATAATTTGGCCTTTTAACATAATAGCATGGCAAAGAATCTCCACTGTAACACATGAAGACTGTTATTGACCCCCTTCCCTGATTGACCTACATATGAGCTAATTTAAAGATACCGAGGTACATTTCATGCATAGGAAAGTCTGGATATCCCTTCATTAAATTTTGACATTGGCTTCCCTTATCAAGTTAACCCTGTGGAAATTAAGAAATATTAAAAAAAAATGATAACTGCATAGAATTCTCCCTTTTTAGATACACTGTACAGTCTCAAAACAACAGAACAAATACTGGCCATAATACATTAAATGTCGGCCCTATGAAGACTCCAAATTCTTTGCATTCTCAACAGTATGAACAAAGTGACCTTACCTATACTATAAAATATAAAATGATGTATATATGTCATACATCTTTTCAGGGTTTTTTTCTAGAGGATGTCCACTTGTCCTGATCCCAAGAAAGCTTGGATGACCAGGCACACAGAAGAAGAATAGATAGCGTAGTAACCTCCAGTATCCATCCAAACAGTCCGATCCCTAATGCTGTACCCTTCCACACTAAGACATTCACATCACAAAACAACTTTCACCAGCAGATACAAAATGCAAACAACATTCACCAAACTTGACTCTTTTTTTACAAAAAACAAATCTACATAGCTACATATTTTGTTTCACTATCACCACAAGAAGAAGAAACTAATTATCACTATACAATGACCAAACAGCCGCACATATACATATATTGTGAAATAATAAAGATGTTGCATGTTTATGTGAGTGTTGGGATAATTAATGTATTTACCTGGTCCATATGTCATAAAACTTGTTATTTACAAATAACCTCCAGTATGCTCAAATTGCTCTCATCCATTTAAAAGCAAGGATTTCAGTAGCTTGTAACAAATATTGTAATGTTGCAAGTCTCGATAACAAGTTTTATGAGATACAAATCACATTTGCAGCATGATGGCATGTAGAATTAGTAACTATGTGAGTATTCAGAATAGACATTTACATGTAGAAAGACTGGTTGATTCTGACAGAGGTTGAGCCTGTATTCAGAGCAAGGTCTGTGCTTTTTAGTTGGAAGGTACATCATTTCATTCACATAATAAAGAAGCACTGACAATTCTTTATGTCTTTAACATGACAGATATAATGGTGTCTGATAATGGTCCATTCTCAAGGCAGATCACCAGTACGGGCTGCAATTACACATGATGATGCAGTATGGCGAACTAGAAACACTTAACATGTATATCCACCAATGAAATAAGACACACTGTTCACTGGCCTGCCTCATTTATATTGACCTGTGTGATATGGTGTGATACATTTTTACAAGTATTGCTTTCTTCCTGATGTATGACGTCGTGAATATAGGATAACATTTTCCTTTTTGCCAAAAGAAATAATACGCTACCTGAAAAAATCTGAACAAAACGACAACACCTCATTGACAACAAAAAGTCAAGAGTGTTTTTGTTTTTTGCTATTTTTTTGTAATTTTATTACATTTTAAGTTTGAGAAGAAAAAAACAATTAAAATTTCTTATCTATGCTTCCTCTTGAAACAAATAACCTGAATATATATTTCTCTCAAATAACTAGTTTCAATAAATAATACCGCTTTAAATTTTGAATGAATATCTACACTTATATAAACAACACAAATAAATGTTTGTAAATAAATTGATAACACATTGATAATGAATTCTATCTAGACTTGTGATCATGTACCGGTGTGCATATGCCGGGACCAGACCGCTCATTAACGTGGCTGCTTGTAGATAGAGCTAGAGTGGCGCCCACTGACGGTGGAGTTCTGCCGGTAATGGCGGCGCGACGAGGCACTTTGTTGATGGTACGCCTTGTTGTGTCTGTCAATCTTACCCCGTGTCTGGTGTCGCTGTTGATGCTTCCTTACCTCCCGCTGCTCACACATGGCCGTCTCACTAGCGGATTGTTCCATGCCCACGCGGGCCGCGATGGCCGCCGCCCGACGCGGGGGCTTAGCATTGCGCACCCGTAGGTTATGGGAGCGCCTCGCTACAGTCCTGGAGTTCTTAGGCCGGGAGTGGGGGTTGGGGTGCTGGCGGCGGTGGTGGAGGGGTGAAGGGCCGCCCCCTCGGTGGCTGCTAGGGTGGTGGTAGACAGACATGCTGGGGTGCTCAATGAGCAGGTCCTCCATGGGACTAGTGGCCAGCTGCTGGGGGGAGTGGCCGCCTGCCGTAAAGCAAGGGGGAGGGGTCACCAGCCAGCTCTCCTCCATGCGGTGGGGCTTGTCGGGCACAGACTTGGGCTTGGACTGGAAGCCTTCCCTGTCTGCTGCTCTCCTGGGAGACCGGCGGGGGCTCGGTGTCTCACACTCATCTGGCAAGAGGCAACATGGGAAAGAACCAACAAGTCAGATATGAAAACACTCATCCTACAAGGAACAACATGGGAAAGAACCAACAAGTTAGACATGAAAACTTTTCTGTTTTCCTATCATTGAGGTGGTGGGTGGGAGGGCAAAGTTCCCACCCACATCACTAGTCAATGCTAATGGCTACCAATCTTAAGCTTCATCAGAGTCCCACTAATCATATGCAATTTACCCATGATATGTGCAGATATATATAGGAAAAATACAAGATTAATTGAGTCATTCATATCTACTTTACAAAATGCCCAGTAATTGCGATTAGAAATGACAAATGAGGAATTACAAATTGTTATCAAATGTATGGATACAAGTTAAGTTGGTAATGTAACTCAGGAGCAACTGAAAATAACTGTCAATATAAATTTATACTTTAACCAGCTCCTTATCGCATACATGTACAAACAACCCCTTGCAAGCCCCTAAAAGCTCCTTGATGTTCTTTTCATACAGCTTTTTCAATTAAGGAGTCTAAAAAAAGCACTGTCATTAACAAATCATTGCAGGGTGTGGGGAAGGTGACTCACTCGTGACGTCCACGAGCACCCAGTCATCGTCCATCTCCACCTCTTCCATCGGAGCATCCTCCTTCTTCCCCACCATCGCAGGGTCGTCCGTGCTGCCGTGGGTGCCAAAGAGGTACTCGCTGAGTCCGCTGAACATCTTACGTCAGGTGCTCAGGCCTTGTCTGAATGAGATGGGTGGGGGACAAGCTGACTTTAAGTATGCAGTACACTGCAGCAAGAAAGACAAGGAGAGAGACAGAAAGAGACAAAGAGAGACAGAGAGAGTAAGATATTGACAGAGAGGGAGAGAGAGCTATGGTGAGTGGAAGGAAGATGGCAAGATAGTAAAAGAGACATAGATGGACAGAAAGGGAAGGACAAAGAGATGGAGAGAGAGAGAGGGGCAGTAAGAGAAAGAGGCAAAGAGAGAAAGGGAGAGAAACAGAAATATGCACAGAGATAGAGAAAGAAAAGAAGAAAGAAACACAGAGGGAGACAATAGGACAGGGCGAATGAGAACAATGAGAGAGAAAAAAAGATATTGCTCACACAATGTACTATACTTTTCAATATCGGCACTGTTTCAGAAATGACTACTGAGAATGGTATCAAGGGCCAACATAACTTGTTACTTTTATACAAGGTACGCTCGTGCAGCATTTAGAAGCCATAGAAACTACAAATTTATTATCCTTCACAATTCATGTCTGCTACCTTGTACTTATTTTTGTTTCATACTAATGACACATGGAAGTAAAAGTAGCTCTAATGATGTTAAACATACCTGTATTGCACTTGAATTTGCTTAAACTTTTGCTGATCTACTCTACATGTATAAAATTGATAATATAAATCTGAATATATTGGCCACTCATTTAAAGGTGGACCATGTTTGCAGACATCAGGTTTGGAGTTACAAATGAAATGTTTACAATCAACTAATTTCTCACAAAACTGACCACGAAAGGTCCAGTATACAGAATTCTGATTGAGATGCTTCAAATGTACAATGATCTGCAACAAGCACACTACACTGATAGATGACAGACAATAGGTCAGCACAACATGAAATGGTCATTACAGATCCACTAAAAGTCAATGCCACTTCCTGTGTTGTTGTACTACACTTACATTCACATTGTATTTTAGACCTCCAAAAGACAGAGATACACAATCTTTAAATAAACTGTTCAATGAAAAACATTGGGTGTGACAAAACATAGATGATAGTCCTTGACAACACAATACTTAAAATACATTTTAATCATCTTGCTTACAGTGAAAAGCTGGATGTGATGCTTGCAGTGTAGTGACGTCCCTGGGGCTGGAAGGCCGAATGAGTTAGTCGCTTCTGATGCCCCGAAATAGCTCACTTTCACAGGATACGTGTTATTCAGCTCTGGCAGGTCGCCGACAATAGCTGCTTGACTCAGCAATCCAATTAAACTCGCAGCACGCAGGGGTCAGCTCAACATCTGCAGTTTCCTACGCAATTTGGAGAAGACAATGGCAATATACTTATTATTACAAATTATTGATTACTTCTTTATAGGTTCGCCCTAGCCTTCATGCTCCATTTTACGACATCACTAATCTCATAAAGATCTAATGAAGTCTGGATCATTAAAAGACCATAATTGTTTAGGTACACCTGTACATCAAATGCTGGTAGCTTCCTAAATGTATTGCATACATGTATGAAGTAACTTGCTCAGGTATGGTGCAATATCACTGTTTACCATGTAGAAGACAGAAGAATTGGGTCAGAACACCAGTGCCTTCCTGTCAGACTGTACACACTGTGTGCAATGCCAATTGGCATAATGTCAAAACAAAGAGTAATAAAAAACATAGCATCCACAAAAATACAACAGAATGGTTGAATGCACGTACATCTCATTAATCTATTCAGTATACATGTACCTGCACAAATCACACATTTCAATAAATTCCACATGAAGTAAAGCATATTGCAATTGATCTACATGTTACTGATTTTTAAATGTCACACATATTAGAGCATTTCCACCAGCAACAATCTATTTTAATCAAATGTAAACCAAGACAGTGTGCAAGTTAGTGACAGGAGGGGTTATATATAGTGAGAGGTTGGGGGGGGGGGGGAAGACATACAGACAGGGAGAGAGGGGGGCAGGAGATCGAGAGAGAAACAGGGAGGAAAGACAAAAGACATAGAGAGAGAAAGAGTAAATGGGAGCTGGGACAGGGACATTCAGAGACAGAGACATGTACACTGTAGAAATATCAAGATAGAGCAAGCTATAGGGTATACTGGTAGACAGACCCATCCCCCTATCATTTTTATTTCTCCTTCATACCAGCTATATAACAAAACAACAAAATGCATCTACATGCATTGCCACCAGATATGTGATTCTAATGTCCGGCCGAGCCTTCGAGGACATCTGGACATGTATGACATCCATCAACAACACACCTGCACACAGTGCCTACCTATACTTACCCTGGTAACACACTATTTACAACCTCCAGCTTCATTTACATGTAGGCTAGTCTGCAGGAACAGACTCAACTGTGATACACACAGTGACACAACGTGTGTCTGATAGATCAGGCTATAGGTCCAAATAGTGTATGTAGAAAATATATGGAAAGTAACTCGATCATCTCAGGATATATTGCAGATTTATACAATTATTGACCAAATAACAAGGGTTTGTACTTTGTAGTCTAAGTCTAATAAGCACTAGTCTCTGTTGTGATATTTTTATTGTGTCTGGTAGTTAGACTACAACTCAGCAGTAGCCTATATTCTCAATCATGTCTCAATACGGAAGCCTGTACAGCTATAGTTACATGAGTATTGCATGTAGTCTCTACATTTTCAGACTCATTACAAATCAGACTGACAAAAAATGGTTTGTGCGCGCCAGAAAACTATTGCCTGCAACTTCTAGACTACTCTACGCGGTCTACCACCACAAAATGACAGCCTACCGCAACTGTTTTCCTGTTGTCAAGATGTAAACACGATGTCATCTGTTATCATTGCAAATGTCATAATTGCAGTTGTGTGCCCGGCCGGCCGGCGAGCGCCCAGCTGCATGGTTCAGCAAAATAATATGTAACTTAACTACTGAAGGTCAGTTTCAAAGGGTAGGAACGTGCATGTAGGAAGGACATGTATACATGGGGCAAAGAACAAGGGTGGGTGCAGATATCTAGGTCTCTCCAGTTAGCTAAGACATGTACAGTCACCTAGCTATGTCACTACATGTAAATATACAGAGACCAGAAAGTAAGATCAACATGAAGTACTGTGAAATTTCAATTTAAATATTGATTTGGGAAAATAGGAAGTCAATCATCTCTGTTATTTGATTGGCAACAAGCATGCATGAAATACATGCACGCATGTAAAACTTTTCAAAACATTAGCATTACCTCTTAATTCTATCAAGCTTAAACATATTCCAGCACATTTAAATCTAATTGGATGTTAAATGCTCTTTTTAGCATTCCTTATATCCAAACCCACAAAGAGTCTGCGCCGTGTGCAGAGTGCAGACTATCACAAAGAAAGCTAATATAGTAGAAGCCCAGTTACACTCTACAAGTAGAGGCTGCTGTAAGCCTGTAAGCAATCTACACTTAATCCCAGTGGGATCAGATTAAATCACATCAAGATTAAAAGGTTTTTTTACTGGATATCCAGTGCACCATGTGTGGCTTAGTATGTGATAAACTCGTGAACTTTTGCTCTCTTTGTTGGCATATGCCTAAGCCCTCGCACCATTTCTGGTAGTTATTAATAGTTTGTTGTAACTTACTCCATTCATATTTCATTCCATTTTGATAAGTGTCATACATGTCACTGTTTCCTGTGATTCTGTTTCACTGCATGACATAACCCCCCCCCCCCCCCCCATTCCCCCTTAATGCTTCCGATTGTATATGCATGTCCATTTCTTGTTTTTTTTTAGCAATAGTTTTAACATGAATGGTTTCAGTTTATTATTGTGTTATACTGTAGCTAATATGCTTTTCTTTAAAGAAAACTGAACTATTGTTACATCAAATGGTAACTTTTAATCTTAAGTGTCATATGTTACTGAAACTATAGGTGTATGTTAGGATTTGATGTCTTCTGCAAAAGAGGCACATAACCTTTAAATACACGTAACCCTGATACAAACTGGAGCACTGTACATGCACTGTATGTAAGTCTGTCATTTAGCATAGGAGCCCCTTCGTCACAGGAGATTGATATTTCCTCCATCTCGTCTACATGATGGCATCCTCAGGATCAAAAACAGGTTTGGCTGAAGATCGAAAGATATCTCACTCACTGACCTCCCGCATATAAGACCCCATTCTAGCAAGCACTATTCTATTCTATTCTATTTAGCCTATTTCTCTCCACTGCTGAAGGAAGGCCTCCTCATCATTTTTCCATCTTGATCTGTCTTGTGCCGTTCGTTTAGCAAGCACATCAGCGTTTTAATAAGACAAATATATCCCCAATATCTTTTTTAGTCTTTTTTTTTTGGGGGGGGGGGGGGGTAACTCTTTTTGACAGAGAGAGACATTCCCATCCCCTTTAATATTCTAAACTTTCTAGTATGAACAAGTGGGAATGTCTAAACATTCATGGTTAAAACCAATTCCCGGAAAATGTCCTGTATGGGAGATATCCAATCCTCTCTTCTATGTTTACTTCTTAACATCTGTTTTTTGACTGATTAGTCACTTATGATACCCATGGCCTCTATGAATTAGTCACTGGCAATATTAGACATGGACAGATGTCCCTGAAAGCTTAGAAATACCCCCTATAAAACAATATTGATATTAGGGATATACTCAAGGTAATAAGGAAATAAAAATGCAACCACTGCAAAAAAAATATTTGGAGACCTGTCTGATGTACTGTACATGGACCCTGGTACTATAACCAAATAATAGTTCATATTAAACAGGTAATGCAGTGTCATACATGTTGTCTTGAAGAAAACATATGGTACTGTAAATCATTACATGAAAATAAGATTAAATATTTTACAGAAATAAATTATGAAGAAGTATAATGTAAGCAGTGCGAGCCCACTGACACAAGAAAGGAGAATCAGGCAAAGTTGTTATCAGTATGTGACATATTATCATTGAGAAGACAAAAACAAATATTCAACATGAATTTTAAATTATTTATATGTATAATTGTTAAAAACATGTTCAGATCTTATCCCATGACGTATTCCAACAAGAGTGAAAATCAAATATTTTTATTAGCATTTCTACTTTTTTATATTTAATATTTAAAGATTCACGTCACAAGAACTAAATTCTAAAAACCAAAATCACAAAGAAAAAAATGAATATTCTATTAGAATTTTCAATTCATAAATTTGTAATAATGTTTGTTTAGGCAACCAGGGTTGCAGAAATATAGAAAAGGCTCTTTATTCTATGGTCCCCCCCCCCCCCCCCCCCCCTTTGAAGTAATGGAGCTGGCCAAATGCAAATGTGTTACAGGTTTTCGTTCCAAGTGGATGCACACAAAACTGAAGCCAAGCCACAGGAAGCCAATGAAGCCACACACACACACACACACACACACACACACACACACAAGTACACAGATTATGAAAAACAAGGCTCTCAAGCCATACACACACCTTACACAACCCAGTCATAACAATTACAGAAGGTCACCTTCAGCACGTTCCGCAACGCAAATAGGGGCTATTTTTAATGATGAAATGACCCTTGCATACTAAGTGCCTCTCTTCTGTGTGTGTCTGTGTGTGTGTGTGTGTGTGCATCCGGCTGGCATGTGTTACAATGCGTGATGTGGTTTGCTCATCATGTGCCAGGCATTTGACAGGAACCTTTGAACACGCCCTAGTCTACTTCATGGAGACCCTTTTCCATACATGATTTGCTGTACTGTTCATGTCGCAAGACAAAGTGACACATTTCAAATGCTTTTCAAAGTCCCCAACAAAGCACACAATTGAGCATGAGTTTGACCTGACAGATGATGAAACAATAGTGGCTCTTTCTTTTGTCCAGCCATCTTGGGTCTGAATGGACAACTAGGGAGCAACAAGCTGTAATGCCAATCAGCTGTTATTTAGAAGCTGCTTTGTGTCTGACCCATCCATCACTGTGTAGGTTTGGCTGGCCTGATGCTATGATTTTCACTGCAGGAGACACACCCAGCTCATAAATAAAGCCGGGTGCATGGCAGAATAACAAACCTCCTCTTCATTTTTTTCCATAGTGTGCAGACATCAAGAACTTGTTGATCACTGTCAGGTTTTCAAGTCATAGATTTTAACCACGGAGAAAAATACTAAGTTATAAATGGAAGCTTCTTTTTTAACTTAATAACTTAATGTCATCAAATGTACGCAACTTTGTTTTCCATTTTGCCCGTTGAGAACGATATTTCGGTCACTTGGGGCTCTCTTGTTATTCACAGGGATTCTTTTTTTGCATTGCTAATCACCTCAAGTCTGCATGTAATGTTTGCACCGATACACATAAAAAGCCATGTACGATCAAGCTGGGACACGCTCATGAGGTTCATCACACTATACTGGTTTGTGCGACATAGCTCTGCATACTTCCTGGGTTTATTTTGGACGTCACACCTGCTTTTTCAAAAGTGGGTTAGCACCACAACACAGAGGACCAGATCGTTGAGTCTTCTGGCTCAGTGACACAGTATTTGCATCAGTCTACTTTCACCTGTAAATAGTTACACGCCCCTTTGCTTTTAGCCTAGTTTTGGGGGATGAGGAGAGCATGGACACAACCATGTTGGTTAACAACTATGCCTGGTAACAAAGACTACTCCCTCTCCCCCATTTACATGGTGAGGGATCATGCAACTCCACAACCTACAAACTACTACCTTGTTTTAAAACAAGGACAACCCACCAACCAGAAACAGCAAGGAGCATTGTGCTTCTTGTTGTTCTCATTTATTCCTGGTTTCTTTGTTCTTTTCATTATAACACTTGATAGCATTGTTCGGCTGATTTTAATCTCTAACATGTTCTACATTTGTTTTTATTTATTAATATTAAACCTCTGTATTGCATTTCCACCATAATGCCTACAAGTGGTATGGGCGGGGTATTTCAATGTTTGTCTTGGGGTTAGGGAGATGAAGATTAGCATTTAGTTATGTAAAAGAAGAAAACGATGATGCCGATTTCACAGCAATTCACAGCAATTTATCATAAACTATGCAGGTTTATTGTAAAAAGTTGACAATGTGAAATGCCTTCTAAATGTGTTGTTACAAGTCTAAACAGATGAATTTTAAACTTCATCTAGACTACATCAGTTCACTGTGACTGAGCCTATTTAATATCACCCTGATTTCCTGAAATAACAAAACATTTCATAACGCAGCTCATATGATTAGGGCATTTAGTAATCCTGAAAAAGTTAACATAGGTGTAAGTTGAAAAACAACCTAATAAATGTAGAATGTTCATCGGCAGAATAAATATGGTCTTACCATTTAATTACGAATTACATACGTAAACCAATTCCGATAACGGAAAAGGAAAAAAAAATGAACATATATCCCAGCAACAGATCAATCCATCAATTATTTATAGTTAACATTCTTCAGTATCAACAAATGAAGTCATCTGCCAAGAAGATTGTGTAACGCTCAGTTCAAAGCAACAAGAAAGTATTCTGAAATTGCTAATCATGACAAAGCTCTGCTTGTAACTAATGTTTACAACAATTCACTCAGTTGAGCTGTCCGTCCAACAGCGTTTCAACCATCTCTCTACTCGAAATAAAGACAACAAAATGGTGGCTAACCGGTACCTAAGCTATGATACTACAGTCACTATAGATAGTAATTGGGGCTGAATCTGCAGCAAGCGGCTTGAACAGCCGACGCCTGCAGCGGCCGGGTCGTGCATTCGAAGATGTCGAACCGTAATCTGATCATCGACGCCGCTATGACAGCGCCATCGCTACCCATATATTACACACAGCTTACAAGGCAGACAGGGCGTATACGCTGTGCGTAGGCATAGTCGGGATTTGGACGTCAACAACACAAAAATTATTTTCTTGGCAAAGATATAATCCTCCTCTGAACCCTAGAATATAACAAATTTCAGCTCAACTCACCACTGTGCTCTTCAGAGATACGTGATATCGCGAAATACGATCTATCTTGAGCCAATGTTGCGTCTAAATCTGACGGTTTCTCCGTTGACGTTACTCTTTCTTCTTTCCCCGGCAAAAATTTTCTTCCGTTAGGTTTGTTGACAAAATAGCGGCTGCAGCGCAGCAGCCAGCTGATTCCATGACGTCATAATAACAAACCGTCGTAGTATGCACGATGAGCCTGAATAGACCTTTCCATTCCATACGCAGGGAGGCTCAGCTTATTTTCTCAGGCTTAAAGGTTTCTTTTATGTTCATTCCCTTCTTCTTGTTGAGATGTTCCTAAATACCTCAAACAGACAATTCAATTTAATGCATTTAAAGCATCAATTTATCACTACAATGATATTCGCAGGCAAAGAAAGGAAATTCAAAAATTCTTCACCGCAGGGATGTAGCGGTTGGAGATGGGCTTATGAATATTCATAAAGAAAAAACAGCTGGCCGTCGGGCTATGCATACTGATTAGGCGTCAGCGAATAGTACAATGGCAGGCACATCGTATAGATTATTCCTCATGCAAATGAATGTTTGATTATTTTAATGATCGGAAAGTACAGCCGCGAGAGAGAATTTACAACAAACACACACAAAAAAAAAAAAACGCTCTCATTTTCATTTCCATTCCGAAGAAATCATTGTATCGCGTCTGTATGGCGTAATTACGGAAACCTTCATTTCCATTGCCTGTTCCGTTGTTAGCTATTCTTTTCTTTTTATTGTCTTCTATAGAAAAAAAAAATACACGTTACTTCTAGGTGGGGCAACCCGCTCAATAGACCGGTTTACTAATGTAGACAAATTTATGGATGTTTCTTCCCTCGGGGCCTAGTAACGAGTTACCATTAACCTATACCTAACAATGGTATTTCAGTACTTGGAATCCACTTTGCATACATTAGTTGTTGCTATGTCGAGCAACCCTCGGGCAAACTTTCCGGTTGTCAGGGGCACCCTTTGTTAAACTGTTGGTTTTTCTTTATGTTAGTAACCGGTCAATTCACTGTGTTCGTAATCTATTCACAACTTTCGCCCTAATAGACCATTTTCATTATGTAGGCAAATTTTATTCATGTAGTTCAAACAATACTTAACTAATGGTAGCCCCATAGCTTGTACGAGGTTTCTCCAAGTAGCAACAACTAGTAGATTCAGAGTGTGTTCCATCCATTCAAATTGAATCACGAAATTCAGGCGAATGTAATAATGCGTCACTAGGCAGTTATAAGGAAAGATGAGAATACATTACGAAAAACGATTATTACGTAGTGACGCGTTCAGACACCTGTATCTAAAGTCATTCTTGTAAATGAATGGAATGACTCAGAATATATTAGAAATGTTGCTAGTCGGGCAAACCTCAGACAAGAATTTTGGTTACCAAAACCAGGGATGTGTCATGGAAGGATATGAAGCAACTTTCTTTCTTTGAACCCATGTGCCAAGCCGCTGAAAACTTATGGTGTTCTCAACAGGTGCTGTTCCGGTGTTTGAACAATTATGAACATGATTGTGTGGCAACGGCTTCTCAGAGAGAACAAAAGAAATGTACAGTCTCATTTCGCTGGTCCCGTTCTGTTAATGGCATTAATACTTCCATGAGCACAACAGGTATCAGCAAACACAAATAAACAAGTTTTAAAGTAAAATATCTCTGCTGCACGCAAACACACACAAACGCCGTTAATGATAATACACAGCTTAATATATCATTTTGAGAGTGGTTGAATCCCCCAAATGCACAAGATGTCGGAAAGTGAAGAAATTGGTCAATTTTGTAAGTAATACAAATAGCTTATATGTCTGATTTTTTTATGATTCCTCCATACTTTTCGAAACAAAAGCAGAGTATTAGGATCTGTCATTATCTGTCGTTAACTTCCTTATAGTTTGCAAACGACATCAGCTAAATGTCGGCTCGGCACATGGAACATCAAAGCATTGTCATGATTATGGAATTTTTTTGACATTCATGAGCACGCTCTAGAACCCATACAGATGTTTGAATGTATTATGCTCGAGTTTATACTCCTTCCTAACATCTCCCTGCCAAAACTATCGTTTTCAGCAACAGCCTGTCTCTACCCATACACATAGACTGACACAAACACTTACATACACAACACACATTTACGTCTATAGAAAGCACAACACTTTGCTATACAGTAGGCCCTACAACCAAATGAAAATAACAAATATTTTGTAGACTGTGACACATTTGTTTGAAACAGTGCAGGAACGATTCGAAATCTTCACTACAACAGTTTGGTACCAGCGATATATTTTAAAAATAGTAGGCATATTTTGAGACATATTTCTTTATTGTTTTCAAATAAAATATCGTGCATTCTTTTTATCATATTGCAAGATGTTTATCATTTTATTTGTGATAAACTTTTTGTCAAAGTCCTGGTCAGTTTTTGATC
Organism: Arbacia lixula; assembly: GCA_963669155.1. NCBI lineage: Eukaryota > Metazoa > Echinodermata > Echinoidea > Arbacioida > Arbaciidae > Arbacia > Arbacia lixula. The sequence goes on from OZ022581.1 coordinate 16,793,239, forward strand.
GCGGTCCTTATTCGCATTAGCAAAATACCACACACTCGGCTCTTAATGGGCATTGTACATAATCTCGAGAAAATAGTTGGAAATGGCTATAGTTTATCACTTAAACTACCTCTTCCCTCTGAAGATTCCTTGGATGAGCAGTCTTAATGACGGGACTGTCCTGGTAACATAAACCATGAAATAAAAACGAAAGTGAGAATGAATCATTGGTAAAAGCGTCGATTAATTTATCAATATTCAGACAACTGAATGAGTGAAAATCACAAATTTCAAAATATGATTTTCTGTTATCGCTCATTGATTTGTCTATTTATTTTTTTCTTCCACGCGAAACAGGCTGTGCTATTAATGTTGGATGTCAATATCATTTATGATAGAACATTGCAGAATTTCTCGGAAATAAACGTTTTTATTCATAAGAGCCGAATTGCACCAAATTTTACCTTTATATCAGATTTAATTCAATCTATATCAAATTTAATTCAATCATGATTTATCTAGACATCATTTAAAAGTAGATCGAGGTAAAGCATGAACATTAAATGGCAACGTATCACATGTGAAGTGTCAATTTAATTTAATGTGGATTATAATCAAACGTTAAATAATTGTTTACATGGAAATAGCCAGTGAGAATATATAGCATGATACACCCATTCCTTTATCACTAGCCATCATGAAAGGCCGGCAAATTAATTTAAATCGTATTCAATCACATTTCCTACTCGCTCATATACTGTATAGTACCTCATATTATTATTTGCTAATCTATCTCTGTCGATGTGACTTATCTATACATTTATCATTATTTGTTTATGATATCTTTCTATAACTATAACGTATATAGATAGTCATAAATATGTCCACCCACCCATCTATCAATATATATTTTTTCATTTATTTATCTATATATCACTAACTAAATTGATCAAGGGCTCTTAACATAATGCTATCTGTAGCCATCATTTTATCTATATACATCTATACAAGTATTTATATCTGTGTATTTCCACAACGTACCGCGTAGAGTATGTTTACAAACTACCACGACCCGGAAGTAAACCTTCAGTTTCACACGGAAGTGCGGGGATTCAACTGACCACGTCAACAAAGTTTTCAGCTGCAAAAACTGCGGCGTGTGTCTGTTGAAGCTTCTTTGGCGCGGGCAACTTCGGCTTGCCGACTTGCATTGACGTGACGTTGATGCAATTCTACGTGTTGGAGAGCTGACTGGTTCGGTGTTGGTGTCCATTGATCATCAAGTTGGTGTCGTAGGTATGCATTCATAATTTACATTAATGAATAGTCGATGAGAGTAGTAAGCTCAAAAGGGAGAACAAGACGTACCGCAGCTGTGTGCAGTGAGCGTCAATTAATATTGTTGATAGTTTGTGAAAAACACAAGATGCACCGTCATGACCGTGTAGAGATCCAGACTACGTGAACACGTTTCACCAGACACGTATTCGTTGACTTACCGTGCCCGTACTAGGCCCGTGGCCGTGGTACATATTGCTATTTCATAGTATTAATGTCACTGCCTAGACATTTGGACATGCTGATTCAGGGTTTCAGGCAGTGTGATTGTAACTAAATAGTTTGTGTGGAGGAGGTTGAGTTACTGTGCTGTGAATGGTCATGACTATTGACATGATTGAGAAGAGTGGACTAACTGAGATATTAAATGTTCTTTGAATGTTTCCATGGTGAGAGTGTACTAATAAATACTATTTAGAAAATAGCAAAACTTTCGGTAACACCATGTGGTTGTATTCTTTCGGATAATTGGCCCACTTATGGGGTGAAGAAAGGAAAGGAAAGTGAAAAGTGAAAAGGAGAGGTGAATTTTTATATTTTATAACACTTACACAAGACTATTTTTAGCTTTAGTTTTCGGTGTTTTAAACCGAAAATAAATGGGATGGAATGGAGGTAGAAGAAGAGGGTGGGTGTTGATGAAAGTTGTGAACTAGTCACAAAGTAGTGATAAAGAGAAAAGACAAGAAAAGAAAATGAGAAAGGTGTAGAAAAGTTATAGTCAGTTCTGCAACTAACTATAGATTTCTTTCAAAATCTGAAAGAGGGAGTATCTCAACGCAATTCAAATCTGTCCTACAGATACGCTTGTCAGCTTTGATGTTGAATCTCTCTTCACCAATGTTCCTGTTTCAGAAGCCTGCAGTATCATCCGACAGAGACTAGAGGAAGACGACGCCCTACCAGAACGGACAGCTATGTCTCCAGAGCACATCCAGGATCTACTTCTCACATCCCTCAACTCGACTTCATTCCAGTGGCGTAACTCTTTGTACAAACAGGTTGAAGGAGCAGCAATGGGGTCACCTCTCTCCCCCATCGTCGCCAACATCTACATGGAGGAATTTGAGACAGCAGCACTTCAAACATCGACTCTCTGCCCCAAATTATGGGTTAGATATGTTGATGATATTTTCGTCGTGTGGCAGCACAGCAGAACTGATCTCCAGGAATTTCTTTACCATCTTAATCACAGGCACCCAAGCATCAAGTTCACCATGGAGATAGAGCAGGATCTTTCCATCCCATTTCTAGACGTACGCATTACAAGGATAGCTGAGGGAAAGGCATCACACCAAGTCTACCGGAAACCGACGCACACGGACAGGTACCTCAATTTTAAATCGTTTCATCACCCTTCTGTTTTACAGTCAGTATCCAGTACTCTCATCCGGCGAGCACACGACATCAGCGACGAGGAACACCTTCAACAAGAGCTTCAGCACATCAAGACAGCGCTCACCAGCATCAACGGATACCCTCCTCGAAAGGTGAAGACATCTCTACCTCGTCCGCGCACTCCTGCTCCGCCACATTTAGCTTCAGTTTTTCTCCCTTACATAGGACAAGCTTCTCACAAGATTCAGCGGATTCTCAAGAACGTCAACATCCAGGTCAGGCACCGATCTTCAGGTAAGCTGCACTCCAAGCTCTTCACCCACAAAGACAGGAAGCCGCCGGACACTCAACCAGGAGTCTACAAGATACCTTGTGAATGCGGTCAGTTCTACGTTGGAGAAACCGGAAGAAGCCTTAGGACCAGACTCAAGGAACACCAGACCAGCTTTAGACGGAACGAGTGGGAGAAATCAGCTATCGTCAAACATGCTCAGCAACAGAATCATCGCATCGACTGGTCCAACGCAGAACTCATCACATCCATTAAGCACTGGCACACCCGGCGCGTGAGAGAAGCCATCGAGATTCTTCAACACGACACGGTACCACAGGAGAGCGGACTTGTGATCAATGATATCTGGATGCCACTTCTTCACCATGCACACCGGCAGCACCACCACGCACAACGCACACGGGACGACGACCTACCCGAAAGCTCGGGGAATTGAATATGCCGCACTTTCGCGCCGTTTCACGCTCCAGTGCACACCGCGCATTCGCGCCGCACTTTCGCACCTATTCAGCTGTTTCACGCTCTAGTGCACACAGCACATTCGCGCCGAAACGCTCTATTCTTATTGGCTGATTTCGGACACTCTCGGGTTATTTCGGATCCCTTCGGATCACATAAATACCCGGCGCGCTCGTTAGTTTCTTCGAGTTATTCTCCGGATGACGGACAGAGCACACTGCCCGAAACGTCGAGACTGATACTCCCTCTTTCAGATTTTGAAAGAAATCTATAGTTAGTTGCAGAACTGACTATAACTTTTCTACACCTTTCTCATTTTCTTTTCTTGTCTTTTCTCTTTATCACTACTTTGTGACTAGTTCACAACTTTCATCAACACCCACCCTCTTCTTCTACCTCCATTCCATCCCATTTATTTTCGGTTTAAAACACCGAAAACTAAAGCTAAAAATAGTCTTGTGTAAGTGTTATAAAATATAAAAATTCACCTCTCCTTTTCACTTTTCACTTTCCTTTCCTTTCTTCACCCCATAAGTGGGCCAATTATCCGAAAGAATACAACCACATGGTGTTACCGAAAGTTTTGCTATTTTCTAAATAGTATTTATTAGTAACTGAGACATGTTTAGATTTCTACTGAGTCAGACTTGAGTTGAGAATGAAGACAAAGCCAAGTTTTGTACTATCATGACTATACTAGATTTACTAGACCGAAAAAAATCAGTCTCTTTGTAGACTGTAGGATATTGGATCCGCTGAGATTGCATCTGGCTCCTCTGAACACCCTATTTGGGGTATGTCCAAAAATGTCATTTCGATTAAAGAATGCCCCGAATGAGACGGTTATTCCTCTCTAGAGAGTATAGATTTACATGATCTAGTACTACTAGAGACTGTAGAGTCTATCTACAGACACTGGTGAAACAGTCTGAACTGAGTCTGAGACGTGTACCAATAATATAATTAGTCAAAGAATTACAATGTCATTATCAACGCTCAAGCCAGGCCTAAGTGCCTTTTTGTTATCTATTTGTTCAACATGTTAAAAGGTTAGACTTAGACTTAGTGTTTAAAAGTTGTTCTAAAAAATAAAGTCAAAGAAATGTCTGTTTATCAGACCAATATACACTAACAATTATTTGAGCAGTTGGATCTGTTGGAGGGAGGATTGTGATTTGTCATGTTCCCTGACTGCCTGAACTGCCTGGAGGAGAGTGAAAAGAAGTGTATGCGTTTATTTTTAAAACTCCCAATTTCAACTGGGTAAACATATATCCTCAAGGAAGTCTAGATCTGATTAAGTAACTCCTGAAAATGTTTTAAAAAAAACACTAAAAGATATTTTTTAAAAATGTGTCATCACATACAGAAATTGAAGCTTCTAAACATTGGAAGGAAGAGGGGTACAGTCATTCTTTATACCTACATAGTACATGTACAATGAATCACTGATGGTGGACATGTGACCTGTCGGGTGCATTCTCCCACAAAATTATGAGCCAAGCTCAAACATCCCCAGCCCCATAGGTCCCCCACTCCCCACACACTGCGGTCTATGGGGTCCAATATCCAGCCATTTACATTGAAACACCTAGGATAAAATGCCTTTATATTCTTCAAAGAATTGTACTTTATGGGTTACTATCCTCCTTCAGGAAGCATGACATATCTTTTTCCCCTCTCTTTTTGAGGATGCTTTTTGTGCCAAATCTGTTCTTTAGGCAGGCAGGCTTTATCAAGTTGATATTGCTGTAGATATATAAAGTGCATAGTGGAGGCAGAACTTGTGAAAATATAAACTGCTTGCCTTACAATGCTGCTGTCACTCTCGAAGACCTCCCTAGATCTCTTTCTGCATAATACTAAGAACTTCGATTTTTTCCATATACCTCATTCACGCATTATATGTACTATTATCTTTGTATTTTCAACAGACCCACACTGGTGAGGCAAAGTACAGGTTTTCTCCTAGCGGTGGTGATCGGCAGAGAAGAAAAGACAACAGGATGCCTGTTTCAGCTGAAGAGCTGGTCAGACTTCTGGCTATTCTAGCCGAAGAGGAAAATCTGAAGGTTTGTACTCGTTGATGTATTTCAGGAATATAGAGTGTGGAATGGAAATAAAACGCCTTTAAAAAGGATGCAGATTGGAAGAACTTGGAGGAAATTTGAGCAACTTATAAGGAAACTAATAATCTTCATCACTGGCCTTGGAATCTTGTCAAGACAACATAGGGTCATTAAAGTTGTCCAATCGTCTCATTATCTTTCAAATAATTCCTATTTCAAATTGATTGTTTTATTCCTCTTAATAAATACATGACTTTAAAGAAGTTAAGCTTAATGAACTAAAATGTGCAACCTGAATTTGTACCAATTTGTCTTTGGCCTATATCTGAAAATGTGTGTATTCAAGTCCAAATTCTGTGATTACAAACAATGCATCAGTCAAATCTGAGGCCATCACTTGACTTCATGTATTCTTGACTAAATGTATTTGCGCTTGGCTGAATTTTTGTTTGATCTTGTCCTCTTAAGATAAAGGTCAGATGCACTTTAACAATGGTGCATACTTGGCATAAATATAACAATGAAGGTCAACCAGTTTCAGACCTCACTTTCATAATATGATAATGACTATGGCTACCTCAAACTCAACTACAATGCAACTACAGTACATTCTAGTCTTATCAAAAACTGATAGTACATGTACTGTACATGACCTCTCCATGCTATGTTTGATTTGATTTTTGTTTATCCGAGGATATGAAATGAAAACCCTGGACTTTGTCTTATACACTATGAGGAATATGAATTTCTGCTGCACGTGCAGATCTTTGCGAGGGTTGAATCATCCCGTAGATATTCATTTACATGACCTCTAAACATAAAAAAGAATTGGTAGTATCTGGTCTTACCTCTTTCTCTTTCCATTTTTTTATTCTGATACATGTAGGTAGACTCACCAGGTCTTTTGCTTTATACCTTGCCATGGATGTTGAATCCCATGACCTTTCTATTGTGTTCTTTTTACAATTTAGGTAAATTCACAGATTTCACACAATTCAGCATGCAAAAGCAACTTCTTGCTGTATGTAGTATGACGCTTGTGTTATCAGTTCTGTCAAAAGAAATGAGTGATTTTAACAGTGAAATGATGTTTAGATGCACAGTGGGTCTACCACATAATCAGAATGAAGAAACTGGTCATTATGACAAGTGGCAGTTACAACTGCTTTTACTTGAACATCCTATCAAAGGTTTTGATTTGGTCTACAGTGAGATGATTCCTTCAAGGAAGCCTGAAATTATTGAAATCTGGATGGGATCCATAATCATGGCAGAACGGCACTCAATAGATTACCCATCCTGCTGTCTTTACCGTTATAACCTCTTGACCTCCTAAGTATTTCTGCTTCCCTCTTCTCGTCAGGTCACTGTGAAAGAAACGCTCAAAGGTGGCGCCATGGCCGGTGCTGGAGCGATGATAGGCGGAGTGTGTGGTGGCCCTCTGGGAATTGCAGTTGGTAGGTCTCCTTTCAAACTTTCTCCGCTGTTTCTTTCCTATTAAAAGAAAGGTTAGGATAAAGCTGTACATAGAGTAGCATTTTGAGCATAGGCTGGCAAATAGGGAAATATTCTTTGCTGCAAAAATGCCCAAAGATTAGCAGTATAGTGATGCTAAAATTTGTAAAAGCAACTGACACATCATGTTCTCATGTATAATGTACATCATCAACCACTACATACATGTACAGCAAGTGCTTTGTGTCTATTATGCATTTAAGCTCTTATTGCATGCATTTCATTTGGAGCTATATGGGTTGTGTACATGTAGACCTCCGCTCCCAGTTGGATGTGGCTGCTATTGATTGTAAAATGATAGTGAAGGAAGCACCTGTCTTATCATTCCATTCATGGTTACCTCTTTCATTCTGCCTAATTATTTATGTGTATACCCACAAATCTGCATGTAAATCTAAGAAAATAGACTTAATTACCGTATTTTCTGTATCCATAAAAAATTACTTCTTGTGCTTTTGAGGTTTTTTTCCCATGCATCTGTGTGTATTTGTTGAAGTTGTGCTGTACTGTAATGCAAACTTTAATTATATATGACAGCCTCCTCAAATCAAATTGCATGATTGTTTTAGTGCATATTTGATTTATGTAATGCTATACATTAACAATCTCCTTTGCTTTTGCAGATTCATACACGAATGTGTAACCAGTGTCCAGTCAGATTTCTTCTTGCAAGTTTTATTTTGAAGTTAACCTTTCTCTCTACATTTGCATGATTTAAATGATGTTTTATGCAATTTATAATTTCTATTTTAGATTCAGATTTGGATTTAACTGTTTGCCCTTGTGAAATGATCATCTTGCTGTGCAACCCTTTGAATTATTTTCATTTTCCATTTCTTTTTTAGTTGCGTGAAAAGTGTACAGTTGTGCTCTTCTGGATTTAGTACATGCTTTCATTTTGTTGGTTACCTTTGTAATCATAGGAAGTGGTGCAAAGTGATGCTGTATGCACTGCATGCATCAGAGTTACAGTTCTTTCAGATGAAGTAAATTATATCTTTAATGGTGGTACTAAGTACTGTTACAGAATTGCTCTATACAGAATAAGCAGAAATTGTGTTTTCTACATTTGACTAGTCTTATTCTGTTTTTCTACAATTGCATCTCATCTAACATCTCCTTCCCACCTTGCCTTGTGCTTCTCTCACGATTCCCGGCTTTGTTACACTAACCCTCCTGCACCTATGTGTCCCATCACCTATAGGTGGCGCTGTTGGGGGTGCCCTCGGTGCCTGGATGTCCCACGGCAAATTCAAATCCGTGCCGGAGATTCTCTTTGCGATGGACCATGAGCAGCGCGAGTCTCTCCACCATCACTTCCGGGCGTCGGTCGAAGGCGTGGATGCGACGGACTTCGATCGGCTGAGTCGGCTGGTGACGGAGAGCGCCTCCATGAGGCAGCTTGCCATGGACACACTCAAGTCGTTCTTTAATCAGCAGATGAAGATGCAGGTTCTGTGATCAACCCCAAACCTGACATCTCACCTGCAATGACTTTTTTTACCTTTGGCGTCTCTCCTCAGTCCTCAAGATGTCTCATTTCGGACTTGTGATGAACTTTTTTTGAAATCCTAGAGGAAATTGACCTGCAACTGATCGTCATGCTTGTCTGCTTACAGATACCATACTAAAATCATAGCTTTTCATCTGCAGAATAAACATTGGAAATGTCGGTGAACTAACTTTGGACCCACGAGTCGACCATTTTTAACCCAGTGCGTTCTGAATATTTCTTCACTTTCATCCTTCATATTTGCATCATTTTATTTCATTAGGTTGCTTACTATTTCCTTCTTCATCATAAAGTCCATGTCCAATGTTTCCTCTCACTCTCTTTTTTGCAGCTTTTCACACTCGCTTTGCTGAAAGCAGCAGTAAACAGCACCTTAGATATAAAAACCTTATTTTTAAAAAATGCAAAACCATAGCAAAAACAAAAAGTAGCCTTCAATGATAGCACTGAAATCATGTTCATTTTGTGAGTGTCAAATTCAGAGAAGTATCATGAAGACTGTTGCAATAATTTTTAAAGAATGTATATAAATGACACAAGTCTGTGAGTCAAAATGCGTGTGATTATCCATATCTGTAAAATGCATACCTGCATTTATTATCATTGAAGGAGTGCTAATGGTCAGTTGGGTAAATCTTATACAAAATGATAGCGTATAGCAGTACATCAATAAATATGTATGCTGAAAAACATCTGAATTGTAACAAAGTGTAATGGCACAGCTAAGTATTAATTCTTGTACATTGTATTTGCTATGCAAGTGTGTAGTTTGTAGGCTATTGACTACCGCATGTCCCAAATGGCAAGTTTCCATTTTGGATAACATCGTAGGGGTGCAAAACTAAGCTCTCTTTTACCGCTGTGAGTTCCCATTTCCCATTCTTAGGGGGTGCCCTGGGTGGTGCGTATGCAAGATGGCGGTATAAGGGCAAACATGAACTCGTAGCTGACTTACTACGTACCCTCGACGACAAGCAGCGCGATGACCTGAATGAGCAGTACCGGGAGATCGTGGCGGATTACCCGGAGGACGACGGCCTGATGATGACGAGACGTTTAAACGAGGACGGGGAGTTGAGAGAGAAGATGAGGCTGAAGCTGAGGTCGTTCGTCACAGACACGCTAAAGAGACAACTCATAGACGAGTACAAACAGAGGGGCAAGGCCGATTAATGGTTTGAGCTTTCTGTCTCTCTCTCTCTTGTGCTAGCTATCAAATCAATGAAATTGAAAGTGTCCATGCATTGTAAGCACAGGCTTAAATATGCAGCAGATTTATTTTGTTCTGGGGAGGGGGGGGGGGTGGATCTATTCCTTCATCCCCTCTCCTGAACAAAATAAACTTGTGCAGATTTACGCCGATGCATGTAAGTACCATATGTGGTTTGTTTATAGCAAGGTCTACTATAGTCTGTGTGGAGTGAGTGTGATGACACCCCTAGCCATTAACAGGGTGTTACCAGCTCCTTATTGCTGAACGAGAAACATTAAACATGTATGTAAACTTAAAAAGATAATATTAGAGGAGGACTATATTAGCGGCCTAGATTTTCTTTGAATAAAAGTCTCACTTCATTTGTTTTGCCCAAAGAACATTATTGTCCTTGAGACCGTAGCCCTTGATGCTCCTCTGTCATTCATTTCCTGTAATGACAAACAGAAATCCTGTTCAGTTGCACTGAAAAGCTTAACCCTTACTGTGCCACTTATGGATTATTTCACCAGTATTATACACAAAATCCCATAGAGCAGCATTTATCTGGCACCGGAAGGCTTAATGACCCACTGTAGGTTTCTTATTATGGTACAAATGGTGAAGTAAGCAAAATGGGATGTATCCATCTTTGATCATTTTAATTAACATTGATATTGCTGTCATTGCAATGATAATCATGATCCCACCAATAACGATATTTGTCTTGTTCTACACCAGTTAACTGAAAAAATGGAGTGCAGTTCTCTGTCTGCAATCACCATCCATGTATTTAAATAGAGTTGGGCTTGCTGCTTATTGCATTCTGCAGTGAAAAATACTGCCACAATACTGCCATGATATCAAAAGGAGTCTGTAGATTTGCAAAACACCCCCTTTTACCGCCACTTGCCAAAATTATGATGTACCCTTTCCTCGGTTTTGCATGTATTGACAAGATAACTACACAGGTATTATCAGGCGTTTCTCCAGAATGTTGAAGGATTTTTTCCACATATGAAATTTGTGATATTGCATGAAATGCTCTCACAACACACAAGTTATACAATTGATGAAATTATCAGTCAAAGGTGCATGAGTTCTTTGGCAAGTATTAGGTAGAAGCCTTCATAAATTGGACAGGTGAAAGCCACGGGGCGGTGTTAAAGCAACCCTCCACAAGTAATGTATTTACATGTAAAGTACATGCAGAATGGTTCGCAGTATAGGAAGTGATTGTGAGCCAAGCATTACTTTACTGCTCAACCTATAAAAATCATATTATTATTCTCATTGTTTTTGCTTTCTTTGAGCCATATGTTCCATACTTGTGCATGACACATGTCCTGGGGGGTGTTTCACCAAGCTGTTTGTAAGTTACAAACGACTTTACGAACGACTGGTGATCCCTTCTTGTGCTAAATGCGATACCACACTTTGTTCATTGAGAATCTGATTTAGCACAAGAAGGGATCACCAGTCATTTGTAAAGTCGTTCGTTACTTACGAACAGCTTCGTGAAACACCCCCCAGCACAGATATCTGACAATGATTCACAAAGAGTGACATTCTGCTCATTTGCTCACTGAATATTTTCTAGTAACCACCCTGCATGTAAGCTACATGTACAGCCTTGAAGATACTGAAACTGTGTAACTCTTTAACTATTGATAGTCATATTGATCAAATTTATAACAACACATGTGTTCTTAGTAGTAACTTTAGTGTCTGGACAAAATATAATTTTAGGCTAAAACACACGGAAATCTCCTGAAATTCAAGGGTTCAGTAACTGTCCAATTAAATTACATTCTTTATAATGTGCCTTATTCTGTAGCATATTTTTTTAGAATAATATAGACTGAATCCTACATGGTAGATTATATATCAAAATCAGATTATTGAAACATGTAGATATTTATGAAGAGGAAACATAACACATATATTCTATGGCAAATGATAGTTCAATGCAACTTTAAGAGGAGCAGTACATGTATGTCGGTGTGCCTCTTTCTGAAACAAGAACAAAATCTAGAACAATATGAGGGAAGCTGTGTAGCTAATTGTGAGTTCCAAAGAGCTGAATTCTACAGAGGTGCATATATTATAGAGATCTGTTCATCTTCCTTAAATGATCCGTGTGTGAAGTTGATATGTATTCGAGAGTAGATTGTGGATAGAGGGTGCATGGGTTTCTTGGTACTGGAAATCAATATGGTTAGGGAAGTGTACATGTATGCAGCTAAATAATTGCATGTTCTTCCCTCGCTGAAAATAAAACTCAAAATAAAATTAACAACCATTAATGAAAACACATGGGCTCAGAAATCCCCCTTCCCCCTCCCAAGAAAATAAACGTCCGATTAAGAAGCCTCGGAAAATGCTTGATGTGGGTGCATTAGATACTGCTATGGAAAATGGGGTTCCTTCTACACTTAGCTATGTGGATACACTTATATTGAACAGATGACACAAAACCAAATGTAAGACCCAGAATTAATGTAAACATCTGTTTGTAATAGCAATAGGCAAAAGTAACCGTATCCTTTTTGCTGATCAAATTGAACGAATTCCAAGACTTCCAAACATGAACATCTGGTCTACATAGGAGCTGACTTTACAGAGAATCAAACATTATGCTTGAATATGAAGCGAGCAAATGTAAACAAAATATGAAAGCACAATTCTCTCTTTGCACATGCACCAATTTTCTTGAAGTGCCTGTGTTTCTGAAGCTATCCCATAGTGCATTACGAACGTTCCGTGAAACATCCATCCAGGTATTTTACTGAATTACTGATATTGAGACTTGTATACAATTCCTCTTGTCGTGAATGTAGATATCATTCCACTTTCAATTTTAAGAATTCCAAGAATATCAGGTATGATGTGTATTCAGGGTTATCAAAAATTACACTTTATGTTGAAAGGCATAATTAACAATATTCATGCAAGCATGACTCATTCTGATTCTACCAAATCTAGATTAATTTTAAGTATTATTTTTCTTGTTAAATTACACATGTAGGCAATTTACAGCACAATGATCATTTGCATTTGAGCAAACAAAGTACTTGAAGTAACGAACAATGTACAGACACATCTCGCACAGATGTATGTGTTAATATATGATTACATGTTTTGTACTATTCCACATCTTTGTTTATTCAATATATGTACACTATATCTTTCTTGCATTTTAGGTAACACCTCGGTCCCTTTGATGAGAATGTTATGTTTAGTACCGCATCCATTCAAAGTGAAGTCATGTAATATTCATGCACTGCCCATCATGTTATGTATTACGGTGGTACTTCACTGTGGAGAATACTTGAGTACTAAATATTAATATTTTGCTTTAAATGTTGGTTAGTTTTCATTTTTTTCCCCTGGTAATATATTTTTCCATCGCGCTCTATCCAGGGTTTTTTCTTGCTTTTTTGTGCTTAACTTACCTTTAACTTGCCAGTATTGTAGTTGTAAATATGTGTTTCATGAAGAATTGTAATCCAAGTCTAATGTGTTTGTACCCTGAACATTAGCAAAATGTAACAGCTCCTGGGCACTGTAACATAAAGGTTTGCGATCAATCGCAAATTTAAAAGCCAAATTCTGATTGGTCACTGGTCAGTCTTTTGAACAAAAAGTGCATGCAACAATGATGTTGATTGGCCATTGCCATTTTGCGATTGATTGCAAACCTTTATGTTACGGGGCCCTGTTCTTGGCGGAAATGTAGTTGGATGTCGATGTCACTTTTTGAAGAAATTGTATTTCACACTAAAGCGGGGCTGACTTAACGTATATAGGGTAGTTTGTCGGTGTCCTGGGTAACTAACAGTATGGTGTACATCTTCAGGATTCTTAATGTCCTTCTATAGGGTGCCCAGCTTGATAGTTCAGCTTTGAGACAGCATTCTGTAAAATGCGAAACAAAAGAGTGGCCCTAAGATTTATCAATGCAACCTTTACTGAAGTATATCTATGTATTTTAAAAAGTATAGATAATTGCTGAAAACAGCATGTAAGTGTAACAACATCTGTTACTGTTGATATATGTGAAGGCATATATAATGTATGTATAGGTTTTTATGTTAATATTTTGCTAAAAGGAGAAAAAAACAAAAAACAAATATTTACTTTCAGCAAAAGTAATAAAGCATATGTTACTTAAATTGTGATTAGAACCATGCAAATGATTAATAAACCTGGAATCTGGTATTACTCGTTCTGCTTTTCCACTAGTGACGCATGAGGCATTTTCTTGTGTGTGTACTTTGCACAAAACCATCAAATTTGACAAGCCAGTCGTGATCACATGGCCCATGAATTTTTCTTCACTTTTCTGCAAATTATTTCACTCTGTTTGTCTGATTTCAATCAAAACACCCTTTTCAATGGTATTACATTGTTCTTTGCTTTTAGTACAATAAAGCGTGTCCACTTCTTCACCATTTCTTTGCTTTATTAGTTGTAGACAGCTCGTAGGTTGCATTTTGTGCCACATTCTATTCTTCCTTTCATTTATTTTGCCTTTGTGTTTTGATTTGTACATTTCCTCCGCAAGTAGACTAGCTGAATATTCATTGTGGTTTAGCCTCACATTACATACCATCATGCTGAAAGATGAAATGATTTTTCTGCCATGAATTGTACTTGAATTATATGATTAAAATAAATTCCACATTTTCTATGAAACTGATTATTGTCTAGCTTCTTTGTTTTCACTTGAAATAACATTATTAGTACATGTACTTGTATGAATGTTAAATAAGTTGTTGGAAGACTGGGTGTTATACAAGTTGATTGCCGAGTGTCTGATTGATTCCTAATATTCATCACCATTTTTTTTAATGAGTTGAATTATTGATCAATTGTTGAGTGGATCATTTAAAAGTGATTGATTTATACTGGGAAATATTTTTGATTGAGTGAGTTAACAATTGAAAAGTGCATTGTTTTGGGGGTTGAGTGATTGTATGGCTGGATGAGTTAATAGTGATTGAATGATTTATTAATTTCTTGATGATTGGTTAGTAGAGTGATACATGTGCCTGAGTATTGGAATGCTTGATTGAGGGGTTGGTGGTATATTTTACAACTATTGTTTGCGCGCGCGAACAATTGTTTTTCTCCTTTTGAAGAAGTGCAACTGCATGGACAAAAGTTCAGATACGGCCCTAGTTTAGGCGTTGTGCTTGCAGATTTTAATAGACCATCATCATATTAGGGGAAGGAAAAGCTCGCTCGATTACCTACCCCAAGGATCACACTGGGTACTATGCGCTGGGGGTTGTACAAAGAACCACACAGCATCATGAATGTGAAGTTTCTTTGGACTATCCTATCGGCCTACCACACCATCCGACCCCCCCTCTCTCTCTCACACACACACACACACACACACACACACACACACACACACACACACACACACACACACACACCCTCATACTTACACACCTTCTTGACGATGAACATGGTCTTTTGTAACACGGACAACATTTAAAAGAGACCCTTTGAAATGTGGTCTGCACAACACCATAAAAATACAGTCAAACCTGTCTTAGCAGCGGTGATTTGCCATTTGGCCCAATCCCAGTTGGTCCACTCACCATTTCGTCTACCATCACATGCTGATATGTATGGGTTAGGGTTAGGGTAGGGAGTCTGGATGAGGGTTAACAGTTGAGGTTGTGGTGTAGATTAGAGTTGTTGATAAGTTATCCCAGTATTTTAATCTAAAACAGTATTTTGAAGGGGTTCCTTGTAGACGAATTGGTGAGTGGACCAACTGGGATTGGACCAAATGGCAATAAACCCACTAAAATAATTCCCCCGGAGAGAGATCATGTGTTAAAGAACCCGTCTATAGCAGCCACCTGTCTATAAAGGCCACAATTTGTGTTTCCCTTGGATGGCCACTATAGACAGGTTTCACTGTATATTAGTAGTGAAGGCTAGTTCTATAGGCTATGGGGATGGGGGCTATGCCAGACTACTGGTTCCACCTCAAATACAGATCGACAGGGCTGTATAATCAAAATAAGCTCGGGCCCCATGTGTTTTTAAGTAATCAGTTTTGCGTTTTCATCTTGTCGGCATGTCGTTTTAAAAGCAAATTCCCTGAATCGTGCTGAGATCTATTCGGATATCCGTCGACGCTTACTGTATTTGCTCTCCATGAGTGGTCATGCTTTTGTTATCGCGTCCAGTACATGACATTATAAATTCCAGCTAGCTAGCAGAGGCAAGATCGAATATTATCGATTTGAACTGACTTTCTTCCCTGCTGAGACCGGACATGATCTGAACCTTTTCAAATCAGCGATAGGGAGATGTGAGTTTCTTGTGAGTCTTTCTTGTATTTTACCATGTAGGCCTACATCTATCTTCACTTCTTATGCACTTCATCTGTCAACAAACTTGACCTCGCACCATTCATAGCACCTACATAGCAATTACATGAGTACGTCCTCAAATATGAGTCCTTCCAAACGTTGGTATCACCGCGCCCCCTGCGCGCCTGGGCATCGGGGAAATTCCCTATTTTCTGATACCTGGGTATAGATACACTAGCACAACGGGCTCGCACAAGTCGATGAAAAGGCGTGTAAGCGTTTGAAGTGCGCGCGAGTTTGTTCTTATCATACACGGTGTAAAGACGTGTGCGCCAGCGCAACGTGTGATAGTATCTCCGCGGTCTCGTTGTTTAGTCAGCGCGCGACGCATGTTTGCTGAGGAACAAGTATGAATAGAACTTTAGTCAAGTACTAGTAGTAGAGCGTTTCGGAGATTGCCGAGTCATGCACTAAATGTCAACGTGTAGGTTTTGACCACTTTCGTTCCAGTCACTAATACTGAGCTGCCGTCATTGCGCTTGTAAGTAAAAGTAATCAGGCCAGTTAGAATATTCATTGTCATTGAGTTATCAAAGTCTATTATTCTGTCAAAAAAGTGTCAATACTGAGTCTGAGTAATTGCAGTTGCAGCTGCAATATTAGTGCTAGCAAGTAGCATTTGTAGCAATAAAACGCCAATACTCTATTTTAATGGCCATTCATTTGAAAAATCAACCTGCAATTTTCAAAACTAAAGGCTGCAATTAGGTGAAGTATAACGTCTAGATTCTAATTCAATTTCAAGTCAAACGAAACAAGCTCTTACCATAGTCATGATAGTCAACATGTAGAAAACTATGCTTTTAGTTTTAATAGCTAACCGAGGATTTTACTGAAATTGTCAGCATTGACAATTTCAATGAAATCCTCGTTTTTGATTGGCTGAGAGGCACTAGCCTAAATTGTCGGAGAAAGACAACTTGTCAGTGCTGACAACTTTCATGAAATGCCCCCCAGGTAATCACGGAGGAGCGATAATTGATACTTGAAAATCTATTGCACACACTGACACAGCTCACCTCATCTGAGCATGCTGAGGCAAGTTTTTTCAGAATAATCATGTTTTTGTTCTCTTCCATTTTTAAATACAGAGTTGACGAGTGTTTTACACTGACTATTTCAGCCTTCCCTGCACTTTTACTGTGAATCTTAAGACTACGAGAGATGGCTGCCGAGTTCAGTGAGCATGGCGTCGTGCCTGATGTCATCGACCAGGCCCCTGCTGTCGTGGCTAAGGTCACATGGGCAGCATCTGGAGTAGAGGCTAACCTTGGAAACGTCCTCACTCCGGAAACGGTAAGGAGGGTGCTCTTTCTTCTTCTCATCTTCTCTTTTTACAAACGTTTAACTCTGGTCACTAAAAGGCAAGGAGAACCTCATATCCATCACTGCAGAGGGTTATATAAGCTGGCATAAATGTGCAATGAAAGATTAGAATATCTTATCATTTCTACCTGAGATTCCCTTGAGGAATCCTAATAAATAGCTTAGAAATGGTGTGCAGTAAATTCATTTAGCCATTTAATAGCTAGCATTTGGAAAGGGGTGGGTATTATGATAGCAGGTTCATTCATTTTCAGTACTCTTTACTTTAAAACTTTCACATGACTGTACCAAGTGATATTTTTATGACGAACAGGACAGAATTCTTTACATGTCACTGTTGAATATGATGAGATATTTGTCCCTGTCAAGTGAGTCTTTCATATCCTCCTCAATTTTCTGAAATGAAATTTTTAATGGATCTTATATTAAAGCTACACTGTATAAGTCTCATGATAAATGTTGTAATGTCAGGCAATTGTGAGGGGGGGGGGGGAATCCCTTAATTATTTCAAGAATAGTTGTTTGCTTCCATATACCAATGAGCTTTTTTGAATTGAATACTGCCCCAAAGGTGAAAGAGTGTCCAACTATCACATGGCCAGCAGAAGAAGGTGCGCTGTACACCGTGATGATGCAGGACCCGGACGCCCCAAGCAGGAAAGATCCCAAGTTTGGTGAATGGATGCATTGGGTGGTGGTCAACGTCCCAGGAAACGACATCAGCAAGGGGCTCGTCTTTGCGCCTCATATTGGATCAGGACCACCAAAGGGAACCGGTAGGATTTGAAACAATGCTCCATACGGCATATAAGGTAAAGGCATCCCATGATGCATTGCACAGGCATGTTTGGATTTTGTTTGCAGTCATGTCCATGTATGAGACCGGAAATGGACATGACTGCATGCAAAAACAAAATCTGTATAACGTACGCTGTGCAGTGCATCATGGGACAACTTTCCTCTATGTGCGGTATAGAGCTCTGTGAGCAATATTCGGGTTGGCATTTTCTTCACTGTAGCTTACACCATCCTGTATCTAAGAAATACAGATTTTTATACGTTTTTGTCACCCCTACAGTCAAAAATGCTGATGAGATGCTAGGCAAACCTCTGCAATGTTCAATAAAAAGGTTATGCAGCTGGTATTTATCTGGGATTTGGTGCATTTATTTATGTTAAAGCTCCTAATGAAAGCGGGGTCATATGTTACATATATAGAGAGAAGAAAGTTTACAATTGCAAACTCTCATGGAAACGGCCAATCAGCTGGGGGTATTTCATCTATTACCAACCATGATAACTTACAAATATTGTATTGTGGACTTGCTTCTCACTGATGCAACCACAACAATGTCTGGACATGTCAACTTTTCCTCCCTCCTTCTTTTCTTGAAACTGGAAATTGTTAGTCTAATTGTCCAGACTTGGTCGTCATTGCAGCTGTGCATCAGAAAGAAACGTACTGTAAAGCCTAGAACCTAGGCTATACTCCTCACTTCAGCAATCCAGTTTGTTGACCCCTGCTTTTATCAACCCCCTTCCCCCTCTCCCTGACCTTTGACCTGTAGGCCTACATCGTTATGTGTTCCTGGTCTACAAGCAGACAGGGGAGATCCAGCTGAAGGATCCTGTGCTGAAGCGGACAGTTGAGAATCGTGGCTCCACCAAGGCCAGGGACTTCGCTGCCAAGTACGGCCTGGGCAACCCTGTGGCTGGAAACTTTTACCAGGCTGAGTGGGATGAATACGTCCCTAAGCTCTACCAGGAAATTAGCAAATAGAATGAGCTACTGAAGATCCTCTCTTATTTCCATTCATTTTTTTTTCCATCCATTTGTCAGCAGTGTCTTTTGCAGAATGCTCTTAAACTCTTTAGGGAAGTTGCATAATGCAGTGACGAGGGAGTGGACCTTTTTCTTTTCTTTGATTTAATTCTTAGAGTGTTCGTTTACATACATTTGGCATATTTAGTCTTAGTGAGTCAGAGGGATTGTGCTCCTTAACTCATGATCAGGATCTTACAAATTGTAATGACAAACTAGTGAAGGCGTTCTCTTCTTTTGATTAATTTATGAGAATGTGCATTTCAAACATCCTTTTTATGTACCAGAAACTTACATATTGAAGTGACTTGTAAGCATGTGTAGATATATCTTCTTTCTCTTTTTACACTCATGTCTCATTATATTTGTATTGATTCAATTTTAACTATTCGGTATGACCGAGCTTGGCGATGTCCCATAAATGTAGTGGCTGGGGGTTTTTTCTGTGTGCTGTGTGCCAAAATCTCAAGGAACAATGCACACTTGATAATAGATTAAATCAAATAAAAGTTTGAAAAAGCTCAAGAAAGATTATGAAGGATTTATTTATGTTTGAAAATGGTATTACCTAGCTTTTTAAAGGGAAGCTCTCTATGTCTGCATAAATGTACTTTCCAGACGTTGCTTTGCTCTTACAGATTATGCTTGCATACACAAAGCAATACCAAGAGTATCACTTGTCTACTTTGAATTTACAGGGAAAGATTGAAGGACAAATGACCAAAGGTTTCTGAACCCCAATTACTTCCTTTAAGACAAGTTTGTTCAATTTTCCTCATACTGCAGCCAGTCGTTGCTCAGAATTTATTTTGTTATTCAAGTCAAGTTATTATCGGGGTTAATGCATTGCTCTTACGGAGATCTAATCTTGTTTAATTATGCAGTATTATTGTGAAATATCTGTACAAAATAAAAACATGTATATTTTTGTTCTTTTGCACAACTTGAAAACTAGCAGAAATCCTGTTTAAAAAAAAAAAAAAAAAACTCAGTGCATATTGTCTGAAAGACAGGAGATTCGTTTCCCAAAGCCATACCATGTGGTAGGCCTAACACAACCTAGATAGAGAAACTAGCCAAACCCAGGCCTTGGTGGCCTCTGTTATACATGTACTCATAAATCACCAAGACTCTTGTGTGTGAAAATACATGTCTAGCATGTATTCAGGACCTTATCAAGCATGTCATGGCATCAATATTTGAATGACAGTCATGTGGACTCTGAAGCTATTAGCTGTTTTCTGGCAATGGTGAACTTTGTGAGGAGCATACATCCATTCATATGTACTACATGTGTAATCTATTGCTCTTCCACCTACTTTTCTGTGAGATCTTTTTTGTAACAGTAAAGGCTATAAAGTCATGAATTATGTTGTATTCAGTGCTATACTTCTTGTTTTAAAGTTTTGGAAAAGAGTGTTGGTATGTGTGTGTCTGTGTCTGTCTTTCTGTGTGTGTGTGTGTGTATGTGTGTGCGTCTGTGTGTCTGGGCGTGTGTTTGCTTGTACATGAACCCACAAATACATACATTTATCATCTTCACCATGTACAATTTATCAAAAAATGATATTTTGCTTCCCTTAGATTACATCATACACTGTAGCTAGTAACTAACTGGCATGCACCCAGTACTGTTTTGGTCCTTACACATGATATGAATGCACACACACACACACACACACACACACACACACACACACACACACACACACACACACACACAAGTAAAGCATACCGGTATGTACATTCACCTACTTGTACACATCACATGTGCCAAAATGATGTGTAAAATGTTTGTATATACATTAGCAGAGAAAAAGAGGGAATACTATACACTGTAAAAATATTTTATGATCATGAGGGATCTTGTGGGATCTATTTGCACCAGAGGTAAAGTGCGGCCTAGGTGGAAAATGGTATCGCATGTCCTCCACTTCACCGAGGGGACCAATTAATAGATTCCACAAAGATCCCAAATAAAGATGATGAAATATTCTTTTTATAAATTCTTTGTTCACTAATTTAATCCTTGCCATGGACCTTGTGATAGTGTCCATGCTCTAAGCTCCGAATGTTAAGAGCCCGATTCATTTGTTTTTTATTTTCTGCGGCTTGAGCAACCCAACAGAAATTCAAGTTGCGCCTCGCTCGCAACACCGCAGCAGTTCCCCTAATACGCCCAAAACTTTTTTTATAATGATGTCATGAAAGAGTACCTTTTTTCCCTCTGACGTCACGAAATGTCTTCTTCCCTGTGAGCTTCTTTTGCTCTACGTAGTTGAACTTTTTGTGTTTATGTGACACACTTTTAACCAATCAACGAAGTGGAATATATTAATGCGGGATATAATATTACATATTGCATGAATACACGACTACCGGTAACACTAATGAATCAACATCACAAAAACAATAGTTCTTTGCAAATAATGCTTTTTAATCATGATTTAAATACACATGTATCAAAATATAAAAGAATCTATACCTTGGGTGAAATAGAAGTGAGAACCATGTACACTTGCAGCAAAATAAACATGATTTTCCTAATATCGCTGGCTAAAAGTGAACATTTGCAGGCCACTACCCTCACACACACATCCCCAAAGATTTTCCTCCAGAAGAATATGTGATGTGGGACAAAAAACATGACTTTTCAAGAGTGAAGATATCAACTAAACTTGAACCCCCAAGTGGATCACATAATTATTCTCGTCTTCTTCCATCAAGCAGTATAGAAATCTGACCTCTTGGACCTAGAATTGACCCCTCTTTCATCATCTTTCCTGTCAAGTAACTGAGCTTTTGACCCCTACGTCATCTACTTTCCTGTTTGGCAGCTACCTATTGACCGTTATACTGACCCTTTGTCATCTTTCATGTCAAGCAGACCCTAGGATTAACCCCTGTCCTTTTTTTTCTTTCCTGTCAAGCAACTTCTTACTTTGACCTCTTGACCCGAGCATCAACCCCTATTTAATTAATTTTTTGGCACCCATGAACTTGAACCTCTTGACCATGAAGTTGACCCTCAGTAATATCGTTCCTGTCAAACAACTGTTAATTTTGACACCTTGACTCTAGGACTAATCCTTTAATCATCTTCTTCCATATCTAGCAGACTCTGGGATTAACCCATTTGTATTTTTCTTTTCTCTCCTGTCAAGCAGCATTGAACTTTGACCTCTTGACCCTAGGATCAACACCTATGTCATCTTCTTCGCCTTCTAGCAGACTTTACCTTTGTCCTCTTGACCGTAATGTCCACTGTATCATCTTCTATCTTACAGAATGGAACATTGACCTGTATGATTGACCACTGTATCATCTTCTATCACACAGAATGGAACATTGACCTCTTGACTGTACGATTGACCACTGTATCATCTTCTATCTCACAGAATAGTACATTGACCTCTCGACCATAGAGTTACCCCCTCTGTCATCTTCTTCCCTGCCTGGCAGCCTTGAACTTTGACACTCGTTTCGACCCTTGACCCTGCTCCGTTGGTGGCGGCTGTATGACCGTGGCTGGTTGGTTGTGTTCTACTATACTTCCAGTAAATGCCTGAAGAATGAAAAAAGAGAGGGAAAGACAGAGGGAGGAGGGAGAGAATGATGATGAGATATGAAGGAAGGAGAAGAGGGAGAAATATAAGACAGGAATGGAGAGAAGGAGAATGATAGAAATAGATTAGACAAATGAGAGAGGGGAGATTGAGAAGGGATTGAGAATCTGAATTAAAGACAGCCCGTCCCTTTTTCAGATCACCACAAAACTATCGAAACATTGGCAAAACATATAGAGAAGTGTTAGCAAGCTGTATATTCTTAATTTGAAACTGATACGTCGTGTAAAATTCAAATAATGCACGTAAACATCGTCTGATTAATAGTCTTTACCTCAGGCTCTTAGCAGTTTGTGTTGAAATATCTGCTTTATTGATTAATCTGTTTATTAAATTATAAAACGCATTATGAAAAAAAAAATGTTCTATAGAAGGAATCATCTCCAAAGTTTGGTAATTTCTCATAAAATAAGGATTTCACACACGCATAATAATCACATAGATACTGTAACAAAGACTAATACTTTTTTCGTAGTACGAAAAAAGTCGGTTTGAAATTTAACGGCTGAAATTTTGTACATATACAGAAAGCTTCAACATGCTATATTCTAAGAAATGATCTTGAATCACACTTTCTTTAATTTACGATCGTGATAGACGATTTCAAATTTTAAGCTTGCAAAAGGGACGGACAATCTTTAAGAACAAGAAGAACTCATTGAGAAGTCATAATGACCTTCATAGTGTCATTTATACTGTTAAACATCAAAAGAATTAATACTAAAGTGTACAACAAATAGAGAATTGATTCCTTGATTTTCTGATAATTGATAAAAATCTTCAATGGCTATATAATCTGAATAAATTAGAAATGAAAATTTATGCTGATCAACAAACAAAGCATGGCCAATGGATGTGCCACTTGATTGATAAACCACATAGAGGGTTAATATGCTGATAATGATGCAACAAATAGATCAAACTTACAGAAACCGGTGCTGGCTGAGGCCGATTCTTGCCCCCCTGGCCTTGGGATGCAGGAGGAATCTCTGACAGCATACTGCTAGAGTGTTTCAGTATAGACTTGGGCTGTCCCTCCGCTGCTGGATGACCACTCTCACCCCTATTTCTGGATTGGTACAGCTCATAGATATCAGCCGGTGATCTTGGGGAGAGATCTTCCACTGTTGTATCACAGGGGGGGTTCTGAGAATCAGAGAATTCACAAAGAATTCATAAAGTTATGAAGTACAAACAGTTATACAAAATAATTCAGAATAATGCAACTTCGTACTTGAGCACTGAAATTTTTCCATTTCAAACCAGTAAATATTGAATATCAAGCATTTGCTTTTAGATATTGTCTTTTGTATATTTGAATATCCAATAATAGATTGTTATCATATAATATGATAATGAATAATATGCAAATATTTTATGTTCAATAGAAAATTTGTAAAATTAATAACATGTAAATTCAAATAAATATTGAAATAGATATATTGAATTAAAATGCTGACATGTTTTCAAAACCATATCAAGCATTTCTCAAGCAGTAATTGATTCAGAAGCTGGGTGAGTGCAACTGAAATCTTCTCCGCATCTTGTTGCGAAACAGGTGACTATCAGTTATTTGATGAGGTATATCAACATCCTAATTTAGGTGAAATAAATAAAAGCATCTTGCTCAAACTCCTAGCAGTAAGAGTTCTTACCTCACTGGAGACATCCGAGTGTGAAAACTTAATAGTGGTTGTAGAGGACGTATCCTCCCCATCTTCCTCCTCCTCCTCCTCCTCCTCAGTGTCATCCTCATTGTCATGGTTGCCTACATGCACAGCAAGATTTGATGAGGTTGGTCGGCTCTCCTCCTTCCAGTGCACATGTTTTTCCCTGGGCTCAGACTCAGGTTTTGTCGCTTTGTTCAAACCCAGCTTGGTCTGTAGGGCAGCCCCTTGGTCTTCCTCCTCCTCCTCCTCTTCCTCCTCCTCCTCCTCTTCTGACATCCTGACAACCAGATTAGCAAGAAATGATAACGCATTTGACTTGTGACTGTTGTAACGTCGTAACAAGACACATAACAACTAGAAATAGATGCCATCATTGTTGTTGTTCTGGCTGTTTGTTGGCATGTTTTATTTACCTGTTTAGGGAGAGCCAGTTACGCGATACTACAACTGTCACATTAATTGCTTTTAGCAATGATTTCCTGCCTCCTCCTCCCCTCCTTCTTCTTCTTGTAAGATACTAAAATCAGCAAGAAATGACATTGAAAATTCACAGAATCTGATACATGCTACCAGCTGAATGACAGAAGGGAGAAAGAGACAAAGTCATAGCTGCTGGATTTGTATTAAAGGGAATATACTTTACTGGGAAGACAAAAAGCCTTCAAAAGAGTGATCTTGAGCAATCTTCTTACCAATGGTCTTAAATTCATGTATTGTCCATTTTAGAAACTTGCTGAAAGTTATTTGCCCTCAAATGGTCCACATTTGGAGTAATTAGTGATTAAATCACTAATCCTTAATGTTTGGGTAGAACTCTGACTTACTCCAGTTCGTCCAGCTCCTCCTCTTGTCTCTCCAGCTCATCCAGCCTGGCCCACATGAGCTCCTCCGCCGTGGGCTCCTTCGTCTTGTTGGTGCTATGACTACTGGTGGCATCCTCCTCTTGTGTTGATGGTTTAGATGATTTTGTCTTGGAAGCGGCCGTCTCTCTCATCATAGCTCTCCTTTCCTCTACAGAAAATTAGAAGGAAATAAAACAACATAAACTTAATCAGCCTCCAAGACCTTTCACTGTGTTTTCTTGTCCTTTGTTGTTACTGAGGAAGAGAACAAGAAAAGAACATACATCCCATAAAACAATGTATATTGTAGACACTTGGTGCACACACATTTTTTAGACCAATTTGTGTAATATAAAAAGCGTTGCAGTAACGTTAATAACTCTCACCAAAAAAATGTTTACATCATAACATTACTCTGCAAACTTGAAAATGCCCTGCAGAGCTGGACAAGCAAAATATATACGTTGTTCTTGTGCCATTTCTGCAAAGTAATATAGACAAATCCTATAGAGCGCCAGTGAGCTTGGCACAGAAAGAGTTTGTTACCTCTCCATTTGGCCTCCCTGTCTTGGTCGTATTCCTCCCGGATCTCCACCACATCGCCCTTGCCTTCCACGGTCTGCTTCATGTCAGACACAAAGCCCAGCCTGGACTCCAGCAGGTACTGCTGCTGCTTCAGCTCACCAACCATCCGCTTCACATCTGGGAGATCATAGACTCTATTCTTACTCACAGATTCATCTCATCTTGAATGTACTTCCACACCACGTGGTTTGTTGACAGACTTACTGGCACGTACTCAGAACAGTGGTTTAATTTAGACTGCATACTAAACGTAGACTGCCTTTGTATTAAGTAAAATAAATCATCTGATGCTGTCACAAAATCAGTGGATTCATCACAGCATCACAACAGTGGGTGATTTTGATTATTCACAGTAATTATAAAGTGGACAAATTCAATACACTGCATTGATTCCAAGGGCAAACTCAATGATATTGAATGAATAATAATGTTAAATTTTGTTTAATTTGGCATTCCATAGATAAGTCCAGGTTTAGGACATGTATTAAGTCAAACCATCATTGTGAAAGCGGGACATTAGGCTTTTCAGAAGGTAGCCCCATTTTGGAGGTGCAGCTTATTACTTTGATACTTGACCATTATTTACTGAGCTCACATATATTTTTTCACTCAGCAGCACGACTCCCACACATTCTGTTGTTCTGACAACGAACAACAGACTAAGAATAAACTTCAAATTCCTTAGTATAGAGTGCTATTATAAAGCCACACTCTCCTTTGGTTACTGCAGTTCCATGACCAATTTTGATATCCTTACTAGACCAGGGTTCACAAAGCCAGAAAAATCTACCCATGAGGAATGACATTGCTCTCTTCCAAAGGTTGTGTAACCTCTATGGAGGATTGACATGTTTGTCAACAACCGATTTCAATGACAGCCTGTAATTACTAATGGTGTAAATAACCTACAATACAATAAAAAGATATTAATCAAACAGTATCAAAATCAAGTAGTGCAATGTTGATATTTTTTCTAACAACAGATCTTTTTCTCTATGACTGCATATTTCACCTATTACCTCAATTTCTGGCAGATAAAATTTCAATTGGAAATTTTCACATGAGGATCACTACCATTGTTGATTTAGAATCTTAAATCTGGTAAAGAATACCTGCATGGTTACAATATATTGCACTTACATGCTTTCCGTCTGTCAATCATGTTGCAGGCTTGCTTGGCGGACTGCTCTGCAAACCAGTTGTCACCTAGCAACACCATAATCTCGTTGGTGTGCACCAGCTTGCCTGGCATGAAGGCTAGCTTCCCAAATGGCACCTAGGGTACACACACACACACAAAAAGGACTGTAACATTTAAAAATTTTAATGGAAGATGTGACTTTGAAAAGCATAATATATTTTACAAAATGAAGTAAACATTATGACTGCATATGACATAGAAATAGTCATATTTAATGTTTGCATGAAGGTTTTACAGACAAACATGAATTAATGCACTCAATTCAAATAGAAGATGCAAAATTTAAGGATACTAATAACATGTAAAATTTTAGCTTAATAATGGTATGACACATGTTTTGACTTATGACTGAGTGAGCTTACTCATGAATGGGTGTTGGTTTAATGATATCTTCCATATGGCCCAATGATAATTTCAGTCTGGTTTTGAGGTTGATTCTGTTCTCTTAGTGTTACTTGTCTTAAATCAAATCATCTTACTTCAGTTATATTGAGAAAGGTTGACAAACAGTAGAACTTAACACATGGACTTTAAATCTCTACCAAAAACAATTCAACATGTCTAAATGGTTCAAACTTATTAATTTCCTTTTATAACACATTTCTTATTTAGCTATTGGAGATGATTTTAAAGCACCAGTGTATTTTTCTTCTGGCAAAATATTTCAGTAATTGTTACAAGAATTGGAAATATAAACAACTATGTTAAATATTTTCTGCTCATTTGCATCTAAAAGGAGATGGATAATAAACTAAGCATGAAAGCAATTGAAGCAAACCATCCATTTTGATAATTGAGAAGAAAGATACAGAAAAAGAACAAAAAAGCAAGAAACATACATTCAAAGATATTGTTCATGGAAATAAAGAGAGTCTTGAAAATTTTGTGAGAAAGAACGAAAGAAAGAAAAGGGAAAACAGGTAAAAATAAGACTAAACCAATTTAAGTCAAAGGGCTTTCTGGATCAATTTCAATTTTGAAAAGAAATTTCACGCATAAACCTTGTAAGCATAAGACTGCAAGTTTAAATCTTCCTGGTCCAAAGACTTTTGTCTGACTTGTGTTTCATGCATTTAGCACAGGATGGAGCATGCTAATCCTAAGTTCATGCCTAAAATTTCTTTTCCAAAGATTTAAACAATATTTTGTAAATCTGATTAAATGTAATAGAGCAAGCTGAAAATAAAATCTACCAGTAGTTAATGGACTGAAGGAAATAAAAACTTGCCATGATTTCATGTGACACTTTATCAGGAAGAGTTGACAATCTAGACTGCAGGGAATTGTAATCCTCATCAAATTTGTGCCACTGCTCAATTTTTCTCTTTGTCTCAAGGAGCGCATTCTCCTCTTCCTCCTTCAGTCTGCCAAGATGAGCCAGATCACTCTGTCCTGCCATTTGTGATTTTTATCCCTGTAACAGACATCAATTGAAAAATGTTATTGATGAAAATTTACCTTTATATCTTGCATGAAATCAATGAATTGCCCTGTTTAACTTGACTGTATTAACCATTGAGTTATATGAAGTTCTTCTAGACATAAGGCTGGAGTATGCCCTTAACCTTTCACCAATCTGACTCAAACTGCACTTGATTGCCCTGTCCTGTTTCTTCAGTAAGAGTCATAGAATTCCTTGAGCCTTACCAAGGGACCATAGTGTTTATACACTCCAGCTCAAAGGCATTGGCATAGGGGAGGGGAAAAGGAAGGAGCCGCAGTTTTAAACCGCGATATATTTTGTCCAGTTCAGCATGAAACATGATGCTTTTTAGGCTAAAGCATCATGTTTCATGCTGAACTGGACAAAATACACCGCGGTTTAAAACTGCAGCTCCTTCCCTTTCTCTTTCCCCATGCCAATTCCTTTGAGCTGTAGTGTATGGGTGTGAAAGAGACCCATCATCAAGCAACAATAACAACAACTATCATTGTACAAAGTTTCATAAAATACCATCAAATACTTCTTGAAATGTAACATGCTCTATCAAATTTCTGGATTCGACCTTCACTTTTGAGCTTTGAGCTGACCAAAATTTAATAAAGGAACAGTCCTGTGGTGTTAGGCCAATCATATTTTATGATATTTCTTGAAAAAAAAAATCCTTTAAACAATGAACATTAAGAATCTGACCTTGGCCTTTTCATCCTTTTTACCCAGAACATGTAGTGATCAGTTTATGGTCTTTTCAAAGTGTTATCTTCGACTAAGTTTGCTGTCAAGAATGTATGGAGTTATCTCGCAAACAGTGAAATTTCTGGAATTACCCTTTGATCTATACGTAGCGAAATAAGTACTAATACCAATTTCATCTATTTCGCTAAAATGTGTGAAAGTTATTGCATATATAAAACAAGATAATGTTGACACTTGACAGCTGAACAGATGGACAAGCCAAACATAATGCCACTGACCAATTTTTGCTGAAGAAAATGTCCACACTCCCTACTTAACAGCATTTACCCCCTCTTATGTGACATTTTTTGACATTTTATTGTTTGTGGTACATGCCCCATATAGAGAGTACACAGAGAAGCTTTAAAGCTGAACACTAACCAGTAACCACACATGGCAACTTATTATGATTTAAATACACCAGGTACCAGTTCATGCCACAGACAGTTATAAAAATACGTATACACTGTAGTACAACGTGATCGACCCAGGCATGTACAGCTTAGACAGGTGTAACTGTCTCAATTGGGGCATTCTTTAATCAAAATTACATTGTTTGACATACCCCAAATAGGGAAGAAATCCATATGCACCCCCGACTATTTATCTTTTTTTTTTTAATAGCCTACTGTCTAAAAGAGGGCGATTCTTTTGATTGGGGGGTTGAGTAAAAAATGTGGCAATGTATTTTGGGGGGTTTAAAAGTGTAAAAGAAATGTTAAAATAAGGCATATTGTAAGGCATGTATTGAATGTGTTGATTCTTTAATGTCGTAGATGGCATTATCATGATTACTCACATGGCCGGTAAGTGTAAGTTTAACCCTAACCGTAATTTTTATCACTTCCCCCACCTAATTATGCTATCTCTATCTCTAGCTTATTTCTCTCCACTGCTGAAGGAAGGCCCCCTCATCATTTTTCCATTTTGATCCATCTTGTGCCATTCATTTCCATGTCATACTACCATATTCTCTAATATCGTCAATCCACCTCCTTCTTTTGCCTGCCTCTTCTTCTGGTGTTAGCCATTGGATGGCTCACAATAAATGTCTAAATTATGCTATATGATCATATATATATATATAATTATATATATATTTTTAATTTTTAGTGGGGGGTGCACATGGAACTCTTACCAATAGGTAGAGAGTTTCAAGGAGCCAGATGCATGATGCAATCTCAGCAGATCCAACAACCTACACTACTACAGTCTTACACTGTTGTGTTACATAGACTGATTTTTTTTTTGTCGGGACTATATAGTTGATTGGACTTTTACTTGCAAATCAATTTAAATGTTTAAAATAACTGCAAGATTTCTGATCTCATTCATCATTCACAGTCACAAGGCACAAGCATACAGCCATCACTCCTCATGCACCTTTTAACCTCCTTACCGACCTCAGCCACAGGGCAGGCTGGCGCTTCTGTGCGGCTCTGTGTCCCTGATACGATTTGTGTTATACTACAGTACAGAGACCCACAATACTAACGTGAAAATATATACACCGGACTGGTCTTGACCCTGGATGGTTGCGACACTGTTTAAATCTAGTTTTGCTTTGCAAGTAGAGTTAAATTAAACCACTCACCTGGACTGTTACATAAATGCACACTGAAGTACTGGCATTAGCATGTGGATATGTAATAAACGTACATATTCATGAAATAAAAGGCGGTAGAAGGTCCAGTGCCTTGTCATGAATTCGACTGTGCAAAGCTGCTAATTTAGTCTTGCTACAAGCCTTTTTAGGCTCTTTATCGTTCAAATTCAAGCTTGTGTCTATACATAGGAGCGGGGAATACCATCTTCCGCAGGACTGTATGCTGTACCTAGCATGTGACATTATACTTCCTGCAAAATGGTGTTTGCATAGTTTAACATTGTTAGAGCTACACTTTTCACCATATTACAGGCATGATAGGTGAGTCTTTTCGTCTTCGAAAGGGTTCAACGGCTATACTAGTAGTTGTTCCAAATCAAAGGTATAACTAGGCTATAAGGAAGTGATTGCTTCAAGTTCATGATCACTACCTACGTACGGCCCCTGCCGATAAATCATAAAGTAGCATGGAAACGTCACACGGTTCGCTAACGCATATCAAAGATGAACTTCAGTGCAGCGTCTGCATGGAACTATTCGTTGATCCGCGGTTTCTGCCATGTCATCATACATTTTGTTTAAAATGCCTGCAAGACTTAAAGAGGAGGAAGGGCAATAATCACCATATACTGTGCCCGCTGTGCAGAAGCAATACGGTTCTACCAGAAGCGGGCCCCAATGGTCTGGCAAAGAACAACCTAGCACATCAGATGGTGGCCGTACTACCACAGATAGAGCATGATAGCGTCGCAGGTTCAGCCCTTTGCGAGGAGGATGGTGAACATGGGACGGGGAAGACGGAGAAAGCGGCGTTATTCTGCAAGTCGTGCAACAAGGCAGTATGTGGGTTATGTGCCATGAACAGACACCGTGACGCGAGCCAGCACAAGATCATACCCATCGCTCGTGCATTGTTACAGATGAAGAAGAAATTGAACTCCTTTCTGGCGTGGGGCAGACGTGAAAAAACGCTACGACAGAAGAAGGCAAATGTAATCGCTGAGAAACAGAAGGAACTCGAATCACGCGTCCTAGACATCAGGGGGACTATCAATCGTACATTTAAAGCAGAAAGGGAGAAACTCAACAACAGAGAAGAGGAGCTTTATCGGATATTAGAGAAGCTGCACCAAGCTATCGCAGATGAGCTCAAAACGAAAGAATTGTCCATAGTATCTGGTGCTGAATCCATTTCTGCACTAAACATTTTTACCGAGGAAATCGCTCAGAAAGAAGGGCATGGCATAATAAGTTTGTACTGTGAGCTCCGAAATGCTTATAGGACAGAGATGGACTACACTGATGGAGGGGAGGCAACGTGGTGGTTCGATAGAATATCTCGATTCATTTCTCAGACCCGTTTCGATCGGATTCAAACCAGAGATGAAGCTGCGATGGGATACGTCATCACTCCTGGGGACTGGCTCGTTGAACAAATTCGCCTCAAGACAGTTGGGGATGCGAAACCATCAGATATTTGCGTTCTGTCTACCGGTGAGATCGCGATCTCCCTACCTGACATGAGCAGTGTACATGCATACCACAAAACAGAACAACGTGAGCTACTTGATACACCAGGAGTTGTCACACGCATGGCTCCGTTGCCTGATGGATCCATTTTGCGTATGGGGCAAAATATCGAGGTTTGCGGTAGCGGAGCACCTTTCCCCGTACCCCATGATCTTGTAGGGCTCAACAGACCTGTTGCCATGGCAACGGATTCTAAGGGAAACATTATGCTGCTGTACAAAGACCGCATCGATATTCAAGACGCGCTCTCCTCGCATGCCTTGCACACCTTTCCGCTGAAAGATCTTGAAGACGACCAACCCGTCCACATTCATTTCAACCGAAGCAAAGACTTAATGAAAGCCAACGAACAGCCTCTCCGAATCTTAGTCGAAAGTGAAAATTCCCTGCGACTCCTTCGTTTGATACCAGCTACGGGTGAGGCAGACCAAGTAGTAGATGTGGTCAGTTTTCCAAACGACTACCCAGGTTGTACGAAGCGCCACGGGACCATCGACACTGAAGACAACGTGTTCATTGCATATGTCCGCGAAAGGGATAATTACGTTACCACGTTGACCGTAGTTAAGTACGGCCTTGGACTGACGTGGGAGGAGTTGGTGGTCGAAGACCTTCAGGTTGTTTTGGAAGAAGGAGATCGCGTCTTCCTGGCGGCCGTTAACCCTTCACACCTCGTCATGTGCACTCCGCAGAAACTCTCCCACTTCCGAAAAGAAACCATGAAAGACATCATTGCGACAAGTGCGTGATCTAACTCTCCAAAGCAATTAACTGAGCGGGTTGATACCGTATTTAATGCAACCATAAATCGCAACTTTAACAACCATTTCTCATTTGAGCCTTCTATTTTGCCGTATAGACCATTCAATGTATACCCACTGCAGATTACAGTTGCACACCGTGATATAGAGGTGTCATTGCGAATAATGATTGGTGCAATGAAAAGAAGTCGGTTTGAAAGTGTTTCCACGTAAATGACAGCGGAAAGAACCCAATATGATTATGTTGCTGTCACGGGGAACTTTATGTCGGTAATGGAGCTGAATATGCGAATACCCAGTCCAGTTTGTAAAATATGAAGCTTAACAGTGAGATAGAATTCAATGACAGTATGAAAAATATCATACTCTTTTTATCTAGTTTGTCTCTTTGGCTCAGCTTATTTGAACAGAATGCAAAGCTAATATAATGGTTATCCATACAATGATCCTCCATTTATTCACGTAGTTTTCACAAAGCTGACAACAAAATGTTACGACTGATCTGATTGTTTCCTTAGATTGTGATGTTCAAAATATTTCGTATTTCAGTGGGTCGCAGGTTGTACACTACATGTACTGTATATGTTTAAAGGACCCGGTCCAAATGAAATGTAAAGGTCAGTAGAAACCCATTCAAAGTCTCTTTCAAGCTCATATATTTCGAGAGCAGTCGTTAAACAATATTGTTGTCTATATTTTGTGATTCTTACACAATATAATAGATATAGATATAATAAGATACATGTAATTCTGTCAATCAGGATGGTTTATTTCATTTCTATTTGCCGATGTTTTTACCAGTACAAGGAGTAAACAGTTATTATTGTGAGAGATATGTCTATAATCTGGTTAAAGAAAAACATAAATAATCAATAGTCTATAATCTATTTTTTTTTTTTTAAAAGACATACAGTATCATGTTTGGATATCTACTCTACTTATTCTGGGAGGGTGTTGGTTGTTGTGAATCTAGAACGATCACTCATGAACGTGATTCACATGCAGGAGAGGTTTAATCCATATGTTCTTATTTGTAAAGGTATTGCAAAGGTTGCTGTGTATAAGATCCGTGAACGCGATCACATTTCTATTTTTTAATCTTATTCAAGTTTATTTTGTGTATGGGGTATGCTTAATCATTATCATTATACATGTTTATAGGTCAAAGAACAAGTCAGATAGTACCCACTTTGTTGTGATAGCAGTCTTGTACATCAGTATGTAACCGTTCATCATAATGATGGTGTTGCTGCTTATTTTCTTCGTACATCGCGTACTCGGTCTAAACCCCTACTCCCACGCTTCCTATTATACGGCCCTTTTGTGTAATTTTCACTTTGTATGAAAAGAATCACAGCGTGTAAATACCCGCTCATATCAATCAGATTCTATATGAACCATGTTACGCGCCATAAGAGTGCAGACGGATATCAGTAGAAAACGGAGGGCTGGTTCGGAGAAACCAGGAAGGTGTTCGGGGGGAGAAGAAATTCGAGCATACTACATTCAAACATCTGTATGGGTTCTAAAGCGTGCTCATGAATATCAAAAGCATTCCATGATCATGACAAAGCTTTGTCAAACCCGTTGTCAACTTGAAAAGAAAGTTCTTTAATTGCCCATTTGTCTCTAGAAGCTTTTTTTTTTTGACAAATTGGTTTGCAAACTATAAGGAAGTTAAGGGCAGATTATGACAGATTCTTTACTCTGTCTTTGCTTCGAAATGTAATGAGGAATCATTTAGAAAATCGGACAAACGATGTATTAAGCTGTGTATTATAATTAACGGTGTTTGTGTGCGTTTGCGTGCAGCGGAGATATTTTATTTGAAAACTTGTTTATTTGTGTTTTTCTGATAGCTGTTATGCTCATTGAAGTATTAATCGCATTAACAGAACGGGATAAGCGAAATGAGACTGTACATTTCTTTTGTTCTCTCTGAGAAGCCATTGCCACACAATTATGTTCACACACTTGAGCAGCACCTGTTGAGAATGCACATAACTTTTCATCGGGTTCAAAGAAAGAAAGTTAACTCTTATCCTTCTGTAGCCCTTGTTAAGTGCCACATTATATATCCCCCCCCCCCTTTCATATAGTATTGGATATTTAGAGGGTCTGCAGCTTAGACTAGTTCATGTGTGTGTCTGGTAGAGCCCCATTCACTGGCCATACTTTCACAGCCACCGTACGTGTATACGTGAGTGGGTGTGCATTATACACCAGTTTGACAATGGTTTGATGCCCAGTGACTGCACAAGAGTGGAGTCCAGTCCAGAGTCTTGCGCCTCTGAATCATCACTAATGCCAAGAACTGAGACTCCCCATCTGAGGATTTTTTGGTTGATACCATTGGGTTTTGTATGTGCTTGTACCTTTGTGATATAATGTTATTTTACAACTATTGAGTAACATGCCATCATCATATCACTTGAATGATTTGTTCTATATCTCATAATGTTTTCATGATTATTACATTATGTATAATTGCTTACTGTATTGTCAGAATGCTTACCACGACTGGGTAAAGAGTCTTACTATCTCCCAAGTTTACCTACTAAAGAGAAAGTGGTACAGTCCACATCACTTTGCATCATCTTGAGAGTAGCTCTGTCTCATCTGTTCCTGATTCTTGAGGAAGACAGACCTGCCTTAAGAGTTGCTGATTGCAACTGTACTATTTTATCATTTCAGGTAAGACATTCAAGTTATTCTCTTAATAGTTGTATTATCATCTATTATACTATACAATTGTGTTATTTGTGGAGATGGATGGTTTATGCATTTAGAGATATTTATGGATTTAAATGACTTCCCTTTATTGAAAGTTGGTATCGTATGAACTGTTAAATGTTATACAATAGTATGAGTTCACAGACTTGGAAGTTATTTAAAGTTCCCTTTTAATTTGAATAATGCACTACGTAATACCCTATATTATGTTATGTGAGATAATATCAATTATGTACTGTATAAACATTTCTGTATTCCTTTAATTAAATTATTTAATTATCAAATAGTATTTTGATAACTGCTCTTCTGTTCCTGATTCTTGAAGAAGACAGACCTGCCTTAAGAGTTGCTGATTGCAACTGTACTATTTTATCAATTCAGGTTCTTCGTCGCGAAGACAAGTCCCAATAAATCTGAGAACCCCGTTTTAAGAATGTAGTTAAGTTTGTTATCCTGGAAAGTCCTTTAATTTAAAGGTGTCATATAAGTGTGCACATGTGTGCCACTAATTAGTAAATATGTCATTAGCATAATTTAACAGTTCTTTGTAAATATTGTAAATACGTTTATATTCTCTTTTCATTCATACAATTAAAGGTCCTATATTCCTTTACATATCTTATTCACATTTAGTTTTCTGTATGCTTTACTTGTATTAAGTATGTAGTAATAGGCATGTGTTGAATGTGGATGATTGAATAATGTGATGTGATTGTCGTTCTTATTCTTGTACAGCGATATGGTGGGGAAGATGTGATATGATTCTTTAACAACTATTTTCATATTGCATAATTCTTCAAAAAGTCTTCCGCTGCATTTTGTTATTTTAAACTCTGTAACTGGGCTGTAGAGAAATATATGTAAACATATATAACACGGTCCAAAGTCCTCCCCCACCCTAATTTCGCTGTTACACTTCCGTAACATATCATTGGAGTAACGAACTTTCGAAACTTGTCCGTGCTTACCAAATTCACGACGATCCTACTTTGTGGAGGCATGGAATACCCGATCATAAAAGTAACAACCTTGTAATGGAAACGACCGTAGGCAGTATTGCTAGCAAAACGTGTATTTTGCTTTTGCTTTTGATTCATGATCTATTTTTTTTTGCTATGTTTATTTCCTTGGTACTCACCATACGTTTCATATATTTCATATTTCATGTATTTGTCATGAACATGGGTCTTTTAATAGACCTCGCACTGTATATTACTATTTTGTGAGAAGTTATCGTGTTGCGCTCTATTCATGCGGTAGATATATTCGGCAGAATGTAATCAAACATAATCATGGCCAGATTCCTTTACAGTGACCAGAGAGGTGGCAGAGACCTCTCTGCAGTGACCTCATCTTGAAACAATGCTCTGACAAAGAGCCACCGCTATTGTTGATGATATGTTATACTTATTCATCCTATCAATAATTTTATTTTGCTTTATATCCCTTCTATGAATATTCATGAGTATTCTGGGAACGTGATGGGTCAATTGATGTTCGCAGACTACAAAATAATTTGACTATATCTGCCTCAGCTCCAGATATTTTTCAATATTTTTTCATGGGGAGGACTGCGCATGCTCACTACCTGGTAACAAAATTTGTCTTAACTGCGAGCAGTACGCGATACATTTCTTTCCAGCTGATTTTTGTACGTTTTAGCGGAAAATCGGTGAGCGCGCTGGAGGAACTCCCGCGAAGTTGCGGCCGATCGAGGCGCAACTTGAATATCCGTTGATTTGCCCAAGCCGCAGGAAAAAAAAAAAATGAGTCAGGCTCATACGTTCGTCGCTTAGAGCAATATAATATTCACGAAAAACATCCACGCCGAATTTGATCACTTGCTTCGTATTTGCACTGTTGATAGATGCTATAAAGTCCTCTTTTGTAACTTGCAGTAGGTCAAACCGAACTGGGTCATAGGAGGTCGCCATGTTTGTTAACATTGCAGCGCAGTGCGCGGCGTGTCGCGAATTTACCCGGGATGAACCGATATCGGGACAGACGGAAAAGTCCAGCGCAGAGCATTTGTGGTCTGTATGCTACAATTTCTTATTGTTTTACAAAAGGGATACAAAACAAATATACCAAGCTTTGAGTTCGAAATTATAGTGGAAATTATCTATCTTCGGAGGGACTGGTATAAATTACTATTACTAAAATAGTACTATGCCAGTCCCTCCTCAGATAGATAATTTCCACTATACAATCTCACAGCCTGGTATATTTGTATAATATTCAGACATGTACCTAAGCATCCATGAAAACGCGTAGTATATATATTGCATCTGCAGAGGTTTCATTGCTGCCAGGTCTGATTTACAGTATACATACACTGTATGAGAAAATGGGCCAATGCATTTCCTAACATTTGACATGCTTTTAGGATTACCTTCCACATGATCGAAGGTAGACAAGAGCTTTTGGCAAACCCTTTACCCGTATTGATCAATTCTATATAGAAATAAGTAAATACGAATTAAGGACAGATAATTTATGTGGAATTAAAGAGATTTCATGAGCTTAACATGCAATATACTTTCGAACGATTATCAGAGCAACACTGATACAATGAGAATAAGACACAGACGTAGATGATAAGCAAGACACACAACAACATGAAGATGAAGAATATGAGCAAAATGAAGGGGAGGAAAAAAAAAGGAAAGCAAAAGGGAAAGGGAAAGAAGGAACATCATCAGACTGAAACTGAAACCGCACGATTATAAACCTTCATTATTTCGATTTTAAATGTTTTTTTTTTTTTTTTTGGAGCTGACCAATTAAGTATACTCCCCTTAAATATCAAATTGATCAACTGCACGTTGGGTATGCCAACATTCGTATCTAGTATATTGTACATTGTTGTATATAAGAAACTCAATAAGAATTAATATTGTTCACAAGGACATTTTTCCTAAGCGTTGGGATAATAATATGATTATGATGAGCCCAATGCGAGATATTACTCTTTTCTCCAATTTTATTTCTTATTTGGAGAATAAGCTGCGCCTTTAAAAAAAAGGCAAACTAAAACAAGAATATGTTTTAATGCATTATTTGAATCCTATATCACTGTTTAGTTTAAGGATAAATATCTTCAATAGAGATACCCTACCTTAAAATGGCATTAAACGGGTATTTCGTTATACAATGATTTGATTTGGCGGTAGATGTTAAGTGGCATTCGGGAAGACAAACCCTTCGAAAACGGAATAAACATACACCATCCGCGTTTAACGCAGAAAGACGGATCCTAAAGATAAGTACATTTACTTGTTAAAAAAATACTCGTTGTGCTTATGAGTCTTCTTCTACCTGATGACGTCATTTGAACATGATGCTATCCAAATACAAGGACTTGTCCTTTAGCCAATGGACCAGGAGGTCATTATTAATGAGTTAACAAACATGCGCATTATCTATATAGTGCTGTATCTGAGTATGAACACTAAAGTTTGGGCATATTGTCGCGTTTGGGATCGGTGTGTGTGTAGTTTGAATGTTATTGCAGAGTCGAGAGGTACAGCACGAATAACGAACATCAGAGATATAAATTTAGAGTTGAGTATGAGAGTATGCGTTTATTATGTACAAAGAACAGATCACAGTGATTCACAAAATACAAGTACTGGCAAAATATAAGTCTTCGCTTGGTGATGGTCTCAACTCTTCTTCTTTCAAGAAGCTTCCCTCCTCAGCTATAGCCGAGTGAGATACCACATTTGGGGGTGTGGCCTAACTTTTGGGGGTAGCATTTACATGTAGCATATGGGAGAGTATGGGAGAATATGGGGTGTGACCTCTGGCTGGTGGCTTGACTAATAGACAAAGAGAAAGTACTTGGAATTGTTTATGTAGATGGAATGTGGGTCAAGTGTGGTTTGGGTGAGTGAGAGGATGTTTAGAAGACCTTAATGATGTGGTCGGAGCGGGAGAGACAAAACGGAGACTGGTTTATAAATCAAATAGTGGATGGGGGAAAGGTGAGGATTTAAAGGTTGATGAACTGCTACATAACATCCCCTTTCTTTGGAAAATGAGGCTCCCTCCCTCCTTTTTGAATTTCTTAAGAGGGATTGTGGTTACTACATATAATACATATTGTGGGAAGTGAAACCAGGGTGTTAAATTCATTGTCCACTAACTCTTTCTCTCTCTCACACACAAACAAATTTAGTTAAGAATAGCATGATCAAAGCAACTGCTTTTAAGTTAACTTAGCAATTGAAATGAGGGAACAATAAAATCTTAGTACAAGCTTATATAAAGAAGTATAAAGCTATTTACACTAACTTGTGCAGACTTATGCATCTTCTATTCATTGAAACTTTTAACATGTGTGCAGACTTTTGCACAACAAATTACATGCAACTCATGTGCAGAACTTATGCACTTTCCTTTGTAAAGGAAGATATATATAATGAGCAATAGATGGGGTTACATGAGGTTATATAAGGTTACATACTTTTCTAAACTAGAAAATGTCCGTATAGTCGTTGCTCCTGGACCGAATCACAAGAAGTGTATCAAATCACAACATAATGTCTCAAATAAATTCAATTGTCGCCAAATTGTAGTCCAATGATTATCATAATTTGACGTAGACGTGTAGGTTGGTGTAGGCCCGTAAAGATTTAATCTGCCTCAATGTACTCGTTCATAAACCCAATATATCAATCATCTGGAGGAGAACATGTGCGCTCAAGACACGGTAACATGCAAACTGTGTTGAATTTGGCCAATTAAACCTTGAGTGTAGACACCCAAAGTATGAACACGTATATCTGCACATTTTGGTCTTACCCGTTCAATAATGTCTGTCTCCTAAAAAATGTCCCTAGCATGCCTAAAGACGTATTTGCACAAGTATTTATGAACTCGTCAAATTTCGGGTTTTCGGTTTGACTCCTGGATCAAACACATTTCATGTCAATCTCATACATCTATTGTATGAACGGTTCGTGATCAACAGTCTCACAAGAATAACACATGAACAATTTATGACAATATACCCTTGTCAAATTATTTCTAACTCGTTTACTGTTGACTGTAGTTCCATTGATTCACTCGTAACACAACCATACCATTACTTGTTCTCTAACTGTGATGATAACATCGTTCATTGGTCTTTGCAATTCACTTCCAACTATTGCCACAATTTGTGATGTTCACTTCAACAAATCTTGAATCAAACTCCTATGAGCTATGTGGGTGTGCTCAAGATAAAATTATCAATGTTCTCACATTGGGCCTTAAGTTGACACTTCATTTTAATCTTTTCCACATTATTTTGTTCAATAATTGCTTGCTCGTTACATGTCTATTTCGTGGTTTACACAAGTACTTTCAAACTTGTTTGCTTATTCACACAGCAAATCATCTGACTTTCATCTCGTCAAAACTTCTGAAATACATTAATTTCAGTATTAACACTGCTTTGAATGATTAACCACATTTTATAAGACATTTAACAAAGTAAGTTGATTCACATGAACAATTTATGTAGCATTTTCCTTGGAGAACCGCAGATTGGAATGATGTTGTCCAGTAATATCTTCTCAGTTAAATCTTTGGAATCTGAGTATCGGTTTAACTTCCACCGAAACAGTTGAAAACATATCTCTGTGTACGAATTATTCTCTTTTGAGAATATTCAGATTAAAATCGGTCCTATTTACGTTTTCTGAACATTTCATGCTCCTAAACATTCTTTGCGGCCATTTTGCCGGTTCTGAGGAACTTGTAAGTCAATACAATATTTCTTTTACCCTCAGATTCGGTTTAGTCAGACTCTACATGAAATTCAGTTTCCAAAATAGTTTCCACATTTTACTGGGAATCCGTCTCTTCAGAGATAGCTTTGTTGTTTCGATGTGATTTAACTCCTTTATAATGTGATAACCTGTTACGTTTTCGGCATATTATTTACGCTTGGTCACGTTTGAAAACTAATTCATTTCAGATATATGATAAACAAGATCGTGTTTATGAAAAACTGTTGGAGTCACTTAATAAACAATAATAAACTAATAGCATATCATGTTAACACAATTCACGTTAAATGTGATGCGATTCTAAATGAACCTTCTTTCATTCTCACTCTCATCCATGTGGAACAATAAAATTAGATCACTTACCACAGCCCTTCTTGAATACAGAAAAACAAACAATTATGTGTTAAGTTACAAACAAATATTAGTGTCCATATGATAGTGTCCAGTGTATCGGTAAAGTTCACGTCAAGTCACAAAGTCGGTTCTGTTCAGTCTACCTCAGGGGCCTCTGGTCGCTCGATCCTGATCAGTCACAGCGCGGTCCCAGTCATGAGGTTCCATCGTCGCCATAGCTGTTGTCATCGTTGATGTCGGTGTTGACGCCATCGTCGTTGCCGTCATTGCCTGCATCGTCGCCATGATGTTATCACATGTCGTCACCATGCATTCCTGTTGCCATGATCGTGTCACGATGACGTCATGTTCGTCGTCGTCATCGTCTTTGTCGTCATCACAGTCAAGTCCTTCCATGGTAGTTAATGCTGTGTTGTGCATACAGTGGTCATTCGAGGAGAGGTCGTCATCAGTGTATGGGGCTGCATGGTCATCGTGGACCAGTGGTTCTAGCAAATGTCGATACGCAGCTACAGAATGACTGAATATTCAAAGTTCACATATGTTGCAGATAGTATATCTGTGCTTAAACCCTTGTGAAATTCAAGTGGTGGCAGTCCAATCCGCAGTCGAAGAAAACAAAAGTCCTCCCTTCTTAGGGAAACGGGTTCTCCACCATGTCGCGTTTGGGATCGGTGTGTGTGTAGTTTGAATGTTATTGCAGAGTCGAGAGGTACAGCACGAATAACGAACATCAGAGATATAAATTTAGAGTTGAGTATGAGAGTATGCGTTTATTATGTACAAAGAACAGATCACAGTGATTCACAAAATACAAGTACTGGCAAAATATAAGTCTTCGCTTGGTGATGGTCTCAACTCTTCTTCT
Organism: Arbacia lixula; assembly: GCA_963669155.1. Classification (NCBI taxonomy): domain Eukaryota; kingdom Metazoa; phylum Echinodermata; class Echinoidea; order Arbacioida; family Arbaciidae; genus Arbacia; species Arbacia lixula. Next base: position 16,836,212 of record OZ022581.1, read on the forward strand.
TTCAAGAAGCTTCCCTCCTCAGCTATAGCCGAGTGAGATACCACATTTGGGGGTGTGGCCTAACTTTTGGGGGTAGCATTTACATGTAGCATATGGGAGAGTATGGGAGAATATGGGGTGTGACCTCTGGCTGGTGGCTTGACTAATAGACAAAGAGAAAGTACTTGGAATTGTTTATGTAGATGGAATGTGGGTCAAGTGTGGTTTGGGTGAGTGAGAGGATGTTTAGAAGACCTTAATGATGTGGTCGGAGCGGGAGAGACAAAACGGAGACTGGTATAAATCAAATAGTGGATGGGGGAAAGGTGAGGATTTAAAGGTTGATGAACTGCTACATAACAATATGTACCGTTTGCAATGTATCATAAACCTCATAGACTTAAATCGATTTGACCACCTCTACCAAACACTTTGGGCATCACCCCCTTCCCGGGATACACACACACACACACACACACAAACACACACAAACACACACACACACACACAAATACATACACACATACATACAAACACACATACACACAATATGTAGATATGCCTGTTCGTTGATAATCAAGAGTATCCTGTGTATACCCGCTTATAGCTACACCGCCCTCTTCTTCACTTCTTAACCTCCTCTCCCAAACAGACTTTAACATTTTTGTCTGGCAATGATAAGGACATGCGAGTAGGAAATTTGATACTTTTTGAGATGGAAATACTAGCTTGGGCGCTGTTGGCCACGTTTTTCATGTTATTTGTCCGAAAGAAAAATATCTGAAAGTAACGTTTCATGCAATTTTGTAAGCAGGTATGATGCGGAACATTGTGAAATTGAGACTTTTATACTGCAACTTGATATCACGTTTAGAGCCTTTTTGCCATATTGTAACACCATTTCTCGATTGAATCTTCATAGATGCATCGTAGGTATTACATGTCACAACTGCGCAAGCATATGGGGTGAGGATATTTTCACCAATTTTTTTTGCGCATCCGATTTTGTTTATACGTCAAATCCAGGTAAAAATCATCCAGAGAATCGGCGGCATCGAACATGGGGATCAAAGAGAAAATCTTTGTAAAGCGTTCTTTTGTGACTAGAAGGAGAGTACAATGAATCTGTATTAATTAAACGGCAGTTGGATGTTGTCGTGCCTGTATAAATATAAACCATGTAGTGTCTGTATTCCAGACCCAGTGAGTCAGACTTACTGACTGACTTACTGACAAAGGTCGGTGCCCGCAAACCAGACTTTGACCAGGTGCAACCGGTTCGTACCGCCTCATTTCCATGTTGACTGAGATAGCAATTCTAATCGATTGTTTTCGGGTATTTACTTGACATCCCGTGTGAGTAAGATGCGTGTGAGATAAACTTCATGTAACCAATCCTATTGTTTGATATACACTTAGTGTTTGGTTTAATTGCGGATGCTCGCTTCGCACATCCTTGGGTTTAGCCTGCGAGTCATTCTATTCTGCATTGTATACTCTTTAGTACATTATTGTCTTCCGTTTGTCAAACCATTTTGTCTTATAACGCTATCAAGGTGAATTAACGTAGGCTACTTGTTTTTTTCCATTCATACGTTCAACCACCTCTAGCGTCATAATGTATATTTACATAATCACATCAACATGGCCAAACCAAAGCTGGGTTTAGTGTTTATTAATGTTTATGTTGCAAAGTCTTATGTATAATTGCTATCATAAATCAAATAAACATTCAACCAATTCAAATACTTATCTTGCTCTTCCCAGGTCAAGTTTATTCTTCTGTAAGCGTTTGTACATTTGTGTGTTTATAGAGTGTGTGCATACCTGAGAGATAATGGCTATATTAAATATACAAACAGAGAGGGCCATAGAAGAGGAGAGAAATACGACCGGAGGAGAGGCGGTAGCAGAGGCCAGAGTAATAATGATGATATGAAAAATCATTTGTAACTATGACGAGGTGCAGGGGGAGTTGACGGAGACGTCATTCAAAGACAGAATAAATTCATCAAAAACAAACATCTTTAGGGTGGTTTTAAACATGTCTATAAAAATTATTATGAACAAGGTCTTTTGTTACGAGGACAAAATTTAAAAAGGACATTTTGAAATTTTGTCCGCGTAACAGAAGTCCATGTTTAAAGTGATGGAACCAGCAGTACTAAGACTGAAAAGCAAGTTTTAAAGCTTCGATGCAGAGGCAGAAACAGCTTTTTGAGTTCATGAGTTTGTTACTTGCGTCACCAAGAGGAGAGGGGGTAGAAACGAAATAGAGACTGAGAGACAGATAGAGAAGGAAATAAGGAAAGACAGGGAGAAAATGTAGAAGAGACAGAGACGGAGACATAAAACACAAGCGAGAGGGGAAGAAAGAGAAAGAAACACACACATAATAATACACATGCACATGCACATACGCGCACACACACACACACACACACACACATACACACAAATACATACACACGCACATACACACACACACACACACACAGACACACGCACACACACATACACATACACACACATACATACATACACACACATAATACACACGCACATACACACACTGACACACACACACACACACACACACACACTGGCATTACATGAGATCGGAGGACAGGATGGACGATATGAAAGTAATGCCCATAAGAATAAACTAAGAGAAGGACAGGAAGGAGGAGGAGGAGAGAGAGACACGCATACATTTTGTGTGGGGGACGATAAAGTAAAACATGAAATCATATATAAACATACTAGACAGAGAGAGGATCATATTTCATATTTGCCTCTTATCATTATGTTGATTATTTCACTATCAATAGACACACATCACATTATATCACATGACGAAAGGTGAAGAGAGTATGGTCGAATGTATTCTGAAAGTATGTTTCCATTCAGCCACTTCCACTTGTAAGCGTCATCACCAAACATTCAAAACTGGGTTTGGTTGATGATTATGTTGCAGAGGTTGCTATAATGCATAACTATAGCATAACTGCATAACTAGTTTATCATAAATAAAAATCAATATTTAGGCTTCCAAGGTCGAGAGTATCTAAAAAGTATCTAAAAAGAGTATCTTCATTTAAGCTTCTTAGTATGTTTATTGATGACAAGTTGACATGGAAAGATCATATAGATTATTCTAAGAAAAGGATTTCACGTAATGCTGGCGTGCTCAATTCTGCAATAATTATATTCTACAATAATTTTACCCACTTGAATTATGGTATCCTTGCTTGGGGCAATGCTGCATGTTATCTTGAAAAAAAAATTATTGTTACAGCACAAAGCAATAAGAATTATAGATAATGTAGATTGCCTTGCTCATACAAACATGATTTTTCTGAAAAAATGTATATTAAAGGTATCCGACTTATATAATTACAACCTTTGCCAGTTTATGTACAATGTTGAAAACGGAATAGCTCCCAATATTTTGCAAACTATGTTTAATAGAAATAACAGATATCACAACCACTCTACGAGACAATCATCTTTATTTCATTTGCCATTGTTTAAATATATGTCCTCACAACAAACATTTTTGTTTACTGGCCCCAAAAATTGGAATTTTCTGGAAACATCTCTGAGGGAAAGTGCCACTTTAGATACATTTAAAGTTCAATTAGAAGTATATTTGATAAATCAGTATAAGTAATAAGCTATAGTGCTGGTGGTATTTCGTATTTGAATTTGAATTTATTAACAAACATCAACGTCAACAATAGCAATACAGAAATAATGATGATGAATATATATAAGAAGATGTATACATATATTTACAATAAATCTTATCTCCTAGATATAACAGTAATATCTTATCAACTATACACAACTACTTTAAATATACTGATGTAAACAAGAACAAAAAATGATAAATAAAAAAGAAACATATCATACAATCTTAATCATCTCGCAAACAAGATACACAACATGTTGACAGGTATGTTACCTTTTGTGTATATACACTTGAATACTTTGGTACATTTCTTCATACTTATATAACAATGATAATAACATACATGTGATAAGATTAGTATTCCCAAAAAACTAAATTGTTCTTTTCACTAGCCCTTTTCAATTCTTCTATTCTATCCCTTGCCCTATTCTCGCGCATTATGTTTTCTCGTGATGTGCTTTTTCTTTCTTGTCTTTGTTGTTTTTTTAATATAAAATTTTATGATTGATTGACAATGTTTGTATATGGAAAATCATTATTATGTTATTCTAAGCATTAAAAATTCGTATAGTAATTTTACATACTGTAGTGTTGCCAAGCCATCCTTGGGGTCTTTTACCTCACAAGCCCAGCTTCTAAGATTGGCCCCTCCACATTCTCTTTGAAAATTTATATTCTTATTTAGTTGAATGAATTTGTTATTTATGCTATATGAAATATTTGCCCTCATTATGTCCATTGTTTGTGTATTTGAAAATGTAGAAATAAGTATGAATACCGTGCTGTATTCTTATCAACACAATCAGAACATGGCGACTCTCAGCGTTTATAAAGCCCCCATCACATTTATTCGGAATCAGTAGGAATCAAGGCAGAGCCAGCCGGAATTAAAAATTTTCAAAATTCGAGCCACATTCGGGAGGGAATTTCGAATTGAGCTAAATATGTAAAAATGCCGTTCAAATACTTAAAATGTCCTTCGAACCCATCTCAAAAGAGTCTTGCACATTCCGAGTTTATTGGCTCTCGAATGCAGCTCGGTTGTAGTTGGTACACATATAGGAACATTAACAAGGTAGAATGCAGTCAGAGTGCTGTTGGACTGCACTTCGAATGTCGTTCGATATTTTTCCAGTTCGAATGCACCTGGAAAGTTTTGAGCATGAGCAAAACATTCGGGCCGGACACAAGAATGGACCCGAATATTCGGAATGCACTCAGAATGCAGTCAGAATGCCCTTCGAATATTCAGGAATGTGCCAAGAATTTTCATTCCGATGGCATTTTGGCTTATTCCGCCTCTATAGTGTGAACTAGGGTATAAAATTTTCAGCCACGCATGTGACTTGAATTCACTTGATTTCCACATGTTTTGCATGAAATAAATATGAACATGGAAATAAGAAGCTTGCATACATACATAAAATACATACATACATATATACATACATGTATACATACATATATACATACATACATAAAGTGGTAATAGTGAAAATCATAAGGAACATACATGAATTCAATGTTAATTATTTTTTGTACGTTTGTATAATAAAAAAAAGGGGGGCATAATTACAGAAACTAATATGAGGGAACCTGTGTGATTGTAAACACACCTAGACAGAAAAAAATAGAGATAAAACGTTAAAGAGAGAACTCAAGAGAGAGAAAGAGAATGAGAGAACAATGTATATTATATACATTTTTTCTTCTAAGGCGTTTCGTTGAATTTGTATGTGTTTATATATACAGTATATATATATATATATATATATATAAAGAGAGAGAGAGGGGGGGAGAGAAAGGAAGAAAGAGAGAGAGAGAGATAGAATGATAGAAAGAGAAAGAGCGAAAAAACACCAGAAATAGGAAAATGGTGGTCATAATACAGAAAAAGGGTTTGGTGTGTGTGTGTGTGTGTGTGTGTGTGTGCGTGCGTTTTTAAGTATAGGGGGCGTGGGTAATGTGGAGGGGAGAAAATTACAAATATTAACCTCAAAGTTCAACAGCGCCTGAAGTGAGAACAAACACAAACTCTTGACATTTTCATAATTATTCCGCCATTATCATATTCAAAAGAGCTAAGTCAATAATCAGCATAGGCAAATATACGTCATATACGACATAATATAAGCCATGAATTAGCAAGTGTACGATCCTAACAACAACCACGCATTTTCTCTACCCATATTCCAGTGGTAATCAGGGTGAAGATGATGATAATGATAAACAAGAATAGTACAAAATAGGTGTAGTCATTGATATAAGGGGAGTGATGAGAATCCTCGTCACCATTAGTGACCATCCCAAAGTGGTAAACATGAGTCATGGAAGGAGGTGTATGAGGCGCGTGATAGCACCTACTCAGGACGATACACGGCAATCGTGATATTCCATTCTCATCAGAAAGGCACCCGTTCAATACCAAAGTATAATGTGACAATAGAATATTCACTATTCAGGAGCTCAATCAGACTCTGCCAAGGGTCCGCCATCTTCCTTTTTTTATCCGTTAACCATCTTAACAGGTATACGCATAATTATGTAACTTAAATTCAATTTGTAATGTGCATAAGTACAAAGCTTTTGTACCAAGCGTACCGATCACAGTGCTAAGTTCTCGGATTCATTTCGTATCCAATGAAAGCAACACTATGTACATTGCCGGTGTCACCGCGTCAGGTGACTGCCGCGTCAGATGTCCAAAATATTTATGGTGTCGTTAAAGAGACCCAAGAACGAAAAAAATGGCATCATATTAACGCTACTGTTCGTAGATATCGGATGACTAGAGGACACCGTAGCACTTTGTTTATTTACCTGCTACACTCATTTTTGTATGGTATCTACAAATGTTCGGATGAATTTCACGCTGACCGTATTTCAGATTGGCCTGGACATCTGACGCGAGATGAAGCACGGCGCAGCGAACTCGAAATTCGCATGCACGTGCGTGCTTTTTGAGGGGAGGACTGCATCAACTTTTAAATGATAGTGGGTTGGATAAGGTGAATAATTGTGTGCTTAGTCTACAAGCACTAAATTTGGCGCACATGTTCAAAACCATATTTGGAACAATATTAGATATTAGAGGCATCTCAAAAAAATTTCAGGGGCATGTGGGCCCCCCCCAAGTGCTCCAGCTAGGGCCCTTATATATTATTCTTAATTCTTTTCGAAAACGCACGGCCGGATTTTATTTAAAAAAAAAAAAAAAGCCTGGTGGAAGCCCCCATTTGAAGTGCCCCAATGGCCCCATATGTTATTTTTACTTCTTTTCGAAAACTCACGGTCAGACTTGATAAAAACCTTGATAGGAATCATCCTTAGATAATAGAGACCTAATTACCTTGTTCAAATTAGTGATCAAAAGTGGCGAGGGGGCCTGGAAATAACCCCCAAATTCCCCCTGGGGGCATTTTTCTTTTATTTGGGGACATATTCTCAAGAATAAATAACTAGTTTTTAACCAATGTAGATAGGAATCATCCTGAGGTTATAGAGACCATTATTTGTCAAACTTGGGGTACACAAGTGGCAAGGGGCTGGGGAAGGGGGGGGGGAGGAAGCCCCCAAAACGCCCCAGGGGGGAATTTTCGTTTATTTGGTAATACTTTTTTCTCAAGAATAAATAACTGGAACCATCCTTAGGTATTAGGAACCGTAAGTTGTTAGAATGGGGGGACAACAATGGCAAGGAGCTGAAAAAGGGTAATCTTCCCCCCCCCCCCCCCCCCCCCACAAAAAGTAATGCCCCCATGGGCAACTTTCTCTTGTTTGTGACTTTTTCAGAAGAATAAATAACTGGATTTTTGACCAAACTTGATAGGAATCATCCTAAGGTAAAAGGGATCATTAAAACGCACACCCCCTCCCCTCACCTCACCCCCACCCCCCCCCCCCCCCCAAAAAAAAAAATGCTCCCATGCAACTTCCTTTTATTTTCGACTATTTCAGAAGAATAAGTAACTGGATTTTAGCCAAACTTGATAGGAATGATTCATGGGTAATTGCGACCTCATAAGTTCTTAAAACGGTGGTACGCAAATGGCAAGGGGCGGGGGTGGGGGTAGCGGCCCAAATGGCCACAGGGGGAAAATTCCATTTATTTTTTTACTTTTTCTCAAAGGTACATGACTTCATTTGAACCAAAGTTGAAAGAAATCACCTCGGAAAAGAGTACTTAAAGTTGTAAAAATGGGATATATATCTAAAATAATTAATATAAGATTTCATCAAAACTCGACAGATTGTTCTCAGGCTATGGGACAAATTTGTTACAAATGGGGATTCCATCTGATATGAACTAGCCACCCCGGCTAGAAAGATTAATGATAAAACATCAAATTTCAATTTTTTTTAAACATTGTATTGAAATCATATATCCATATATTTTATATCATATTATAGTTTGGGGCCATATAATGTTTTAGGGTTGGTTTTCAAGGCCACTCTTTGTTCGTTTGTCACTAGGCCTATGCATTGCCAATAATCTCTTTTCTTATTCATGCCCTCACTATGAACATATCTCGATCAAATGAAACAAATTGGAGGGAATAAAGATTAATATATTAGATTGTCGGCCATCTTTGAAAATGGCGCCTCAAGAGAGACATGCTTTATTGCTTCTATATTGTAAAATTGCCTAGTTTATGATTCGAAACCTATGTACCAAATTTCATTCTTGTCATCATCATCATCATGGTCGACCACGGTCGAAAACATTGTTGTTGGTGGTCCTCCACTGATCCCTGTCGTCCATTATTTGTCCCACTTCATCAAGCTTAAGTCCTGTATCTCTGGTGATCCGGTTGATGTAGTTAGTAGCCGGTAGCCCTGGCAGATGTTGCTATCCAGGAATCTAAATAAAGAAATCCTCCACTCTCTCCAGGTCTTGTTCATCCCGAGACTGCATTCTTGTAGGTTATAGTAAAACAGAATAAAGCTAAAAATATTGCGTTGGCAGACATTTTTGACAAATGGCATCTTAAGGACACACGTTTAAAGGTAGCCCGTCCCTTTTGCAAACCTAATTCTGAAAGTTCCCTGACTTTGTCATCATTTGAGAGAGAGAGAGAGAGAGAGAGAGAGAGAGAGAGAGAGAGTGGCTATATCACCCTTCACTGGAAGCGACAAAGCGTAATATTTGGTTTTGAGGAAATAATCTTCGGTAATTGATCGAGCTTTCCTTTTTTGTACCACAAAAATAGACAAGCCTCAGTGAAAACTAATTAGATTTTCATTTATTCTACGGGAGTTATAGTACCTCTGACCTTAAAATTTCACAGCTAGTATCGCAAAGATACGTGCTAAATATGTGCAAACTTTAATGAAGTTTGCAGATAAAAAGGGACGGGCCATCTTTAAGTGCCTCTTTATCCAATTTTGTTGAGTTCATAATCATTAACCTACCGGTATGTACCGAATTTGGTGCTTGTAGGTAAAAATAGAACAGGACAAAGCTAAATACATGGCTTTGGCAGCCATTTTGGACATTATCTTGGATCCTCCTTCAGGCTCCTTGTCTCCTCATCAGATGAGTACACAACTACATGTATACGTTAGATTATCCTTGGTTACTGTACAGTTTGGATACATTCGGGAAACGTACATTCCATTTTCTTGCTATATTGGACAGCAAGGCACATTTCTGAGGTGGTAGGGGAAGGGCTGTGCTGTAGCTAGTTAATGTCAGATGGGTACTCCATTTGTAAAAAAAAAAAAATTCCAATTGTGTGAGAAAAATCTGTCCAGTCTCTATGAAACCCAACATTTCTTAATCCCATTTTTACAACCTTAAGTTTTCCTTTCAGAGTGACTTCTTTCAAGTTTGCTTAAAATCCAGTCATTTACCTTTGAGTAAAAGGAAAAATATAAGTGGAATTATAGGGGGCTCCTTCCCCCCCCCCCCCCGCCCCTTGCCACTTGCATACTTTTAAGAGCTTTAGGTCTTTATGATTCCTTTCGAGTTTGTATAAAATCCAGTTATTCATTCTTCTGAAAAACTCAAGAATAAGGGGAAGTTTCCCCAAGGGGGGCATTTTTTTTTTTTTTTGGGGGGGGGGGCTACTCCCTCCCGGCTCCTTGCCATTTATGTCCCCACCCCCCACCCCCCACCCCCGCAATTTAAGAACTTAAGGTTCATAATACCTAAGCATGATTCCTATCAAGTTTGGTTCAAATTCAGTTATTCATTCTTCTGAAAAAGCCAAAAATAAGGGGAAGTTGCCCAATGGGGGCATTTTTTTGTGGGGGTCTACCCCCTCTTGGATCCTTGCCATTTGTGTCCCCCCATTCAAACAACTTAAGGTCCCTAATACCTATGGACGGTTCCAGTTATTCATTCTTGAGAAAAAGTATCAAAAAAATAAAAGAAATTTCCCCCTGGGGCGTTTTGGGGGCTACCCCCCCCCCCTTCCCCAGCTCCTTGCCACTTGTGTACCCCAAGTTTAACAAATAAATGGTCCCTATAACCTCAGGATGATTCCTATCTACTTTGGTTAAAATCCAGTTATTAATTCTTGACAAAATGTCGCAAAATAAGAAAAAGGGGGGGGGGCGTTAGGGAGCTATGCCCCGATCCCCTCGCCACTCATGACCACTAATTCGAACAAGGTAAGGTCCCCATTATCTAAGGATGATTCCTATCAAGGTTTTTATCAAGTCTGACCGTGAGTTTTCGAAAAGAAGTAAAAATAACATATGGGGCCATTGGGGCACTTCAAATGGGGGCTTCCACCAGGCGCCCCTGAAAATATTTTGAGATGCCTCTATATCTAATATTGTTCCAAATATGATTTTGAACATGTGTGCCAAACTTGGTGATTGAAGACAAAAGTACACAATTCATCTCATATTTGTCGCTTAAAGACCCCACTATGAATGCAAATCGGGGACCGCGATGAAGATGATGATGTTTCATGGCCCTGGGCTACTCCAGCTTGGAGTACAGTCTACTCTGAAAGTGGTCTGAAAGTAGTATGTATTGTGCATTCCTTGCCACCCCTGCCACACCCCACATCAATGCACAGCTGACGTCTAGCGCCCCTGCCTGCGCCCTGGCCATCAGCCCAGACTCAAAGGTCTGCTTCTCTTGCTGCAGCGACATACATCGCTGTTTCGTGAAGAGTAAATCATTGGCTTTGAAATGAGACATGCAACATCAAGTTTGGTCATCACGTCACAGATCATTATGGGCATGGATTTCGCATTACTTGTCTGAAATTTATGTCACACAAATAACGTAAAAGCCATGCCCATTGATCTGTGATGTGATGGCCAAAAATTGATGACATGCATGCCATTTTGGAGCCAACGATTTACTTTTTGAATATGGAACAAAAATAGATAAAATACATGTACCATGCCCCATATCTTAAAATACGACTACGTACTAAAAAAGTCAACTTTTTGGGTCACACACATTAGAGAATTGCCAAAGGAATAATGGAGACGCGGGTGATAATCACCTTTGAACAGTGAAATGTCTATAGTTATACTTGGGTTTGATTGTTATACAAATATCTAAAATCATGTTTGATATACAACATTCATGTATGCTCCAGCAGTTAAAGACAAATGTCTAAATGCATCTTTAGTATTTTATTGCAAAATCATGTTTTTATGGTCGAGGTGGTTTACTTTAGGAATAGTATTCTCTTGCCAAAAGGAAGCAATATTCATGTGTAAAGTCCCATCATTTATTTTGATGGAACTACTTGATACTGATGCACATTGTCTTTACCGATAGGGGAGGGGTATTGTGGGGTCAAGATTCAACATGTTCAAGATGATTCATAAAGTGAAAATAAGCATAAACATCATAAACGAGCATAAACCTGTGTTCAATTAATGGTATAGGACAATGCCCCTTTTTTGTTGACATGTTTCGGACTTTATAATATGGTCAGTCCATTGCCCAACATATGGAGCAACTAACCCTTTTTATGTTTCTTTTTATATGGGGAAGGGCATGTGCAAGACATTTATCAATGGCGTTAAAAACATTTGTTATCCATCACATAAATATTCTAGGTCAAATGCGTCATCGAACGAGGGATTTTTTTTAATGTAGCATACTCCTTGAGGCAGAAGTATCACTGTCATTATTCATGTTGTACATGTACATGATAATAAGCTTTGAAATAAACTTGCCACATATCTAGTTCAATACTTTGACATTTGTGTTTGTGTTGTTGTTTTTTGTCACTCTAGATTGTTTTCTTTTCATCTGATTCAGTTGGTCCTACATTGACTGAAACAGTGTCTGAAAAAAATAGAAGTGTATACATGTAGATTTCTTTATAATTTCAATCTAAAATTAGTCTGTGGAATATACAACGTTATGTCCAAAAATCTGGTCATCTGACGCGGTCGGTCTTACATTGAATAAAACAGTGTCTGAAAAATAGACTACAAGTATATACATGAAGGTTCCTTTATAATTTCAATTTAAAACCAGTCTGTGGAATAGACTACGCTATGTAAAAAAATCTGGTCATCTGACGCTGTGGTCCTACAATGAATGAAACAATGTCTGAAAAATCGACTACAAGTATATACATGTAGATTTTTTGAAAATTTCAATCTAATAATGAGTCTGGGGGACAGACTACGTAACGTACAAAATTCTGGTCATCTGACGCGGGTGGTCATCTGACGCGGTGACGCCTGGACACCTGACGCGGTAACGACAATCTGTACGTGTTCCTAGCTTTTACTGAGACTATTTGACGATACCATAGAAAAAATTGGACATCTGACGCGGGTGGTGACACCGGCCACGATTAGATTGGTCATCTTCGGGGGGGGGGGGATAATATCCTGTTGGAGGTTTTTGGGGTTTTTTATCATTTTCAGATGATCCAGTCAATCGGCAACGCTCGCTCGTTCTATAGAAATCGTGAGCGTTTTATTTTTCGTCTGGCGGAAACTCACGCGCAGATTTCGCTGCACCTAGATTACGAAGGAATTCGACATGCTCGCGAGATCTTTTGCTGGTGTCTTCTGTAAGCATACTGATCAGGATTTTTTTAGACAGGGATTGAGATTATATGTTTCTTAATAAATATTTTCATTTTTCTTCGAAATCCGCAAAGGAGTTTTTATGTTATTTGCTTTTAAAAACAGGCCTCATTTTTTGTTGAAATATGTAAGCTCTCAGACCTTGCTGGATCCTGACCCTTCTATGGATTGTACGGCAACGACAGTTGCGGCTCTAAAAAGCCAATATTTCAGCGGAGATTTTGATTCCAATATTGTTTGGGCTCAAAAATAAAACATTTATGCTATTCGTCTTCAAAGTGACGCGAGATTTCAGAAATCGTACGGACTTCGCAACCGATATATATGTAAGCTTTCAGAATTTGCTGGATCCTGCATGACCCTTCTACAAATTGAACGGCAACACTAGTTACAGTTTTGGAAAGCCAGTACTCCAGCGGAGAATTTGATTCCATTTTTTGTTTGGGCTCAAAAATAAAACATTTGTGCTATTCGTCTTCAAAGTGACGCGAATTTTCAGAAATCATACGGACTTCGCAACCGATATTCGTCCGCAGGCAGCAGAAAACACGCGATTTTATTTTCAGCTCGGTAGTCGTGACCTTCACTTTACCTCTCGAACCGCCAAAAAGGTCTTCCTTTCAAACTGCGATATCTCCATGATAATATATCATATTTTTGTACATTTTCTTTTGTAACTGTATGTTGGAGGTCGACATTTACCAAGGGTGAAAAAACATTTCCTTAAAACAGGCAGAAAAATATTGCAAATTCGAGATAAATATGTGGTTCAAATAAAAATTAAAAAGAAATAAACTCCTTGAGCCCCTAACATTTAGAGATCATCTGAAGCGGAATTTATTGTAGGACTACTTTATGGAGATACCATTATTTTTCAACCTCCCCCCATAGAAGGGTCAGGATCCAGCAAAACATCAACCATGTTCAAATCCAAAATGAGCGAGATATGACGAAGTTGTGAACGATCCTAACCTGTCAATCATAGTCCGCGACCCTTGGATCGCCGGTGGAATTTCGTTATTATCGTGGACTATGATTGGCTGGTTAGGATCGTTCACAACTTCGTCATATCTCGCTCATTTTGGATTTGAACATGGTTGATGTTTTGCTGGATCCTGACCCTTCTATTGGGGGAGGTTGAAAAATAATGGTATCTCCATCAAGTACAATAAATTCCGCTTCAGATGACCTCTAAATGTTAGGGGCTCAAAAGCGATTGACATTGAAATATAGAGTTTATTTTTTTTTTTTAATTTTTATTAGAACCACATATTTATCTCGAATTTGCAATATTTTTCTGCCTGTTTTAATGAAATGTTTTTTCACCCTTGGTTTATTTCGACCTCCAACATACAGTTACAAAAGGAAGCGCACGAAAATATGGTATATTCATGAAGATATCGCAGTTTGAAAAGGAGACGTTTTCCGCGGTTCCAGAGGTCAAGTGAAGGTCACGACTACCTCGCTGAAAATAAAATAAGCGTATTTTCCGGTGCCTGCCATTTGCCTGGATCCCTTCCTTTGTATGTAGTATCATGAAACCTAACTAGAATTGGACCAATGGACTCCATTTATTACGGCCCCGTAGTGTTTACCACTTGCGCCCACTTCACCGATATATCGAAAGATTGAAATCAATTTTTATCGTAATCACCATGATGTTGGCATTGATGTTTAATATGCAATTCATTGCTAAATCGTTGTCGAATATGTATTATTTGTTGTAATGAAAAAAGAAATTACAGTGTACTTTCAATTTTGCTTTTGTTTGTTCACACCGCAGGCAGCATCATTTTCTTCATGCACAAAGCCATGGTAATTTCACATACTTCACGGAAAGTTGCAATGGCTGGAAAGAGGCAATCACTGCAAAGTTGCAATAGCTGGCAGAGTGCAATCAGTTAGTGCATAAAAGGCAAGTCGTATCAATAACAAATACGATCTCGATGTGAGTGTGAATTCCTACCAACTGAAATGAAACCTCACTCGTGCAACTCGCTTTCTATAGGGTTTCCTTGTAATGCAATTAACTTAATTTTCTCTTTGCAAATGTTTTCGAAGGCGTTGGTAGTGAAATGTAATATTGAAAACATGAGGGGCCAACGAATATTGACCGTTCGGAGAGTCAGTGTAGCAAAACTAGAAATAGTGTGTATTGAATAACAAACGACATTATTTGTTGTTGCTCTCCTAAGCTGACTTGACTTACTGTAGGATAATCGGCGTAGTGTGTATTTCACACCGTTGTACATGTAGTTTAAAGGATCGGAACGTACGCATTTTGTTACATCATATCCGTAACACTCACGACGGTTTCTGATCATTAAATACAACACCTGGCCACTCGGAATTTCGTCCAAGCGATCTGCTAATTAATCATTGATTGCTTAGCGGGGTGGCAGATCTTGTGATATAGACTTAGGAGCAAAGTTTCCGTGTCTACAAGATTATTTACTGGGTTATCGTTAATTACTTCAACTGATAAAAGGATACCGTCTGTAATCGCTCCAGCAATCCAAAATCCAAACGTTATCGTGGCGTAAGGCGTGATGAGTAGAGAACATCATCTAGCTTCGTCGTCAGACTTTGGCATCTCGATTAATCTCCACTATGATGAGTTGAGGTAGCCGAGCCCTTAAGAATAAGGAATGACCGTGGAGAGTTGCGATAGTTGGTGCGTGGTATAATAGTGCACACTCGCAAGCTGGTGACGTTGTAGATGTGCACACGGGAACAAACTTAGAGTCATTCGGGTAAACACTTCCACGTAAACGGCCTGTCTCCCGTTGACGCCGTCTCTTCTGTTTGATTCTGGAACCGCAATATGTTCATTAATTTGTAGTGATTTGAAACATTATATAACATGATACGTGAATCTAGTGAGTCGGATCGTTATTGAATAAGAGTTCACCATACAATCAACTGGAGTCTAACTGGTACATAGAGGAACTGCGGAATTCGTCATTGTGAAAAGTGATTGAAATCTTGATTGAACCATGACGGAGGTGAAGTCGCGGAAACCACATGACCACGGGAAGGTAAACGAAGCGTTCGAGGATGATGAGGGGTTGACGTACGCAGCGGTGAACGGAGACAAGAACGCACCCCTGGATGACCACGATGGCGGCGATGACGTGAAGCTGAAGAAGGAAGTGGGACTCCTGGGCGGGTTCTCCTACGTGGTCGGGTCGATGATCGGTTCGGGGATCTTCGTGTCACCCAAGGGTGTGCTGGCCTCGACCCAGAGTGTCGGTATGAGCCTCGTCGTTTGGGCCATGTGTGGCCTCATCGCCATGTTGGGTGCGTGACGCAAATTCTCATCTCTATTCTATTCATGATTAAAACTTAATTATGACCTAGTTCAAGTCTAATGTAGTTTGATTCCATGTAATTCACTAAATTCAATCTAAAATTCAATTAATTGTTAATTGCAGACCTCATCTGAATCAAATTCAATACAATACAAATACTATTAACTACTAAATGTTGAACACTAAATTAATTACTAAATATTGAATACTATTAATCCAGTTGTATGCCGTGTTGTATATAAAAAAAAAATGAAATATTTATTGCTTGGGAGGGCAGCAACCAGGGGTGGGGGGGGGGGGAACCTTATGAAGGGCCGACTAATTTGAAAGGGTGCATGTAATGCTATCAAGAAAGTGATATAAACATTCTTAACACACTTGACCATAAATACTTGCCAGCAAAGAGGGGATTACCATGTTCAGTGCCACAGTAGAATGTAAACGGCATACGTCAACGTTAAAATGACATGCAAGTAGTGGAATAAAGTTGAATAATGCTTTAGAGGTCATCCATTTTCACGCACACAAAAAAAACAAAATCAACGATTATAGAAATGGCACGTTACGGACAACTCTGGCATTTCTGGGTACATGTATTTCAAATAACGAATAGATTTCGAGTACGCATTCGAGCGGTATATCGGTTACTCCCTAGAATTAGGACTGTCAGTAAGCCTATACAAGCTAGCTTCTGCTGAGTGAGTGATCATATTGTGGTTTGATTTTTAAGTGTGGGATGAAGAATCATATGACAAGGGTAGCTGGCAGACACAGACTATAAATTGACACCGTCCGCAAACTAGTTAACCGATTGAAATCCGAAAACCGTGTGTTTGTATGACAGGTGCCTTGGTGTACGCGGAGCTGGGCTTGATGCTGCCCAAGTCTGGCGCCGAACACACCTACTTCAACGCCACCTTCGGCTCCTCGCTTGCCTTTGTCTATGCCTGGGTCAGTATCGTCGTGATTCGGCCCGCAGGACTGGCTATTATCTCGCTCACCTTTGGCGAGTACGTTGTGGCGCCATTCTACCAGGGCGAGGAATGTGGACCCCCGGTGATGATCGCCAAACTTTTTGGTGGATGTTGTATTCGTAAGTGTGTTTTTGCCGCTTTATGAAGAAGGTGAGGAGTGAAAATAATGGTATTTCCCCCTGAAAAGATAATAAGAAAAAATAAAAAAATAAGCATAATTATAACAATATTGATAAAAACAATTACAAATGTATACATATTAAATGATAAAGAAATTCATAATTTAGAATGCAACATAACTTAGTCTAGTCTGTATGTAAGACGAGAGTGACGATGATCAGCCAATTTGATGAAAAATTTGAAGCAGTTCTTTTCAGAAATACCCCACACAAAATACAACTCGGTTCTTTACTCCATGTTTCTTTCTAATTTTCTCGCTTTCTAACCTGATATTTTATGGTACATGTGAGATAGGGCTCCCCTGGGAAAGTAGTTCTCGAACTGAGCGGACTATCCTATATGATGACGACAGATATAAAGAGTAAATGTGCTTTCCACCCTCAGTCCTGCTCGGTGCCATCAACTGCTACAGTCTGAAGGCGGCTGCTCGGGTCCAGATCATATTCACCATCGCCAAGCTTCTCGCCCTCATCGTCATCATCATTCTCGGCTTCGTCGAGATCGGAAAAGGTAATAAACCGTGTCCCTCACCGTCATCACCATTCCCGACTCCATCGATATATCATATAAGATTGATCTCATAAGTATGGCGTTAGTTGTAAACTACTTTCGTGTTTTTTAACGGCACTGGGCAATCGCTCCACGGTGGATACTCAATGAACATTGTTCAAGTGGCTTGGCGAAAGAGATCGACGGGGATGCCAACGACGACGGCGACGACGAAACATCAACATATGACCAGCAATAAGTCAAGCAAACCATTTATTTTCTACACACAAAATTGAACAATACACGTTTCCACTCTTTATATATATGGTCAATATGGCAAATTAAGTTAGTCGGTTCCATACACAAACAGCTAACCTGCTCTGTTACCATGGTAACAATATTAAGACACTTTTACTGACATCTCTCCTCACTCATGTCAATGCTCAGGGAACACAGAGTACTTGAACCCACGGACGTCATTCGATGACTCCTCGAGTAGCTTCACTGCCTACGGCTTGGCCTTCTACGCCGGGCTCTGGTCCTACGATGGATGGTAAGATATACATTTTACATTCATCTACAGTCAAACCTGGCTCTAGAAAACACAGTCTGCATAAGCTACTGCATATAAAGATCACTGTCTATACAAATCATGGTCTGTAAAGACAGATGTGTTTCTAGACCACCTGTCTATTAAGACCACTGTCAATAAATACCACTGTATGTAAAGACCAATCTATAAATACCACTGTCTGTAAATACCACTGTCTATAAAAGACTGCTCTCTTTAAAATTGATCAATAAATGTAGGCCCCACTATCTATAAAGATCATTGCCTATTGAGACTACTGTATATAAAGTATGTGAATATAATTTTACCATAAAGAACACTGTCTAGAAAGATAATTGTCTATTGAGACTGCTGTATATAAAGAAGGTAAATATAATTTTACCATAAAGAACACTATCTATAAAGATCATTGTCTGTTGAGGTTACTGTATATAAAGTATGGAAATATAATTTGACCATAAAGAACACTGTCTAGAAAGATCACTATCTATTGAGACTACTGTATGTAAAGATAATTTTGCCATAAAGAACGCTATCTATAAAGATCATCATCTGTTGAGACTACTGTATATAAAATATGTTAATATAATTTTACCATAAAGAACACTGTCTATAGAAAGATCATTGTCTATTGAGACTACTGTATATAAAGTATGTAAATATAATTTAACCATGCATAAAGACCACTGTCTAGAAAGATCACATGTCAGAAACGTCCACTTCATGTCGATCAGTCTTTCAAACGATCGAAATTTATAGATGAAAATGTCTTTTTCTCATGATCCGTCGCCTACAAACTCACTAGTAGTGTATGGCCTACCGGGAATATGTATCTCTGAACTTTGTCCTCCGTCTGCGTGACCGAAAATACGTTTCAGTCCAATTGAAACAATCAGAACTTAGTTCATCGACGCCCCCTCCTTGTGAAGGGGACATAGTCATCGATGTTATCTAGAATGATGATAATACTTAACAGACACGTACGTGACACTGTCTGATGAGATACAATACACCTGCTGTTGTTGTGTCGCTAAGCCGCATTCCTGTCCTCAAACCGTGTCAATAATACGTAACAAATTAAATGGACGATGGAAGTTTGACCAACGTGAATAATGCAAATGGCTTACTTTGCAATACTAATTATATACTTCTTGTAGCGATGCTGCCATTTACAGAATAACATTTTTATTGTTCAACTCAGTGCAATCTACAGGAAAATGTATACAGGGCCTACATATGAAACTAGTTCGCATGATAGGGTAGAAGCCTGGAAGGCGTAACCGTATAAAGGACCCAGATGTAAACAACATATCTGCCAAGATAAAAGATGAATTACAACACCAAAAGAATTGCAATTCCTGCAACTAACATAATAGAAAAGGACATCATTGAAATAATTTCTGGAAAGATATGATAATGATATTAAAGATTATCTATAGAAGAGGAACTTCTTCGAAAAGTTCAATGAAATATCAAATGAAGAGGAAAGTGAATTACAAAAGTTACGTCCTACGTTTATCAAATATTTCTAATAAACGAATTTGCGATATGTTGCTAGCAACGTTGTGGATATGGACGTAAACCGTCTGTCCAAATCATCATTAATCATGTCGATATAATGGAGACATATTAATTATTTATGCTCCATTCGTGTATATTAGTATGTAACGCACAAATCACAAATAGCGGTATTTTATCTGGAATGCAAAGGGCGACTAGTACTTTGTAACAAATATCTCTCTTTCCAACTGTTTTTTTTAGGAACACGCTCAATTTTGCCGTGGAAGAAATGAAAGACCCTGAAAAGTGAGTTACTCACCATGCTAGCCGGTGTGTGTGTGTGTGTGTGTGTGTGTGTGTGTGTGTGTGTGTGTGTGTGTTTCTGTATGTGTGTATGTGTGTGTGTATATATATATGTTTATGTGTTTGATTATGATATACAATGCTCATATTATTTTGATAGTACACATCTGTTGATTGTTCAAATTTCAATGACTATATTTATAATGGTTGCTTCATCATTTGTTGGATCTTTCTCTAGCTTTTGATAATATACAACCTTTCTGCTCCTTTTTTTTCTTTCCCCCCCCCCCCCCCCGTGATGAATTACCCCTTGAATATTGTTCGATTTGAAAGTTTTTGTAATAGATTATTTGAGGATTGGATATATGTGCATAGTTCAATATATCTTCAAACTTGTCTTTATAACAACTATGTTATATGGGGCAAATTGTTGCTTCGTCACCATCGTGGTCAAGAAAAGTTTAATTTTATGACCTTTATGTCCTTTTTGATTTTTCAATTTGTGCAAACAAAATTATATTTTATCACCATGACCCTCAGCCTTCGAGCCCTGGACTGAGTACTTATGTTATCATCCCTGTTTGTGCTTAGTGATTATCGAATATTAATACCTCATCATCATCGTTTTATGAAGTGATTACATTCGACCACGCATTTTGTGTATGATAAGCGATGCAAACTTTTCTGAGTAATGATATATGATGGCCAGCCCACCGTTTAATGTAAGATATTCACATATATCATACACTTGAACCCACTAGTTTGTGCGGGAGATAGGACCTACAGTGACGGTTGAGTTTGATTGTCAATATTTGTTTTAAATTGTCAATGCGCGTATTAAAATAATTGATATCATTCATTATCTACTACATAGGCGCTCCCTGTTTTGAAAGGGAGGGGTTACAAACTATCTTATCAAAACAAAAACAAAGTGCGCATGATTTCAGCTGTATTTTCACACAGCCCTAACATTGTTTCATCATACTTCTCGACGGGAGTTACATTTTAAACTGGCCTTGGAATTTTCCAGCTCCATAATTGTAAGGTTAAGGTAGAAAAGGTTAGCCTCCGCCCTTTATTGTTCCATGTGAGATGAGATTTCAAGAACTATGACTCAACTCAATTTATTATAATCGTGCCTGTCTGTGCTAGCCTGCATTTTCTTCCTTAATTCATTCTGTCAATCTCACTCTAACTCTACATAATCTTTGCACCCCCCCCCCCTCTCTCTCTCTCTCTCTTTCTCTTGCTCTCTTCCTCTCTCCCCCTCCCTCTTCCTCGCTCTTTACTACATATCTCTCCCTCCCTTTCTCTCACCCTCGCTCTATTTCTACATTCTTTCCCTCTCTCTCTCTTACCCTCTCTCTCTCACCCCCTCTCTCTCTCTCTCTCTCTCTCTCTCTCCTCTCTAATGATTACTTTCATCAGCCTGGGTTTGGGGATGAAGATCTGAAGACCAGAGTTTTTAAGTGAATTTTTCCCTACCCTTGCAGCCCAAGCTGGTGCGCATACGAATTAAAAGAACCTTGATTATGTACAATGCTCATTATAGTTGTCAAGATGTATTCATAACATTACGAAGAAGATAAATGAATAAATAGTCCCAGAGGGCTATTGGGAGGGGGAGTGGTTTAGGATAAGTAAGACCTTTTAAAATAGGGTGAACCATGGATCTTGGTGATTTGATGGGCCAATGTGCCTATTCAAAAATTCAAACTTAAGTCATAAAGAGGTTTAAATTGTTTAGTTTTTTTACCTAGCCTGTGGGCTATACGGTTTATGGACCATGCACGTCAAGGATTACTGGGAGAGTGGTCATCTTTGTTTAAAATGGCAACAGAGCTCGAACTTTTGTCAGTCTTCTTCTTTGGCTGTTCCATTTTGATCCATTCACCTCCCTTATTGACTGCCGTAAGTTTTTTCTTCTTCAAATTTAAAAGTGTTCCTTCTTGAGGGTCTCCTTTTTCGTTTAAAGTGATCCATTACTTGAATTTGAATCTTCTCATCCACAGAAACCTCCCTCGTGCCATCTTGCTCGGTCTGCCAGTGACCACTGTTGTGTATCTGCTGACCAACATTGCCTACTTCACCGTCATGAGCCCACAGCAACTTATGCAGTCTGACGCAGTCGCTGTGGTGAGCATTCATGATTCATGTTGGTGCTGGTGTGTGCGGGAGAGAGGGAGCAAGAGAGGAAGAGAGAGGGGAGAGAGAGAGAGAGAGAGAGAGAGAGAGAGAGAGAGATAGAGAAAAAGAGAGAAAGAAAGAGAGAGAGAGAGAGAGAGAGAGAGAGAGAAAGAGAGAGAGAGAGAGAGAGAGAGAGAGGGGGTTGGGGAGGTAGGGAGACAGAGAGCGAGAGAGAGAAAATGATGGCGAGTGTCAGTAAGAGAGAGAGAGGGAAAGGGGGGAGGGGGTAATTCAGGGAAAGGGAAGGGCGTGGCAGGGTGTGACAGGGTGTGGCAGGGGGTAGGACGGGGAGAGAAGAACAGAAGAGACATTGGGCATTGAACCAGGGAGGAACATGGATTGATGTGAAAATCTGCCATGTATTCCTATTGCTGTCTCATTTACTTATATCGTCTTGCTTTTACTTCGATTAGTTCTTTGATTCCATCGTGACCACCTCCCACCAGTTTACACAACTTAATACAAAGATTCTTTACTTAATCACTTATTTTCCTTCAAATGAACATTTAACCGTACATTTTGTACCAGACTGAACATTAAATTCATGCATTTATCACATTATTGAACATTTTGGAATATAGCTAGAAAACATATCTTGACATGGATAACACATTGGAAAATAATACATTACGATTCATTATCGTGTAAACATGGTAAAGGAAGGTGAAGATTTTTGTAAGCTTGCGCTTGTGAAGGAAAGTGATATCTCGACATATGAAAGTCCAAATCCATATAAAACAATGTACATATGTAAAAAATACTGACTTAAGCACCTCAAAATCGTCCTTGAACTTCTCGTTAATGATTATTTTCCATTAATAAAAAAATCACTGAAGGGCATGGGGTACATGACGAAGACACGGTGGCAATTGGGGAGGAGAGGGAGAAGTAGAAGAAAGAGAAGAGGAAAATAAGTCATTGGTTGTTATCAAATAGATAGTCGATGACTGCAACATGGGTTAATAATTTATGTAAGAAATACAGGTTAGTAGTCACATTCGTCGCCAGGGGACAGGGCATGTCAAATAGATTTAAAAATAAAACGTTTCTGAACTAGCACATGTCAAAAAACGTATGTATTTGTTTTGCTTTACAGAGCATATTAAAAAAAAAGGTAATCGGAGTCCAGATGCTAATAACTTAAGAAGTATACATTTTCACACTTAATTCTAGGATTAGATATGAAGTGCAGTAAAACAGCTTTTAATTGGTTCCTTTCCCAAATCAGCAATATCACACATCGCTGAGTTCTTTGTCTTTGAAGATGACAGGTGCAAAACCCACTTTTTGCAACTTTGGGCTAATGAATGAATTCCACACATACATGCACACAGCTATTCAAAAATGTGTTTTGATTCAGCTCAGGTTGAATTGTTTAGAAGAATACATTCCTGATATCACATATGAATGAATACATTGCTTACAATTCGGGGAAAGGGTAGTTTTGCTCAATCCCGAAGTGTAATGGCACCGAGGTCTCTTGACTTGAAACCTCGTGATTTCTTCATGAATCTCCTCCTCGTGACCTCATGGAATTACAGAACAACATTAGACAAGAAGTGGATGTTTTGCGAAATGAGCCGGCTAAGGTAAGATGTGCTGTCGAAGACCTGTCCAAGACATGCGTCGGCACTGTCAAAAGTGTCTTGAAAGGGGAGGAGGATATGTGCAAGGTGTAAGTGCATGACGTAAGATAAGGCAATCATTGTTATCAATTTGAAACGAAAATGTTATGCAAAATAAACACATAATGACACATTCACCCAATATTTTGATATCTTACAAACTTGCAAAAAGCATGTTTTCGACATGTTTTCTTCTACAACAATTTACCTAGTCATGCACGATGGTTGTGATGTGCATGTGGTATCAAATGAAAGCAGAATAGTTACTTTTTAACTATAGCTTACATTCATATTGTGATCATGGATAATTTTAAAATCATTGACCTTTGAAATTCGATTATCTCTTTTTAATACGCCCTGTTTATCGACTATCAATATTCATGACGAAAGGAGTGGCGTTATAAACGACCGTATAGAGTTTCCCTTTTGGCGTGAATATTACAAGTGTGCAGAAATGCTAACATATATTCTTCGAACATTATTCAAAAGTTGAATAATATTAAAAGAACTATGCGTTTCAGCCATGAATAGTTTGTAAATTTCCAGCTTTTGAGCATTATCAGTTAAGAATAATGGTAATAAAGATGGCATATGCGACGGACAATAGTTTGAAGGTTAATAAATGATATATTCAGTGATTAGCAAGTCTCGAAGTTCACAGTGATGGGCAGGAAGGTCACCGCTCACCGATGTTATCAGACCAAAGATTATGATCATTATTTCGTTTGGCACTCGTGAAATCTCTTTGATACCGTTTGTAGGCTAAGTAGCCTGCTGGAGTGAACCGCGAGGGGTCGGCAACTCGTACCCGTGTTTCACTTTAGGCTCTCCGTCCACACCACTGGGATTTTACCATGCTCTTACTCGAGAAGTGAAGTCTTTAACGTCCATAGAGTGTACCCCTCCCTACCAAAGACCAAAGATAAACCGTGATTATGTTTACCACTGCCCTGGGACGTCAAGCCGGAAACCCGGAAAGGCGGGGGAGGGCCAAATCATGTGATTGGTTATAAGTACATTTCATAAAGTGGCACGTGAACTGCTAGTCTGTGGACTTTATTCGTATTACTTGTTGCAAAATGCGCGACTGCAACGCAGAGGATTAAAGGTGATATTCATAGGAAATAAAATCAAATAAATATAGTTTATTTTATAATTGAATGAGTTATCAAAGCAATTTATGCAGCTAACATGCCATGAAAGTGTTCAGTTATGTGTTTAATGAAAGTCAAATTTCACTAAATTGACTCTCTTCCTGACCTACGAAATCGCCTAAGTGAAAGTGGCGTTGTGTGTACGTCACAGCCGGGATATGCTTCACAATGACCATTGTGTATCACAGCTGTTAATCCACTAGCAACTGCCATCACAGTTTCATTAACAATGCCTGATGCTTCTGGCGGAAAAGAAGCTGCGGATTGGCATGTGTGATGCACATTAACGCCTCCTGTTTCTTACGTCAGACCTAAAGGCCGTTTCGGATGACAGTAGGTCAAATTTGTCCCCGAGAATACGGTGATTGTTTTCACCCTAATTTCGCTTTTTGGAAAGTGATATATTGTTTGAATGTCACCCGAGCTCATTGCATGGCTTATAAGCTTTCTGTAGATGAATATCTTCATATTTTTGGATTTTCTATGAATATCACCTTTAAAGATTAAAGAAGGCTACATTTTGCTCCTTCCTTGTCAGACTCCCAACTGCCTATAAGAATTATACGCATTCCCAATGCAAACATGCCTCAATGACGAAGTATGAGTTGAAGGGTTACTAAATTAAAAAAAAATAAGTTCCCACTAATCTATGTAAAATTATCCACTTAAAACAATTTTCACATTCGCTTGCCGCAATAAAGTCTCACTTTGACGAAAATTTGAAGAAAAAAAAACGCACGCCCCCAGTGACGTCAGAGAAATCAAAATGCCATAAATGCCAACGGCGTAAATAAAATATTTTATTCACGCCTTTCAAACAATACGTTGCCAGTGTGAATCCCAAAGCTTGTTCGAGGTTTGTCCTAGTAGCAACAACTAATAGCTTCAAAGTGCATTCCATCCATTGTATCTGAATGACAAGATACAGGTGAATGCAATGACGCGTTACTACGCAGTTAGGGGGAAAGTTGTGAACACATTACGAAAATGGTCTATTGTTGAGTTCCGTACAATTTGTGGTATTTTGACTTCTCTGACGTCACTGGAGGCGTGCGGTTTTTTTTTTTCAAATTTTCGTCGAAATGAGACTTTATTGCGGCAATCAAATGTGAAATTCGTTTTAGTGGATAATTGTACATAGATTAATGGGAACTTATTTTTCTAATTTAGTGACCCTTTAATGCGTCAAAACAAGACACGTTCTCATTTGGTGCAACGCTCTCCTAATCCATTACGCATGGTTGTAGAAATGCATAAGGATTGAGCACCCAGAATTTGAGGGAAAGGGAAGGGGGCTGTATATTCTTATAAAAAAAATCAAAGATGTCGTATCCTTGCTAATAATCATACCAGCAATATCAAAAGCGTGATGTGTCGTGTATAATGTCGTGTCTAGACCTCCTCATGATACTTTACATTTTTATGTCGTAAAATGCGCAATGACACCTTCCATGTCATTCTTGAACCCAGACCAAGACGATGATTCAATAGCCAACCACCTTTTCCTTTACACAGCATCATATTTGTATGACCTACATTGTTTACATATGACAGTCATTAGCGTCATTAATGTGCGATATATAAATTGATATTTGTCGGTGTGTGTGTGTCTTCTATTGTGTATGTTTGTGTGTGCGTGTGTATTTGCGTGTGTGTACATGTATGTATGTCCATCATCATCACTATCAGCCAAGATCGGCCCACTGCAGCGCGAAGCTCGGCCTCCCCAAGTGGATGCCAAAGAGGTGGATATGTGTACAATTTGTAGTGTGAGTGCAATGTGTGTTTATGTGTTTGCGTGTTTGAGTGAAAGAGAGGGGGGGGGGTATGACATCAAGACAATTGTTGATATATATTTCTTACGCTTTCCAAATCATTACCTCGATTCTCCAGACATTCGCCCTTCAAACGATGGGACCTGCTTATTGGTTGATTCCAGTAGCCGTTGCTATGTCAACATTCGGAGCAGCCAATGGCGTATCTTTCATCGCCTCCAGGTGAGTAATTAACCATCGCCATAATAGCATGGCATTCAGCTAAACATGCACGATGCGTACAATCGGTATACCACACGAACCATTTCAAAGCTTCCTGGACGTATGAATTCTTGCTGGAACACTGTTATCATACTAATACAGATAGACATTGAGTAACATAGATGGGCATATCGTGATTATATCTCGTTGATTTATATTGACAATAATATCTTTATTTAGATACACATGACCATATTGATGGATATGAATACATTGTATATCATCTTCATTCATGACAAATATATGGCAAACTACTAGGTGATATATATCTCGATTGACATTAGAATACCATTAATTGCTAAAGAAATGAATATCGATATTCAAATATTTTTTGTTTATATATCTGACTATCAGTAAACATGCACATGTTGATAAAGCAATGAGATTTCTTTTGACCGCGTCACAGACTGGCCTACTCCGTGGCACAAGAGGGCCATTTCCCGGAAGTGATGTCCATGGCGCAGTACAAGCGAGTCACCCCTGTCGTCTCTCTCATCATTGTGGTCAGTCTTCTCACCCTCTCTTTTAACCCTTTCCATGCCACGTCAAGAAAATCTTTTGCCCATTTCCATTATTTTTTTTTTCAGGCCAATAATTTACACTAGCTAGTTGGCAATTCTTCACATCGCTTAAAGGGAGAGTCGTCCTTCAATGCACATCGCAGCGACTTGTGGATTTATTTGCACTCATGTCCACTTCCGTTCTTATACACGTTACTCAACACCGGAAGCGGACATGATTGCATACAAAATCCGTTGGTCACCGCGTGGTGCCTTATGGGACGACTTTCTCCTATAGGCCAATGCAATATGGGGTATGGCTTTTGTTAATTATAGACTATTTTTCTATAACTCAAATTTGAAGCGGAATTGAACGTAGTCATCAGTGGGAAAATAATAAACGCCCCAATACCCGTCGAACCTGCACCTGTCACGTTTATTCATTTAATAGCATTTTTGTTACCCCATATCAAGCGCGTGAGAATCGCATTTCCTTTCGTATGCTTTCTTTGTCTCCATTACACAAGTCTTATTTATTTGGGATTTACACAAATTTCAAAAGTTATTTTAAAATCCTTTCTCCCATTCCTAGTAAAAACTTGCGAGAATATGTCATATAAACCAACCCCTAATCCCAACATAATCCTGGTCCTTGACTATTATTGTGAATTTATTCACAAGTAATACACATAGATGCCACAGAGCAAACATTTTGCCCGGCACATTAAAGGGATAATCAATACCCTAAACCTTAATCCTGATCCAGAACCTTAAACTGTCCCATAAATTGATATCAGTGCGTGCTCGTTGCGTAGCCTAACTAGGAATCACACGAGTGAGCTATGTTCGTCTATGTTGTATCACGTGACTACAGTCGATCATTGCCCTGATTTTGCTGATGGTGGCGCCAGACTTGGACAGCCTGCTCAACTACTTCAGCTTCGCGTCCTGGTTCTTCTACGGCGCCGCTGCCTTCACCTTCCTCTTCCTGCGGTACAAGCACCCTGAGTGGGAGAGACCGTACAGGGTGAGTTGAGTCTGTCTGGAGTCTTAACACTCACATTACGAGGCATCAATTGTGAAGTAAGACAATATAGCTTTCAATGCTGGGTACTGAGAGGGTTAACCCTACATGCGCCGTAACACACTTATACCCTTTAGAAGAAAGGCCTACCTCACGGAGGTAAAATGTGCCACCTCTCCGGGTGATAATGGGTTTTAACGAAAAATAAGTGGCCCTCATAAAATGATTAAATGCCTTAATTTTGCCTTACTTTTCACTTAGATTACAGGGGCCTTCTTTTCCCAACGGAAGGGCTATATTTGTGCTAGTTCTAGTAAAGTCTCTGCATGTCGAGACAGAGTGCAGGCGACACCATTCTGTTTCCATAGTCATAATCCATGACGATAGACAGGTCACCTGAAGTACCTAAAAGAACTGATTGCCACCATTACCATTGAATAAAAAACATTTGAGCAATGCGCCACCGATGTAGATCGATTGTCGGTCTGGCGTACCATTATCATGTCTTGTATACATCTTTCAGGGTCCCGGCATAAAACTTACCATTCATGGTAACTCTGCCATCAATGGTAACTACTATGGTAACATAGCTTAATTGGTAGCGAATCAAATTCAAGGTCTCAACAGAAGTTGCCATTGGTAGCAAAGATATAATGAATGTTTAGTTTTATGCAACAGGGCCCAGGTGTTCCATTTTGTTTATATTCCTGTATTTTTCTTGCTCTTCAAGTCGCATCTTGCTCTTGACATTACATTACATTATGCAAAGCTTTTATTTTGCGTAGAGCAGATGATGATGACCATCAAACATGCCTGTAATATTTGGGATGAAATATCAATGAAATCGATTATAATATATCAAAGTTGGGTTATTATATTTTTGTAATGAGCAAATCAGCCATGTTTATAGTGTTTCACTATTACTACGACCTTTCTGTAAAAGAAAAAACACACACAAAAATGAGAGTATTTTGGCTGATCGAGGATTTTGAACCATGACTAAATGGTATAAATCTCATTAAATATTTGCCCTCTCTCTGCTTTGCCCTACAGGTCCACTGGTTAGCTGCCGTCTTCCTTCTCCTTGCCTCCATCTACTTCGTCATCGCCCCCATCATCGATGCCCCGACGCTCGAGTTCCTCTTCGCGTTCATCTTCATGATCGGCGGCCTGGTCTTCTGGGTCCCATTCATCTACAAGGGCTACGTCCCCGGATTCATGGGTAGGCATCTCACAAACACTGTGATAACTCAGGTGTTAACTTCACAACTCTCACAACCATTATGACAACTAGGTGTTGCAAAAACACCTCTCACATTTACTGTGACAAAGCGGTGTTACAAAACCATCTCTCATATACACACTGTGACAACTCGGGGTTACAAAAAGATCACACACACACACACACACACACACACACACACACACACACACACTCTGACAACTCGTGTGTAAGAATAACCTCTCTCTCTCAAACACTGTGATAACCCGGGTGTTTCAATTCACATCTTTTACAAACACGATGACAACTCGGTGTTCCAACCACGGCCACATGGTCGAATATAACCTACATATTAAGCTATATTATGCCCATTATTGCACTTCTCCATGAAGTTCCTTTCACCGAGTCTGTCATATCTGAACACGTGGTCGAATATGAACTCGATTGACACAAACTCATGTTCATTCTTGTACTTCCCAATGCAGCTCCGTTCACCAAGTACACGCAGATGTTCTTTGAGATCGTGCCCACCTACAAGTCTGAGCTGAAGGACCAGACCCAGCGGGCCAGCGAAGCGGACGACAAGGCTTCGCTGGCCGACCGAACCGACTGACATGGACCTTGTGTGTTAACCCTTCGGGTGCCTAATGAAATGCACTTCTATGGAAGATTTGTGTTTTAATCAAGAAAATAGATGCACATAATGGCACACTAAGGGTTAAAGCAAGCAGACAACCATCACGAACTCGACAGAGAACTTTATTGAAATGACTGATTTGAGTGACTTCGATACTACTTACCCCCATGCCGGAGTGGATGCTCCGCAACTTATAACATATACTGTATAAGCTATCAATTTCTTCTTGACCCGGGGTAGCTTCATCAGTATGAACACTGCTTTCCATAAGGACCCCGCATCATCAGTACCTTAGTCGCTGCATCAATGGATCCTACCAGCTCTATTCTTTCGTCTTACGTACGGAACAGCGATGTGGTTAAAGCTGTAATTCTGCCCTACTCTGACAAAAGGAAGCAACTAACGAAAGATACTTTCCTTGTAAATGAGCAAAATGTGTCTGTCACTTGCATTGGCATCAGTGCAACACCACATCATGTTAAATTAAATATCTCGCGGCAAGATGAATATTTCTTGTCCAGATTTTGGCCGTATGTAGGAAATGCTGGGTACAATTTAAGAATACCAACAACCCAAATTTGAGTGATTTGTCACTTGCTTCCTTTTGTCAGAGTAGGGCATGACTGATTGGATTAACGTGATTTTCACACGGAAGTTAGTCAATAAGAAACAATCCTGTCAAATTATTTTGCTGAAAACCTTTCCGATCGAAAGTTAAGCTATTTTGCTTAGGGGGACTTACTTCTTTGTTGTTTATTTTGTGTTGCATTGAAATGCCGAATAAATAAAATAAAAAATGATAGAAAATACACAGACAATAATCAAGAGTGTGTTATTCATAAAGGAAAACTAAATTACGTGTTCCTTTTCAACCATTTTGCTCTCACATATTGTATATATCACGCTGTTTTTTTCCGGAACCCGCTTTCCTACGATCCGGATAAAGGAAATACAAATGTACATGTATTTTAATCAATTTAAAGATGACGATGTTGAGTCAGAAGGAGGAGGTTTTAAAAGACAAGTTGAAAAAAATATATTGAACCTTCATTTTTTAATAAATATTTTCATATGATGAAGTCACAATGTGTCACAATACTTGCTGTTTCAAAGAGAAAATATATATATTATGTTCATTTTGAGCAAAAAATTACAATATTGTTTATATTGTTCATAACTTTTGACGCAAGAAAAATGTGCAATACCAGAATGTTTAGAATGAAGATTCAAATTTGAATTTGTAATTTCTGTATAAACCATTTGCCATTGTTATTTTTATTCTCGGAGTACATGTATTACAGGTATAATAAAAAAAAAATATTTCCATTTTATTTGTATACATCGTTTCCACGTAATTGATGTCAGTGTTATGAGAAAAAAATCCTACTTGTATATTACACGGGTGCATGGTTATACTATCGAGAAAGCACTGAGAGAAATGAGAGAGGGGCGAAAGAAGGCAGGGAGGACAAGAGACTATATGATGAAAAAAAAAGAAGGGGGCGTGAATGAAAGACACAAAATAAAGAAAGATAAACAGAACAGTAAAGAGAGAGAGAGAGAGAGATAGGGGGAGAGGTTATACACACGTTTTAGGTGAAATAAATCCGACGTGCACGTTTATTTTATTGAAAAGAAACAAAAGTTGTTTTATTTTGTTTACAGTATATAGTACAATATAATTACAAAAAAATAAGGTCTACTCCCTTCGTATATAGAATTTTCAAATCAGCAAAGTTAGCACATGACACAGGCATTCATCCACATAAATATTAACATTATTCAAAAGAAATCCCACTTCAACATATTTCTATCATTTGTTTCAGTTATGAGATCAACAGAATTTAATATGTCTATCTATACACACGGACCATCTGTTTTGTGTATTCATTCCTTCTTACGTGTTAACCCTAATACTCCCGGGGGGGCCATTATGGCCCCCCCCTGTCGAAGTTTTGTCGGTACTTCCTAACGCCTCAATATTTCGAAACGAAATTTTTTGACTTTTTTCTCTGATCCTTCCCGCACATTTTGATACCAAATTTATGGCGATCGGACCTACCGCGCGGGTGTCAGATTACGTTTACCGAACACATGTCACTGAAATTTCGCTATTTCTCTATGTGACTGTGTATACCCTATGGATAAAATCAGGAGCTTTTCCAATTTATGTAAATACTTTTATAAGTGTTATCATTGTTTCAAATAGTGTAAATGATTACCACACACACACACACACACACACACCCACATTCACGCACACCCACACCCACGCATACGCATCTGAATCTTGACGAAAAACAAAGAAATACATAAGAAAATTGAAAAACAATAAAATACATAAGAAATTATTACCACAACCTATCTTTTTCTTTCAAGAATTGATGAGGGGGTTATGAAAGACATTTGTACCAAAAATTACTATTCCTGAGGCTTTATTTAGTGAGAAATACCAAAATCTACGATTTCTCGCATAAATTAGCATAAATTAATAAGTTAAAAAAAAATAAAAGGACTTTCGTAAATTTAGCTATACAACTTTGTAGATTACATAATTCTTTACCCTTGTGCAAAATTTTGAGGCAATCGGGCGACTCATGGCCGAGATCTCAGGGGGGGGCCATAATGGCCCCCCCCCCCCCCCCCCCCCCCCCCCCCGGTAATAACAAGCTTTGAAATACCCCGGGAGTATTAGGGTTAAGCACAATCACTTACACTAATTCGAAATTTGACAATTTCGTTTTCTCATTATTCATTATTATACCTCACTTCAAGGCTTAAATTATATTATTCATCTAAACACGCTTTGCACTCTACACACTTCCGATATTATCCCGATATTTGTGAAATACTTGCCGTGGAGGGCAGCAGCAGTTTTATCACCATATTTCTCTTCATAACCAAAATGAAGAACATCTACCGTTAGGTAGAGACAAGTTTAATTCATATTCAGATAAATATCAGAGAAGCACGTCAGTGAAATGTTGAGAAAAATCGAATTTATAAACTGATTACCCTATTTGTCGACTTTTTAACTAAACATTTCAGCGATCTGCCTCAGTTTGTCGCATGTACGGATTTATTAACAAAGAGAGAGAGTGTGCAGAAATAAATACAAAAACTCCTTTGACCCAGCTTCAATCTACTATCACTCGTACACTCGATACATGCATTCTAATGTACAGCAGAGAAATTCAAATATATTTATATGTGGAGATGGTTTGCACACGGCGTTCCATGGTTAGCACAGAAAGAACAGAGGGTTGGTTGAAGCCACTCCACGAGATATATTACGAACACGAAACTAATTGAGAGCGATCAATCGTAACTGATTACAGTTCTTCAGCTTTCTACAAAGCGTGTGTAAACAGCACAATCTGACGAGCATTTTTTGTTTAACACCCTGACGTCATTGACAGGAATTCATACACAATTCTCCATTTTCATTTAAGGCCAGAAAGGAACCAGTTCTGTACAACTTTATTGCGTGTAAGTCCTTTGTGGCTTCAAATGAGTAGTTGAGTTGCAGAAACGTAGAAACGATACACCCTCCACACACAAGTCATACCACTTAATTAGACCATTTCCCGTGAATTTCTTGATACAGTATCTACAAAAGATGCGAATCGGCCGTGGCCAAACATCGCGTGATGAAACGAACTGCAAGATTTACATTACCTAGGGTTATATGTACATTACCTTCCACCGCTCAATACGTACACACATGGTGGGGAGGCATTGTGTGTTATCATCCTCATCAATAAAAAGTTCTCCTTCACAAAGAAGTATAACATGAAGAAGCCAGTATCGATACAGTATTGTGTTCAGTCAAAGCACCTTTCTGACAAAACATGTACCCATGTATTTCTTACACCTTTCTGACAAGACATGTACCCACGTGTTTCTTACAGTTTGACCCAGTCAATCTTGTCCGTGTTCAGAGCCAAGGTCACAAATGATTCTCACACTTCCAAGTCCCGGTAACCTTTCTTTTAATATACTACGGAGATTGTTAAATTGTTTCTCGGAAATGAGAAAAGACGCGTTTTCAATGTCCCGAGCTTGCTAACATAAACTCGCAAATGAAACTTTCACCATACCTCGATCTCAATCTCCCTTTAAAATCAATTTCGCTCAAACCCTGTGAGAAATGTGTGTGTGTGTCTTGAGAATTACACATTATAAAGTGAGCTTTATAACATACAAAAACATTATCATCCTCGTGAAAGATTGCATTTACATGTCGCATATTATAACATACCTCTATTTTCTTGCATTTTTTCTTATCTGGTGCCTGTTAACTACATCTGCGCTGCTCTTTCAATTAGAAATATATATACATCATAGAAACATATAGTCTTAGCAGAAGACAAGCAAGTCACACCTCATCGCTATATACAATGTGCAGGGTTGGTAATGAGAGTATCACTACACAAACAATGCAATGAATTGCGCTGATTTTAAAAGGAATTTAAGCCACCAATCATAAGTATTCAAGCTGACACGATTCGGCGAATTTCGATGAACCCTCAACGTTGGTAAGGACTGCACGTGAAGGCCATCTGTTCGACACAGCGACATGTTAAACTCTACGAAAGGATTCCCTCGCACGTACTGTATGACGTAACATTTGGATCAGCGAATCGAATCGTGCCGGCCTACATTATGGCTGGTGGCTTCGAGTTCCCTTTAAACTCCGATCAAAGCCTCGAAATATTTTTGTTTTTACGCACACAAACGAAAATAGTCGATCAATATTGCAGAAAGAGAACTTAATAGCGGAGCTCTTTTTGCTATTTCAGTAAAAACCAACTGTTACGTGAGTTTATACATGTATGTTACAAGGAGTCACGGACAAAATAACAGTGAACACAGTATCATATATCTTTGAAAAAAGTAAATAAATAAATTTATCAATCCAGGGCCATATAGATTAAGACTTGTTACAACCTTCAAGGTTCGTTCGAGCATTCTACAATAGTTGAAAAGTTACACGTATACAGGGTACGCCCCTGGACTACGACAATCAACTATGGTAAGAAAATGGCGTGTACATAAATCAAGTCAAGCCTTCTGGGGAACAATTAAAAAAAAAAATATCACAGTTTGGTGACAATATACCGAATATACACGAAAAATTTACGGGTGCATAATTGATTACGATATTCAATGTAATGATTGACACTGTATTTCTCAACAACAACAACAAAAAAGGAAGAGGACAGACAGGGAGAAAGGAAAAAGAGGAAGGACAAGAAAGAAAAGAAGTGGAGGTAGGAGAAAAAGGAGGAAAAGGGAGAAGCGGGAAGAGGAGAAGAGTGGGAAAATAATTTTTAAAAAGGGAGAATTTAAATTATTTATGAATAGTTATGCAAATGAGAATTTGAACTATTTATGAATAGTCATGGAAGTAAAACGCGTTTTAGTAAACTTACAATAGTAGAAATAGCATAAATAGTGGCAGTAGTAGAAACAACAATAGTAGTACATATATAAGTAACCAACGAGCGACAGGAAAGAGTCAATGGAGCAAGCAGATCGATACTTGCAGGATATTGCGTGTCTGTATCGTACTCCATTCAGTACTGTCTCTGTCATTGCTTCTTCCAACTTCTTGCTGGGTATATCATACCATATATCGTGTTTTAAACAAAAAAAAAACACAAAATACAAAGACTGCACAGCAAACTTATAAGAATGATACCATACCAATAAGAAAGGAAACAGTTCTATCTACCCTATAAGTGCACGATGTCTATAACCTCTTGATAGAATACTCGACTAGGCCCTGGTGAAACGACCATCACGATGCCTTTTTAGAAATGTTTGTAGCACATGACTTCACGACAAATAAATAACTGGAATGATGAGTCCTTCAGCGTCGATTGTCATAGGTGTCCTTTATCAATATTTACAAGAAACACAATGTCTACCTCAAGAAGACAGATCAGTAAAAAAAATCATCCATGTGACACGTTTAGAAAATCACCCTTGGAAGACGGAACAGATCATTTCTTATGGGAAACATCTGAGAAAAGGCTACTTTTGATTTCGTCTGGAAAAGACTTGCATTGTTGTCATCAGTGTGTAGCATTGCAGCAACTCGTAAGACTTCGGTCTGAGACAAGACAACTCCTGCCCTCTTACAGCAATAAAGCTAGCATTATCGTCTCTCCAGGCAACCGCCTTCTTCTCTCTTCAACTGCACAAGTTTGGATTTTGACAATCCATCTCCCATATTCCATTCGAGGAAATAATATCTCATTTTTCTCTGCGTAATGGAACTTTATAAATTGCAATCCTGCGATCATGAATTGAAGCTCCCTACTTTGTTTCAGACGTGACTATTTAATAGGAGCTGCATCACGTTCACATGTAATTCAACTTTCCCCACTTAATTTACGATGCGCTTCCTGTTTCGACCTTTCGCGACACACATTCATGAAGGATACGAATATAATTGCATAATAAAGAAAAAAATTGTCGGCAATTACCATGTTACCTCTCATTTTCCAAACAAGTTTCTCAGTGATTGCACAAATAATCCATGCAAAACGTGTTTTATTCAGGTAATACGCTAGCACAACATGCATCTGATCTATCACAAAGGAGACTAACAATGTGCTAGGAAATAGAGCACTATTCTAGAAATCTGTCTTTCATGTGAACCCCCTCCCCCCCCCCTCCCTCCCTCTCTCTCTCTCTCTCTCTCTCTCTCTCTCTCTCTCTATCTCTCCCCCCCCCCCTCTCTCTCTCTCTCTCTCTCTCTCTCTCTCTCTCTATCTCTCTATCTCTCTCTCTCTTTCTCTTTCTCTCTCTCTCTCTCTCTCTCTCTCTCTCTCTCTCTCTCTCTTTCTCTCCCCTCCCTTCTTGTCTTCAGAGTTGTCTTTCCTACTGGGAGTTGAGCCCATATAAAAATAAGATTTACTTTTCCCACATTCACTTTACATCCTCATCAAAACATGTCAACTATATATCTGGCTCATCTCCAAGTCCCAGCCCCACCCATACCCCCCCCCCCCTCACCTACCCCTAACTCACCCCACCCTGATTTGAAACTCCACCCCTATCAAAAACCAATTCACACCCCTATCAAAACCCAATCCAATCCCGAAACACCAATCGTCGACTGCCTTCACCTTACAATCCATCGTAACATCATATATCAGATCTAATCTAATCACAGGTTAAGCACTGTACATCACACACAAACATTCCGTCAGTGCAGAATACACAAACCTCGCGGTATTATCAAATTGCGAAATAACTACCCTTTGTCACCGATCGGACATTTCTTTCACAAGAAATACCCCTTACCTCATGAAGGATGATCACTCATTGATGGAAGGGATGAATAAAATGCTGCAGGAATTGGTCACTAAATTCCAGCTTTGCTATTAATATTTCATAAAGTAGAGCAGGCCATCGGGCTAAGCTACTATGTAACTTCATAATGATTTGTATTTTATCACTCATTACTATGACAACAGCTGAAATGCTCAGAGATGGTCAGTCGTGTAATTTGCAACACTTGTGCACTGTTACGGGTCTGGTATGTTGCCATAGTGAAAGAAATACCAATTAAGTTGCTGAAAGTGGTTACCTCGATGTACACTGCGTTTACATTTAATCAGGCTTCTTAAAGGGCCAACCACTTTGTTGCCCCCACCACCTGCCTGAAACACACGAGTCTCTATGGAAGGGGGGTGGGGGAGGGGGGCTCCGTGGGAGTTACCCTCCATCAACCCTGAAAATAAGGGAATACAGAGCAAACTCAAAATACAAACTCGCAGAAGGTGGAAATGAGAGAGATGGACATTCAATACCTCTGCTCTCTCTCACTTTTTCTGTATCTCAGTAACTTCCGGCAGCACTGTCATCTGATTTTAATTCTCACAACATCATCGCGAGAAGAGAGTCTCCATTGTGCGAGGGGGGCAGACGAAGTTTGACGAGCACGAGCTGGTCCCCGAATGAAAGCATGGTATCATTTCTCAACTTGCGCGCTGGTTTGCCTGAGGATTTGATGGAGGAGATCCTTGGTGAAAGTTTAAGTCTCTTCTTTTCTTCTCACTTAACAGGCTTGTTCACAAAGGGCAGTTTGTGTTGGATAAGATCCAGGAAGAATTTCAGTTTGAGGTCGCGGACCGCCGTTATTGCTCCTTCTCCTCTCCCACCACAACAAAGAGTTTCTGCACAAAGCGGGTCGTCCATTCTGCAAAAAGAGCCACATTGTTGAACAATGATTACAACATCGTTTTTGATACTTCAGTGACAAATTTAACTTTGCATAGTTTGGTTGTACATGTACTCCACATTTGCTGGCTGCTTTACCCTATCTAAAAGTAGAAATATTGATGTCATTTTAATTCATTGATGCCCATGAATAATTGAACCTGATCATCACAAGTTTTACAAAATACAGTTAAACTAATTTGGTGTGCTAATATCCCCTCCACCCCCTTAACCCCCCCCCCCCCCCCCGAAAAAAAAAATTAGAAAATACAGGAATAACAGAATAAAAAATTAATACATAATAATAAAAATAAATATAACAAAGGAACAAAATATAAAAATGAAAATCTAGCCGATCTTTGACAAGTCAAAATCACACACAATTTCAGACTTTGGGAGGATACAAGGGGTAACAAAACCCCCTTTGTCACCCTTGATGCCCCTCCCACAAAATCGCCAGCTCCGACACTACCCCTGAGACAGGTGTCCATGTAACCAAGATGACTTAAGGGGCCCAACTTCAAACGTCAGAAAAATGGGGGGACCCCTACCCCGGTAATTCCAGCTCTTGAGAGAGGGTAGACATAACCGAGAAGACTTACGGTTGAACTTGAGGACGAGGGTGGGTTTGTTCTTCCACCAGATGCAGAGGAAGTAGACGGGGAAGCCGGTCAGCGTGATGGCCAGGCCGATCAGGGTGTCCACGGGTGCAGCCACTGTGCCCATCACGACCAGGAAGATACACGCCAGCACAAACGTGATGGGCAGCAGGATGTTGAACTGAAGGGGTGCGGCACAAAGGAAGGGGCGGGAAATGAAACGGGGTGTCATGTCATCCCAACAGCTGCCTCTCAGAAGCATTCATTCATTATTTTACTGCATTAGTACATATTATTCTGCATAAGGTTATTACTATGATCGTTATTGTCATCGTTTTTGTTTATGTAACTAGTACCCCCATTATTATAACGTTTAATTTCCTTACCAACACAATAGTGGTAGAAATATTAGTTGTTGCAGTAGTAGCAATAGTAGTAGCAATAGTAGTAGCAGTAGTAGTAGCAGTAGTAGTAGCAGTAGTAGTAGCAGTAGTAGTAGCAGTAGTAGTAGCAGTAGCAGTAGCAGTAGAAGTAGAAGTAGAAGTAGAAGTAGAAGTAGAAGTAGAAGTAGAAGTAGAAGTAGAAGTAGAAGTAGAAGTAGAAGTAGAAGTAGAAGAAGTAGAAGAAGTAGAAGAAGTAGAAGAAGTAGAAGAAGTAGAAGAAGTAGAAGAAGTAGAAGAAGTAGAAGAAGTAGAAGAAGTAGAAGAAGTAGAAGAAGTAGAAAAAGTAGAAGAAGTAGTAGTAGAAGTAGAAGTAGAAGTAGAAGTAGAAGTAGAAGTAGAAGTAGAAGTAGAAGTAGAAGTAGTAGTAGCAGCAGCAGTAGTAGTAGCAGCAGCAGTAGTAGTAGTAATAGTAGAGGTAGAAGTAGAAGTAGAAGTAGAAGTAGGTGTAGTAGAAGTAGGAGGAGTAGTAGTACTAGTAGTACTAGTAGTAGTAGTAGTAGTAGTAGTAGTAGTAGTAGTAGTAGTAGTAGTAGTAGTAGTAGTAGTAGTAGTAGTAATAATAGAGCTAGAAGCAGTAGTAGTGAAGTAGTATTTAAAGTGGGAACAATGGTAGCTGTGGAAGTAGTTTAATTAAGCTTATCATCTTTAATTTACTTATCGTCTGCACTATAACGTTTAAGTATCATTAATTTTCATCACCATCATTGTCACCCTCATTACATAACAAGTTCCCAGAACCTCCTTGTCCCCGTACCTTAATGGGCCTCTCAAGCTGCGGCTGTGTGATGCGGAGGTAGATCTGGCCGGCCACGGCGGCGCCGATAGACAGCCACGTCATGAAGCTGAAGTAGTTAAGCAGCGAATCAATGGTGGGTACGAAGACGTAGAGCACGGACAGTAAACACTATACAGGGGAGAGACAAGGAGAGATACACAGTGAGAAGGGTTCGTTGTTTTCAGAGTTAAACCTCTTGACAAATCCTATTAACAACAAGAGGTTACAGTAAATGAGTATAACACCGTTGATGAGCATTACTCACACATCCAGTCCCCATCCAGCCTCCAATTGCATGCTCGTATTCCTGATAACTGGACTTGACAGTCAAGTTTACTATGTCCATATTAAGAATTTCGTTCAAATTTTGGGGTGATTTGCTGATCTATACATTTTTGGAAACAGTAATGTATACTTAATCCAAAAATCAGTGTTGCCATTTTTTGTAAGCCAGCATGGGGGCCATTTTGGCGTTTCAAAATGTCCTCCACAATCAAGCCTTTTTTGCCAGTATTTCTTAATCTAGGCCACCTAGTTAATAATTTTGGAGTCTAAACCCACATTTTCAGAACCCAGGCATCAAGTGGCAATGCTAAGAAAAATGACAGCAATAATGGTTTTCAAAATGGCGCCAAGAATCACGCCCCCCCCCCCCCCCCCCCCCCACCCCTCCTCCCATCTGTGTGTGGTTATGTCTACATGCACATGTAAGTACATGTATGAAACATTTAGGGTCACATGCAAGTTTTGTGGAAGGACGTGAGCGGCAAGCTGGGCAAACATACACATGGTTAGATGTATGCAGTCAATTATATATAATTTACCCCCGTCCCTGCAATCGTACCCCCTTGGTATGCCATTGTTCTTCATTTGGGGGACACTTATTCCAAAAGGCCAAAGTTGTGCAAATATGCTTGAATTTGTCAGAATCATGCTAAAATATTATTATTCTCCTACCGATGCTTCCTTCCATTGGCAGTCAAACATCGATACACATAATGTGAAAAAGTCTTCTTGCCTCGACACGGCAGGGACACGGCAGTATGACACTACAGTACAGGTGATCAGTGAACGAAGATCAGGATATCACTGATTTTATGAAACTAATCATTGGCACTTGGCAGGCGACCATATTTCACCAGTAGTTAATAACACTTCCGTTTTAATATATTAATACTGCGTCATTAAATTTGCAGTAGCAAATCACATGCCTCCTCAAAATCACCTTCCGAGAGTTTTACGACCGAATTCTAGAATTTGATACCAGTGCGGGTTGGGGTGAGCTGCACTGACTCTGTTATTAATATCATGATTTCAATCCCCGAGTCATACGCGAGAGAACAATGAGAAAGACTCAAGCTGATACACGCAGAGGTCGAGACGTGAATGGAGGTCGGCAGAACGAGATAACCAGAGGTCGAGGGCAAGGTTGGATCATGTGCGCGCTGTCGCGATACCGTCTTCGCGTTCTCCCTTCTTTAGAAAAATCATACATTATGTGTGTATGTGGTATGTACATTGAGCGAGAGATGGACGGGGTGAAACGCAAGGGGGAAAGTGGGGAAGTGGGGAAGAGAAGGGAAGAGAAAGGGGGGAAGAAATTGGAGGAAAGAGGAGGCGAGATAGCAAGAGATGGAAGATTTTATAGGAGGAAAAGGAGGAAAAACAGGATAAACAGGAGGAACATACGAAAGAGGAGGAGGAGGGGGAGGAAGACCAAGAAGAGAAAGGAAAGTGAGAAGAAAAAACATGAAAAACATGGTTATGATGAGGAGGAGGAGGAAGAGGAGGAGGAGGGAGGAGGAGGAAGAATGAGGAGAAGGGGAAGAAAGAAGACATGGGTTAAGAGGAGGCACATGGGAGATAACCGAGGGGGAAGAATGCAACGAACTTTCATAAGACGCGAAGAGGCAAGAACTTTGAGACGAGAACTCGGATAAGGTCTCGTGTACTTTCATTCAGTTAACACTGATTATCATCCCAATGATTGTGTCACTGTATGTTTACTTTGAGAGCTCTTTGATTGGTCTCCTTTCTCTGTCGATTGTCAGCTGATTCGATAGCGCAACCCTTGTGTTCTTATATTTCTATTCTGCTTCTATATCATCTTTACATCTTGATCCCTCCCTGTCCACTTCTTGATTTGGTTTTATTTCCTAGGAGCGCACCAGCAAACAACACTTCCTCTCTACGAGCCCTAGAAAGTTTTACAATGTAATATCAATAGAAACCGCACAATAATATTGACAGCATAATCAAAATAATAGCCTTAATCAAACATGTCACGTAACAGCCCTGAATGTTTATACTTCGTCTCAACATTTATTTACTTTTCGCTAGGAACCCGCCGGTTTGACTGCTCGCGGCATCAAACTGCGCCTGTCTGCGCGGCGAGATGTTTTCCCGTTGCCGCACGAGTGACGGAGTTTCCTCCGCAAGTTAGCTTGCCGTTTTTCAATCGCCGTACACGACGCTCACTTTCGAGATATTTTTCTCCCCAGGCCAACGAATCGATTACCCCAAACGTGCGCGCACATGACACGCGCAGAGTCGGTGTTTTTCAAGTATTTTTGCTTAAAAGGTCACGCGCCGTGCTGCCATATCAATCCACACAGACCAGAGAAATACCGGTAGTTGTTATGTCTATGGATTAAATTAGACCTTTAATTGGCCGTAAATCAATCAAAGCAGAAAGTGCGTTTAGGAAATTGTGATTAAGCGGAGATGCTCGTGAATTAAGTTCGAGATTTTCGACTCGACGGATCGATGCCTAGTTTCCTATCATGCGGTCTAGAAAAACACTCTGTCCATCATCACATTCAAGGGGTGGAGATTTTGTCAAAACAAACCAAGAGGCGGGAATTCGACCTCATTACATTATTAAAGAGGATTAACCAATACCTAATAGCCACGCTTCATATCCCCTCACTCTCTCCTTTCACGCCCCAGTTATTATCCTTGTGGCACAAAGTACCGAAAACAATTGGCATGTGGGATGGAAATAGACAATAATTCGAAAGCCTGGAATATGGATTAAAAGACGTCACAAAAGTACCGACAAATAATAGAAAGGCATAAAGTCAGAGAAGGTAGGGAGCAAAAAAGAGACACGTCCACTCAAAGACAGAAAGAACGGAGATTTTTTTTTTCTCCTTCTTTTCCAAATAGGTGAAAACCTTACACTGATCAATGGAAAACAAACACAGCTTAGACGATTAGTTCCAGTTTCATCCTGAGCGGTTTCAATGCCAAGTTTTCTTCCCCGTCCACTAAAGTTGAAACTGTGAAAACAATGCCAGCTTCAATATCATACCGTCATGTCTTACCAATGTCTGAGGTAATTGATACGCCATGGTTAATTCTCACTGATTCATTCAATTTCCCTTAAGTTCTTCCGAGAAATGTCCCCCATTAACTTGTTGTTTCCAGTGATCAACATTGCATCACAATTTTTAAGTTACAACACGTTATGATAAATCAATGGTTATTTTTCTGTACCCCCACTTCTGTAATAAAACAAAGTTTACAGATGGTTGTCAATTCAATTTTCAAGAGAGCGACGATGTAATTCACTTTAAGGCATGCTTAAACCAACTCTTCACAAAGTCAGGAATTATGATCAAAGTCGCTTCCGCGCGCAATGTACGAGACAGCCAGGGGGAAAAGGGACATTCCAACGAAAAAAAAAACACCCTTATCTATTATTGTAGCTTGAATTTCCCCCATCCTCCACTACGATGAGAACATAAACACTCGAAAAAATAGGAAGCATGGTCTACAGCATAAAGCATGTCGAGACAACAACATTGAAAGTCTGTGCAGTACCAAGTATACATGTTTTATACGCGACGATGTAAACGTTTTCATTTCTCAAAACAGCCGCGTACACCTTTCAAGCAGTGTTCAAGTGCATCAAGTCCAAAAATGTATTGTCTCAAGGCAAGGTAAATAAAGACAAATACTTAACATGGTAGATGAGATA
This sequence comes from Arbacia lixula, assembly GCA_963669155.1. Classification (NCBI taxonomy): domain Eukaryota; kingdom Metazoa; phylum Echinodermata; class Echinoidea; order Arbacioida; family Arbaciidae; genus Arbacia; species Arbacia lixula. The sequence continues at coordinate 16,880,656 of OZ022581.1, forward strand.
TCATGCATACAAAATTATATCTATCATGGAAGTGTACCAAGCTATCGATGAACTTAAATGCTTAGGATGAAATTTACATTTGTAGTGACTTCTAAAAAGACCACCAATGAAAACAGAAAGCACACGCACACACAAGCAAGTATAGTTACCAACAACAAAAATGTACAACTCCTTCCCATTGGGGAGATTAAATAAATATGTTATCACGATCGAAGAACTCCACACTCGCTTTACACACAGTACCTCGCCTGGCATAAAGGGGGGGGGGGGGGGGGGGATACAAGGGGTATGGTTAGATACACCCCCTGATTGGGTCGAGGGTCTTACCGTGAATAGAAGGGAAGGCATTGGCGTCTTTCGGCTGACGGAGATCATGGCCAGCCACTCGGGTAGCTGCCCCTCGCGGGCTCCGACGAAAAATAACCTGAGGGGAAAAAAAAGGGGGGGGGGAATAAATACAATTATTGTTTGTGAGGGCTACTATTCAAGCCTAATGACGTCATCAAACAAACACTCTGTGCCGCGATGTGCATGTTATCCTATGATAAAGATTCAGTTTTAAACAGGGGCTTTTTTTCTGATTTGAGGGGCGGGGACTATGTTCGTTTTGTACATTTCGTGGGCTAAATCACGCTGAGCGAATTGCCCCGAAAACGAGAACAAGTAGACCATGCCCATGACACGTTCTATCTCCATATCGCGACACGATAAGCAACAATATGCACTTGAAATGTCTTATTAAGCAGGGTAACAAATCAACACACCCGTGAGTCTCAGCATCTTCCTCCTCATATTAGTGATTTACGACTTCCATTCAAGATTACTAATGGTACCATTGACCATATTCTTTGACACAATTTCACAGAAAACTTTTGCAGTATCGAAGCCCAAAAGAAGCCTTCGGTTGCCGCAGATAATTTCCGCTTATTCTGTGACAATTACAATATACGTGTATATAGTTCAGGGACTTTAATAATCTGTAGAGATTGCTTGAGATTATTATGTAACGGCGGATTCCAAGTTTTCTTGATTGGGATTTCGGCGCGCAAATGACGGGAAACGGGGTATCTCTAGAATCTACGAGAAGGAAGGGGAGCAATTGAAGTTCTGGTTTGTCGATCTCGGAGTTGCAGTGCGTGCTAGAGTTGTTTACCCAACATGTGGAAAAGAGGGCACCGATGTTTTCACACCGTGATCGTGTTATCGACATGATATTAATTTATCACACCCCACGTGACAAACCACGTCGCCGATACACCTGTCGGTCTATTGTCCTGCTTGTCCTGGTGGTCAGGGTTGTCTGGTACCCATCGATGTCCAGGCTGGTACCAGGGGCTGGTCCTGGGCTGACCTGGCCTGGATTTTAGGGTGTGTCTTCTTTCTTTCTTCATCACCGACCTAGTTCTGAACAGACATACTAAGACTGCGCATTCTGTTCAGCTTTCTGTCCGCCTTGAGTGACAGCGAGGATGCGGGATTTTTCACTTTTCTCGTTTAAACTTAGAAGTCATTCTCAATACCACACATGAGGAGAAGTCGACTCCCATGATACATCGCGCAACGACATTCGAATTTCCTTTGCTATCAAATCCACATCCGGTCTAGCTAACTAGTAAAGGAGATCGGAAACGAACATGACAGCAAAACAAATGTGGATTTTGCTGCGCGGGGCGTTATGGGTAGGCATTTCCTTATAAACGGTATGAAGATTTTCAGCGCAAAAGAAATAAAGTGGCCACAGCTTAATCGAACCAAGACCCTGGTACCAGTATGGATATCGATAGGTACCTGACACCGCTGGCAATCCTAACAATAGGTCGACACGTTTATCAGCGGCCAGGCTTAACGCCACAAGGCGTGATACCATGCCTATACCATGCCCTCACCACGACCACCACGGTGTGAAAACAGCACCTGGCGTGCGCCGCACACAATCCACATTTGATTAGTTAGCACATAGTCACACTCGCTCGGTTCCGCAAATCGAAAGTTCGTTATTTCCCGTGTAATTTGTAAACACGGCCTACACGAACACATACTATAACGACATCGCACTACACCTTAAACACTAACAGCAAGTGAAATCTGTTAAGATAGTGCTAAAGATCCGCGATATCTCAACTCCCCTCATACGTTCCATTTTATTATTACCAGAAAGATTGTACAGCACGTTTATATCCATTACTACAAGATGGTACATTGTAGATCTCGAACTAATTAGACTTACCTACATGATAGACGCGAACTTTGCGTCTAAGGCTTGCAATGAGGCTCAGAAATCGAAATGACTTTGAGACTAAACAATCGTCGTCAATAGCCAATGGTGCTGCTTAGCTTTCATTTCTCAAAGGTGCATGTATTCTCTACTAGTCCCCCATCTTTACGCCCATCATTACTCCATCACAAAATTTTCATCCCATTGCCATCTTGAAATAGCCAAACGAGCGATTGAAATTGGAATAATTACTTCTCCGCTGTGTTTCCATTGCCACACGATTGAGCGTCAAATTCAATTTCAATCCCTGACAGCAACTTGCCGGAATGCAATTTGTTGTTATAGTCATTTACTGAAGGCTTCAACTGTTCTTCTAGTTCCCTGAAATGTCATGAACACATTGCGCTTCGGGACACTCACCAGCACAAAGATCACAATCATGACCTCTAGATAGATCATCCCTCAAGGTCAAATGTGCTAGGGATTAGAAATATCCTTTGCTTTAGTCAGTTAAAATCTTTCTTTGGCAGTGCCATTGTTCCCACTCATGATGTCCATAACAGCAGACTTTGATTCAATTGTTTATCTTTTCCCTTGTATATTACAACCACATTTCATCCGGTTATTAGTACAAAATGCCCACTCGTATCACTGGGTCCAATTAACCCACTGTGACTATTTCCACTATATTTCACCCAAAGTTGACTCAGGTAAAAATAGCAAGTACGATTATAATTTTGTTATCAGTTGAAATAATCTAATTGACTTCCTTCTCCGTCTTTACACTTGCAATTTCTGAAGATTTAATACTCACCTAGAAAGTGAAAGAAAACCACCGTTGACTCCACCAAACGTTGACATGGCAACGGAAACGGGCATTATCCAAGCCATGGGGCCAAATTTCTTCTTGCCGAAAGTCTGCATGTTGCGAAATGAAATGACTTGTGAGGTTTCTCACGGAAAACATGTACATGTATCACAATCACACGGCGCAACATAATTTCTGAATCATTACGGTGGAACCTTATTGATAATATGAAGAGAATCACGGATATAATATAAGCATGGGATTATCATCAAATGAGGCATATACACGAAGATCTATGAGTTTAAAAACTCTTTTTTTGCAGAACATTGCTTCAAGCTTTCGATAATTTTCAAACCAGGAAAGCAATCAAAAATGATTTACAGCAATAACTACATGTATTCACAGAGACCAAAGACTCCCCATCTGTCCTGTAAAGAACCCGTGGATTGTATCCTAGCAGAGCAGTTAAGGTATAATTACACCTGTCTGTAAAGACCATCCATGTCACCATGGTAACCAACTTACCACGGCAACCGCGTCGGATTGAGCGAGTTCATCTGGGGAGAGGACGGCGAAGTACGCAATGTTGGCCAGGACGTAGATGATTGTCACCATGGGGAGAGAGATCATGATGCCGCGGGGCAGATTTCTAGAGGAGGGAGAGGGGAGGAGAGAGGAGGGGGGGCGCAGAAAGTTAGGATATGCCACGTGATGAACTATATCAGAATCCACCTGCACGTTTATACTCATCTATATTATATTGTTATCAATATAAAAAGTAAATAAATGCAACACACTGTAGTCCTCAAGATTATGGCATCTATCAACTTTATATCAAAAAGGTATGTTATTCAAGTGCAGAATGGCTTTAATTTCATCACGCAATTATTTAACTACATTTCTCTTGTACTTACTTCGTTGGTTCTTTGATCTCTTCGGTCAAGTAGTTTAGGTAATTCCTGTATGAAAAAGAAACGGAATAACAATGGTAAAATCGTAACTTGACCATCACGTTTGCAGCCAATCGCCCGCAACAATTATTCCCGTAATTCAAGGACATCTCGAGTCGTTAGGCACACTCGCAAAACCGAAGAAACCAACCAAATAAATGGCCATGTATCAATACTCTATTTAATTACCTGGGGCTCACTTGGAGCTAAAACCAATACTAATACCAATACTAGAACCAATGTCAATACTAATACGAAGACCAGTACTAACACAATTATAAGTACTGTTGTCTTTATCATCATTACTTGTAGCGAGTCGTAAGGCACACTCGCAAAACCAAAGAAAACAACCAAATAAATGGCCATATATTAATACTCTGTTTAATTACCTGGGGCTCACTTGGAGCTAAAACCAATACTAATAACCAATACTAGAACCAATGCCAATACTAATACCAAGACCAGTACTAACACAATCCGACGATTCTTATTATTGTTTAACGTGCAGTGGTGGTGGCAGGGAGAAACAAGCACATGAGCCAAACTATCATCCCTTTTTTTTTATCTTTTAAACAGGAGGGACACTAATTTGTAGAAACGACATACCTATTTTTATTGCATTCGGATTGAGAATCCTCCAAGAAGGAGAGTCGTGAATATTGAGTACGACTCCCGCTATTTTTTTTTTCCTGGAAGGCGGGATGGTTGGATGGAAGGATGCCCACAAACACACGTTACTCACCGAAGTCTGACCGCTCGTCAGGCTTTTTATTTCGGGTTCATTTCATGTGCTTAACCGGTTCGGTAGGTTTGTGGTTTTTCATACCAGAAATATTTCGTACCACGAAAATAGTCACATCTCAGTGAAAACTAGTTAGATTTTCATTTATTCTACGGGAGTTATAGTACTTCAGGGGCCCATTTCATAAAAAGTTGCTATGATAGCAACTCTTGCTGGAATGTCAACTTTCATTGAAAGAGCCAATCAGGAAGCAGAATTTTCACTGTTGTCATAGTAGTTGACATTACAGCGAGAGTTGCTATCATAGCAACTTTTTATGAAATGGGCCCCTGACCTTAAAGTTTCACTTGCTATCCCCAAAGATACGTGCTAAATACATGTACATGTGCAAAATTTCATGAAGTTTGTAGATGTTTGTAAAAGGGACGGGCCATCTTTAAGGCGCTTAGAAGCCGTCCGGTGAACGGAGCGCTTCCTGGAGCGCTTTGGAATGGACCGGTTTGTTTCGCGGATGTCACACACCGCCGAATGCTGTGAAAGACTGACTTTGGTGACTCGGTTCTTCAGCAAGAACACTCCTTTTTTGCCAGAGGCCTGTACATATCGGTACATTTTGATTCATAGATGCACCGATCATGAACAGAATTATTCTTACTTCCCGTCTTCTTTCAATGATATTGGAATCGTCCTTACTCAATCAGCATATCAATGCGGATGTCCATTTAAAAAAAAATCGTTGCTCTCAATAATAGAAAATATGAGTAGCAGACCAAACAACTTTGAGAAAATCAAACAACTCCTAAGAAAGTTTTGTTTTAAATGAAACGAACACTGAAATTTTGCCAAGTGTGGGGGAGGCAAATTGACAACTCAACAGCGAGGCGGTGACGTCACAGATGCACATTCCTGAGTTAAACCATGGGAAATCAATGACTGACGACAATCTGTGAATCGGGTGGTTGTGGGATTTGAGGATGGGGGCCGACTAACTCACCAGGCCGCGTAAGCAAACAGGCCTCCATAGAAAGCCAGGGCAATACTCTCTCCATTCGCGCTTCCCTCAAACGGGTCCTGGAAGTTCTGCGTCTCGCCTGGAAAAACGACAGTAAGAACAAAATAACAATAATACAACTCTAGTAATCCAACATACGAATAATACTATTTAGAAAATAGTTAAACTTTCCGTTACTCCATGTGGTTGTGTAGTTTCAGGATTAGTTAAAAATACTACGTGTCGTTTTCAGCAATATTTCCATAATGGTCATAAAAGTAAATTGTTGAAAGATTCTGACTTTCGACAATGTGTTTGTGCGTTATTATTCCCATCTCACTGCCCGCTGATTGTCGCATATCACGCACGCATTTTTCCTGCTTTTTCTTGTTTTTCCCCACCCGTTTCCCTTGGCCATTACTATGTTTTCCGGACGACATGATAAATCATTTTTTAAATCATATTCCTCAATATTTGTCTCACTTTCCCATTAACCTCTTTAAAGTTGTTTTAACCCTGACGCCGGAATTCTCTAATAATGGTTTTTGAAATTCGCCAATAATACTTTCCTCATATACCGCCAAAATTCTGTAAAAAAAAAGGCATTTAATTGAAATTCGCTACTAACATTTCCCTTAGTGTACATGTACGGTGTATATTGTAGGATTGCGCAGGTACCACGAACAATCAAAAACGTTGGTCAATGTTCAATAGTGAACTGAACGATTGAATAATTCAACAAGTACATGTTCAACGTTTCTGAACAGGGAAGGTCGACCCCATCGTTTCTGGTTGCTCTTCAAACTAATTAGATTTAAGTTGAAAACAAAGTTTTCCTTTCTATGAAATCTCCCAGTTTCCGCTTGTCGACTAGTTTCCAGCTGGGGTGACAGGGCTAGCAATATGTGGTACCCATTGGTCTGACGGAAAGGACAACAAAGAGGACAATGGCATTAGCAATGGCGGCCATGTCCTTTTTTTTTTTGACGATATGACTTAGGTGTCCACGTACTAGGTGAAGGGCTACTCGAATCATCTTCTAAAATAATGTTAGTTGCGCGTGTGGTGCAACTAGTTAAATTTGAATCTAATCTAACTTTTAACACGACAGTAACTAAGGTATGAAGACTAGTAGATTTTGACAAAATAATATACTTTACAAAATGAATATAAACTAACGAGATCCAAACGGACGGACAACCCGGAAGCATAATGCCATCCGGCCACATTTTATGAAAATGTGTTTTAATAAATCAATATTCGTGTCTATTTTTATATAAGAATGTAAGATTTCACAAAACTGAAACTAATCGATATTTCAGTTTCATGGATCACTGTACTACGTTCTGTGAAAACAAACTTTAATTGCAACAGTGTTCTTCCATGTTACACGGCATATGAGACGGCACATACAGTTGTCCTCAAAATTATTCATACCCCATTGAAAATAACAGTCTTTGTTAGATTCTTCCTTTGTAAAAGCTATTATGTTGGTACTTCCTGTGTATCTTTTGTCTACTTGTTGCTATGCACAAATCCACATATGAGTTGGCTAAACTTCATTTGCATAATAATAGATAAGTCCCAAAGTTATTTTTCCCTCATGTTCAGAATTATTCATACCCCTGACAATACCTCAACAAAAATGTTCTTTCTTCATAGTATCCATTGTTTTCCTTTCCTGAGAATGTGTTAATCTTTGTCCAATAGTTATTTCAAGATGTTCCAATGGATTAAATACCTTTTTTGTTGACCAAATGTTAAACTATTGTCAAACACATAGCATCTTTCCATAAGACTTTAAATAGAGGAAACGTGTTCTGGTCATTCTCAGTTTCTGATCATCATGGCCAAGAAGAAGGAGCTCAGTGAGGACCTACGGCAACGTCTTGTGCGTGCCCACATTGAAGGAAAGGGTTATAAGGCCATTTCGAAGCAATATGATGTCCCTGTGGCAACCGTGCAGAGCATTATCAACAAGCACAAGAAGTTCAATACTGTTAAAAACCTCTGTGGGCATGGCAGGAAGAGAAAGGTGTCCCCCAAACTTGCCAGGAAAATCTGCCGAGAGGTCAACAACAACCCCCGGACCACAACCAAGGCCCTACTTCGAACGCTTGACCAGGCAGGGACGAAGGTGTCACGGTCCACTATTGAGCGAGTCTTGCACAGAGGAGGTCTCCATGGACGTAGGCCTCGGAAGACCCCGCTGCTCAGGAAGAAGCATCTGGAGGCTCGCCTAGCCTTTGCTAAAGGTCATCTAAAGCAAGATTCCAGCTTTTGGTCAACCATCCTGTGGTCTGATGAGACAAAGTTGGAGTTATTTGGCCATATGGATGTTGAATACGTCTGGAGGAAAAAAGGAGAAGCATACACTCCAAAGAACACTGTGCACTGTGCATGGTGGTGGAAACATAATGCTATGGGGATGCTTCTCTTCCAGTGGCACAGGCAACCTCGTCAAGTCCAAGGAATCATGAGAAAGGAGGATTACATCACGATCCTTGATGAAAACGTGAAGGAATCCGCTGCGAAACTCCAGCTTGGCCCTAATTGGAAATACCAGCAGGACAATGATCCAAAACATACCGCCAAGGTAGTGAAGAAATGGTTCAAGGACAATGATGTCAACGTCCTCGAATGGCCAAGTCAGAGTCCTGACCTGAATCCAATTGAGAACTTGTGGCGAGACTTGAAGACCAGAGTGTTGGCTAGGAAACCGACCAACCTGTCCCAGCTTGAGGCTTTTGCCAAGGAAGAGTGGGCCAACATCCCCCAGAAGACATGCAGGAAGCTTGTGGACACGTACAAGAACCGTCTAGAAGCAGTCATAAGAAACAAGGGCTATGCTATTGACTATTAAAGAAAGACATTGGACTCAGTAAACCTAGGGTATGAATAATTTTGAACATGGCATTTTTTGAAAATCCATGAATAAAATACCCCTGAAATGATGAATTTCTTGAATTGTGTATTGTTGTTATTCTTTCACATGTTGGTCACATATAACTGATATACACACTTGACAAAATGCATTCATTTCATCACAAAAATAAAAAATCATAAAAATTAACAAGGGTATGAATAATTTTGAGGACAACTGTACATAAAAAAAAAATGTACGTGTACACAATGCAAACTGCACAATATGGGTCATAATATGAATTATGATACAAAATAAATTAGAACAGATGGCTCATACGTGTAATCGAGCAACGAGGTGACGTCAGGGATTCCTTTGCATCGTATAGTCAAATGCATGTAATCGAACAACGAAATGACGTCAGGGATTCCTTTGCATCGTATACTAGTAGTCACATAATAAGTATGGGCACAAGACATTCTAAATAAACCGGGCAGTAAAAAAAAAATAACACGTTTAAGACTATGTTTTCATTAAACAACAAAGTCATATCTTGTCTTATTTGAGCAAGATATTTCTTCCGTACTAACGTGCACTTTAACAGTTTTAAATGTTAATAACAGACAACGCCCCCGCCCCCACCCTACCCCTCCCCTTTCCTCTCTCTCTCTCTCTCTCTCTCTCTCTCAGTAGTAGGAAAGAATGCTTCGTCTCGGAGTCTAAACTTATCGTGTATGATTGTACGGCAGAAAAATGACATTTAGAAATAGACACCGGTCTAGGGCCTAGATTCAGCGACCCTCCCACTAGGGAAGTCAAGAAGTCAAGTCCTATCTGGAATAGGCAGGACGATGAACGCACATCAACTCAGTAGGAGTATGCAGAGTATAACTACCTCCAGCCTAACTCAGGGTCGAGGTTGTGGAGTGCATGCCACGGACACAACTGAGAATACACCCTCTCCCCTCGTGCTCACAATAGTAGTAGTTGCTTGCAACAATCACAAACAGACGCATAGATTAGCGATGGCTTCAGGAAAATCATTAGGACACTTGCAAGCTCGCGTAAAAAAAAAAAATACACAACTAGTTAATGGGACCAGCAACACTGGCCAACGAACAGTAATATTACAAGCTACACTGACCGTGTACGTACTTTTTCTTGAAGAAAACAGGAGTTAGTTGTTGCTAGTTTGAAAAACTTAAGACAAGTTTGGGGTTATGTAAAGCACTGTGTAAAAGATGTACATGTACATAGAACGTACATGTACATACTTGCATTCAAAATGGTATACTCATATCCCCATGGTCTATTCGGCAGGCAGACTGATTTGTGTACATGTACTCTGCACGGAGGTCAGCATCATACCCCTTGTCGATCCAACCCAGGGGTGACCTCCCTCATCTAGGACGTGGCAAGGCAGTCATGACACCGCACATGCGCAGAAAAATACTTGTATCAGCATTACAACTGCGAGCCTTGCACTTGACTTCACAGCTTTCCTTCACGGGAAGTTTTATTTCCCTTTCAAATTAGTTCTGTCTAGAAAGTAGAGATAACTGTAATGCCACTCGGTCTCGGGTGAGTAAAGATAAAATATCAGATTATTATAGCCATAGTAATTGCAGAAAAACCTCTACTTGTCAGTCATTAACAGATCGCACACTTTCCGCGCAGAGGAAACACTGATGTTATTATTAGGTCTATAATTATACAGATATATTGCCATTTATCTAGATCGCAGTTAATATGTTGAGCGCGTTTTGATATATGTCGAAAAAATCAATGGCGTAGCAGTGTACACCATGACCTTACTCATTTTGATATATTGAAGTCACCAAGGCACAGAATACAGAAGTGAAGATGATTTTAATTTAGAGCATCGGGGTTCAGCAATAATACATACATGCATTATCAAGTATTTGTAGCTAAGCCCACAGCAAGATTGTACTCGTCACTCACTCAACCAATCAAATAAACAAAAACACAAACAATTACTGAACCAAAGGCCAACTAAGTAACTAACAAATACCCTGAATTTACACAGGCCGTACATCAACAAAGCAAACTATCTCTGAATCACATGCAGAACCACAATCCAACCTATAAATAGCTTCAATGCAAAATATCCGTCCAACCATCAATTAATATTCATCAAAATTCAAGAACATCCGCAAAAGCTATACCATCAGGATTGCTGGGCAGAATCAAATTCGTTGAGTACTGGTATCAACATCAAATAACTTCACGGAATTACACAAACAAACGGCAAAAACAACTGAAAAAACAATGTCGTGAAATCCAAGAGAGTTATATCAAGGTGTGAAAACTGAAAATAGAGATGCGAAATGAATTGACAGGTGAAGAGACCGAGAGAGAATGATAGTGCTATCGCTTACCCTGGCATATCGTGACGAGCCCGGTACCGATGATGACGACGAGGGCCAGAACCTTGGCCACGGTGAAGACATCCTGAACCCTGGTCGCCCACGGGACGCTCCAGGAGTTCACGAAGGTCAGCAGAGCTGTAGAGGAAAAGAGGTGGGGAGGGTGATGCAATGATTAGAGTTCCAAAATTACAAAATTACAATTTACAAACTGGTGTATTAATCATTCGGGGAAGCATACATGTGTTTATGAAAACTTACTAGCCAATAGAGATACTAGTAGTTGCTAACACGCACATGGCTGGCTGAATGTATTATTCAGACTGCACACATTCTGAGAATATGTAGGGGCTAGACATAAGCGACAAAGAAGAAAGAACAAAGGGTTTCAATTTGAATACTTTCAATATATACACAAATTTGAGTTCGAATTGATAAGATCATACACAGTTTTACCATGGAATGTAGTTATGTGAGATTAGATACAAATTACCAGGGTTTTACACATAACACATAAGACCAAGCATGATATAAAGATACACACACAGAAAGAGTGTGAGTAAAAGGTTATTTTGGATAAAGCAAATAAATCGCACGCGGCGAACATTTACGCTCATTGCGATTACACTGCGAATAAAGTTTTCCTTGTAACAGCGTAAGACGGAAGTATGGACATAATGTCTTTCACATTCTGGAGTAACGGATTAGGGGAAAGCTGAAGGAATGTTAATAACCACGGCTTTACCAGGGATGTGGGCGTGATTGGATTAACCAATGCACAAGTAAATGTATGCACGTATACGAAGTTACAAACTGCAAGATACCATTTTCGTTAAGTACATGTACTGTAAATAACTGTATGCAGATTTTTATGCACGTCGTTCAAAAAATACTTATGGTCACCCTAAAGCTTGTCCTAGGTTTGTCTTAGCAATGTTGTGTGAAGCGTTAGTCCGACTGGATACAATACGAAAACGGATATTGTGCAGGGAAACAGTTGCGAGAACGACTAATCATCTCGTGGAGTGAGGCAAGACTCTGACCTTATACGGGGACACGCCTTTATGTAGGTCACAGGTCACATGGGATATCCCGACGGTACGCTTAGGTCACAAAGGTCACATGGGATGTACATGTGCCCCAGACGGTACATGACCGATCGTGTAGTTTCCAGACAACGCAGGCACAAACTTCTACATGTACGTTCATCTGGCTTAGTCTGACCATGTAGGGTCCATGGTCTGACCAGGGATACCCCACATCCCTCCTCTGAGTCAGAGTACTTGTGGAGTTAGTGGACTACAGACTCGTATGGCGCATGGACCTCTCTAAAAGTTAGTCTTGCCTTTCAGACACACAATGGAAAATTGAGCTTAAAGTCTGATAGTATTAGTACCACTAAACGTGTAGATTTTGAAAACATGTCAAGTCGAGTATGTGCCCGAAGACTAGCAGGTGAGAGGTGCCTGCAGGAGACGAGGGGTGGGGCAGTTTAATCAACTTTACCACCGATATCATGTACATGATTAATAGAAGCAATATGCTGTAATTGTACAAATGATTTAATTGCAATAACATACATTGCCCGAGAGTTGACGAAAAGCGGAGGGATAGGTCGGAAATTAAGCAGGATAAAGTCGTTTGAGATCGTACAACTGCCTACTGCCTCCGGAGGTCTTCTCCTGGCAACCGACCAAGATCGGATTCGCATCAATTAATCTGGCAAAATGCACGAGTTGTAAAGTAATTAACACGCCATCCTCCCCTTCAGTCTATCCACCCGCGTCTGCCTGGCGTCACATTCAAGATTTCATTTGGCTTCAATCTACAGCGTCTGAGTTATGAATCTAGATTGTTTGGTACCGTATGGCCATCTGTACAGCCAGGCCTTGTAAGGGTTCGGTACATAGGGCTATACATGTATATGCATTTATGTCGTCTTAGCCCAATTTCGTCTACGTACGAGCAAAAACTTTAGCCTACCCTTAAAGATCAAGTTAACTTAACTTCATTTCCAAAAATCCACGCCTAAACCCTAACCCGTATCCTAAACCAAAACGCGTATACCTAAACTTTATTCAGACCCACAACCTTAAACCTGATTATAAACTTAACCCTAACCACTAAGTATCCACTTGGGCTCGTAGCTGAGGTGAGAATAATAGACCGAATGTGAGTAGACCAAAATAATATTAATGGCGGTGAACCTTGTCAGGCTCTCGTGCAATCTTCCAGACACTAGTCTTGTTTGGACTTAGCAGGACATGTAGACTACGCCCTATTCCAGCCACGGCCATCTTTGCATGGATGATGACAGGCTTACGACCTTCATAAAGGTGAGGGTACACAACTTAAATATGCAAATGTACAATAATAGCCATAACTCAGTAAGTAATACTGAGTTTTGGCTATTATTGCACATCATGTATGTATGTATAGAGGCAGCGTGGGCGTACGTGGGTTCACTCTTTTCAGTCGACATCTCACGTCAATAATTAAGATATGAGTCGCCATTCTGACTACTCATTCTGACTAATCAATGACCAGAGCTACATGTATCAAGCGGTGGATAGACACTGAAGGACACACAGACTACAAGTAGTGGACTTTAAAGATTGTCCGTCCCTTTTGCAAGCTTAAAATTTGAAATCGTTATCACGATCGTAAATAGAAGAAAGTGTGATTCAAGACCATTTCTAAGAATATAGCATGTTGAAGCTTTCTGTATATGTAAAAATTTCAGCCGTTAAATTTCAAACCGACTTTTTTCGTACTACGAAAAAAGTATTAGACTTTGTTACAGTATCTATGTGGTTATTATGCAAGTGTGAAATCCTAATTTTATGAGTAATTACCAAACTTTGGAGATGATTCCTTCTTTAGAACATTTTTTTTAATAATGCGTTTTATAATTTAATAAACAGGTTAATCAATAAAGCAGATATTTCCACACAAACTGCTAAGAGCCTGAGGTAAAGACTATTAATCAGACGTTGTTTACGTGCATTATTTGAATTTTACACTACGTATGAGTTTCAAATTATGAATATACAGCTTGCTAACACTTCTCTATATGCTTTGCCAATGTTTCGATAGTTTTGTGATGATCCGAAAAAGGGACGGGCTGTCTTTAAGCCTTTTTCAGCATCGAGGGATTAAATGGCCATTCAGTTTGTACACAGGTGTGTGTCTATGGCCATTTAGTCGGTAACTTAGTTGTGCCACATGATAAGAAAAAAAAAAGGTTGAAGAAGATTGAGCTTTTTTTAGACTGGCAATTGAAAGGAAAGCCTGGTATTTCATGGTCACCAACGTTACAAGATATGGTACTTCAGAGAGAGAGATAGAGAGAGAGAGAGATAAAAAAAAAAAATAAAAAAAAACACCACACATACTAATTTAACCTAAAACACAGGAATGTTGAAGATCTGAAGATATGTTGAAGAGTGGCACATGAAGAGGGTCATAATGTGCGAAGAGTACCCTAATGTTGCCGCTCAGGGAATGCAGTCAATGGCCTTTGTGAACTAGTCACCTTTGCGTCAAAGTGAATGTGCAGACATTTATCGAGGTACAGTTTACCATGCGGCAGGGGAAATTCTAGGTAAATATCTCCATGGGCCATCGTGGGGATATAAAACAGATCCTGCTCTTAACGGAAGAGTTCCTGAACACAACAGGAAAGACATACATTCTCAAGAAAGACGATGTTGGCGAAAGACAGAAAACAAAACCGAAGGGCTTTTTGTTTTCTTCTTTGGCAAAAAGAAAAAAAAAAACTACAGGCTCATGAACATGTGCAAAATCGGGAAACGGCTGGACACACAAGGTCAGCAAAGTACAGAGCGCGTTGAATGAATGAAGCTTGACGAGTCTGATGCAATCGATCGGCCACTAACACTGCAAAGGAGGAAATGGTCTAGTATTAGCGGGAAACAAATATTGATTCTAGATGTATAGCTCTGATATATATAATGGCCAGCGTATGTCTACACATGGCATGAATGGGAAATCTGAAGATGTAAACATTTACAAAAATGCACGCTATTTATTTACTTCCAGTAGGGCACCTTGAGAGTAAAAACACGCGGCGCGTTACATTAAACTTTCATATGTTGTACGTTTGTTTTCATTCTCTTTGTCTTCATCTACAGTGTAGAAACCCTCCCCACCCCCCCCCCCCCCACCCCACACACACACACACACGCACACATAATTACACAATCATCTTCTACCTACTCCGACTTTTCTACTCATATCGTGACGACAGTTAAATTTCAAGTTGACAGAGAGGGTCCTTGTACTTGTATGCACTACAGTATGACATAATGTTCAACAGTACATATTTAGGCAGACAACGCGATTAGTTCACCTTTCTTAGTAACACTATACTGCCAGGTGGCTTACACAAACCATGCCAACTTTGATACCTAATCAACAGTGTACCGACAGTAATAAGTCTAATTATTGTTGCTTCCGTCTGTAAACAGAATATTTAATTACAATTGCTCTTTCCCTTTTCATTCCAATTAACTTCGTCACGAGCTATCAAGCTGAATCGCGCCAGTTATACAGGGAGAAAACTGCAATAATGAATATCTGAGTGAAATAATGGATCGCGAGGATTACATACACTAGAGAGATGTGCTTACAAAACACTCATCTCTCGAGTCCCTTCACATCTACGATGAAGGAAGTCATTACACTGCAATTATCAGCGCCATGTGCATACCACACGGACGAACAGACCTCCAAGGTTGGCAACTTGCCACAGTAAATGCAACACACATGATGTACTACATCCTTACATGAACCTCGTAACAAGATACTTCCTAAAAGTTCCTAGTTTGTTACAAACAAGTTGATTACTCAATTCTCTAGGTACGTGAAGGCCAAATAGTGAATGTAATCTTATCTAATCTAACGAGCCATAACATGCGGGCATGCTAGGAATAGAACTATAGAAGAAGTCAACACTATTATCTGGGAGATGGAGAGATCAATGCTTTCCATGTAAGGAGCTGGAGCCGGGGTCTGATGGGACGAAAAGTGGACTACACTACATGTGTGTATACTTGGAAATTGCGCGCATGTCCACTTTATGTTCCCCCACCCCCACCCCCACACACCCCAATCCACCATCCATGTCCCCACCCCAACGCATCTAACCTTACAGAAATCATCATAATAAAAAATATAAAAAAAAGACCTTCCGCTTCTTAATTCACTGGCCAGAAATATCGAGTCTAGACCATTTACACCTACCCCCATCTTTGCAGCTGTTTTTACATTCACCGCAAAATCGTGAGTAACCTAGTTTATTGGCGAAACGAATGCTGATGCAATAGTAGAAACGTTCACGCGCGTGCTTTTGAAGATACATCATTAGTTCCACTTTGTCGTAGTGCGTGATATCAAGGATGTCCTTGGTGGTAAACAAAAAAAAATGCCGCCAAAACGTGCCATTCGGCTTCTTTCCGATGTTAATGAACTGAATACAATTGATGTGAGTTGATCACGGGAGCAAGTTCAGACCAACCGTTACATGTTGAGCGTGTATTGTTGTGATTATTCTTTTGTTGTTATGTACTGTACATGTAGTAGCAAGCACTACGGACAGCGAGTCTTGCACGCTATGCAGCTTGTTGCGCGGGAAACCTTTGTATTTCGCGCGGGTTCTGAATGATGGACGGGTGAACAATTCATAGTACAGTACAGTACTACTGTGGGTCGATAAACAAAGGGGTCTTACGGATCGATGGCCTTACCGTGGCTACAATACATGTTTGAAGGAAATGGAAATAGACTGTAGATTCTAGCTCCAAGTCATTCATTTTCTCAACACGTGCTTATTTAGCGCTGGTTGCCGTCTAGATTTAGCGGAAATTCCGTTTGTTAAACGTAGTAACTTACAGATTACAGTGTATCATACACAATTATCTTCACGATGTGCCAACATTACATCCGTTGCTATTTGCTAATTAATGTCGAAATATCAACAAACCGGCTACGGTATCTCAAAAGTCAAGATAATACACGGACATATTGTTCGGTAAATAGAAGAACAGTAGATTCCAGTGGCTACTTCGCACTGCACTGTATTGTCACTGGGCCAGGCAATACAGTGGTAGAACTATCGCAAAACTAAAAATGTAACATTCAAAACTATATTTGTCCTCAACATGCTAACTAAATGGTGGTATGGTTCTGTACGTTCTGCTAAGACAAGGTTAAACCATCGAGCTAGACATTTATAACTCCATGACAATGTAAAAGAATGCTAGCTTAAAAAATCTTACAATCGCGTTTTACTCCCAAGGCAAAGTCTGAACACGGTCATTTATTTAAACTTAAAATCCAATAAGACAAATAAACAATTGATCTGCCTCAAAATGCCGTCCTTAAATTTGAGCATAACTACTATAAGTACTATTAACTATAGGCCTACTTCTGATTTAGTATTATCTTGAACTAAGTTGAAAAGACCATCAATAATTATGTAATTCATCATTCATGAATTCATTATCTTTATTCAGCCAATGACTTGTTTTTCCTCATTCTTCTTGTGTTTTAATCTAAATTCTTACCCAAGCATAATACAGCCATAAGTCTGACAAAGCTGTCTGGCGGTGGGCAGTCGGCCTCTGGATAGAACGGTTGCACGACATAGTAGGCGAACGTGAGGGCTACGATGGCCTGGCCCGTCGGGTTAATGATGATAAGGGTGACCCACAGCAGCAAGAAGGCCGGGAGCTTGCCGAAAGCCGCCATAAGATAGGAATACTCCCCGCCGCTCTGCGGGATGGTGGTGCCTAATTCAGCGAAGCACAGCGCACCGATCAGCGAAAATATTCCAGATACGACCCACACGACCAGGGACATACCCACGGAGCCGGCGTTATCGAGCACGCTCCGTGGGGACAGGAAGATCCCAGACCCGACGATGCAGCCCACGATGATGGTGCTACTGCTGAAGAGGCCGATTTGGGGCTTGAGAGCCACGCGACTGTCATCATTCTCTCCTCCAGAGTCGCCGGCAGGACCGGCGCTGGGCTTGCCGTTGCCTTCGCCCCCATCATAACCTGGCTGCAGAACAGCTGTCGACGGCACATCTCCTCCGCCGCCGTTGTCACTTTCAAGAACCATATTTTCGAGAAGGAATCAACTCCAAAGATGATAAAAAGAACCAGTATGCTAGCTATTTGTCACTGATGAACTACAAGTTCGGGTTGTAACTTGTTACTAATGAAAACTTAACGAGCAAGTGAGAGGAAGAAAGTTGATGTCTCTGACTCCGGCGACGACGATACAGTACACTACGATGGGATGGAAGAATGAATGAAGCCACGTGGATTTTATTCGCGCGTACTAGTACTCGAGCTCTACGCACGAAAAATATGTCAACAATGTTCAAAGCTAGGGTGCGTGTGTACAGTAGAGAGATGTGTGTAGACCAATGATGTTAACTCGTTACGGCCGTCATTACCGTACACACATAATACACCGAGAGTGTGTCGCACCCATAGAATTATATACACCCGAACACATGGTCGCACTATGCGTTGCGGTCACTGCACAGTGCATTCTATTTGGTGTGTCTCGGACATTGAGTGGCGGGGGTCTTAGCAGTGTCCCCCACATTCCCTAGCTTTGCGCACCAGTCGTTTGACAAGAGCTGTACGTTCAGCGGTAGAATTTTTGTTGAAACGGTGCTCTTCATCAATCCAATCGGTGAGTGCAAAGAGGTTAATGGTGAATGAAAGTGATGCAGAGTTTCGACGGAAAGTTCATTCCCACAGCTCTACCCTTCATTTATACTTCAACGACATATTTTACATATTCTCTTATCCCACCAGGCCCAGCATCCAATACTTTAAGCACGTTTGGCATGCATTTTGACGGATAAGTCTATGACTAAGATGTATTTCATAACTATCTGTGAACTCCTGAGAACTTCAAATCAGAGACAACAGGCACGTGAAATCAGTTTAAATAACATCGGAGAGAAATAACATCGTTGTCAGGCGCGCTGTGAGGTCTGTGCATACATCTTAGATTAATCTATCTGGGTTAAAGGTCAATAAAAGCCGTAATAATAATCTCCGAAAATGTACGCCGGTCCCGCGCACACGCAGTTACATGACTTGTTTGGTCCTTGTCGGTACGTCCTCGGACAAAACTTGAGGTTACCACGAGTAACGTATAGTTTGGAAAATGGTCTTTAGAGAAACCTATTATACTTTATAACGTAAGAGCTACAAAGCTAACTTAGTTGTGGTGTTTATAAAACTCTTGGGGGCGCCACATAACTATTTAACTTTAACATAGAGTACTGTAATTTTAACCCTTTGTGTGCCGTGTGTGTATTAATTCACTGTGGTAATACACATTATCTGACACACAAGGGGTTAAGTA